>JASDDO010000022.1:15353849-16553849 GCA_030015575.1 Agapanthus africanus
TAAGTCTGAAAAAAATATACAAGTCTGGTTGATGGATTTTCTAGATACAACTGAATATAAATAAGTACAATGGTGGTCACGATGCGAGTGAATCCACCTACCAAAGCAATCACCCCGGAAAGAAGCAGTGCGCCAGAAAGCCGCAATGAAAACTGTACAGCAAAACCTGCACGGCAAAACCTGCAAGAACTGTGGCACAACGGGGGTGAGTTTCCAACTCGTGGGTAGAAAACATCACAGAGCAGAAATCGTATGTATGACTCAATCCTGGGTCAATAAGATCAATAATATATATATATATATATATATATATATATATATATATATATATATATATATATATATATATATATCCTCAATAAGATAAAGTCTGAAGCATGGTAAGGTGGAAAGGGTAAACATCTATATATAAGTGTAATACCAAGTGCTTGTGTCAGTGTCTCAGATAGTAACATATCATAATATGAGGTATGAATGCATGAAAACAGAATGCATTTAAATATGGAAACAGTTTTCATAATATAATGAGATTTCTGTATAATTATAAATCGAGGTATAATCAATGAAGTCAACATGAAATCAGTGTCAAGTATCGACACAAAACATAAATCTCAATATCTCAATATCTTAGGCTCTGGCAATCCGGACTGGCCTGTAACCTCGAATCTCAGTATCTAGGGCTCCGGCTATCCGGACTGGCCCATATCATCAAATCTCAAAACCTCAGGTTCCGGCTATCCGGACTGGCCTGTACTCCGATCGGTATCCTCCGAATATCTGTCGAGTCACAATACAATCACCGGTCAGCAATGCTCTCCTGTCACAGGCTCAACGCCATCATCTGCGACCTTCTCGTTCCGGGGTACCGCACCGGGTCCACCATGTACCCACAGACAGTTCCTCCTCCTCCTCAAATCAGGTGTATGATATCGCTCAAGAGCCGAGAAAACTCATGGTGGACATATTTCAAATTATATCATGATAAAACCGCAACTTTCATTTTAAAATGAATATCAGTTTATAAATCCTTGCGGTTTCTCTAAATCCAGAAATCTAATGGAAATCCGAAATCCAAAACTGAATAATCATAATAATGAATACTGGGCTCCAGGAATCCGGACTGGCCCGTAATATAATGCATGACAATGAATATATAAATATGCATGAAATATCAAGCAATGAATGCAACAATGAACTAGCATAAGAAACAGTAAAATCTAGGAACTATCCGCTAGCAAGCTATGTCAGGGAATAATATTCTCTAAAGTGTACGCAACATAGCAATTACCGATGAAGACATGTGTGTGCCGGCAAGCGAGTGTACGTGGAGCATACACATCATCGGTAATGGTGCTGGTGTCCTAACAATATGTTTCATCATTACTAATAAAAATACATATAAGCATGCAATGCAATACGAACAGCAGCATAAATGGCAGATGAATAGTAAATGCAGAACATGAATAATAACGCAACATGTATGAATATAAACATTAATGTAAACGAGTCAATACAGTTTTGCCATTTGAAATAACACGAATCGTGATGTTTAGAAAATAGGGCTACGGTGTTTTTAAGAAATGGTACATCCTTTGAAATATCTGTAGAATCCCTTGTCTAGTTTTTGAAAATACTCACGATTCGTTAGTTTTGAAATAGGTATGACTCGTGTCTAATCTAACATCTACAAGTAAACTACAGGAATAAACTACCAGGCTAATCGAAAGGGTAAGGAAAACCACTTAGTCTGAGTTGATATATATATATATATATATATATATATATATATATATATATATATATATATATTATATATATATATAATAGTCGGTGATCCTGCCTCAATAGTATCACATATGATACAATATATAACATGACCTCCTCGAGTCAAGAGTGTGGATCTATCCTCAATATATAGCTCGTACGGCAAATCTATCGTACGGCATCCCAAATCTGGGTACGGGTCGATATCACATTTATCTCATTATTCACCTAGTATCCTTTTCATCATATATCATGATCTGGGAGTACTGATCTAAGTCTAGTACATACTGATACCATCTATATACATATGCGTGTGTATGAAAACATATCGCCTAAGGACCCGCTATACTAATCATGTCGTATCTCATAATACGAACCATGTCATATCACCGATCTCATGGCCTCACGCCCAATCTCATCGACTCATCTCCAAATATCATATACTATCCTCATCATCCATGTATGTGTGTGTGTGTGTGTATACATACATACATATATATGCATAGTCCCATACCTATGTGTGTGTGTATACACACACACACATCCCCATATACGCACCAGAAGTAAAATGTATGCATGTGTGTATGTGTGCATGTATGCAAAACACTACTCTAGGGTTCGCGACTAAAATCTAACTAAACACTGTCTTACAAGTACACTATACTAACCCAAAGTCATCTCATATCACATCCGTGTATGTGTGTGTGTGTGTGTATAATATAATATAATATAATTATAACGCATTCGCGTTATATACTACGAAACTGCGGGGGTGCTATACGCCATCCACCCGACTTCCCCCGTAGATATATATCTATTCACCTTGATCTTCGCTTGCCGATGCCAATGTCACCACGCGCTCGCTTGTCGTATCGAAGTATTCACGAGGGTACCTACATATCATAACATATCGTGCCTCATTAAAGTCCAATCCGAAACCAAAACGACACACGAATCTCACATAGGTCAAAACCTATGGTCTACTCATACAAAAGAGCCCGAAAACACCCGATATCGACGTACAAACGTCAAGTGACCGATACCAAACACAAATGTCAAAACTTAAATTCATACGAAATATAAGGCAGCAACCCATAAAAGTGTTCCCAGATTTTAGTTCAGGTCAAAACTAAATGCACAAACAGTACTGGGGTGATGTATAGGGTGTATATGACCTAAAGAAGGAACCTGGGCACCAAATTCATCAAAGTGGCCGGCCCCTACCCCCTAAAATCCGGCCTCCTCGGCGATACTGGCTCCGTTTGGGTTCGTGTGCAGAGGGGGGTCTCCTAGTGTCAATTCTAGTCCAATGGGGTTGTTTGTGTTTCTCAAAAATTCCCCAGATCACTCCAGATTTCCCTGCACCCTCACATTACACACAAAACAAACATGAAAAGTTTCAGAATTAGGTTTTAGGTTTCAGTTCGTGATTGTTCTGGGTTTCTAACACTTAGGGGGGTTTAAGGTCACCAATAAAGCTCAAGTTCACTAACACAACTCAAAGAAAACCTAACCCTCTTTAGGAATTTTCAAAGCTCACAAAACCCGACTTTAACACATCTAAACATGCATAAGTGCTAAAAGAAATGAAATACATTACAAATGGTGATGAAAGTATCTCATTTGGCAACTCAAGAAATTTCTTGAGTTACTTCAAGTGCTCAAAATCCTTGCTTTCTTGGTCCAAAGTGCTTGTGATGATCATGTGCATGTTTTTTTGTGAAAGGGAGATGAAGTTTTGAGTTTGATTTGGGTGTTGAAGTGAAGAGGTAGAGGGGAATGAAGGAGAGGGCAGCCATGAGAGAATGAGAGAAGGAAAATGATGAAGAAAATGGAGAGGGAGAAAGAATGGTGATGGAGGTCCTTTTCAGGCCTCCGTCAGATGTTGTCTTCCGTTGATCTCGCGATGGACTTAGTTGATTATCCTCCGTTGCGTGTGGGTCTCAATGGGCTTTTGGAGGAGGAAGTGAAGTGAGGGAGTTGGTGCCGAGTACCTACAAAGCAGTCCCGGGATGGTTTGGTACCACCAAGGACCTTCCGATGCTCAAGTTAGTGATGAGATCCGAGCAGAGTAACGGCTTAAAAGAGTAAAAAATGGCTTACTTGACCCTTCTGTGATGGGAGTTTATATAGCGGTGGAGCACGCGGCAGCGGGCGCGAGAATCTCGCCGGCGGTTACGCCCCCCCGACGTCACGCCCGCGTAGAAAGCGGATCGCCCATTAATGGGGATTGATGGCGTGGAACGTGGGATGTTACTGGCGTAGAATCTGCGTATAGCGAGATTCGCGGAGCGGCGGTTGCGCCTGTGTGCGGTGGAGTTGGTCGGAGGGCCGAAGACCGGGGGCTCGGGGACGAGCGAGGAGGCCAAGGGGCCTTGGTCTTGTGGCTGCTCGGGACGAGCTGAGGGGCCGAGAAGGCCAATTTGCAGGGGGCCCAGAGGAGGGCCAGCTTGCGTTTGCAGGTCGGGAACAGGGTGGCTTGGCCGGCCCCTGTGGGCCCCTTCTTCTGAGTTCTAGGACACGTCACCTGCCACGTGTCATGATCTTAGGAATCGCCAATATCGAGCACTATCATTAGCCCCCCACTCTTGTCCCGACCAGCTAGTGGGTCAGGTCAGGAATGGACTGCCGGGCCTCCCGAGGTGAGATCTCTTCTAGGGTTTCGTCGGGACGAGTTCTCGGGCCGTCGGTTGTCTTTTCCGCCAGCGAATCAAAGCGAGATCTTTGCATTTAAAGAATGTGCGCCGGTTCGTGCACTCTGCAATTGAAGCGACGGTCCACGTGTCGGGCCCCGATTGGCTGATGCGATGTATGCAGGCCTGCGGCGTCTGATGGGACGCGGTTCAGCGCTGGACTGCCACATAGAGCGATCGGAACCGCTGGGCGCGATGAGCCGTTTCGGCGGGAGACGATGGACGCCGTAGGATGAGGCCGTATGCAGTAATAAATATGGGTAGGGTCCGCCCTAGGGCCCTTACTCCTTCATATTCTCCTCTCTCAAGTTTCTCGACGGTCCACGTGTCGTGGTCGTCGGGAAAAGGAGGAGAGGGAGATGAGGTCGAGGGGATGATGACGAGGGTGAGAAGGTGACGAGGGTGAGGTTAGGATGGTCATGGGGAGGTCGACGATTAGGGCTAGGGCTCGGGCATAGGTTTCTCACGAAAAGAAGGCGAAGTGCAGAAGAAAGAGAAGGACCGGGAATATTAAAGTATATTAGGTTTAATATATAGAATATAGAGAGAGAGAGGAGAGTGACAGACAGGTGTAGAGAGAGAGGGGGATCAGAGCGAGACAGAGACTGGAGAGAGAGAGTAACGATGAAGATTTAGATTATAGTTAAAAGAATATATTTATATATATTATGTATAGTTTAAACCGTTAAGGTTTTATAAAATATTATAATATAAATTCTAAGAATTTATAGCTAATACAAAAATACTCCGAAAAATATCCAGGTCTCATCTAAAAATCTAGTTTTAAAATACGGATAATACACATGTCAATTAAAATTATAATGCAACATCCGGTTAGATAAAATGCATAGCCCCAAAAACGGATACACGTAAAAATACGTAGCGATCCAAACGAGTCCGTTTCATTAAATTGGACATGAGCACGATGTATGGATGCACTCGCAAGATATGGGGTATGATAATAGGCAATGCTAAACATTAAAAATATTATATTTGGTTATAATTTGTATTATCTGAAAGAAATGCAGATGCAACATATCATATAAGTGTAATATCAAATCTAAATGTGCACGGATGTTTCGTACTAGTAAGTATATGTCGTCATCTAGAACCAAGGCGGGTTTCAAGCATGCGGGTCGGGTCAGCTGGTAACCACAGATACTAAAGTACCATCCGCACCCAAAACAAGTAATAATTAAGATATAACCATAATATTAGAAAATACTCAAATCAAATATGGTATAAATGAACTAGGTTGTTACACATTTAATGAGTGTTACTACAAAAATCAAAATCAAAATTTGTATTTACAACACAAATTAGTATTGATATTTTAAATGGGCATTTATAATGGGATAAAAGAAAAACAAAAATGGACAAGGAGTCGGTAATAAAGTTAAAATTTTGCAGCACTATTCACCAGAGAGAGGGGGAAAAAAAGATTCCGGTACTATTCACTAGAAAATTTTGTGGCAACGTCCATGTGATGTAAAATGATCAGCTACAGAGCAGATATATACTTTGCCATATCCATATCCGGCGGTCACAAGCAGAGTCGTGAGTCGGATACAGATAGTTACTAGAAAGAAAAAATTAATATCCGTATATGGTAAAAGTTGGATACAGATACAAATATAAATATAAACCGAATATTATAAAAAATAAACATACTTAATGAAATCAAATATTATTATTATTATTGTCATTGGATATGGATGCTGAATAAATATGGGTGCTGTCCTTATCGGCTGGCTGGCGAATGAGGATACGAATGATCATCGATAGCGAAAATTACTATCTATCTGTGATAAAAATCAGATGTAAATACGGAGTCAACGTGCATTATCCGTACCTGTTCACATCACCGATGTGTTTACATCCCTGATATGTGTATTGTTCTCATTTCCAGCTGAGCCCTAAATCGTATATTTGAGCTCAATAGGCTAAAACTGTTATAACCTAGGCTTTAATGGGCCTACATCTCATATCTTTTTCTTACTAGGCTCAAACACAAATTTCAAATATTTGGCAAATAAAATGAATAGGATAAATTATTTGATCATTAAACCCGATAATACTCTCTCTCTCTCTCTCTCTCACACACACACACACTAAGGTCCAACATCTAGGGCCCAATAATTGGCCCAACCTGTTTAGTAAATGGATTTGTGGTAACGGTGGGCCGGTTATCGTCGCTATGTAAGATATGGGAAAAAAGACGTTAGAGTTATTAAAGTTAATTGACGTTGCGGTCCTCGCTAGTTCACTACAGTCATCAAAATGCAAATGAGAGCGAAAGGGCAAGGGTTTTATTGGGACGGGACTCACTTCTCTAAAGCTGGATCTCGTGACCCAAATTATGAGACCGCACTTCTTTAAGGACACAAAGAACAATAATACCGAGACGTGAATGTCGAAGGTACATATTCTTGCTTTGTTTTCTGAACATATGTGAGTGCATAATTTCAAGATGGGTATCATTTCATGAAGTTCCCAAGGTTTTGTCATTCTCAAATGATCAATGAAAAGCCATTCATATTTTGTACCAGAATGGAACCCGTGATGGGAATGATTGATCCTATGCGCATGTGAATGCTTTTTGTGTTGTGAGCATTTGATTTGATTACTTTCTTAGAAGAGAATCTTTAGTAATCCAAACTTTTTCCTGAGTCCGTCTTTTCAAGTTTATGCCATTATACCAAAACTTTTGATTAGAAAAAGAACACTGTTTTTTGCAGTTTAACATCATGAAAAAAGCGTAACGGACTACAGGTTTTTACCAGATCATCCATGCTCGTCATTTTGAGCTTACTTAGTCTTTTTGGACCATTTCACTTGGGTTAATGCATAGAAATGATCATCTCATACGGAAAAAGACTCGTAATAACAGGTGACAGGTTAGGTTATAGAAATATATATATACATACATACATATATAAAAAGACATAATATGGTTAAACAAACCTCATGAAAAACAACAAGTAGACAGAGATGGAGTGGTTTATATATTGAAACAGACAACAACAGTGCCTAATTCATGTATGAAGTGCTTAAGCCAAAAATATATCATAATTCATAAGTCTTAATGAAATCAAATCTCATAGTAACAGGGTTAAGGAACTGCCACGCTCCGCTTCCCAAATAAATAAAATAAATAATAAAATAGTGAGGACGAGGCCCGCAACATATTCATACCGAGAAACACTCCTTCTCGATACGAATACGCTAAGTGTCTGTATAAGACATAAATGGAAATTATAATACAAGAATTTAAAGCTTATAAAGTATCCAGCAATATTTATTTACAACTTCAAGAAAAAGAGTCCAAATTAGAACATAACAATCTGATATTTCGATACAGAAGGCATGCGGAAATCCGAAGGAAACAATAACCTAAAGTTCTGCCAGGATGGAGAAGTTATCGAAGTTTTTTCTTAATTGGTACCACCTCGTACCTAGTCTCTTCTCCTTATTGACCCCAAGAGCTTCACTTATTATTGGTTTTGATGTTTAACAAATCTATAGTTGTGATTTTGTTACAAATTGTGATAATATTTTAGCTCGTATTATTAATGATTTATATTTATGAGCTAACCCTACATTGTGTACAAGTATAACTTTATACATTTCAGATACGCACAATATACAATAGGAAATGGCAAAGGTGGCAACTCCACAGGTTTGAACATGCTACAAACACTTCATACAAATGAAAAAAGAAACTTGAAGAATTCGAGACTCAATAACTAAAGTGTTTGTAATTTTGGTTAATGATGGAGGTCCTTTTCGGGTCTCCGTCAGATGTTGTCTTCCGCTGATCTCCCGGTGGGCTTAGACGGTTACCTTCTGTTGTGTGTGGGTCTTAATGGGTCTTTGATGGAAGAGATGGTATGAGAAGTTTGGTGCCGAGTACCTGCAAAGAAGTCCCGGGGTGGTTTGGTACCACCAAGAACCCTCCGACGATCAAGTTAGTGGTGAGATCCGAGCAGAGTAACGGCTTAAAAGAATAAAGAATGGCTCACCCGACCCCTCTGTGGTGGGGGGTTTATATAGAGGTGGCGGCACGCAACGGCAGGCGTGCGAATTTAGCTGGCAGTTACGCTCCCGACGTCACGCCCGCAGAGAGCGGATCGCCCATTAATGGGGATCGTGAGGGCGTGGAACGTGGGATGTTGTTGGCGTAGAATCTGCGCATGGCGAGATTCGCGGAGCGGCGGTTACGCCTATGAGCGGTGGAGTTAGTCGGAGGGACGAGGAAGACGGCCTCGGCTGAGGGCTCAGGGACGAGCGAGTAGGCCGAGGAGTCTTTGTCCTGTGGCAGCTCGGGCGAGCTAAGGGGCCGAGGAGGCTAATTTGCAGGGGGCCCCGAGGAGGGCCAGTTTGCGCTTGCAGGTCGGGCACAGGGGGCCTGATAGGCCCCTGTGGGCCCTTTCTTCTGAGCCTTGGGACACGTCATCTGCCACGTGTCCGGATCTTGAAGGTCGCCAATATCGAGTGTCATCATTAGCCCCCCACTCTTGCCCCGTCCAGCTAGCGGGTCGAGTCAGGAGTGGACTGCCGGGCCCCCCTGAGGTGAGCTCCTTCTCAAGGTTATCCCGGGATGAGTCCTCGAGCCGTCGGTTGTCCTTTCCGCTAGCGAATCAAGACGAGATCTTTGCATTTAAGGAGGGTGCGCCGGTTCGTGCGCTCTGCAGTCGAAGCGACGGTCCATGTGTCGGGCGCCAACTGGCTGATGCGACGTGCGCAGGTCTGCAACATCTGACGGGACGCGGCCAATCGCTGGGCTGCCACGTGGAGCGAACGGAGCCGATGGGCGCAAGGGGGCCGTTTCGGCGGGAGACGATGGGCGCCGTTGGATGAGGCCATATGCGGCAATAAATATGGGTGGGGCCCGCCCTAGGGCCCTTACTCTCTCATATTCCTCATTCTCAAGCCCCAGCTGCTCGGCACTCGTCTCCCCTCTATCGTTCCCAACCCTTGAAGAGTTTCCTTCTCAGGTTAGATGTCTTCCCCTGTAGAATCAGTACACGTTGTAGGAGTAGATGATAGGGTTCCTTTAGATGTGTCCGAGTCCCCTCGGGGAGCAAGGGCTGGGCCCTCTCCCCGAGGCCGTGAGGCGGGGGCCGCCTCCTGGGAGGAGGCGGTAGGTGTAGCCCCCAGCACCCCGTGCTGGATGGGGCATGAGGACGAGCTCGCCAATGCTCGAGCTTGCTTCCACATTCCCCCGCGCTACACGCTTCATCTGGCCGAGGAAGGAGAGAGGGCAGCCCAGGTACGGGGCAGGGAGATTGCCCTGTACTTGGAAGCTTTTTGGGGCGGAATGCGCTTGCCCTTATCTCCTGAGGTTGTTGCCGCTCTGAATTTCTTCAACTTGGCACCCGTCCAGTTAGTGCCAAACGCGTGGAGGATCCTCCTTGGGTTCCTGATCCGCCTGAGGCTGCAGACGATTCCGTTCAGCCTTTCCCTTCTCGATTCCTCCCTTGCTTTTAAGAGTCACCCCGGCGGTCGAGCTGGCAACCCGAGGTGGGTTTATTTTACTTTTAGGAAGCGGCCCGGGGTCACCGCCGGGACCGGGGTCGTGGCCTTGCCCTCCTCCATTCACGACTGGAAGAAGAAGTTTTTCTTCGTCTCCCCTCCCGAGGGCAAAGACTGGCCGGTGCCCACCAAGTGGTCGAGTGAGAAGAGTCTGCCGGGGAACCAGTCCGACGACCCCACCGCGGTGAGAGTGGTGTCGTGGGAACCCATCCCTCGATACGACGTGCTGCTGTCCGAGAAGGTTTTGAGCTGGGCCGGGCTTAGCCCCGTCAAGTTCGTTGGTAAGTTAGGCTTGCTTTCTGGGTTTATGTTTTACTCGCGTTGCTGATAAGTGGGGTGTTTGTTTTGTGCAGGATCCATGGACTTCGGCGTTTCTCCGAGATGCTATGCGCCAACCAAGGCAGCCTGCTAGGGCGGGGGGCGCCAGCTCTTCCCGGGCACAGGCTGCCCCTGCTCCCACCGCCCCGATGTCGGTGCCCCAAAGACGCTCGGCGGTGGATCTTGTCCCGGGCCCCAGCAGAGTGTCGGGCCGGAAGCGGGCCCTGATTGTGGAGGACACGGCCTCGGAAGAGGAAACCGGCTCCCCCCCCCGGAGACGCTCAAGAGGAGTTCCCGGAGACCTTCCCGGGGCCGGTCTTTGCCGACCGTGGTGGAGGAGGGGGGCTCCGTTTCGCGGTGTTGTCTGGGCTGTCGGTCGCGGACAGCCTCCTCCATGAGATAGATACCTCGGCCGGGGGTCGGGTTCCCGGGGGAACCCTTAAGGCTCAGCTGGAGTCGATCGCCCAGGAAGCCGTGCAGGTAAGCCCCCAATGCGCTGTGAGATTTAGTGTTTTCCTCCATATTTTCTGATCCTTCTCCTTTTATGCCTTCCCAGACTCTCCAGCACGTGGCTCTCGCTCTTCGCATGGAGACCGAGGTGGTAGCACTGGCGATGGAGGCTGCGGGTTAGCTCGCCGCGTTGCAAGAGAGCTCCAGACAGGAGCAGGAGGCGACGTCGGCGAGGATCGCCACCCAGGAGGGCGAGGTGAATGCCGGGAAAAAGGAGGTCGAGCGGTATCGCGAGGCCATTGCAATTGCCGAGGGCAAGTTCAAGGACTCCCAAGTGCTCGCCGGCAACCTCAAGAAGACGGTGAAGACTCTCCGGAAGGAGCTGGGGGCGGCGGCTGAGGCCTATAAGTCGGAGGAATCGAGGGCCGTAGCGAACTACAAGGGGTCGAGGGGATTTTATGACGATCTGGCCGTAGCCACGACTCGCATTTGGCACGACGTCCTTGATGCCGTCAAGTCTCGGATGTCGGAGTTCGACGACGCAGATCTGTGGGCCGAGTTCCCCCTCGTGGGTGTCGACGAGCAAGGGGGAGAGGCTCCCGGCGGGGAGGGGGCTGAGGACCCAGCTCCCCCGGTGGTGGAGATTGAGGATCTTGAGGTCGTGCCCGGGCCCGAGGTGTAGACCCCCCACTCTCTTATCTTCATTTTGTTTTCCTTTGAATTTTGTAAGGCTGAGGAGCCAGAAAATACCTTTTGTAAAAAACTTATGTTTGGCAGTAGTAATAAAGTTTTTCTTCTTTAGTTGTGGTAAATCTTCCTTTCTGCCATCTATTTGTGAAGAATACTCGCTTTGGGATATTTTTACTTGCTCCGTTGTGCTTTCGTGTCAGGTCGGCTCTCTGTCCAACGATCGTCCGTCGAGCTGACTGCAGTTGTTTGCCGATGGGCGTCTCGAGGAGGTATCTCCTGGTGGGGCCCCGAGGTCGAGTGGGAGATCGTTTAGGCTTGGGCAGACCTGACATTTGTTTCTGATTTAGAGTATTTATTGTCATCTTGGGGTTACCGGGCAGGGGTGGCCGAGCAGGGTAGCTGCTCGGTCGCCTTCATTTTAGGGCTTGGTTCTCTAGAGTTGTTAGTAGGCGACTACCAGCCTTCGGGGGTTTAGTGGGGTAGCCGCTCTGATGTTTTTGTGAGGGCTTTGATCCCTGGCGTAGATGGTAGGAGCCTTAGTTTGACCGGACATGGTAGCTGCTCGGGTCCTCCTGTGTGAGGGCCTTTGATCCTTAAGGATGGTGGTAGGAAGCTACCAGCTGTCGATGGCCAGGCCGGGGCCCCATAGCCTCGGGGAGGAATTTTGATCCCCGGTGTGTGGCAGGGAAGCTGCCCGCCGGGGATAGCCGAGTGAGGGAAACTCGGGCTCGGCTGCCTCTGGGAGGCTTTCAGATCCTACAGGACGGGGACCGAGCAGGGTTACTGCCCGGTGCCTCTTGGCGAGGACTTTGATCCCTGTCGGTTATGGTAGGAGGCGACCAGTCGGGGCTAGCCGGGCAAGGACCCGACTGCCTCTGGGAGGACTTTGGCCGTTGGCGCGAGGAAAGCTATAAAGCTGTAGGAAGCCCACCAAGGACCCTTGGCCGGGCAGGGTTACTGCCCGGTGCCTCTTGGCGAGGGCTTTTGTCCTGAAGGATAGCCGAGTGAGGGAACCTCTGGCCTCGACTGCCTCTGGGAGGGTTTTTGGATCCCCGGCGTCGTGGCAGGGGAGCTGCCCGTGGGGGATAGCCGAGCGAGGGAATCTCTGGCCTCGACTGCCTCTGGGAGGGCTTTTTGATCCCTGACGGTTATGGTAGGGAAGCTGCCCGTGGGGGATAGCCGAGCGAGGGAACCTCTGGCCTCGACTGCCTCTGGGAGGACTTTTGGGTCCCCGGCGTTGTGGCAGGGGAGCTGCCGGCTGGGGATGTTTGAGCAGGGCGGCTGCTGGGTTGAATCTTCGACGAGGCGTAGCCTGGTCGGTCGGCTGTTGGAGCGGGGAATGGGAACGGTCGGGGCAACGGCGCACGCATCTAGTGCATTGAATGCGGGGGGAGGCGAAGCGACAGGGGCGCGTCGCTTTGTTTCCACCGAGTAACGTTTAAGGACGCTGGGTGGCGCGTCGCTTCGTTTCCACCGAGTAACGATCGATGGACGCCGCATGGCGGCCATTGGACTACCGAGCGGGCTATATAAGGAGTACCGGTTCTTTCCCTTTCGCAGATAGGCCATCGAAAATGGAGGATTTCCCGTTCACTATCCCCTAAATCATCTGCTCTGCGGACGTGTACCTTTATGACCGCGACCGCACCGAGGACATGGTGCAGTTGGTTGTAGCTTGCATTGAGGAGCACGTCGGTCGGCTGCTCCTCAGGCGCTCCTCCCTGCTGCAGCTGCTGATGTACTCCATCTGGAGGGCATCGCCGGGGCTTTACAACCCCCTGTCGGAGCAGCTCTTCGACGAGGCCGTGGGCAAGCTGCGGTCCTTGAGGCGCTTCGGCTTGATCTCTGCGAACCGGTTGGCGCGCTCGGAGGCGCTCGTCCGCGAATACTACGAGCTGAGGCTCAGGGTCATCGCCCGCGGGGGGAATCGGGAGCAGAGGCTGGAACTTGCACGGCCCCGGTTGGCGGAGATCTTCGCCGAGTAACACGAGCAGTGCTCGCTGCACTGTTTCCTGATTTAAAATCAGGGAAACTTCTGGGAAAAGCTTCAAAAAGGGGCCACGTGCTTACACGTGACCAGCAGTCACGTGTTGACACGTGACATATAAAAGCAGCGGAAAAGGGCACATTGGTTCCCTGATCAAGTCAAGGAAAAGGCTTCAGAGGAGGTCACGTGTTCCCACGTGACCAGGGTCACGTGTTGGCACGTGACGTTCAAAGCAGCAGACTCGCTCTCCAATTGAACCAAGGAAAAAGGCGCCAGACAAGGGTCACGTGCTCACACGTGACCAAGGGTCACATGGTAGCACGTGACGGCTAAGCAGCAGAAGAAGGCAGAGTCCAAAAGAAGAAAAAGGCTCGTTCCAAGAGAGTCACGTGTCCACACGTGACCATGGGTCACGTGGTCACACGTGACCGGCTTTCAAAGCCCATTTGGCTAGCAGAATTAAATTCTGAAAGAGATTCAAATCTTTCCAAATGAAAGCAATTATTTGGAACCGATCAAATTAAAAATTCAGAGATGATTAAGTATCATCTATTTATGGAAAATCTCGAGTTTAGAAAGATTTCCCCTTTAAATCTAACAGAAATAACAAAGGAGAATCCCTGGATTTGAAATCCAATGGTGAATAAAATTCACCTAATAATCCAAGGGTCAAAAGCAAATGATAGATACAAATCAAATCTCTTAATAAAGATTCATCAAAAACTAATTGATTCGGCTGCTTCTCCTATAAATAGGAGCCAAGAGATACAAAAGAGGGATATACATAGATACGCAGAGGGAAGAAAAAGGAGAGAGCCTGGATACTTTGAGGAATTTGGAGCTTCTGCAAAAGAAAACCCTAGGTAAGAAAGGGAATGCTTCTTGAAAGAAGTAGAATTTGATTCTCAACAGAGTTTAACTCTGATAATGTAAAAAAAGAAGAACAGATTTCTTCTCTCTTTGATAGAGGATCTGTAAAGAGCACATCTCCCCTTGAAGTTGAGAATTTAATTCTCGATGGGTTGAGATCCTGCCATGCAGATCCAAAATATAGAGAGGGAATGCAAGCACGAGAATTTAACTCTCACAAAACCATAGGAATTCAATTCCTTTAAAATAAAATTAGGGCTTGACCCTATATCATGGGAATTTAATTCCTTCAAAACAAAGAGAAACAGGGTTTAACCCTAATTAAGAACCTGGTTCTGTTGAAACAGCGGGAATCTAATTCCTTTAATCATAATTTAACAGAGAATGGGAGTTCAATTCCTTAAAAGCTTTTATTAGGGTTTAACCCTATTCAGTTCTTCGCATATATGAGGAATTTAATTCCTACAGAAAATTCAGAGTTCAACTCTGCTCCAGAATATGAGTCTTCAAAAGGAAGTAGGAATTTAATTCCTTTGAAAGTTTAAAGCTCGACGAATTTAATTCCTGAGAAAGATCAACAGGTTCTCTAAAACAATATACATAGAGGCAGGGTCACGTGTCACCACGTGACCCCCTCAAAAGAGCTACAGAAAGCCCTTTGAGGCAGTCCCCCACGTGACCCACGTGACCCTTGACAGAAACTCTAATACATAGGCATATGAATGCCCGTCACGTGATGGCACGTGATGTTCTGAAAGATGCAGCGATTTCAGCAGAATAAATGGAAAGAGGGCGTTCTCACGTGTTGCCACGTGACCCCTTTTGCCTTAGTGTTCAACACTAAGTTGGGATTCTTGAACACAGTACCGAAACACTGTTGGGCCTTAGTGTTCAACACTAATCAAAGAAGCTTGTTTACAGTGTTCAACATTGATTACCTTAGTGTTTGACACTAATCCGAGATCTCCATTGTAGTGTTCAACACTGACTACCTTAGTGTTTAACACTAATTTGAGAGCTCTGTTGCCGATGCTTGATACCGATCTGTTTTAGTGTTTAACACTAATCTGAAAGCCTTGTTGCTGATGTTTAACACCAATTATCTTTTAGTGTTAAACACTAATTTGTCAACCTCATTCCCAGTGTTCAACACTGATTGCTCTGAAGTGTTTAAACACTAGGCTTTGGCCCAATTGGCTAAAGGGATAGAGGCAAAGCCTCTCCCTCAATGGATCCACAAGAAATCAATATTCCAGACATGATAGGACTTAGCCCAAGCTGGCCATAAGTTCTCAATTCGTAATTAACTGGGCCAATGGGCTCATAATATATTTAATGGGTCTTGATCCTAAATTGGGCCAGAGACTATTTAATCCATTCCGGTCCTAGGGTACATCTCTTCACTCCTTTGATACTTGGCATTGTAATCCCTCAATGTCTTCAAAGAGGTGACGGGTCCCGACGACCACTCATGATATGGACTGTGGGGTCCTTAAACCCATGCCTAATGCAAAATTCCTGGTTACGTGGAACGTGGATAACGTCACTCTTTGACCCCGCGGAAAACGTCCAGAGCGGAGCCTAGTCCTCGCCGAGCACGGCAGTGAACCCGTGTGAAGCATATAGTGCAAAATTCCTGGTTACGTGGAACGTGGATAACGTCACTCTTTGACCCCATGGAAAACGCCCAGAGCGGAGCCTGGTCCTCGCCAAGCACGGCAGTGAACCCGTGTGAAGCATCCAGAGCACATACCGGACTGTGGAGTCCTTAAACCCATGGACTATGACGTCCTTAACCTGGACCGCAATGTCCTTAAACTACCCATGGACCGCAATGTCCTTAAACTACCCATGGACCGCGATGTCCTTAAACTAGAACAATAGAGCCCCTATATGCTCTTTTGTCGGATCTAAACGGTCCCGTTTAAGTTGATCTTAGCCTCAAAGATGGCTAACGAATCCTTAAACCTTCAAGCAGACTGGACTACGAATCCCCCCAATTAACTCTGGCTCGAGGGTACATCTCTGAACTCCTCTGACATCCGTCGTTGTAATCCTTCAACGTCGTCAGAGAGGTGACGGGTCCCGACGGCCACACACATACGATGGACCACTATGTCCCTAAAACTGGAACAATAGAGTCCAAACGCTCCTTTGTCGGATCTAAACGATCCGGTTAAGTTGATCTTAGTCTCAAATTAGACTAATGTATCCTTAACAAACGTTTGAGTTGATCTTAGCCTCAAATATGGCTAACGTATCCTCAAACCAAACCCCCAAACCCAAATCTAAGATAATACGGATTTGGACTAGTCCACGCCCTACGGGCGACGACATAACTCAGTCTCCGTAAACGATCCACGGGCAACAAAACACAAAACAAACACCCACGACACGAAGTGACCAGCTGGAGAAGGAGAAAGTTGTTACCCCGATGCGGTAGCGTAATTAACTGCAGGGGCTTGCGCCTGCAGGGAAGAGCGTCCCCACAATCAAAAACCCCTCAAACGAGGGGGAATCTGACGAAGTCTGCTACATCGGCCGCATCCGTCTAAACCTTCGATACTCGGTGCCATAGATCGACTTGGCATCCTCGGAGAGGTGGACGGATAGCACCAATTGGCATCTGCCCCGAACCTCAGGCGAGACGTCCCCACGTCCCGCGTGTCTTTCAGAGGGGAACAGATTCTGGCACGCCCGGTGGGACCTTTTCCTCTTTCCACTCCACACTTCGTGTGTCGTGATTCGTGAACCAATCGCGGTTCGCTAATGGTTGCCCTTGGGTTTCAAAATACTAAGAATTGGCGTCTTGCCTATTGCAGAAAGCAAAGGATCGATGGCTTCTACTTCTGCGAAATCCTCCAACTGCTCAAACTGCAATTGCGACCAACGCTCTACCTCGCCAGGAGGTATAGCCTATGGACCCCAAGCTGCTTCGTTGTTCACAATGCCGGTGGACCAGGTGATTCAAGCCACTACCGGATTGTTCTTTGGGACTATACTCCCACCATCAAGCTTCGCGGCGCCGGTGATGAAAAAGGAAGCTCTCAAGAAGTTGGTCTTTGACCGTCTTGCCCCTGCCGCGGCTCCTCTCAACGAGTCGCCCAATGTCAACGCCTCGGTCTTCTCTAGATTGGGCCAGAAATCCTGTGAACTCATCACGGGACCTATGATCTCAGAGAAGGCTGCTTCTAAGAAAGCGGCCGCTCCTGCCTCCGAAATCGCCAAGGCGGTTTCCCCAGCCAAGAAGTCGATCTTCACAAGATTAATGGCTTCGACTCCCGCTCCTGCTGCGCAAAGGACATCGGTCTTTGACAGGCTAACACCAGCAGCGACCCCCCACCTACACAGGGGGCAAGACGAAGCCATTCTCACCGCTGAACCAGCACCGTCCGCTCGACGCGCTCGACGTCGTCATTGGCGCCGAATAAGGAAGGCTGGGGGCAACTCCCCCTCCGGATTGACTCCACCAGCCCCGGTGGCAGAAGTTAATGCTGCTGTTCCAACTGGGAACAGCTTTGAGATGCTAAATAAGGTGCGAAGGAATTCCCCTACTGCAGTGCTGAAGAGGTCTCCTCCCCCATTAAAAAGGGTTGCGGAAATAAAACCAGAACAACCCCAATCTCCTCAACGGCTGTCTTCCAAAATCTATAAGGTTTGGCGGCAAGCTCGAGACTCGATCGTCGATCCAAACTTCTCCCGCCAGCACAAGAAGCTAAAAATCCAACCGGAGGCCGGTCATCAGGCTAAACCCCGAAAGGCTATCTGGACGCCCACCTCAACGGCCCCCTCAACCTCCACTGCTCACAAAAGGAGGAAGCCAGAGAAGATCCCCCAGCCCGCCACGACAGCTAAAAGCACTGAGCCCAGACGCCATAAGTCTGGGGGCATGGTGGTGCACACTGTTTACATGGCCTCTGGAAAGGAGGAAAGCCGCACTTCTACAGGCCATCGACCGCTTACCCGATCCGTGACGAAAGCCCAGGAGCAGCAACAAAAGCTTCAGGAAATGATGAATGCTATGGCCGCACTTACCGGACCAAAAGAAATCCCAGAAACGTCCTCAGACGCATGCCAGGAGGAGGAAACCGACGCTGAATTCCTTCGCCGGACACTGGAGAAAAAGGACAAAGAGGCTGTTGAACAAGCGGCCAACATACAACGTATGGGCCTTCTCTTCCAAGATATGATAGGAATGATGATCCAGCAGGACCTACCCGCCGACGATCCCCCAATCGTTCTGGAAGACGACCGGGGAGAAACGTCAAATCCACCACCAGCCCTCTCAACGGCCAAGGAGGAGACAATCTCTAAAGCTGACTTGGCTGACTACATAGCCCAGCAAATCCGGGTCCATCATGCGACTGAAGCAGCTGGTCAAGTCGTGAAAACGGGGCGGCCGTATCCGAGCTGGTACGATCAAATCAAATACCCGCAAGGCTATACGATACCGAAATTCCATGTGTATAAGGGGACCGGCAATCCCCATCAACACGTCGCCCAGTTCCGGGCCCTCTGCGGTAACACCGGCGGTGATGATAAACTGTTACTCCGTCAGTTCGTTGGCAGCTTATCAGAAACAGCGTTCGAATGGTATTCGGAACTCCCGAACGATTCCATCAAGACGTTCGCTGAAATGGAGCTGCTATTCACTCAGCGATTCGCAAGCGCCAGCGAGCGCACTCCAATAACTGCATTGATTAACGCCAGGGTAAAACCAGGCGAAACCTGGGTCCAGTATGCTATACGCTGGCGAAATTTGTGGTCGAGATGCGAGCAACGCATTGAGGAGGCACCCGCGGTGGGCATGTTCGTAGGAACCCTAGACCCCCACGCAACTATTTCCCAGTTCATGATGTTCTTTAAGCCAACCACATTCCAGGCTTTAATCGACAAGTTGGCTCAGATGGACCAGATGGGTCATAGACCACCTCCCCCGAAGTCGGAACCTCGGAATGACAAGGGTAAAGGAAGGGCAACCTTTGTCGTGAATGCCCAACAGCAACCTAACGCCCCGAAACCGGCAGATCAATTGGAAGAAAGACGCCGGTATTATAATGAAAAGATGAAGCGTCCCTACTCGTTCCCACGAGACAAGACGAAACGGTTATTCGAGCTGGCAATACGCAACAGACTTATAAACTTACCAAATCCAAGGCGACCGCCACAACCCACCGAGGTGAATAACCCTAACTATTGCCCTTACCATCAAACGGTAAGTCATCCGATTGAAGATTGCTTCGTCTTCAAAGGATGGATTGAAGATCAATACCTCCAGGGGAAGTTTGTACTGTCCGAAAAGTGGAAGGTGAACCCACCACAACCGCATACTCCTAAGAAAGCAGATACACCGGGGGCAACCTGCTCCTTTATTGAAGAAGCTCCATGGGAGGTCGTACTATCAACTAAAACCAAAAGAATGCTGAGAGACCTTCATGCGTGCCCTGCGATCGAATGGAAGGACCCTCTTGAACCTCAAATTATCGAAGGGATGTTGAAGCCCCGCCCAACTACGAAGACTCGTGATAAGGGCCCAAATACTCACGCCCAGCCGTCAAAAGCTTCGAAGAAAAAGAAGAAGAAATCCAAGAAGCCCGCGAAGCTTGGAGACGAGCGCACGAAATTGCAAAAGCAAATCGACGCGCTGGAAGAATACAATCAAAAGGCGCGAACCCCTGTCACACTGCAAGAGTTTCTCAACCACATCTTTCAAGAGGGAGATGATGGAGAGAGCTCGTCAGATGAATCCGAAGGGTATGTGGCGAGTTGTAACATAATCTCCCACTCGTTTACCGATGATGAGAAAACTCCTGGCACTAAGAAGCTGGAGGCAGAGCCTGAACCAGAGCGTGCGTGGCCGACAAATGAAATGATCAATGCCTTTCTAGACGAGATTCGGCTAAAGAGTAAAGCGGATCAGGAGCGTGAGATGGCAGCGTCAGAAGGAACCAAATGCACGAGACTGAACGGAAGAGTTGAACTACCCCCGCCAGAGCGAATGGCATCCGAAGTAGACAAGAAGATATTCAAGACGAGGAAAAGGTTTGCCAAAGCCATGTCAATGGGGATGAAGCTACCACCCTCGGAAAGAAACACACACGATGGGGTGGCGAGGCATCCTGATTATTGCGCATATCATCGGAAAATCTCACACCCCACAGAGGAGTGCGACGCCTTTAAGATATGGTGGCAAGGATATGTTGCTCGTCGGCAACATTTTAAGCGCATGAAACGCAAGAGCCGTCGGGAACGAAGAAGCACTGTCGACGGGCGCAACAGAACTACCGGCAGCTGTGACATGGTTAACGTCGGGGGGTCACAAGTTCTCACCTTTGGGAGCGACTCTGATGAAGAAATGACTCTGGGCCCTCTCTTTAAAGAATCCGTTTTAGGGAAAGAGGAGGAATCGGAGGCCTGCGAGAACATCTAGCTGCGCAATCGCACACTCCCAGAAAAGAATCTCGGGCCCGTGAGCAGAAAAGATAAGGGAAAGGAAAAGGTCATTGAAGATATCACTTTAGATGACCAAGTCACGAAAGAACTAACTACCAGAGACCCTCCTAAGAAGGGTAAGGTGGACTATAACATCCTCGCGCACTTAAGGAAGCTACCTTCTCAGCTTAGCATCCTTGATGCCCTCCTATTGTCAAAAGAATCGCGAGACTCACTAATTAAGGCGTTGCAAGAACTTGAACAATTCCAAGCCTTCCTCGCCACTGAAAAGATGAAGGACGGACTGGAGGAAGTGCATACGGCCGACGTCACTTTCGGTGATGAAGACCTCCTTCTCGGGACGTGCGACCACAACCGTCCCCTATATGTCTCCGGATACTGCCATGACATCAAGATAGGCAAGATCCTGGTGGATAATGGATCCTCCGTCAATCTCCTTAATGTTCGGGTGTTGAAGGAAATCTGCATGAGTGTGCAACACCTCGCTCGTGACAAAATTACTATCTCCGGTTTCGATTCACAATCGTCACGGACTCTCGGATCTGTGATACTAACATTACGCTTTGGACTCCTCGTCACAGACATCAAATTTCATGTCATTGACGCCAAAACCTGCTACAACGCCTTGCTCGGTCGTCCTTGGCTACACGAATACAACATCGTCCCTTCTACACAGCATCAGTGTATGAAGTACTTTAAGGATGGTTTCGAGTATACCGTAACAGGAGAGTTAAATCCATTCTCCGTGAACGAAGTCCGCAAATACGAAGATGCGAAATACTTTTTGCCAGACTTCGAAGATATAGAAAGGTGTCGCGACCCGGAGAACAAAGCCGCCGCCACCATCCCTGTTTTTGGAAGCGATACCGAAGAAGAGGAAGAGATAGTTTATACAGGGCCATCTCAGCATAACAACCTGGGGACGCCCGCCCCCATACTGGTCTTCGGAAGTGATTCAGAGGATGAAGTTAATGCTGTGTTCTCCAATCGGCTGTCAATACAAACACCTCCTGGCGATGACCATAGCTTGCAAACCACCATGGTACCGCGAGAACACTACAAGGATCTCGACACGCTGCAAGCTCATAACGTGCAGGACCTGCAAACATTCTACATCCCTCCCAGGCAAAGGGGTGAGAAGGTGATCCTATTCTACCGATCCTCAGAGTCGAAAATAGAGAAAGAGATCTGGCATGGCGCAGATGCTACATGCGACAGACTCCAACCCATCCGTCTGCCCAGATACTATACAAATAGATTAAAGAAGCTATTGAAGCGCCAAGGAGTACCCTTAAAACAAACTGTTCGACAGGCTCGGTTCTACAACAGGATTTGGGATGTCCCTGGGACCCAACGCAAATTACCCAACGGGAAAATGGAAACACTTGGGCTTGGATACGCGAGAACCGGAAAACGGGAGCGGGCCCACAGCAGCTACGCTATATATACCTTTGATGAAAAAGAGGACGCCCTGTCAGGAGATGCCGACCCCTCATCAAAACTAGACCCCGCGATTGAAGCGCCAAGTCCGTCGTTTGAAGAATGAATGGGCAAGCCTATCAGGAAAGTGGGTCAGAAAGCTCGGGAAGACCACAGCCGCGAAATTGCCATCTACGAGAAGGCCAGGACGCAACATCTATTTCAACAGACTGCAAAAGACAAAGATGTTCATCCTTGTCAACCCATCATGCGAAAGGCCCGATGCGGAGACGGGAATAAGTCAAGGAGCGGAAAGAAGAGCCGACAACAACGACGTAGGATTAGAGGGTTACAGGTACTGCGCGGCTCGGATTCGTCCCTCATGGAAAAGACGAGTCGAGCGTACTCCTTCCCCCGAGACAAGACGGAGAAGTTACTCAAGCTCGCTTTAAAACATCAAATGATCGCGCTTCCAGAATCTAGACACCCTGAGCAAGCTAACAAGGCTTCTCGTCTGAGCTATTGCTCTTATCACCGAGCCATAGGACACCCCACCGAAGACTGCTTCACCTTCAAGAACTGGGTCGAGGACCAGTACCAACGGGGCAGATTCGCTTTATCCAACAGCTGGAGGGTAACGCCGCCACGAAAGCACGAGCCCAAGGCCGCAAGAGCAGAACCGGATCCACCT
Organism: Agapanthus africanus; assembly: GCA_030015575.1. Taxonomy (NCBI): domain Eukaryota; kingdom Viridiplantae; phylum Streptophyta; class Magnoliopsida; order Asparagales; family Amaryllidaceae; genus Agapanthus; species Agapanthus africanus. The sequence goes on from JASDDO010000022.1 coordinate 15,376,720, forward strand.
CAGTCCCGGGAGCGGATTCGCACCTGTTATACGATTACGATATTAAAAGAAGAGCCCGAGAATATAGATGACCTTCCCCGGTGCTTTGAAAACAGCGATGATGAGGTGATCTCAGAATTTCCGCCCGCTCCGAAAGAACTGGAAGACGGTATACATACTACTGCAGATAACCTCAGGAAGATTGAGTTGGGATCGGCAGAGGACCCGCGACCGACATTCGTCAGCGAGCTACTCTCTGAAGAAAAGGTGGCCGCGTTAAAGAACGTGCTTCTACGGCATAAAGACTGTTTCGCGTGGAACTACTCCGAGATGCCAAGATTAGATCCGGAGGTTGCTGTGCATAAATTAGCAATATCCCCAGATATCAAGCCAGTCAAGCAGGCGCCAAGAAGGATGCGACTCGAGCTAGAGATGAGCATCAACGCCGAAGTCAAGAAGCTGATCGATTCTGGATTTATTCAAGAAGTTCAATATCCCGACTGGATCGCCAATATCGTCCCGGTAATGAAGAAGAATGGGACGGTACGCATATGCGTGGATTTCAGGGATCTTAATAAAGCCTGTCCAAAGGATGATTTCCCAGTACCGGTAACCGAGCTAATGATAGATAACACGTCCACTCAAGAGGTTTTCTCCTTTATGGACGGTTCGTCAGGATACAATCAGATAAAGATGCATCCCGAAGACCAGAAGCACACCGCTTTCCGGACCCCTTTGGGTATATTTTGCTACAGGGTTATGCCCTTTGGTCTAAAGAACGCTGGCGCTACCTATCAAAGGGCCATGACAAAGATCTTCGATGACCTCATACACGACATCGTTGAGTGCTATATCGATGACCTCGTAGTAAAGAGCATGTCATACGAAGAGCATTTAAAGCATCTGGAGACTGTGTTTCAACGCCTCCGGCAATATAATTTGAAAATGAATCCCCTCAAATGCGCGTTTGGAGTCTCCTCGGGCAAATTCCTGGGATTCATCGTTCGACACCGAGGTATTGAAATAGATCCGTCAAAGATTAAAGCGATCATGGAAATGCCTCCGCCAAGAACCCTCAAACAGTTGCGGTCTCTCCAAGGGAAGCTCGCATACATCCGGCGATTTATCGCAAATCTTTCAGGCAAATGCCGCCCCTACAGTCACCTGATGAAGAAGGGAACCCCATTCGTCTGGGATCAAAAATGCCAAGGTGCACTAGACGAGATCAAGCAGTACCTGCAGAACCCGCCGGTATTGGCTGCGCCGGTCAAGGGAAAACCCCTCATTCTTTATACAACAGCCCTCGAAGGTTCCTTGGGCGCATTATGGGCGCAAAAGAACGATCAGGGGAAAGAGAGAGCACTCTACTACTTAAGTCGAGTTCTACTGGGGGCAGAAAGCAATTACTCTCCCATTGAAAAACATTGCTTGGCATTAATCTTCGCGATAACAAAGCTCAGGCACTATGCGTTGGCACACGAAGTTTGTCTCATCTCAAAGGTGGACCCTCTTAAATATCTGATGTCAAAAGCCATATTGACGGGACGACTCGCTAAGTGGGCCCTGCTCTTGATGGAGTTCTCGATAATCTATCAACCTCTCAAGGCAGTGAAAGGCCAGGCCATTGCTGACTTCCTCGCTGAGCACCCGATACCGGCCGATTCTCCTCTGAATTGTGATTTGCCGGACGAGCATGCATTTGATGCGATTAGCGGCGGAAGCACCCGATGGGAACTCTATTTCGATGGAGCGTCCTCCGTAAAGAAACAGAAACAAGGTATCCCAATGATCAAATCGGGGATAAGCCTCATCTTTGCAACTCCACAAGGAGGGATAATGCGCTTCGCCTTCTCCTTAACAGAGCCGAGGACAAACAATGAGGCTGAATATGAAGCTCTGATAGCATGCCTCAAAATCGCCATCGACATGGGAATTGAAGACCTCCTTATATACGGGGATTCTCAGCTAGTTGTTAGTCAAGTAAATGGTGACTACCAAACGTGCAAGCCGGAGTTGGTAAAGTACGGCGAAAAGGTGCAACAACTGTTGGCCCAAATTCCCTCCTATATTTTAGAGAACATACCGCGCGCGGAGAACAGCAAAGCAGACGCGTTGGCCAAACTTGCTAAAGAACTGGCTGACGAGAACCTCGATGATGTCAGAATCGTGGTACAAAGCCGTCGAGTGCTCACCCCGGCAGAAATACCTCCGGAATTTTATAAAGAGGGAGCGACTGAGCAGACGACCCTACAAATAAAAGACCAAGAGAAGGCCGAGGACTGGAGGGAAGTCTTCATAGACTACTTTAAGTCCCGTCGAATGCCCAAAGAAGCGTCCTCAAGACATCAGCTCATGAAACGAGCTCTATCTTTCGCTCTCGTCAACAATACTCTATACAAGAGGTCGTTTGATTCTCTATGGCTGAGATGCTTAGGATCTGACGAAGCAGAAAGAGTCATTCAGGAAGTTCATGACGGACTTTACGGTGCTCACCAAGCAGGCCCGAAGATGAAGTTAAAGATTAAACGAATGGGCTACTACTGGCCCACGATGATCCAGGACTGCCTCGAGTATGCGAAGCAATGCCACTCATGCCAGATTCATGGAGACTTCATCCACCAACATCCGAATCCACTACACCCAACGGTGGCCAGCTGGCCATTCGAGATGTGGGGGACTGACATAGTCGGCCCCATTGAGCCAGCATCATCTCGGGGACATCGTTTTATCCTGGCGACAACTGATTACTTCTCCAAATGGGCAGAAGCAGTACCACTGAGGGAAGTGAAGATGGAGAATATCCTCCATTTCTTCAAGACGCACGTCATCTATCGGTTTGGAACCCCACGGCGGATTATCTCCGATAATGGGCCAGCCTATCGAAGCCATAAGATTAGCCGCTTCGCGCAGCAGCACAATATAGACTGGAGATATTCTTCAGTTTACAACCCACGAGCTAACGGTCTGGCCGAGGCCTTCAATAAGACCTTGACGAAGATCATAAAAAAGACCGTTTCCCGGAATAAGAGAGACTGGCACGAGAGACTGCAAGAGGCCCTTTGGGCTTATCGAACTACATTCAAGACAGCCACGAACACAACGCCGTACGCATTGGTATTTGGGACGGAAGCAGTACTCCCCCTTGAGATAGAGTTACCCTCTCTACGAGTGGCAGTCCACCACGAGCTGACGGATGAAGAAAATGCTCACCTTCGGCTTGAGGAGCTCGATGCCCTCGACGAAACCAGGCTCATAGCGCAACAACATCTAGAAGCCTACAAAGCAAAGATGACGCGCTCGTAAGAAAGATTGACCAGGCCGAGGACATTCCGCCAAGGCGAACTCGTGCTAGTGGTCAAGAGACCTATGATCCCCAATCGTGCCAAACGGGAAAAATTTGAGCCAAACTACGAAGGTCCTTACATCATCGACAAGGTCTACCAGGGTGGAGCCTATCTACTCATGGACATGCACGGTGAAAGACCTTTCAGGCCAATAAACGGCCGTTTCTTAAAGAAATACTACGCTTAATGACCCATAGCCTGGGTCAATGATAGATGACGACGACTGTGTCCGCTCGCTATCTTCCTAGGCTCAGACTTTACAAGCAGCAGCCGGCCTTCCCGTAACGCCGGACCGAAACGTCCTTAAACTAAAGACGGACCGAAACGTCCTTAAACTAACGACGGACCGAAACGTCCTTAAACTAACGACGGACCGAAACGTCCTTAAACTAACGACGGACCGAAACGTCCCTAAAACTACTACCGCAGCATCGTCAGGCTGACGAGATGAGAAAGAAAAAATAAAGAAATGAAAAGGAATAAAAAAAAACGGTATGTCCATAAGCAAAATGGGCACGGATGAAAACCCGAAAGGGCTCCGTGAGTAAAAACAGCAGGACTACCGGTGAGTGTTTGTGAAAACCCGAAAGGGCGCAACCTCGTTAAAAGACACTTATAGGGTCCTCTCGACCTTGTAAGGAGAAACCACCAGCGTGAGATCCTTACGACTCACAAAGGAGCAACACACTTAGGGATCCTCACGATTCCTAAGGAGAAAATACACTTACGAGATCCTCACGACTTGTAAGGAGAACTCTCTTGTGGGACCCTCACGGCTCATAAGACTTGAAAGTCTTAAGTTACAGAAACTTGAACCTGTTCTTAAGCAAATCCTCTACAACCTTCGATATTGCCCTACAAGGGATTCAATACTGACCCTTGTATACAATCCACGGGCGCGAATAAACATCTCCCCAGCAAAGTCCCCCCCGTGACTAGGGATATGTCCATATAATGAGCAGCCCTTGTAGGTCCTCTCGATCCATAAGGAGAAAGCCCTCTTGTAGGATCCTTACGACTTACAGAGGAACACGCACTTAGGAATCCTCACGATCCCTAAGGAGAAAATACATCTGCAAGATCCTCACGACTTGTAGGGAGAAATATCTTTGTGAGACCCTTACGGCTCATGAAGTCAGAAGCCTTGGTCGGCAGGACCCTTAACCCTGTTTACTAAGCCACCTTTGTTCAAACATCGACAGAGGCAAATGATGATTCGCTCCTGGCAACATCCCAGTTGTAGCGGTGCTGATGCTGAAATCGGTATCTAAAATCCAAGCTTGCAGCGAAAAAGCTAGCGAGCCGCATATGCATACGAAATAGCCGAAATGATGGGGCAACTTGCAATAAAAAGCAGCAAGTAAAAATGTATGCATGACAAAATAGCCGAAATGATGGGGCAACTCGCAATAAAAAACAGCGAGTGAAAATGAAATAAATAGCCGAAATAATTGGGCACCGCGAAAAATAGCCGAAATGATGGGGCAATCGCGACCTTCGCGATATAAAAGCTGAAATGATAGAGCATCGCGGAAAAAGAAATGAAATAAAAGTGAAATCCTCGCTCTACAGGTGATGTTACATCTACCTCTGTATACAATCCAGGGGCGCAAACAAAGAGGGGATCATACTCCTTCCCCAGGTTTCACCAAAGAAAGAAGCTAAATCTCGACGGGCCACAAGCGACCTAGAGATCATCCCAACATTCGTCTCGTAACGACGGACACAACTTCAAGCTAAGCGGAACAGCGGCAACTCCCAGTTCCATGGCTCGGTGGTATACATATCGCCAACAGTTAAACCTCCATCCCGTGAAATGCGGATACAATCAGCAAAATTCCTGGTTACGTGGAACGCGGATAATGTCACTCTTTGACCCCGTGTGAAGCATCCAGAGCGGATCCTAGTCCTCGCAGAGCACGGCAGTGAACCCGTGTGAAGCATCCAAAGCGGAGCCTAGTCCTCGCCGAGCACGGCAGTGAACCCGTGTGAAGCATCTAGTGCAAAATTCCTGGTTACGTGGAACGCGGATAATGTCACTCTTTGACCCCGTGTGAAGCATCCAGAGCGGAGCCTAGTCCTTGCCTAACGTGGCAGTGAACCCGTGTGAAGCATCTAGTGCAAAATTCCTGGTTACGTGGAACGCGGATAATGTCACTCTTTGACCCCATGGAAAACGTCCAGAGCGGAGCCCAGTCCTCGCCTAACGCGGCAGTGAACCCGTGTGAAGCATCTAGTGCAAAATTCCTGGTCATGTGGAACGCGGATAACGTCACTCTTTGACCCCGTGGAAAACGTCCAGAGCGGATCCTGGTCCTCGCAGAACACGGTAGTGAACCCGTGCGAAGCATCCAGAGCGGAGCCTAGTCCTCGCCTAGCACGGCAGTGAACCCGTGTGAAGCATCTAGTGCAAACTTCCTGGTTACGTGGAACACGGATAATGTCACTCTTTGACCCCGTGGAAAACGTCCAGAGCGGATCCTGGTCCTCGCAGAGCACGGCAGTGAACCCGTGTGAAGCATCCAGAGCGGAGCCTAGTCCTCGCAGAGCACGGCAGTGAACCCGTGTGAAGCATCTAGAGCAAAATTCCTGGTTACGTGGAACACGGATAATGTCACTCTTTGACCCCGTGGAAAACGTCCAGAGCGGATCCCGGTCCCCGCAGAGCACGGCAGTGAACCCGTGTGAAACATCCAGAGCGGAGCCTAGTCCTCGCCTAACGCGGCAATGAAACCGTGTGAAGCATCTAGAGCAAAATTCCTGGTTACGTGGAACGCGGATAATGTCACTCTTTGACCCCGTGGAAAACGTCCAGAGCGGATCCTGGTCCTCGCAGAGCACGGCAGTGAACCCGTGTGAAGCATCCAGAGCGGAGCCTAGTCCTCGCAGAGCACGGCAGTGAACCTGTGTGAAGCATCTAGTGCAAACTTCCTGGTTACGTGGAACGCGGATAACGTCACTCTTTGACCCCGTGGAAAACGTCCAGAGCGGATCCTGGTCCTCGCAGAGCACGGCAGTGAACCCGTGTGAAGCATCCAGAGCGGAGCCTAGTCCTCGCCGAGCACGGCAGTGAACCCGTGTGAAGCATCTAGTGCAAACTTCCTGGTTACGTGGAAAGCGGATAATGTCACTCTTTGACCCCGTGGAAAACGTCCAGAGCGGATCCTGGTCCTCGCAGAGCACGGCAGTGAACCCGTGTGAAGCATCCAGAGCGGAGCCTAGTCCTCGCAGAGCACGGCAATGAACCCGTGTGAAGCATCTAGTGCAAAATTCCTGGTTACGTGGAACGTGGATAACGTCACTCTTTGACCCCGCGGAAAACGCCCAGAGCGGAGCCTGGTCCTCGCCAAGCACGGCAGTGAATCCGTGTGAAGCATCCAGAGCAAATACCGGACTGTGGAGTCCTTAAAATCCACGGACTATGACGTCCTTAACCTCGACCGCGATGTCTTAAAACTAACGATCAACCACCCCTATTCCTTACAGATTTTTGCCTCGGTTTAAGGGTACATCTCTTCACTCCTTTGATACCTGGCGTTGTAATTCCTCAACGCCTTCAAAGAGGTGACGGGTCCCTGCAACCAAACACCGGACTGTGGAGTCCCTAAATCCACGGACTATGAGGTCCTTAACCTTGACCGTGATGTCTTAAAACTAACACCGGACTGTGGAGTCCCTAAATCCACGGACTATGAGGTCCTTAACCTTGACCGTGATGTCTTAAAACTAACATCGGACTGTGGAGTCCCTAAATCCACGGACTATGAGGTTCTTAACCTTGACCGTGATGTCTTAAAACTAACATCGGACTGTGGAGTCCTTAAATCCACGGACTACGAGGTCCTTAACCTTGACCGCGACGTCTTTAAACTACAATACATGGAGAAGCCTCTGACCCCGTGAAACACGGATAAGGGCGACCACATCCAGCACTTACAAGTCCTCACGACCTGTAAGGAAAAAAAAAACTCTCTTGTGAGAACCTTACGACTCTCAAGGGAAAACCCGCTTAAGAATCCTCACGATTCTTAAGAATAACTTACACATATGGGATCCTCTCGACCTGTGGGGAGAAAAACTCTTTATGAGACCCTCGTGGCTCATAAAATGCAAAAGTCTTAGGAGGCAGATCTTAACCCTGAATCCTGAGCCATCGATGTCCTGCAAGGAGATCAAGATAAATTATCCGCAGAACACATTCAATAGAAAGGGGACACACCATTGAAGAGAAGAACATGTCTTCATTTATAAACTTCCCTTCGACAATAATACTCGATCTAAAGCCGGCACAAACCACCCGATACGGGAGATAACGAGGCAAGTTTCTGATCTGTATCCTATCAGGCGCGCATTTGCAACTGTACGAATGTTTAAAAGGAAATGTTACCCGAGGCACTGACGCACACGCCACGTGACGATGGTGCTCGCAATTAAAGAAAATTCCTATGAGAAAAACATACAGCTCGTTTACGCAAGCAAGACACATGTACCACTATCTGACAAACATGAAAATTCAACAGAAAGCGTGCAAACCGCCAATGATAAAAGGAGTACATTGATTCAAACATACTACACTACCGGGAAAAGATCACCAAACAAGGGATCAGAAATACAAGGGTTAACAAAGCAAAACACAAAATTCTCTAACTCTCTCTCCGCCTTCTCCAGCACGTCAAAACGGCGGTTTTCGCGAGGAGTCGCTCCCCACCGGTTGGAGCCGTGCTCATCAACAAAAGCAGACATGATGGCCCGACGAGCTCTTATCTGACTCAGTAAATGAACTGAGTGATCCTTCAGAGCTTGAGTGATTAGACAAGCCTCATGAAAGCACTCAAGCTTGTCCTCCGCCGCGTCAAGGATCGCCGAAGTCATCTCCGCCGGATGAAGGGGTATATCGGCAAGCACAGACAGGAGGATCATCCGGAGCCAAATGGAGCCCATGGGAAGAGGAGAGCCCCGACGGGTCAGTAGCTCGTACATCACCGTGCCACATTGAGCGTCGGTGAGAAGGGGATCCGCCAGCCGCGCAGCGAAGCGAGGAATTATCTCCTCAAGGGGCACCTCCCATGGTTGCCGACGAGCATGGGGACGATTGCAAGCCATGGCGATTGATCGGGTTCTCAAAGATGACCGCCTTAAGGCACGAATGGGCTTCTCTGTGAAGAAAAGAAGTAAGGCATGGGTTCAGCTTATAAAGGGGAGCATTTAATGCTATGCACAAAAAATGTTGTGCATGGTGGGACTATTCTCAAAGCCCGGAAAGAAGAGGAGAGCGTTGGAAATGAAATCCAATGACGCATTGGAATCAGGTTAGGGAAATGAAACGTCCCCATCAAGCAAATCTCTGCATGCGCAACACGTGAGCACTAGCCTTTGATTGGAAAATAAGGCGGCACTGCACAGACACAACAGAGAACTAAGCTCTGATAACCAGAATCAAATTCTTAAAAGAAAGGTTTGAAAGGAAGGGCATGAAAAAGTGAAGGCGCTTCTGAAAGGACGTTTCGTCTACCCGAATCCCTAAAGGAATCCAACGGTCACAAGAGGTGACAGCGTTGCACTCACGTGCAGACACGTGAGAACAACGCTGTGGGGGCATTTGTTTCCTGATTTAAAATCAGGGAAACTTCTGGGAAAAGCTTCAAAAAGGGGCCACGTGCTTACACGTGACCAGCAGTCACATGTTGACACGTGACATATAAAAGCAGCGGAAAATGGCACATTGGTTCCCTGATCAAGTCAAGGAAAAGGCTTCAGAGGAGGTCACGTGTTCCCATGTGACCAGGGTCACGTGTTGGCACGTGACGTTCAAAGCAGCAGACTCGCTCTCCAATTGAACCAAGGAAAAAGGCGCCAGACAAGGGTCACGTGCTCACACGTGACCAGGGGTCACGTGGTAGCACGTGACGGCTAAGCAGCAGAAGAAGGCAGAGTCCAAAAGAAGAAAAAGGCTCGTTCCAAGAGAGTCACGTGTCCACACGTGACCATGGGTCACGTGGTCACACGTGACCGGCTTTCAAAGCCCATTTGGCTAGCAGAATTAAATTCTGAAAGAGATTCAAATCTTTCTAAAGGAAAGCAATTATTTGGAACCGATCAAATTAAAAATTCAGAGATGATTAAGTATCATCTATCTTTGGAAAATCTCGAGTTTGGAAAGATTTCCCCTTTAAATCTAACAGAAATAACAAAGGAGAATCCCTGGATTTGAAATCCAATGGTGAATAAAATTCACCTAATAATCCAAGGGTCAAAAACAAATGATGGATACAAATCAAATCTCTTAATAAAGATTCATCAAAAACTAATTGATTCGGCTGCTTCTCCTATAAATAGGAGCCAAGAGATACAAAAGAGGGATATACATAGATACGCAGAGGGAAGAAAAAAGAGAGAGCCTGGATACTTTGAGGAATTTGGAGCTTCTGCAAAAGAAAACCCTAGGTAAGAAAGGGAATGCTTCTTGAAAGAAGTAGAATTTGATTCTCAACAGAGTTTAACTCTGATAATGTAAAAACAGAAGAACAGATTTCTTCTCTCTTTGATAGAGGATCTGTAAAGAGCACATCTCCCCTTGAAGTTGAGAATTTAATTCTCGATGGGTTGAGATCCTGCCATGCAGATCCAAAACATAGAGAGGGAATGCAAGCACGAGAATTTAACTCTCACAAAACCATAGGAATTCAATTCCTTTAAAATAAAATTAGGGCTTGACCCTATATCATGGGAATTTAATTCCTTCAGAACAAAGAGAAACAGGGTTTAACCCTAATTAAGAACCTGGTTCTGTTGAAACAGCGGGAATCTAATTCCTTTAATCATAATTTAACAGAGAATGGGAGTTCAATTCCTTAAAAGCTTTTATTAGGGTTTAACCCTATTCAGTTCTTCGCATATATGAGGAATTTAATTCCTACAGAAAATTCAGAGTTCAACTCTGCTCTAGAATATGAGTCTTCAAAAGGAAGTAGGAATTTAATTCCTTTGAAAGTTTAAAGCTCGAGGAATTTAATTCCTGAGAAAGATCAACAGGTTCTCTAAAACAATATACATAGAGGCAGGGTCACGTGTCACCACGTGACCCCCTCAAAAGAGCTACAGAAAGCCCTTTGAGGCAGTCCCCCACGTGACCCACGTGACCCTTGACAGAAACTCTAATACATAGGCATATGAATGCCCGTCACGTGATGGCACGTGATGTTCTGAAAGATGCAGCGATTTCAGCAGAATAAATGGAAAGAGGGCGTTCTCACGTGTTGCCACGTGACCCCTTTTGCCTTAGTGTTCAACACTAAGTTGGGATTCTTGAACACAGTACCGAAACACTGTTGGGCCTTAGTGTTCAACACTAATCAAAGAACCTTATTTACAGTGTTCAACATTGATTACCTTAGTGTTTGACACTAATCCGAGATCTCCATTGTAGTGTTCAACACTGACTACCTTAGTGTTTAACACTAATTTGAGAGCTCTGTTGCCGATGCTTGATACCGATCTGTTTTAGTGTTTAACACTAATCTGAAAGCCTTGTTGCTGATGTTTAACACCAATTATCTTTTAGTGTTAAACACTAATTTGTCAACCTCATTCCCAGTGTTCAACACTGATTGCTCTGAAGTGTTTAAACACTAGGCTTTGGCCCAATTGGCTAAAGGGATAGAGGCAAAGCCTCTCCCTCAATGGATCCACAAGAAATCAATATTCCAGACATGATAGGACTTAGCCCAAGCTGGCCATAAGTTCTCAATTCGTAATTAACTGGGCCAATGGGCTCATAATATATTTAATGGGTCTTGATCCTAAATTGGGCCAGAGACTATTTAATCCATTCCGGTCCTAGGGTACATCTCTTCACTCCTTTGATACTTGGCATTGTAATCCCTCAATGTCTTCAAAGAGGTGACGGGTCCCGACGACCACTCATGATATGGACTGTGGGGTCCTTAAACCCATGCCTAATGCAAAATTCCTGGTTACGTGGAACGTGGATAACGTCACTCTTTGACCCCGCGGAAAACGTCCAGAGCGGAGCCTAGTCCTCGCCGAGCACGGCAGTGAACCCGTGTGAAGCATATAGTGCAAAATTCCTGGTTACGTGGAACGTGGATAACGTCACTCTTTGACCCCACGGAAAACGCCCAGAGCGGAGCCTGGTCCTCGCCAAGCACGGCAGTGAACCCGTGTGAAGCATCCAGAGCACATACCGGACTGTGGAGTCCTTAAACCCATGGACTATGACGTCCTTAACCTGGACCGCAATGTCCTTAAACTACCCATGGACCGCAATGTCCTTAAACTACCCATGGACCGCGATGTCCTTAAACTAGAACAACAGAGCCCCTATATGCTCTTTTGTCGGATCTAGACGGTCCCGTTTAAGTTGATCTTAGCCTCAAAGATGGCTAACGAATCCTTAAACCTTCAAGCAGACTGGACTACGAATCCCCCCAATTAACTCTGGCTCGAGGGTACATCTCTGAACTCCTCTGACATCCGTCGTTGTAATCCTTCAACGTCGTCAGAGAGGTGACGGGTCCCGACGGCCACACACATACGATGGACCACTATGTCCCTAAAACTGGAACAATGGAGTCCAAACGCTCCTTTGTCGGATCTAAACGATCCCGTTAAGTTGATCTTAGTCTCAAATTAGACTAATGTATCCTTAACAAACGTTTGAGTTGATCTTAGCCTCAAATATGGCTAACGTATCCTCAAACCAAACCCCCAAACCCAAATCTAAGATAATACGGATTTGGACTAGTCCACGCCCTACGGGCGACGACATAACTCAGTCTCCGTAAACGATCCACGGGCAACAAAACACAAAACAAACACCCACGACACGAAGTGACCAGCTGGAGAAGGAGAAAGTTGTTACCGCGATGCGGTAGCGTAATTAACTGTAGGGGCTTGCACCTGCAGGGAAGAGCGCCCCCACAATCAAAAACCCCTCAAACGAGGGGGAATCTGACGAAGTCTGCTACATCGGCCGCATCCGTCTAAACCTTCGATACTCGGTGCCATAGATCGACTTGGCATCCTCGGAGAGGTGGACGGATAGCACCAATTGGCATCTGCCCCGAACCTCAGGCGAGACGTCCCCACGTCCCGCGTGTCTTTCGGAGGGGAACAGCCCCTTACCCCGCTATTGTAACTTAGCATTTTTTTATTTTTTTTTCATTTTTTTTGCATGTACGGCTGAGGAGCCCATAATACCTTTTGAATAGACAAAGATTTCCTTCCTTTTTCGCAATGCTCCATTGATCCTTATTTAGTTAACAGCGGATTCTAGGAAGAATTTACATCGCTTAACAGAAGAAAGAACAGGTACAGGTTAAAGGATGACTTTGCTGGTTCGGGACGAGCCCCCTAAAGGGCTGCCGGCCCCTGCTCTTAGTACAGGGCAGGGGCTCCCTGAGCCCCGGGCTGGCTGTCCGCCGAGACGAGCATGATCTGGCCGATGGTCAGGTCGGTGGTTGGGCGAGGCTGCTCCTTCTCGCGGTCGGTCTGCCGTTTGTCCCTTAAGTAGGTGGCAAGGTGCCCGGACCGTATGAGCTTCTCGATGTAGTCCCTCAGTTGTTTGCAGTCCTCCGTGGCGTAGCCCAGCACCCGGTGGAAAGCGCAGTAGGGGCCCCGGGTTCGCTTAGCGGCCTGACGTGGGACCGGGGGGAACTTTAAGAACCCCTCATTCTGGGCCTCCTCCAGCAACACCGCGAGGGAGACGTTGAGGGGGGTATATTCCTGGAACTTCGGGTGGTAGGCATGTTGACACTCCGGCCTGTCCTCCCGAGTCCTTTTCTTCTGGTCGGGCCAGTCCACCCGGGGAAGGTTAGCATTCACTTCGGATTCTAGCTGGACCTCGCGCTCGGTCCACGCCTTGACTTCGGCCATGGTCTTAGGTTGAGCCAGCGTGAAGGAGCGCAACCATTCTTTGTGCCTCAGACCGGACCTGAGTGCTATTATGACGGTCTCGTCCCGGTGCTCGGGCACCTCGAGGAGGGCGTTGTAGAAGCGGGTAATGTAGGCCTTGAACGTCTCCTTATCCCCGCTCTTAACCGTGAAGAGGTGGTCGACCGTGCGCTTCTGTCGATGGTTCCCCACGAAATGGCTAAGGAACTAGGTGGCCAGCTCGTCGAAGGTCGAAATTGAGCGGGACTCGAACCCCCGGAACCAGTCCCGGCCCGCGCGGATGAGGGTGGCCGGGAAGGCCCTGCACTGGGCGGCGTCGGAGTGATCTTGGAAGCTCATTCCCGCGGTGAAAGCGTCCAAGTGGTCCTTCGGGTTGGTTTTCCCGTCAAACAGAGAGACCTTCGGGGTCTTATTACGCGAGGAGACGCGCACGGCGAGCATTCCCTCGGTGAATGGCATCGTGAGTGAGTCGGAGGCGTACTTAGCCCCGTCACTCGAGAAGTTAGCTTCTCGGCGCATGCACTCGATCTTCTTCTCGAGGGCGTCGAGCCGACCGTGGTACTTTGAGGAATCGGCGCCTCGGGGTTCCTGGGACCCGCTGCGGGTGGACTGCGTCTGGGAGCGGCCCCGATTCCTCTCGATAAGGTGCCTCAGGTCCCGGGATGGGGTAGCTCTTGAGTCGCCGGGACGGGCCCCTCCAGTGCGTTCTCGCCGATCATGGTGGGGTCGGCCACGCTCGTGGATAGGAGAGGTGACCGACATTTCCTCAGGGGGGTAAGGGTTGCGAGGAGGCTCGGGGCGAGGCTCCCTGGCGGCGGATCTCGGTGTAGAGCCTTAGGGTGCCCAGCGGGCCTCAGGGAGCACCGGTTCGAGGGACCGGTGGCGAGAGGATGCAGCCTGCTGGTGGTCGGCTGTCCAGACAGGGACAGATTCTTCTGGAGGTGGAGGAACAGCGAACTGGGGCCCGGGCGTGGTCGTTTGGACGCGGACGAGGGCCTCCACGAGGGATTGCAGGCGATCTATCCAACCTGCGAGGGCGTTGATGACGGTCATGGGGGGTTCATCCCCGCCTTCGGTGAGCGGAAGGCGGCGGCTGGTACTGGGATCCCTAGGGTGGTCGTCCGCCATGAGAGAGGAGATAGGAAGGCCAACTTTGTATTTTGTGGAATTTGACGTTTCCCACAGACGGCGCCAACTGATGGAGGTCCTTTTCGGGTCTCCGTCAGATGTTGTCTTCCGCTGATCTCTTGGTGGGCTTAGACGGTTACCTTTTGTTGCGTGTGGGTCTCAATGGGTCTTTGATGGAAGAGGTGGTATGAGGAGTTTGGTGCCGAGTACCTGCAAAGAAGTCCCGGGATGGGTTTGGTACCACCAAGGACCCTTTGACGATCAAGTTAGTGATGAGATCCGAGCAGAGTAACTGCTTAAAAGAATAAAGAATGGCTCACCCAACCCCACTGTGGTGGGGGTTTATATAGCGGTGGCGGCACGCAGCGGTAGGCGCGCGAATCTCGCAGGCAGTTACGCTCCCGACGTCACGCCCGCGCAGAGAGCGGATCGCCCATTAACGGGGATCGTGAAGACGTGGAACGTGGGATGTTGTTGGCGTAGAATCTGCGCATGGCGAGATTCACGGAGCGGCGGTTACGCCTGTGAGCGGTGGAGTTGGTTAAAGGGACGAGAAAGACGGCCTCGGCTGAGGGCTCAGGGACGAGCGAGTAGGCCGAGGAGTCTTCCTGTGGCAGCTCGGGCGAGCTAAGGGGCCGAGGAGGCTAATTTGCAGGGGGCCCTGAGGAGGGCCAGTTTGCGCTTGCAGGTCGGGCACGGGCGGCCTGATCGGCCCCTGTGAGACCTTTCTTCTGAGTCTTGGGACACGTCATCTGCCACGTGTCCGGATCTTGAAAGTCGCCAATATCTAGTGTCATCAGTTAAGTTTTGAGTTAGTAATATATATGACTTGTAAAACTCTTTTGATTTTGCAAATATAAAAGTTAAGAGCCTAATATGCAAAATATCCTTCTAAAATAATATGATACTTTATTTCAGGACAAATGAGTTTTAAGCTTATTTTTTTTATAATTATGTATAAAGACAAAACACTTTGTTGCATTCTTTTAGATATTTCCTAAAATAAAGTCCTCATGCACAAAGTAATTTTAAATGATGCGTTATTATAAGATTATTTTTAGGATATTTCTTGTTATGTCTGTTGAGTTTTTCTGGAGTATATATCTCATATGATTTTGTTGAATTATATTTTCATTAAGTTTGGAAAATTTATTTCAAATCATTTCAATGAAAGTTTTGATTGGGCATTTGACTTTCATTTTTTATTGAGTTCACAGTTGGAATTATTTTTAAATTCAATTTCCTAATCAGATTTTTGATTGAGAAAATTCAAATATTTTCCTTATTAAAAAGATATGATTGAATATTTGATTCCATGGATTTTTTAATGAGAGATTTGTAGGACTTCACATTTGAAGTTATTTTTAATTGAAATACCTAAATAGATTAACTCTCAAAATATTTCTTTGTTTTACAATATTTTTTGGAGAAAATCAAGTTTGTTAAAATATATCATTATTGTGTTGTTTTGCCTCAGGCGGACGACCGTCGGTCGACGGATCACTCGACCGTTAGTTCACTGCAATTTAAATTGAAATATCCGGAGACGACTGAACAGCCGACCAGCTTATTTGAGCAATCGACCGCTTTAGCAGTCAGTCGACCGGTCCACTCAACCACGAGAATTCTTGATGTATTTTTTTGTTTTTTTGTTTGGGATATTTTTCTATGATTACTATGTTTGCTCAAATATTTTCATATATATTTAAATTTAATTACAACGGCTAGTTTTTTATATATGAATATTTAAAATATTTTAGCATAAAAGAAATCAAATTTCTATTATAAAAGGAGATAAGGTCTTCATGTTTCATTACCAATTCTCTCGTTAAGCTTCTCACTTGAAAATTCTTCGACTCTGTAGCTCAAAAATTTACCCTTGAATATTCTAAAAATCAAAGGTCTTAACTTGAAGTATTTGCTCGATCAAGGAGTTCTAATGTGCGATCCATCTCTCTCTCTTTTATACTTCTTTGGTGGTAAATTCAACCTCTACTTATGAGATTGGGATATGTGCTTGAATCTCAGGTATAAAGATTCGATGATAGCAAGAGACCGTTCCTACTCTGTCCAGATATGATCTATGCCCTCATAAAGAAATCGGTTTTAGTTAAGGAAATCTTCACGACGGTGAGATAGTCGTGGGGGACAAGACTGAGCAAAGTTGCTAAATCAGGATAAATTCTCCGTGTTTGTCTCCTCATAACTTGCAAACATTCTTGCATCCGCTTCGGCCACACCTGCTTGCTCGGACACTTCCCTCTAAGATGGAACGTTCCCCTACCGAGCCATTTTACAAATCCTCTCTCATGAATTTATTGGTGTTGTATCTTTTTTTTGGTAGGAACGATTGTGATAGAATACTTAAGTATACCAAGAATTCTTGGAATTCCTTGCGTTTTTTATTAGCTCTGTGATAATTTCATTTATCTTACTCTATGTTTGAAATTTTATTAAGTGTGAACGCATTTTTGGTAGAACTGCTTGTGTGAGATTTTAAATTTTAATTTATTACCTTCATCATATTCACCCCCTTCTAGGATGATTTTCACTCCTGCCCCACTGTTGTAACAACCTAGTTCATTTATACATATTCCAGTTCTGGTATTTTCTTATTGGTATTTTCTTGATTTATCATGTTTTGGGTGCGAATGATATTTTACATTTTTCTCTGCATTCGACCCGACCCGCTTGCTTGAACTTGTGTGATTCATATTTATGAATTACCCTGACTTGTTATGTAGATTTGTGCATTTTCAACTTTATCGCATACTGGAATTTTATCTGGCATGGAATCTTTTACCATATAACGTTTTAAGTCACAGAAAATAATTTAAAATTGCATTTCATGGCTTGAATGATACCCCTAACCCCGTGGTAGCATCCGCGTATCTTGTTCTCGTCCCGTTCGGTGAAACGGACGTGTTTGGATGGCTACGCGCACGTACGTGCATCCGTTCTTGGGGGTATGCCTTTTCGTTATCAGAGCATTCGTTTTGAATTTTGAAAGTCGCATATATTTTTCATATTATAAATCTGAATTTTTAGACCCGACCCGGGCACATTTTGGAATACTTTTGTATCCCGCCAAAATTCTAATTATTTAAATTTTAAAATTCGTTTAAAAATCTACTTAACAATTCCTAAGATTTTTACAGCTAACAAAATATTTTTAAAAAATCTAAAAATCTTTTAAAATTTTCCTAGCTCCTTCCTCTCTGCCCGGCCCCACTCTCTATCTCCCTCTCTCTTTCTTTCTTTTTCCTTTCTCTCTTCTCTTTCTTTCTCTCCTTCTCTCTCCTCACAAAACGCCAACCTTATACCTCCATACTGTTCATTTCTCTCTCTCTCTCACCTCTCGATCTCACTCCCTCTCTATCTCTCTCCTCCCTCTCTCTCCTCTCGCATTCTCTCTCTCTCTCAGCCCTCTCTCTCTCTGTCTCTCTCTTCTCTCTCTCTCTCTGTGTTTATATTATATGCATATATTTAATTTTTTTATACCCTATTTTCAATTTACCCACGTCCTTCTCTCTCTCTTCCCCTTTTTTGTTTTCTCGCCTCACCTCCTTCACCGCGGCCTCGTCGTCGCGAGAACCCACACCCGCGCATCGCGCTCACCGCCGTCGCTGCCTCAAACCTCGCCTCAACCCCTCGACCTCCACCTTCTCCTTCCTCCTTCACCCCATCGCCCTCAACCCTTGCACGACCCCAAGAACCTGCACACAAAGCTTACTCCGTGGCCGGCACCCTCGTCGACCATCCCTCGCCGTCGCTACCACCGCCGACGCCATCGTCCTTGCCTCTCTCGTCTCCTCGACCTCGTCGACTCTCTCTCCTCCTTCTCATCTCCCCGGGTGATTCCCTGCACACACCCGACCTAGAACCCGTCACCCTCCTCGCCGGTGATCCTTGCCTCCATCTCCTCGACCTCACCGCCGACCATTCTCGTCAGCCTCTCCTCTCCACAACCACCACCTCACCTTCCTCTCTCCTTCTCACCAAGAACCCGGGCTTCCACTATTCTCTCGAGCCTGCGCACCCACCGTCGGTCACCTAACCCGACGCCTGTACCTCACCGTCGACATCGCTGTCGTCACCCTCATCATCTCCTCACCTCCCTCTCTTCTTCCTCCTCCAACCCCGAGCGCCTGCACATCCATCCCCGAGCAACTCCCTGCAACCCGCAACCCGAACAACCTGCACCCTCATCGCCGACGACTCGACGTCGCCATCACCCCAACCTCACTATCATCTCCACTTCCTCTTCTCCCCCTTCATCCCCGACGAGATCTCTGCACCCGAGAACACCCTGCACCCAAAAACCGATGAGATCCTTGCACCCTACAATCCCCTCTGCCCATCACCGGAAAGCTTTGTCGTTGATGGCAACCATTGTCGCCGCCGTCGTCTCCCATGTCCTCTGAACCCAGAGCCAATATCCACAACCCATTCCTTCCTTCTTCTCTTTTCTTTCTTTCCCTTTTTCTTGCTTTCTTGAATTGGGTCTCGGCCGTCTCATCGGAGTCGTTCATGTCGTCGACGATCCGGGCGACCCAGAAGACGTTCTCATGCAGCGTGGTCACTTCTTGCTTTGGCCGGTTCCGTTCCGGGCACGTGTGTGTGCATCGCATCTTTTACCGACATTGGACGTTGCAGGGCGTATCCGTATCGTGTTCCATCAGGCAAGTTAATCTTGCTACATGCTATTTAAATTATTTTATACCTATTTAAATATAGATTATACCTGTAGCGTAAATCTTATACCACATGTTTCATTTTATCACGTTTCGATGTTCCATTTGCATTCGATTATATCATTTTTAGATCTAAATCATGAAAATAATATTGTTGCATAGTAGATTACATTACAAGGCATCTATACCAATATTTATATCACGTACTGCTTAGTTGTATAACCCACATTACCATTTGATAGTTCTTTATAATGTTTTGGATACCATTTTGCACCCATCTCTTTTAAGAATATAGATAATTGCATCCTTAGATTATATTAGTGCATTATAATGTGATATTAATATTCCATGTTTAATAAAGTGCGTTTTAATTAATAGTGGAACTATAACCTTAACCCAAATCGATAACTGTGCATACATATGTTTTAAGCTGTACCTATTTGCATACCACATCACAATATTCCATTTTATTGTTCCATTAGTACCCCATACTTGTTTTGTATACCCATGCTTAGTATAGTGTGATTTTGAGCACCCACGTGACATTTGTGCACCCCTGACATGACTTGATACACTATTACTTGACACGACTTGATATCGTGCACTTCTTGACATGAGTGGATCTATATACACTACTTGACCTGACCTGATGTACCATAGCTTGACCTGTTACCTGATCTTGTTACTAATGCCAACAAACTTGACCTGTTGTCCCAACGGACAGTTCCTGTTGTCTATCCAGACAAACCTGTACCTGCTTGATCCTGTGTTGGCATAAACTCCAGATTTATTAATACCCGAATTGACATATAAAACTTGAGGGTATGGGGAAATCAATGATGAAACCTGACTTGTAACTCGACAGTTCGATACCTTTACTGATCAGTCTTACGGGCTAGGCCAGCCCCGGGGTGATGCTGCTGACATCACTCGTCATTACATACTACCCTTTACTGCCTTGCGGCACGTCTCGGATTCAGCCCGAAAGTCTTAGACCGTGATTCCGGGCACGCACGGGATACTATTGAGTTACATCGATGATTCATCAAATTGATTTCAAAGACTTGAGAGTAGTCAATCCAGTAGACCAGTTTAGATTACTCACTGCATATCACATGTGCCTTACCCTTCACTATCACTATTTATATTATTGTTATACCTGTTTTACTGCTCTTACACATACATGTATGTCTTGCTACCCCTGTTTATTTTATTACTTGATATTATGACGCACTGACGTCTGGGTTTTGCATGGCCCAGATCCTCTACCTTTGTTGCAGACTGATCAGGAGTACTGCCGCTATTAGACCGAGCGGTGAGGATCCTGTTGGTATCCAGTTTTACTTTCCAGGTGTTTTATTTATTGGATCTTTTACTTCAGCATATTATATTATTTCTTGACTCATTTATTCTGGCTCATGGACATGTACTAGATAGTTTAGTTTACTTTCCTGTTCTTGATATCTGTATAGCCGTAATGTGACTGTGGAGGGATTTTTCCTATCCACGGGTAGCATGGTTGGCTCTGTCACGTGCCTATCTTAGCGCACTCTGGGAAGCGGGGCGTGACAGGGTTTGTTTGGTATCAGAGCCATAGGATCTAGGTTAATTGGGTTTGATTCTTTTGTAGTTGGGTATTGGACCCAATACACGAATCAGAATACTCGTGATTAGGAACATGTCCTGCCACTTTGCCATCTTACCAATTTTTTGAATCTTAACTTCCTCCTGATCCTTATCTTGACGATATGCAAACCTCTTTGGATCTCGATTTGAAACCTTTTGGTTCCCTATTGTTTCTCCATGTTCTTTGATTATGATACTAGGATTTGGGCGACTTGAATGGAGTTATGTGATTGTAACTATGAACTGCAGCATGGTTACAATGCGGTACTCTATTTAAGTAACTCGGAGTCCTGGTTTTGTTTCGCTTCCTGGTTTCATGGTAGTTATATTGCCCTGCTTCTCTTGCTTTCCAGTTCATGTTTATCGCAAGCTTGAATTCTGTTTACCGTGCTTATCTTCTTCAGTGTTTGGCTTCAGGTGAAATCGTTTCAGGTATCCTACTTGATCATGTCTTCCCCGCATTAGAATTATTCAATTCTGATGCATCCCTTTGTTCGTTGTTGTCTTGGGAATGGATTTTCTCGGCACTTTCCACGCTCGCATTGATTGTAGGGCAAAGGAAGTGATTTTCCAGATTCCCGGACATCCGGAGTTTGTTTTTGCTGGAGTAAGCAGTTCTGTCGGGCCAGTCGAGTTTAGGGCTAGGCTGACAAACAATGTTCTTTCATCGATGGAAGTTGATAAGGAGGAAGTGCCAGTGTAGTTCGAGAGTTCATGGATGCGTTCGAGGACATCTCGGGTTTACCGCCACACGAGATTTGGAGTTCGCGATCGATCTTATTCCTAGTGCAGCGCCAATATCTAAGGCGTACTATCCGATGGCACCAGTGGAGTTGGAAGAAGTTAAGAAGCAGGTTGCCGAATTGCTTGAGAAGGGTTGGATTCACAGCAGCAGCTCACCTTGGGAGCTCCAGTTCTTCTAGTCAAGAAGAAAAATGGCACAAAGAGGATGTGCATCGACTCTCGAAGATTAAACCGGGTGACTATTGAGAATAATTACTCGATCCCTCGCATTGGCGAATTGTTCGAGAAGTATAGTGGCGCGAGGGTATTCTCAAAGCTGGATTTGCGGTCCAGATATCATCAGGTCCAAGTTAAATCACAAGATATTTGCAAGACTGCGTTCTGAACTCGGTATGGACATTACAAGTATTTAGTGATGCTCTTCGGAGTAATGAATGCACCGGCGATATTTATGGACTTGATGAACCGAATCTTTTCACCATTCTTGGACCAGTTTATGGTGGTGTTCATCGATAATATTCTGGTCTACTCGAGGAGCATTGAAGAGCATGCGGAACACTTGAAGATCGAACTGCAGACATTGAGGCAAGAAAGATTGTATGTTAAGATGAGCAAGTGCGAGTTTTGGCTTGAAGAAGTAAAGTTTTGGGGCGTCGTATCCGGAGATGGAACCGCCGTTGATCCTTCGAAGATTGCAGCAGTTCGAGATTGCTCGATTTCGAAGAACGTTGCGGAGATCAGAAGCTTTCTTGGACTTGTCGGGTATTACAGAAGGTTCGTGGAGAACTTTGCTCGTCTGGCTGAACCTTTGACCAAGCTTACGCGCAAAGAAGTACCATTTGTGTGGACGGATAAGTGTGCGTCAGCTTTTGAGGCGTTGAAGCAAAGATTGACAACCGCTCCTATTCTGACCGTGCCAGACAATTCCGGAGGATTAGTGATTCACAGCGACGCATCTGGGAAAGGATTGAGATGTATTTTGATGCAGCATAGGAAGGTTAAAACTTACGCATCGAGACAGTTGAAGACCCATGAGAAGAATTACCCAACTCATGATTTGGAGCTAGCAGCTATTATTTTCGCTTTGAAGATTTGGAGACACTACTTATTGGGCGAAAGAGTTGAAGTATTCACCAATCACAAAAGCCTGAAGTATGTGTTCATACAGAAAGAGCTTATTATGAGGCAGCGTAGATGGTTGGAGCTGATGGCTGACTACGATCTTGATCTTAAGTATCATCCGAGGAAAGTTAATGTTGTGCCGAATGCGCTTAGTCGGTTGCCAGCAATTCACATGTTGACTGCACAGAAGAACTTATTAAAGACTTTCGAAGGTTTGATTTAGAGGTTGTGCTACCGCATTCTTCGGGACAGTTGATGCAGCTGCAAGTACAGTCGTCGTTGATCGAGAATATTAAAGCAGCACAGTTACAGGACCCAAGATTGCAAAAGTTTCGAGAACAGGTTGAAGCTGGACTTCGAAAGGACTTGTTAATTCATGAAGATGGTTCGTTGCGATATGGTAGCCGTTTGTGTGTGCCAAAAGGATATTCGCGAAGAAGTAATGAAAGGGCACACAGTTCCGCATATTCCGTACATCCAGAAGGCACGAAGATGTACCGAGATCTACGACAGCATTTCTGGTGGGAAGGCATGAAACAGGAGATTGCCCGCTTTGTAGCAAAGTGCTTGGTGTGTCAGCAAGTTAAGGCCGAACATCAAAGGGTTGCTGGTTTATTGCAACCACTTCCGATTTCTCAGTGGAAGTGGGAACATATAACCATGGATTTCGTGATAGCTTTACCGCGGAGTCTAAAGGGCAACAATGCAGTTTGGGTGATTGTTGATCGATTGACCAAGGCAGCTCATTTCATACCATTTCAAGTTGGTCAATCAACAGAAGCATTGACAGAACGGTACACGCAGGAGATTTTAAGATTGCATAGAGTACCGGTGAGTATCGTGTCCGACCGTGACACTCGTTTCTTATCACACTTTTGGAGGAGCTTACAGGAAAGTTTGGGGACTCGATTGAAGTTTAGCACAGCTTATCATCCTCAAACAAATGGCCAGTCAGAGAGAACGATCCAAACTCTTGAAGACATGTTGAGAGCTTGCATGTTAGACTTCAAGGGTTCTTGGGAGGATCATCTACACTTGGTGGAGTTTTCTTACAATAACAGTTTCTAGGCGACTATTCAGATGGTTCCATTCGAAGCTTTATATGGTCGCAAGTGTCGTTCACTGTTTGTTGGGATGATTTTGGAGAACGAAGATTGTTGGGAGCTGATTTGATCGTGCAAACAGTTGAGAAGGTTAACACTATCCGGAATCATATGAAAGCAGCACAAGACCGACAAAAGAGTTGGGCAGATTCATCGAGAAGACCTCTAGAATTCGTCGTTGGTGATTTGGTATTCTTGAAGATATCACCGACTAGAGGGGTGATTCATTTCGGAAGTTGAGGAAAGCTTAGTCCTCGATTCGTTGGACCTTTTGAGATTTTGGAGCGTGTTGGAGAAGTAGCGTATCGATTGGTGTTACTGCAATCCTTGGTGAATGTTTATGACATGTTTCACGTATCTCAACTCCGTAAGTATGTTCGAGACGAAACACACGTGCTGGATCATTCGGAGTTGACTGTACGTGAAGATTTGACTTTTGAGGAGCGACCGATATCAATTGTGGAGCGAAGAGAAAAGGTTCTTAGGAATAAAGTTATCCCTCTTGTACTTGTTTCTTGGGGAAATCGCTCACATGGAGAATCAACTTGGGAACGAGAAGATGAAATCCGGCAGAAGTTTCCATATCTATCCTTGTTGTTTGTTGATTGTTTATCCTTTCTTGTTCTTGGAATTTCGAGGACGAAATTCTTTTTGTAGTCGGGTATAATGTAACAATCTAGTTCATTTATACCTATTCCAGTTCTAGTATTTTCTTATTGGTATTTTCTTGATTTATCGTGTTTTGGGTGCGAATGGTATTTTACATTTTTCTCTGCATTCGACCCGACCCGCTTGCTTGAACCTGTGTGATTCATATTTATGAATTACCCTGACTTGTTATGTAGATTGTGCATTTTCAACTTTATCGCATACTGGCATTTTATCTGGCATGGAATCTTTTACTATATAACGTTTTAAGTCACGAAAAATAATTTAAAATTGCATTTCATGGCTTGCATGATACCCCTAACCACATGGTAGCATCCGCGTATCTTGTTCTCGTCCCGTTCAGAGAAATGGGCGTGTTTGGATGGTTACGCGCACGTACGTGCATCCGTTCTTGGGGGTATGCCTTTCGTTACCAGAGCATTCGTTTTGATTTTTGAAAGTCGCATATATTTTTCATATTTTAAATCTGAATTTTTAGACCCGACCCGGACGCATTTTGGAATACTTTTGTATCACGCCAAAATTCTAATTATTTAAATTTTAAAATTCGTTTACAAATCTACTTAACAATTCCTAAGATTTTTACAGCTAACTAAATATTTTTTAAAAAAAACTAAAAATCTTTTAAAATTTTCCCAGCTCCTTCCTCTCTGCCCGGCCCCACTCTCTCTCTCCCTCTCTCTTTCTTTCTTTTTCCTTTCTCTCTTCTCTTTCTTTCTCTCCTTCTCTCTCCTCACAAAACGCCAACCTTATATCACCATATTGTTCATTTCTCTCTCTCTCACCTCTCGATCTCGCTCCCTCTCTATCTCTCTCCTCCCTCTCTCTCCTCTCGCATTCTCTCTCTCTCTCTCTCAGCCCTCTCTCTCTGTCTCTCTCTTCCCTCTCTCTCTCTGTGTTTATATTATATGCATATACTTAATTGTTTTATACCCTATTTTAAATTTACCCACGTCCTTCTCTCCCTCTTCCCCTTCTTTGTTTTCTTGCCTCACCTCCTTCACCGCCGCCTCGTCGTCGCAAGAACCCACACCCACGCATCGCGCTCACCGCCGTCGCTGCCTCCAACCTCGCCTCAACCCCTCGACCTCCACCTTCTCCTTCCTCCTTCACCCCATCGCACTCAACCCTTGCACGACCCCAAGAACCTGCACACAAACCTTACTCCATGGCCGGCACCCTCGTCGACCATCCCTCGCCGTCGCTACCACCGCCGACGCCATCGTCCTCGCCTCTCTCATTGACTCTCTCTCCTCCTTCTCGTCTCCCCGGGTGATTCCCTGCACACCCCCGACCTAGAACCCGTCACCCTCCTCGCCGGTGATCCTTGCCTCTATCTCGTCGGCCTCACAGCCGACCATTCTCGTCAGCCTCTCCTCTCCACAACCACCACCTCACCATCCTCTCTCCTTCTCCCCAAGAACCTGAGCTTCCTTCATTCTCCCGAGCCTGCGCACCCACCGTCGGTCACCTAACCCGATGCCTGTACCTCACCGTCGACATCGATGTCGTCACCCTCATCATCTCCTCGCCTCCCTCTCTTCTTCCTCCTCCAACCCCGAGCGCCTGCACATCCATCCCCGAGCAACTCCCTGCAACCCGCAACCACGAACAACCTGCACCCTCACCGCTGGCGACTCGACGTCGCCATCACCCTAACCTCACTATCATCTCAACTTCCTCTTCTCCTCCTTCATCCCCGACGAGATCCCTGCACCCGAGAATACCCTACACCCAAAAACCAATGAAATCCTTGCACCCTACAAACCCCTCTGCCCATCACCAGAAAGCTTTGTCGTTGATGGCAACCATTGTCGCCATCGTCATCTCCCATGTCCTCTGAACCCAGAGCCAATATCCACAACCCATTCCTTCCTTCTTCTCTTTTCTTTCTTTCCTTTTTTCTTGCTTTCTTGAATCGGGTCTCGGCCGTCTCATCGGAGTCGTGCATGTCGCCGACGATCCGGGCGACCCAGAAGACGTTCTCGTGCAGCGTGGTCACTTCTTTCTTTGGCCGGTTCCGTTCCGGGCACGTGTGTGTGCATCGCAGCTTTTACCGACATTGGACGTTGCAGGGCGTATCTGTATCGTGTTCCATCAGGATCAATACCACTTTTATAGTTATTAATCGCTTTGAATATGCTATCCATATTAATATTATTATATCAATATTTATATCACATATTGCTTAGTTGTACATCCCACATTACCATTTTATAGTTTTATAACTTTTCGGATACCCGTTTGCATCCATCGCATTTAAGATACATATAATTGCATCCATAGATCACATTACTACATAATAATGTGATATTAACACTCCATGTTTAATAAATTGCATCCTAATTAATATTGGAACTATAAATGTAACCCTAATCGATAACTGTGCATCCATATCCTTGAAATTATATCTATTTGCATATCATATTACATGTTCCAGTTTATTGTTCTGACAGTACTCATGCTTGTTTATTTATACACATGCTTATGTTAGTTTGATTATGAGCACCAACATGACATCTTGTGCTTCCTGACATGACCTGTTACACTTCCTACTTGACATGACATGGTACCGTACACTCTTGATATGACATGACACCTTTATACATTACTTGGCTTGACCTGATGTACCATGGCTTTACCTGTTACCTGATCTTGGGTCTAATGCCAACAAACATAACATGTAGTCCTCATGGACCATTCCTGTTGTCTATCCAGACAAACCTGTTTACCTGATCCTGTGTTGGCATTAGTTTCTTGATTACTGGATACCTGACTTGACAAACACATATAACTTGGGGGTATGGGGAAATCAAAGGTGAAATCTGACTTGTAACTCGACAGTTCACTACCTGTATTGAGTGTACACATTCCTGTTTTGTGCCTAGCGGCATGTCTCGGTTTCAGCCGAGAATATTGTGGCCGTAGTCCCGGGTATGTACGGGATACTATCGAGCGTACACATTCCTGTTTTGTGCCTAGCGGCATGTCTCGGCTGCAGCCGAGAATATTATAGCCGTGGTCCCGGGTATGTACGGGATACTATTGAGTTACATCGAGGATTCATCAATTTGGTTTCAAAGACTTTAGAATAGAGAACCTGATAGAACAATCCAGTTTACCCACTGCACACTACCCTGTACTGCTCTGATTTATATTATTGTTACCCTTACTTTATTCATGTTTATATTTGCATTTCCTGTTTACTATGTTATTACTTGATGACTTGACGCGTTGACGTCTGGGTTTTGCATGGCCCAGATTCTTCTACCTTGCTGCAGACTGATTAGGAGTTTTGCCGCTGTTAGACGAGCGGTGAGGTTCCTGTCGGTACGTAATTTCACTCCAGGTGTTTCATTTATTGTATCTTTTGGCTTCCGCATATTGTTATCTCTTGATTCTTTTACTCTGGCTTATGGACATGTACTAGGTAGTTAGTTTACTTTCCTGTTCTAGATATCTCCACAGCCGTAATGTGACTGTGGAAGGATTTTTCCTATCCACTGGTAGCATAGTTAGCTATGTCACGTGCCCACTTTAGCGTACTTAACACGACACTTGGCGTGGCACTTTGTTCCGTGTGGCACTTTGCTCCGTGAGCAAGAACCGGGTCCCGACATTCTCCCCACCTTTGAACAATGGTTCGTCCTCGAACCACAGACCTACTATTGAGGGACCAGCTCTGATACCATTCTGTCACGCCCCACTCCCAATACAGAAAGTATTGCCCGCTCTGGCCGAAACCGCACGGTTTTGTCCTTCGGAGTGAACCAGACCCGGCCAGGGGCCAATTCCCAGAAGGTCACCCATCCCAGAACTTCCCTGGCCCGAGCACGCTTAACTACGGAGTTCTCAAGCTCCTGTAGTGCCGGTTCACTTAAAAGGCGCCTCTGTATTGAAGAGTGATATCATTCCATTTATAGTACAGATCTACCCCCTTTCGGAATGTATTCCAAAGAGTCTCCCTTGTTCTATAGCGGGTCCCACGGACTCAAGAGATGGCCCCCACGGATTCAAGAGGTGGCCCCCGCCCACTTAACATGACACTTGGCGTGGCACTTTGTTCTGTGTGGCACTTTGCTCCGTGAGCAAGAACTGGGTCCCGACAGTGATGCTGCTGACATCACTCGTCATTACATACTACCCTTTACTACCTTGCGGCACGTCTCGGATTCAGCCCAAGAGTCTTAGACCGTGATCCCGGGCACACACGGGATACTATTGAGTTACATCGATAATTCATCAAATTGATTTCAAAGACTTGAGAGTAGTTAATCCAATAGACCAGTTTAGATTACTCACTGCACATCACCTGTGCCTTACCCTTCACTATCACTATTTATATTATTGTTATACATGTTTTACTTTTCTTACACATACATGTATGTCTTGCTGCCCCCTGTTTATTTTATTGCTTGATATTATGACGCACTGACGTCTGGGTTTTGCATGGCCTAGATCCTCTACCTTTGTTGCAGACTGATCAGGAGTACTGCCGCTGTTAGACCAAGCGGTGAGGATCCTGTTGGTATCCAGTTTTACTTTCCAGGTGTTTTATTTATTGGATCTTTTGCTTCCGCATATTATATTATTTCTTGACTCATTTATTCTGGCTCATGGACATGTACTAGATAGTTTAGTTTACTTTCCTGTTCTTGATATTTGTACAGCCGTAATATGACTGCGGAGGGATTTTTCCTATCCATGGGTAGCATGGTTGGCTCTGTCACGTGCCTATCTTAGCGCACTCTGGGAAGCGGGGCGTAACAGAGTTTGTTTGGTATCAGAGCCATAGGATCTAGGTTAATCGGATTTGATTCTTTTGTAGTTGGGTATTGGACCCAATACACAAATCAGAATACTCGTGATTAGGAACATGTCCTGCCACTTTGCCATCTTGCCAATTTTTTGAATCTTAACTTCCTCCTGATCCTTATCTTGACGATATGCAAATCTCTTTGCATCTCGACTTGAAACCTTTTGGTTCCCTATTGCTTCTCTCTGTTCTTTGATTCTGATACTAGGATTTGGGCGACTTGAGTGGAGTTATGTGATTGTAACTATGAACTGCAGCATGGTTACAATGCGGTACTCTATTTAAGTAACTCGGAGTCCTGGTTTTGTTTCGCTTCTTGGTTTCATGGTAGTTATATTGCCCTGCTTCTCTTGCTTTCCAGTTCATGTTTATCGCAAGCTTGAATTATGTTACCATGCTTATCTTCTTCAGTGTTTGGCTTCAGGTGAAATCGTTTCAGGTATCCTACTTGATCATGTCTTCCCCGAATTAGAATTATTCAATTCTGATGCATCCCTTTGTTCGTTATTGTCTTGGGAATGGATTTTCTCGGCACTTTCCACGCTCGCATTGATTGTAGGGCAAAGGAAGTGATTTTCCAGATTTCCGGACATTCGGAGTTTGTTTTTGCTGGAGTAAGCAGTTCTGTCGGGCCAGTCGAGTTTAAGGCTAGGCCGACAAACAATATTCTTTCATCGATGGAAGTTGATAAGGAGGAAGCGCCGGTGTAGTTCGAGAGTTCATGGATGCGTTCGAGGACATCTCGGGTTTACCGCCAAAACGAATTTGGAGTTCGCGATCGATCTTATTCCTAGTGCAGCGCCAATATCTAAGACGTACTATCCAATGGCACTAGTGGAGTTGGAAGAAGTTAAAAAGCAGGTTGCCGAATTGCTTGAGAAGGGTTGGATTCACAGCACCAGCCCACCTTGGGAGCTCCAGTTCTTCTAATCAAGAAGAAAAATGGCACAAGGCGGATGTGCATCGACTCTCGAGGATTAAACCAGGTGATACGATTTTTACTATTGCTATTAGATAAATACATATATTAAAAAAAATTGGTAATATTTAGTAATACGATTAAACAAGTAATAAAAACCAACGTTAAGTTTCCAGTTCATATTTTGTATTCTATATTATGTGTAGCATGTATTAGTTGTTGATGATATATCCATGTTATATTATTTAGCTTGGCACGGGTAGGTAGCTAGTATTAATTAATGTAGGGTTTTATTCTTATCAAATCATATGTAAAGGATCAACAGATATTATAGATTCACTAAAGTATTTTAGCTTAACTTTATAGATTAGTGAGGAAGAGGGACTTGTTACTTTGCACCTTGATTCTCTAAATCAAGTTTCCAACCGGGTAGAATTAGTCAATTACTTGTTTTCGAGGCTACCGCTGACGGATCGGGACTCCTTGTTCCTTATCGAAAAAATGCTTTACTTTTGAGGAACATAGATCGGAGGTGAGAAGATGCAAAGGAGTTCATTTTCCTCAAAGTTACGGTATTTTTTTAATATATGGCAGAAAGAAATATATGAATATTTATTGAAGAAGTAAAAAATATTTTTGGTTTATTCTTAAAAAAAAATAATAACAGTAAAAAACCTAAATCGTAACTGCTTTTCTGTGATATCAAAACTGAATAGAATGCACATACATAATAATATATTATAAAGTTTTTATATATATATATATATATATATATATATATATATATATATATATTAACTAAAATTATTATGACTATTATACTTATATCATTTAGTATGTTTATCATATAAAATAACCAACTTCAGTCTAACACTCAAAACAACAAACAAACTAATTAAAACAAACTAATAAATTTTATTTTTAATTAAAAGAAAATCTCAACTCTTCCCTTAGAATATTAATAAATATTTGACTACAAAAATATGATATTATTTTAAAACTTTGGGATTCAAAATAAAATTAAAATAATTCAGTCGGGGTTCAAACACATGAAATATGGAATAGCAATGCAATGTGATAACCAATATATACAAAAACAGACCGTGTATATTATTTGAAAGGAAATAAATAAATATACAAGTGTTCCAAAGAAAAGAGGCAATTCTTGAAGAAAGGAAAATACAAGAAGGAAATTACAAAGATTTTATGGTTGCTACGTCAACAAATGCCATGTGCATGTTAGCCTATTAGTCATTATGATCAAAGCTGTTACAGCTGAACACAACACAAACTTCACACCTAAATTAATCCTATCATATATTGTATTAAAGGTAGGATAACAAACTCATGATCAAAATTCTTCCATAATTGAGAGCAAGGTAGGGTTAGGGTCCCCCTAGGGTTTGGGCATTTGCCCTTTATAAGGATTGGTATCTAATAATTAACATGGTGAAGCACACATGCCCTTGTCTCCCTATTGCTTTGGTTGGCTTTGGATGTTACTTATACCAAATTTAGGGTTGGGTGAATTCACAGAATCAAAGCATAAATGTTTCTTATACCAAATTTAGGGTTGGATGAATTCACACAATCAAAGCAGAATGGTTCCAATACAAAAAGCATAAGGTGTTCTTGGAATATGACTGAAGGAAAAATAATTCTATTAGATAATTATAAAACCGAAGTTTTTCTATACATAAGAACATTGAGGGAAGTGAAGAGAGAACATATCAAAATATAAATATAGCGGACATGTGGATGTTGAAATGGATAAATGATAAAGCCTTAAAGGATATTATAGGAGATAAATGTAAATGTAAGAAGTTGGCATCTCTCATTAAATAAGAAAGAAGCGAATGAGATATTATAGATGCCAACGTGTAACAGAGATCAATAAGCGACCGACTAAATGACTTTTACAACGGACAGAAGAGGTCATTTTTGAAAGTTAGGCCCAGATGAAAGGGAGAACATGGAGCAAGACTTGCTCACTTGCAAATTTAGGAATTTTCTAACCACCCTAGAAATGAAACCTTTAGATTTGAGTGCTTAGAGTGGTAAGAGATCCTATAAGGATTTAGGTTTTGTCTTTATGTTGAGAGAACTTGCATTCATTGAATTCAACCGGCCAAAAAAAAAAGCAAAAGTTTTCCTTCCAACATCTATTTGATCTTCAACCTATTAGCTTGAACCCCTGGATGAATTGTATGTATGAATTGCTTTTAACATGTGACAACAAATTTGTGAATAGAAATTAGCATAATGGATGGTACAAGGAACTGTGAATCTCCAGTGATAGTCAACCTAATGTCCTCTAAAACTTTGGAGACATTTTTAAGGAGATCAAATGACTAGCATGCAAGTTGCTTATGGTATGGGAGAAATCTAGTGTGAGGTGTGACATAAGTATAGTTGGTTAGCACTAGGGCAAGGAGACATGTAGCTTTCTTGCACAATCCACGCTTCATGAGTTGGACCCAAATTTAGGGTTTTGGTCACCTATGCAACTAGCACAAGAATAGGGAGGGGTCATGGCTTGAAAAATTCATTGTTTGGTTTGCTCTACTGCTAGCATGGACCCCTGCTCATGGAAAACTTGCAGTTTCGAAAAATTATCATTTTACAGCATGGTATTTAATTTGCAAAGACTGTTTTAAGAAAGAAGTAAAAGTAAATTCTTACATTAGTAATCAACAATTTGATCCTTCTTGACCATATATGCGGTCAGACAATTCAATGGCATCTCTTTCCTTGATATTGAAATGCTCTTGAGTTTTGTTATGACTCTGAACTATGTATAATATTAACCTGATGGAATTCATTCCATTATGCTCTTGGAAATCTAAATTTAAAACTAACCGAATCCATTTTGTTACCCTCTCGGAAATGTTATTAAAATGTAACCAAGCAAATCAATCATGTTACCCTCTCGAAAATCTAAGTTCATACCGGATCAAATTTGAAACAAAATGAGAGACATTAATGAATTTTGCATTCCAAGTTGAGTAGTGTGAGAGGCAAAATACAAATAAAACCAAAGGAGAGGCTGCCATAAAATGTGTGCAAAATTATTTTGAGCAGTATGAGGAACCAAATGTGAAGCTAAAAGCAAGTTAGGGGTGACATGAAAATTTTGCAGGATTAGAGTGCCCACAAAAGAGGACAAAATCAGTCCGATTTTGTCAACTCTTACAGCATTGCTTTCTATATAATATAAAAGATACGAGAAATTATTCAATGTGCCAGATATAATACATCCAGACAAAATAAGAATACTGATCCAATCAAGCTGCTCGACTAGTGCCCGAAAATTTCATCTATTTCTCTCTCTCCTGCCCTAGGGGGAAGTTCACATTAGCATTAACTAATAATTATGAGAGACATTTTCATTTGGACCAAATCATAGCACTCAATTTTCAAGCTTAAGTTTTGATGGAGATAACCTCAGTCACATTGATTTCATTGTCAACTTAGCATACTTTTGATCCAGCCATTTGAATAAGTTCAATGCATCATATTAATGTTGCTACCTATGTTATTTACCAAATGATACAACTACTATGAAGACAAATATATACTCCCCTTAATTACCTTATCATTGAACATGGTTCACTTATTATGTTCAGCTGTGATTGTATTGACCTGTAACCAGCATATATGTAGAAATAAACAATATTCAGTTGTGATTGGTATATAATGGAATGCCAGCAATACACACACACACACTTTGCAAACCAAATGGTATCCAAGATTAGCCTCATTATTCACTCTTTCTTGTACCCACCAAAAGATGAAGTTGAGATAGAAGATATATGCATAGAACTGATTCTTCCAGCTTGAAAAAAGAAAAAAAGCATGACATGATTGAACCATTCCCTTTCCTCAACCTCACCTTCCCCACAACTCCACATCAAGTTTAAGGCAGTTTTGCCTGTCCCCACCTTCCACTTTCTTCTTTCTATGTTAAAATATAAAATATGCAATCAATTTACAACCCCTCTAACAACTCTGAAGATTTGATGCCTTAGCCCATCCAAGTTCCGACTCGATAATATACAACTTCAAAGTATATCTAAAACATAAAGAGACTTTTATGCAGAAGCCTAAATTTCAATCCGCACAAAAAAGAGGGGGTGTTGTAATATAGAAGCATGTTCGGAGTTCTAGCACAGCGAAAGAAGATTAAAAACTACATTCGAACAGGTAGCAAATAAAAAAAGAGAAAATCAACATTGGATCCATTGTGGTTAGGTCCAAACGTTAGAAAGAGATCTTTATTGCATTACCGTGATAAGATTTACTAAGGCGATTTTTGTGGTCTCTCTTCCTCATCCTTTGTCGGTTGCCTCTCTATATTTCTTCTGGATCTCATCCTCATACACCCGATACAATAACGAATACCTCCAAACGTTCAAATACAGCGGAGGGTCTACAATGCATGCATTACCTCTCGAAAATACTACAATGCATCACCTGAGCAAAAGAAACCAAGACTCTCTCTCTCTCTCTCTCTCTCTCTCTCTCTCATATTTATACACCCCCAACCCCTCGTTTTCATCAAAACTCCAACTTCATACCCTTTAACCATCTTCTTCTTCTACATTCTTGCTCTCCTCAACAAGTCATCACAATTTAGACAACATGTGCAACTCAAAGATGAAATCAGGCCATGACATTGGCCTCGCCATCGCCGAGGTGGCGAAGATCGACGGCAGGCCTGTCCTACAGCCCAAATGCAACCGTATCACAACCATAGAAGCTAACAAGCCATTGAAGAAATCTCTTCAAAGATCCTCATCTTCTCCTATCTCCATCACCATTACTAAAACAACCACTAATGCTTCACCAATTTCTCCTGATAGTCTCAATTCAAGCAGTGAGAAGCCAATAACACCGAAAACAGCCACGAAATCGACCTCTCTGGTTAGAAATAAGTCTAAGAAGCCTAGTGGAGGAAACCAAATGGTAAAATTGTTCGAAAAATCGACGAGCTTCAAAGAATCTTATTCGTATGAACCGTTGTCGACAAATAGAGCCCCAGGAAGCATCGCAGCTAAACAGAGAGAGCAGGTCTCAATCATGCAAGCACAGCGCAAAATGAGGATTGCTCACTATGGGAGAACACCCGAGAGGCTCAAAAAGGCGGCTCCAATCGAAACATCTTACGTTGCTAGCCAAGTGGATAAAAGATGCAGTTTCATCACATCAAATTCAGGTACAAATTTTACTTCTTTCGCCAAGAAATATCACTCAGTTTTCTATGTTCTGATTCATGAAATGATGTGTTTGCCTATGTATCTTATGAAACAGATCCTCTGTATGTTGCATACCATGATGAGGAATGGGGAGTGCCCGTTCATGATGATAAGTAACTTTCTAAAATCTCTAATCTTCTCTCTGCTACTAACAGTCCTGAATTCTAACTCTCCCTAATCCGAAAATGACTTCACTGCAGGATGCTGTTCGAGTTGCTAGTGCTATCAGGTGCTCAAGTTGGTCTAGATTGGACCACCATATTGAAGAAAAGGAGTGATTTCAGGTATGGTAGCAGTTTGATATATTTTACACATAGATTTGGGTGAAGAATTTTGTTGAACTGAGGAAGTAGTTTTCTAAATTGCAGTTTCATAAAGTTAGCAAAACCTAACTCCAAAATGCTAAATTTGCCTTATTCAGCAACCATTTTGGAGCTAAGATAACTGGAGTTATCATAGGGAAAAAATTGAGATAACTGTAGTTATCTCAACTCCAATCAGACGAAAGTTTTGTGAACTCAGTTTTTGGAGTTTGGGCTTACAAATCACAGTTTGCATCTATCTACCTCCACTTTAAAATAAACCACAGTCATGCTAACTCCATCTTCTCTTGGTACAAAGAAGTCTAAATTGTTTGTTTCTGTGTTTTGTTATTTCAGGTCTGCTTTTGCTGGATTTGATGCAGAAGTTGTTTCCAAGTTCACAGAGAAACAAATAGCATCAATTAGCTCAGAGTACGGGCTAGATCTTGGGAGGGTTCGAGGAGTTGTAGACAACTCTAACAGAATCATAGAGGTATATTTCTAATTTCATGTTGTTGATAGAATAAAATTGATGTGCACATCATTTATACTTGAGTGATTTGATAGTTTCTTGGCCCCTTTGTTCACATGTTTATGCATCATCACTACTTAAAATGTCATAAAATGGCATTCCTATAGAATAACCCATTAAAGTATTGGAGGTATCAAACTAATATACAATGTCATTTAATCTTTAAGATATGTATGTAAACTTTAGAACTTTATGGGAAATTAGTGATTTTCTCAAGTGAGGTAAACTTAATTGTTGTTCAGGTTCAGAAGGCTTTTGGGTCATTGGATAAGTACGTATGGGGGTTTGTTAACCACAAGCCGATCTCAACCAACTACAAATCATGCAGGAAAATCCCAGTCAAGACATCCAAATCCGAGACCATAAGCAAAGACATGGTCCGGCGAGGCTTCCGCTTTGTTGGCCCCACGGTGATCCACTCGTTCATTCAGGCCGCGGGCCTCACCAATGACCACCTCGTCTCCTGCCCGCGCCACCTCCATTGCTCCTCCTCCCCCCTCTATATAATCAACTAGAGCTTTGCTTGGTTTAAGACTTTGAG
This sequence comes from Agapanthus africanus, assembly GCA_030015575.1. Lineage (NCBI taxonomy): Eukaryota > Viridiplantae > Streptophyta > Magnoliopsida > Asparagales > Amaryllidaceae > Agapanthus > Agapanthus africanus. The sequence goes on from JASDDO010000022.1 coordinate 15,413,406, forward strand.
TTAGTTGATTGTTTACTAATACCTTGGGGTATTTTATTGTATAGTCTGTTCTTCTTCTTTTTTGGTGTGAGATAGATTGGTAATGGATAGAGATGGGACATGAACATGGGGGTTGCAGGAAAATGCATGTGCATGACAGAAGAAAGAGCTTTTGCTAGAGGAGTTCTTTTCTCTAATTGCCATGTGATGTGAGCATGCTTCACAATTCTTGGGTCTCAATCAAAATCTGATTCCTTTAAACAGATAGTGGTAGTGGCTCCACCATTTGAAAAATGCCCATCCGCTTGTTATTGTTGTTGGGTGATGCTTGATCTTAAAGGGCATTGCATGTAACTTTGGTCTCTTAACTGTTATCTAAGTATCTGATGAATCCTCTGCATGTGCTTCTTCTTTCTTTCCACCTTCCATGGGATTCATTCTTGGTTGATTTGGTTGTTAACCAAACTGTAAGGCTGGACAAGCACATGAATTGTTGGTATATCTTGATATTAATATTCCAGAGTGTCCAATTGACAAAGTGAGGATTTGTAACTTGGAAAATTTATTTTGTTAACAGTATATTTCTAAAGGGGGGCTAGTAAATAAGCCATTGCCCATATACTAGTTAACAACACAAATTTCTATCTTAATTAAGCTTCCTTTCCTTTTAGTTGCCTCAATCCATATAAGGTCTATACCTACTCTTCATTTTCTTTTTGTATCTGATACCTACTCTTCATTGTGCCATCGACTGCAATTTTATCGCTTTTCCTTACCGGAGAATTTATTGGTCTCCGTTAAACATGTTCAAACCATCTAAATCGGTTCTTTCTCGTCTTATCCTCTAGCAGGAACTAGAGTATATTTTTCTAGCACGACACAATATAATACAACAAGATTAACTGGAACTTAGCGAATCCAGAGTGCAGGTAAATGAAATATGAAGCGTACACATTTGATGCAGTTCTAGGATGGAAACAATAGAAACTTGGACCTAAATCAAATCAAATCTGGAGTCCGGACAATATACCAATGGTTTCTGCAGATCCTTTACTTCAAATGCTTCTGAATATACAGCAAATAGGATCAATGCGTATGACTAATTTGAATAAAGCATATATTCATCAATATACACAGTCGAGCTCTCTATTATCTATCAACACCGGAACATCAGGAAAAAACCCAAATCACTGTATGTCAACCTCATGAGGAATAAATACATCCATGTACTGTTATATGATTTTTTTCCCCTGCAACATTATGGTTTATACACACATCTCAGATTAAAGAATCATCACAAGAGACACATTCATAATAGAAAACCCGCAATTAACTCAGCACCGATACTTAAAAATAGAAATCCGAGAGCATGTCCTCTATCAATTTTATTATAAGCAAACCATACCGATATTATTTTTAGATACCCTCATTCATTAATAAAGGCATACATTACCTCTATCAGCAGACAAATGGAGCCCGGACAAGATAGTCGCTGCAATAGAGACCAGGACGCTGTGAAAATCCTTGCTTTTCCAGCATTTTCCGAGCCTTGAGCACAAGTTCCTGGTTACTGATTTCACCATCAGTCTCCGCAAGAACAGTTTGAATCGCGTTACTGAGAGCGCCATAAGCCCCACCATTCGGAGGGTTTGCATCAGCTGAAGTCTGATCGGTCTGGCAACCACTAATCAATATCCCATTATCTGGAAGAGACCTCTTATTCGCTCCCGCATAAACCTCTTGTTTGTTATGGACTTTGGTTTCCAATGCCGGTTTCACATAATCTTCATCGTTTGCCTCTAGCTTCTGCTGGAGAAATTCTTGCGCCAAACTTCCAACCATGCTCATGAGTCCACCACCACTGCCCCCACCATTGCCACCATGTTGGAGCTTGTTAAGGATGACGTTCATGAACTTTTTGATCTTAGGGCTGGCATCATCACCAAACATGTCGAACAATGTGGGCCTTATCTTTCCCACATCGACATCTTGTTTACCGGTCTTCTGCTGCAAGATTTCTATTAAAGTTGAGAGAGGGAGAGAGCGATTTTTTGTGTGAGCGTCCTCGGGAAGTTCTTCCTCCGGTTCAGGGCGGTGGTGGCGATTGTGGTGGCCTTCGAGGGGGAGAGGGATACCTCGCGACTCAAATGCGTTCTCGACTTGCTGTTTCAAGAAGGATTTGAATCCAAAACTGGATCCAGATGATTCTTCATCGTCGTCGTCCTCGCGCTTGGTGCTTTCACCAATCTGTTCCTTGGATTTATCGATCAGGCCACCGCTATGGCAGGAGTCTGAGACAATTGTAATCTGACATCCATTTGGGACTTCATCCACAAAGTCTCTAAAATCATCATCTGCACCCACACAGCACCAATCAACCGAGAAGAAAAAGAAGAGTGGATGGGAAAATCCATCTTACAAGAAAATTGGGTGGCCAATGCAGCATGTGCCTAGGGTGCCAAGAATAGTTTCAAACAATGCCTTCTGAGTATGTAAATCTGATTAGAATGCCAAAAGACTATGCCCCGAGACTTTTGTTCGGCAGGGTAATGTTGCATGAAAAATGTGAGAGAAAGGAGGAAAATGATATGAAGGAAAAAAACAGAAATTTTGAAAAGCAACGGTTTCTATACTTGTTTGTGTAATTATGTTGAATATCTGATCTAATCATATGCTTATCCCCATGTGTTCATACACATAATGATAGAGTTGGTTTTCAATAATCAAATATTAGAAAGTAAATTACACTCGAGTTATCTGACTCCAACCTGATCAGGTGTATTACAAGCAGGTGGGGGGGACAATTGGTCGCCTATGTGCCTGGGCATTGAGGTGGCTACTTGATGCTTCAACTCTCAAATGTGTGATCACGATTCTTGCAGGGCTTCTAGCCTTATATGTTACATACAAGTAATCTTCTCAATAGCAACATTGGAAATTCCTAGTCATAATTAACAATTACACCCACAAGCAATTTTCTACGATTGATAACTTGATCGATCAAGTTTAAAGATTATGAGACTACGGAAAAGATTCAGCAACAAGGATAAATTCCGAGCTTACACCAACAAGCATATAATCGAATATATAATGAAGGTTTACAAGGTAGACCAATGGCAAAAATTTTAAAGTCAGTCTGTTGCCAAATCAAGGGGAAATTTTTTGCTGAAAACTAAGAATAACATGGTATCTCATAAGATCGAAATAAGAGTAATTAGCATGCTCACATTTACCAAAAACACAAAAGGGATAATGAGTTCTCACTTCTCATGGTTTGGTGGACCACTTAAGTACTTAGATAGTTAGATGTCCACTTCTAAAACACTACCCTGCTTGTAATTCTAACCCAAGTGTTATGAGGCCATCTAAACCAAATTCAACTGATGACTTACCCAATTTCCCTTTATTCTCCTCATATACAAATAAACCAAACCTACAAACCAAACAAATAGATAATTATGCATAAACATTTTTGTAACTCAATTGAGATCTACTGTATCCTAAGCCTACATCTAAACTAATGATTTGCTCAATTATGTTCCATCCTATGAAGCACACGGACACGACAAAGATATGGATGCGGACACGGGACATGTTAAATGTTTAAAAGACGACACGGGGACACGGTTATACTATTTCACTATATATTTAATTACATATATTAAACAATATATAATACACTAGAAGAAGAAACATGCACTAGCATAACGTTAAAGCTTTATAAAATTAAAATCAAGGTTATAGCTTTCATAAAAAACAATTAAAAAAATCGCACAAATAAATGCATATGTAAAACTAAAAGCAAAAGACACAAAAAATACATGAGTTAATGAAAACAAAATATTTACCATTTTTAATTGGATTCCCGACTTCATCATTTACATCATTTGAAACTTCACTCCATTTAGTTGCGGTCCATCATGAGAGAGATTTGCAATATTTAATATTCATGTATTTTTGAAAGTATCAAAGTTGTCCGCATGTGTACTCAACATTTTTATTTCTCAGCTCCTTACGCTATGTAGAAGTGCCGAACACGTCTCATATGAGCAGGTACAGCCCAAGTGTGTCGGACACATGTCGAGTGAAGTGCCCATGTGTCCATTACGTGTCGGATAGTGAGCAAATACAAGTGTCTGTGTTTCCTAGGTTTCATCTATTTTACTCATGTAGTCTGGCATCCGTCCCAACCTTCGAAAATGTTTTGTAAATATTATGAATTTTGCTTCATATTGCAAGTTTAAGGTTTTAATTATTTCTCGTATAATGGAGTTGGATTTAAGCAAGCATCTACCTTAATATATGAAATTGAAATAGAATAAGCGGACGGTTCAACATAATCAAGATGAACCGCAATGCGAAGTTTGAATTACTTCTCTTCTTTTCTTATCGATTATAACCCTTTAGAAGTTTGTATTAGTTGTCTTCTTTTCTTATTGACTATAACCCTTTAACGGATAAGAAACAACAACAAATCTTTTATCCGCATTATTGGGGTGAACTTTGAATTTTTTTCTTCCATTTCACCTCAAGGCCACCTTTCCTTGTTCTTTAATTCCCTCCCTCCACGTTCAATTAGGCCTATTCTTGTTTCTCCTTTCACTCCATTTATACAACACCTCTTAATTGGCACACATATTAACCTTGATAGCTTAAAGTTATTGGAAACAGTGTTGTCTCATTATTTGTTCTAACCCTAGCAGTTGCTCCATTCCAGTTACAGGCAATGCCTTTATTACTTCCATTTGTAATTTCACGTTCTTACTTTGCGCTACTGATGGAAGTTTGAATGCATTTCCAGATCTGATCCATGAACACATACCAAACAAGCATCTTTTTAATTAGACTATATGCCCAGCTATCTGTGCTATTAGATTATCTGAGGCAAGATAAGGTAGGCATCTATTCCTGACTCTTTCCGCTTAATAATGTGAAATTTCTCAAAGAAACATGAATAAAGGATAAAAACAAAGAAAACATTCTTACTTGTTGTTCTAGTTAAATTGGGTCTTTTTAAGAACATGCTGAAGGTTAATCCCAGTAACTCAATGAACAAGAAACTAAAACCTTCTAAATTACACTTAGCTAGCAGGCATCCATAGGGAATAAAACCACGAACTGGCTTTCTCGCTGGAAAAGACAATACATTTTCTACACTGTGAGAAGAATTATCAAATTTGGCCCTTTTGAGCCAACTGCCAAACTAATCAAAAGAGTCACACCATTGACCAACACCCGGAAACTTTCAGAATTCAACCTGGATTAGACGTAAAATCATTCTCCTAATAATTCTAAACTTCCAGGTGGAAACTTTAGTCGTCTAGACCGTAAATATTGAATTTGGGATGCAAATCCAAATCTAATCCATGAACACAAACCAAACATGTATCTTTCTAATTAGACTTATTTGCCCAACTATATGTGTCAGTATGTTATTCTGAGGCGATAAAAGGCAGGCATCTATATTCTATTCCTTACTCTTTATGCTTAGTGATGTGAAATTTCTCAAAGAAACACGAATAAAGGATATAAACAAAGAAGAATGTCCTCTCTTTCTGTTCTAGTTAAATAGGTAGAATAGAAAACTTACCAAGCATCCATAGTGGATTAACTCTTTAGGTGGAATTATTGAATTCTAATTTCTAATAATGATACAATTCTAGTTTACCATAAACGAAATCAAACAATCCACATCGTCGACTAACACCCATAAACTTCCAAAATTCAACATGGATCAGATTTCACAAGCAAAATCATTGTCCTGATAATTCTATCGTTCAAAGGTGGCAGATTTAGTCCTGAAATCCATCACCGAACCCCCTATGTTTGATCATTCGATCTAATTCCTCGAGATTCTTCAAATTCACTAACTGCCACATCTAATAACTACAAAAAAAAAAAATCAAAAAAATTGCAGATCGATCGATACCTGTGATGAGATTCATGTCGCAAGGGACGATGCACTCGTCGTAGCCCGTGTCGTCGTCCTCGCCGGTCTCGGCCGGAAGCCTGGTGCCGTGGCCGCTGTAGTGGATGAAGAGGACGTCTCCGGGGTGGGCGGATCTGATGAGGCCGGTGATGGCGCGGCGGACGTTGGCGCCGGTGGGCTGGGAGGAGGAGCGGTCGGTGTCGATGAGGACGGTGATGTTGGACTCGTCGAAGCCGAAGCGGTCGATGAGGCAGCGGTGCATGCGCTTCACGTCGTTGATGCAGCCCTTGAGCTCTGCCTTGGTCCCGGGGTAGTTGCAGCCGATGAGGAGCGCCTTTTTCGCCATTGATGATGATCTTGGGGCTTTGTTTGAGATCTGAGAGTGATGACAGTTGATGGTGGAGTTTCTTTTCTTTTGTTTTCTTTTTTAATGATTTGATTTTTATTGTCCGGTAACATGCATGCACGTGTTTCATGCGGAAAAATTTATGGGCATGTCACCATTTTTTTGTGTTCTTCTTGATCCTCACTGGTTCAAAGACTTTTCTGCCAAATTTGATCATATTTTAAAGAAAATATATTTTGAAGTATTAAAAATTGTTGAAGGGTATGAAATTAATTACATACATATAAGAGAATAACATGGTATGTTCTTATTCTAAAACTCTCACAAGGATTATTTTCCGTTTTTGCATTTTTTAAATAAAAAAATTATATGCTTCCGGGCATGTCCCCTAAATTATGATTATAACCCTCAAGATTAATTTTGGGGGTTTTAGATTAGGGATTGACTTTTTGGTGGGGGCATGTATGTTAAGCATTAATGAAGGGGGTTCAATGTACCTTCAATATTTCCTTGAGGTTTTTATTTTAATTTTATTCTTTTTCGTGTGTTTGGTTGCATTGGGTCTCCAACCATATGAGCATGAGTTTGCATGGTTGAAAGAAAAATGTTGTGGAATGATTACTTGTCCATTTTAATTACAGCTCCATAGAACAGCACTCACAGAGCAGATATTAGAATCATATACGGCACACAGTGTTTGTCTTGGTAGCCCGCGAAGGATTCGGGAATTTTCAAAGATTTGGGTCAAACATATTATCGTTGCTTATAAAAGCTATTTTGAGATAAATTTATGTGCAGAGATAAATAAGATACATTCAGAAGGGATAATTCCATGCTGATATGATCAGCACAGCACCAAATGGCTCCGCGACGATACCTGCAAATGATGGGAATGTTATGATTTGAGATCCCACCTATAGGAAGCTCAAACATTACAAGACAATAAATAAAATCAAAAAGGTTTTAACATTTGTCATTGTTCGACGAAAATACCTTCTCTGGTTTCATCCAACCTTTCAACTTCTTCAGGATGAACTTACATGAAGATTTCACCGTTGAGATCTGCACTAAAAAATGTCGTATAACAAGAAAACAGATACATATACGGGAAAATACAAATTACTAAAATTCTCCAAGTATAAATTTCTTTTGATACGCTCTCCATTGAAATTTGATTGAAAAGCTTAGCTCAAAAATCAAACACAAACAGGTACCATACCAAAAAACCCAAAAAGAAAAAGAAAAAGCTAAGCATAAGAGCTTAACTCTAACAGTATGAAGGTTAGGTTAGCAGGGAGTAAATAACAAATAATTTTTTTTCCCCCCAAAGAACCACCTATAGTCTAATATTACAAACCCTCTGTACTAAATATTTATTTTATAAAAATATATAATAGAATAAAACTGAAAGCTTTCAGCATAAGTTCGTAAGGCCATTAATTTTGCATAATCAAAATCCCATTCAAACAGCAGAAAACACGTAAAAAAAAATTTAAATCAAAAAAATATAAAATAGAATAAATTGAAAGCTTTCAGCATAAATCAGCAAACCTATTAATCGGGCATAATCAAAATCCAATTCAAATAATACATAACACATCAAAACTAGAAGGAAAAAAGAGAAGACAAAAAATGCATGCATCGTGGAGAAAAGATTCCATTTATGGCTTCTCGTAATAGAGAGATTCTCTCTCTCCTCCATCAACCTCAGCAAACCCTTCAGCTGAGCCGACCTCCATTCAAATCTCATCATTTTCCCCAAATTGAAGCTCTTCCGTAGCTCCCTCACCACAAGAACCGCGCGTTCGCCGTCAAAGGCCCGCCTTTGCTTCTCCCTCAACCCCACGTTTCCCACGGCTGCTGCTGCTACTTGCGGATTTCAGACGAAAACGAAGAAGGATGAGATGAGGATGAGGGGTTCGAAAAATAGGGTGGGGCCATAGTCTCATCCTGCCCTCGAATAAATCCACCCGTCATTAGCTCAACTTTTCTGGCAAGTGTTTATCTATAAAGGTAATGGATTGACAATTGACCTTAGGTACCTTATCTAAGATCATCTTTAAAGGGAAAAATCAACTAACAAGCAGTTAATTTGGATTTTTGGATGGTTGACATGCCTAAGTTCATTATCTAAAAATATGAATATAATAATTTACATATGGTTTGAAAGATTGCAAAATCAATGATATTTCAACAACATAACATTTAGAAAACCTACATCTACAGTCAATATCCATACCTATTATATTAAGATTAGTGACTTCATGGTTTAGACCATGAAAATCAAAATGTCCAGTTTTCTTAATTTCCGTCTTCAAAACAATCTTGTATTTTTTTGGATTTGGATCCAATAAGAGAATGAAGTTCCGTATCCAAAATAAGTAAAAGGCGCCAACTTTGAACATGAGGGAACTCAAATTTCAAATTATCAGGGATGGATTGAGATCAAATCGTCTTCGATACAAATCAGAATAAATAATGAAGATTTTTTCATATCTTTTTGCTGCATCAGGTGTCAGAAACCAGAACATGTGTGTACTCAAAAAAACGGGCTCCTTGTCACGTCTCAACCGTGAATCCAACTAAATGACATGTGGCCCAAAGTCAGCTGATGGGACAATCTCATCCAGTTCACGTTGCAGATTTTAAATCATTGGATTGACAAAATAATGCAGTTGATTTTTGCCTCTTCTATTTTCCATTTTAGGCTTAATGGCTAAATAATAACTCAAAATTTCACGTGCTTTGCATTTATGTATTTTATTGATTTTTTCCCTGTATGTATATATCCTAAAATGCAAATCGTATGGATTTTGTTTAAAACGGTGATGAATTTGATGACCAATTGAATGAAGAAGAATATTAAGGGTATATAAGCACAGCGAAAAAATCAATAAGATGTGTAAGTGCAAAATAGATGAAACATTATGGTGTTTTTATTATTAATTTTTTAATCAAAACAAAGCGCCCTCGCCCTCACCAACATTGGGTTATTATTTAGCAATTAACTCTTTCTTTTTCCCCATCAAACAATCCCTTTTCTGTTGTCTTCTCGGCATTCATTACGAATTAGTATTCAGCTCTTGTGATGCAGACCTTGTATATCTTGACATCGTTTTGATGTCTGAGATGTTTTTTTTTACAGAACTAGTTAAACTAATGTAGTTTTTAGCAGGATTTTTTATTTTGTAAATTTTTTAAAATGTCAGCTTGAATATTTTTTTCTCGTAACCGGGTAACTACCGTGACTTTTCATATTATGGGTTGTCTAAAGTTAGTTATTTTGGCAGGGTTAGAAAATTCTAAAACGGAGACCGGGTTTCTATTTTGGGTTCTGATCTGAATTTTAAAGTTTGGGTTTAGCAAAGAGAAGTTGATTTTTCTTTTGCTTTTATTAAGATGACATGGCTAGCTCTAATGCATTATAAGGGTTTTTTCCCCTGGGTTTTTTCCCGAAAAAACCTAGTATGCAAGGGTTTGCATGGTGCAAGCCGCTTGCAAGCCCTTGGATGTCTTCCCTTGCACAAAACCCAAAACCATCTAAAGGCTTGCAAACGGCTTGCATGGTGCAAGCCCTTATGCATAAGTTTTCCCCTTTTTTCTTGTAATTTTATAGTGAGATTTAAATCAATTAGAAATTTTTCTGAAAGTTGTCATTATAATAATAAAGATTTATGATCCATGATGATATTTGATTACGAGAATAATGCCATGAAGACTGAATAATTACATGATGCAGCTTATAAAACTGTTGAATAACGGTTAACAATTTTCTTAAATATTTTTTTGGGGACAATGTTTTAAAGAAAAGTCATCGACAAGCCCCCGCTAATTTCTATCTTCTCCAAGGGCCCCACATAAATGGCCCTCTCCACAGATTTAGGTCATTTCTTACAAGGAATACGAGATTATCAAATGGCCCCCTCAATTTCGCCTTTTCTGCATATCAATCCCCCTCTAAGCTTGTTGTTTCCATATGTGTCCTAGCTTTCTTATCTTAAATTATAAACTTGCAATTCTACGATCCGATTATAACATTTTAGCAAAGATATTAGATGCTTCCTTAGAAACCAAAATTCGCAGAGAAAGAGTTAACGCATGTCATATTTTTATTATTAAACCAAGAAATATTTTTCATCATAATTTTTCCATAATTGCCCTCCTCCAAAAATATCTACCCGACAATGATTATTAGTAACCAACAAATAAGAATAACCCATATTTTAACAGCCGTCGATCATTGGTTTGGATCTTCTCTAACCAACGGCCTTTTTTCGGAATTCTAACGAACGGCCTTCTCAGCACGGGATATTTTCTATAAAAAATAAAAAATCTGAATCTCGGCACTAGATGAATTCTGTTAAGTACCGGAGCTGTATACTATACTCTTTCCGTTTCAATTTATTTGCCCACTTTTGAACTTTCACAACTAGTATGAGTTTAGGCATGAATCAATTAAAAGCATATTGATAATACCAAATATTTTCTTGATAAGTTAAATGGACAAATATTTTGAAAAATAAAATCAAAAGCGTACAAATAAACTGAAACGGAGGAGGGAGTGGTTCAGGCTAGCTAAATTTATTCTGCAGAGAAGTGGAAACGGTCTGAACGGTGGATGTCTAGAACGCAAATTTACATTGCAAAAAAAAGAAGGAAAAAAAAGAAGCAAAAGAGAACCATGGATGCAAAAACCAACAAATCAAGGGGCCTAAAAGCAATAAAACCCACCCACACGGGGCACAAGCTCCACCATAACCAAAAACACCTCATTAATGCAAAAATTTAAGCACAGTCAATGGCGGGAATCAATGCTCACCCCTCTCTAATTTCTTCCCCTAAAATTAAGCCATGGCCAGCTCTCTCTCCTCAACCGTTACTCCCCTAAAACTCATCCCATCCCCTCATTTCCCTATCAAAGATCCACCTTCATCTTTATCTCTCATTCCCCTCAAAATTCCCCCAAAAATGCCATCTTTTTTTTATTAAAAAAAACTAAAAATGGCTGCTTCAATGGCGAGCTCCCATGTGGGGCCCAGCTTCAACCCCCACCACCTCCACCACCACCCCCACCACCTCTCCCTCAAGAACGTCCTCGTCCGCGAGAAGGACCACCACCAAAACCCTAACCCTCACCTTAAAAATGAGACATCTTTGAAGAAGCCCTCGCATGAGATCCTCGACCGCTGGGCCGCTCGCCAGGCGAGGGAGATGATCACCACCATCCACCTCCGGGCCCACGAGGCCGAGCTCACCGCCTGCTGCTCCACCCCCGTCTCCGCCCGCGCCGCCAACTTCATCAGGGACGTCTCCCCCTCCTCTTCGTCCTCGGCGATGTCAGATTGCTCGAATGTGGATGTGAGGCCGAATGTGAGGGCGTCGTCGCTGATTCAGATGTGGCGGGAGATGGAGGCGGAGAGCGGCGGTGGACCGGGGACGCCGAAGACGACGATGCTGACGAGTCAGAACTCGGTGGGGTCGGAGAAGGGAGGGAGCTTTGGGTTGGTGAGGGTGAGGTGTAGGAGGGAGATGGAGGATTTGGTGGATAGGATGACCAAGGAGAGGGAGAGGGAGGTTTCTGAGCTGGGGAAGATGGAGAGGGTTTCTCAGTTTTCGCATCGGGGACGGATTCAGGTATCATCATCATCTATCATGCTCAGCTGGTTTATTAGCATATGACACTTTTGAGTTTAGTCAGGTCAAATTTCCTATTTTTATAGTCATCTCGAGATGGATAATAAAGATGTTATTTGCTAATAGTGATCGGTGTTATGAAGAGTGTTATATGCAATCAAACCTTTTTTCAAGGTTGCCACTCGGAACATATTTCGGGTATTATCACCCCTCAACTGGTTTATTAGCATATGACAGCTCCAAACAATGTCTATCGGAGTTAACATGAATGGGTGAATGACATATATAGATATGCCTTTTTAGTATTTTAATGGGATTTTTTTAGTGTCAAATTTGTAGAATGGAGCATAGATTGATTGTTTGACATTGGAAATGATTGCTTTGAAAGATAAATTTTTTGAGGTTGAGGATTATGTAAGTTTTAGAGAGCTAAATGTAGCCACTAAATTCAATTTTATCTTGGATGCATTGTTTATTAGCAATGCTTATAGAACAGAGACTACGGAAAATAGCTGGCCTGTGTAAATGGACTATTAATCAATATAAGCATTTCTTTAAACTAAAACGATGATACAAACTGTCCCTGTTTTAGCTTGTTGGGGTTTTGAACAATTCATGAAATTTTATGGAGATGTTTTAAGGCAAGTTTGTTATCAAATTAAATTTAAGGAGTAGGTTTGAAGCAGTAGATGCATTACCAATCACTTAGTGACCGATCCTTCAAGGAGATCCAATTACAACCTACAACTCAACTAACTATGCAGAAGCTTTTGTTATTAATTGTCCTTCCATGAATGTGTCCGGAAATGACCAAGTCTTTGATTTTGTTTGTCAGATTTGACTGATAACTAGAATACGCCCCATTTTGATTAAGTCAATTTAAGTGAGGATTTCGGAAACAGCAAGTTGTGCTCTTCTAATTGTAGACAGTGCTGATTCATTGTCTTCGCTTAAATATCCAACTCTTACTCTTTTTGATTCTCTATTAATCTCCACTTCAGAGTTTGCTTTGTTAGCCAAATTTCTATAATCAAGTGTTTTGTATTGTTTCAGTCAATGCTCAAGCTCAGGTTCTTAAGGAAAGATTTAGCCTTTCAGAACGAAGCACGACCAGCTTCAAGAAAAATGGCCTCAAAACAATCACAGAGCGGGGTTACTATCTTGTTCCTAAGGTGAGCTTTCACTAGGAAAATTATTTTCTTTGGCAACTATATTTACAGTTAACCCTATTTTTACTCTCCTTTTCTTTTTCTTTTACATATTCTATCTAGTAATGGAAAAAGTTCCCTTCATTCATTCTTTCTATGTCAAGTTATTTTTCCCCTCTCCAATGTGTGAGGTCGCAATTTCGATCCCCAAAGGGTTGATTTCAAAACAAAAAAAGAGAGTTATTTTTTCCCCCGGTAAAGTAAATAATGAATAAGGTGAATGGAAATATTTTTCTGAGATTGAGTTTTTCCTTATGTACAACTCATAAATGAACTGCGGGATTTAGCAAAAACGTTTGATAAAAGCGATGCCATCATATTACGCGTTTTGGATATAAATTTAACCTCACATATTGCTTTATCAACTCTAGGGAGAGATTTGACAAGCTAAACCAGAATGATGCTGCTGTCCCAGCAATGGAAATAAAGTCTAACACCGTCAATGTTCAATTCCCTATCGATTCTCAAGATTCTTGTTCTTCTCATTCTTCTCATTCTTCTGATCAAGTAAGCATCGACAACAATCAATACCAAGAAGTGATATCAATTGAAGATCCAGAAATACCACCTGAAGCCATCTCGCCGCAATCTAGAAGCGATGACTTACACGACGAAAATCAAACCGCTGAACTCAACAGTGAAGAAAACCAAGGCCATGACCCCAATGAAAGAATCCAAATTCCTGAACCCAATTTGTTGCATTTTATGAGTGATGATCTGCATGATGCCGATGCTTCGTGGGACGAAAGAAATTTGTGGGAAAGCAATCTTGGTTGGCAAAGGAGTATGGAATCACCAAATATTCAAGGCTGGCAAAGTGAAAGTGAGATCGAACCTTGTACTCCACAAGATATTGTAAGCACGGGTCGCATATGGACGGGTAATTCGTCTGTGCCATGGAGAGGATGGGGCATCAATACCCAAGAATATTATGATTATTTTGAGACATTTTCTGATAATATCGAGATCCGCGAGCTTCTAGAGAGGTATTAACCTTTTTTATCTTAACCTTTTCATGCTAAATTTAGACGAGCTAATACCATGAACTACCATTAACTTCTCAAACTACAAAAGCCTTCCATGTTCTTTATCGGTACTCAATTTGCCCCCAAACAGTGTTTACATAATTCGTAAAATGCAAGTCACATGTCTAAGAATTGAACAAAGGAAAGTAGTTCATTGGAAAAGTGGGAAAAAGTTTACGGTAGCTTAGTGGGAAAGCAGGTAAAGTTCGTCGTAGGTTATTGAAATTTAATCTTTCTAAAAGCATATAGCAATGTTGGGTATCATGTTTTTTATTTTATATATTTTTTAGGTTAGGGTATTGTTACTCAATAAAAATAATTTTCTACATTAATTATTTCACACCTTTTCTTTTCCCTGTAGGAGGATGGTTACAACTGCCCTCACAAGCGATTTTTGTGACAAAATGAACCGAATGATCATGACAGTTTTACATAAACAAGGAGAACAGTATGCCGATGATAATTTTGGCGAAGATTATGGGGAGCAACGTACATGTCAACATAATTATAATTTCAACAATGTCGATCAAGGCGCCTCAAACTCTTCCTTAGTACCTTCATCGTGTCAAACCATGCGCTACCCGGACAGCTGGCAACATACTCCATTAGCTCATCAGTCATCTCAAAATTTGCAAGTATGCAACCTTTATCTTAGAGCAAATTCTCAGAAAATTAAAAAAAAACATATAGACATCTTTATTTTACATGTCGAGAAATTTATTCAATGTGATAGGAGTTGGAAAGTGTGCAAGATTTGAAAAGTGAAATAGCAGAAATGCATCAAGAAATCAGGGACCTAAAGAAGATGTTAAAGAGTTGCATGGAGTGGCAGTTGAAAATACAGGAATATATCAAGGAGGAGGTTTCTTCTGCAATTCATCAATCAGGTGAGCACACACTTGTGGTTATTTTATACGTTGGCTAAATCACACCAAACTACCATCAACTATAAAGGGGTTTAGAGTGAACTACTCTAAAGTTCCTTTATTACAATAAACTCTCTCAAAGTATGTTAAATAATATCTTAGTGAAAATTATTCCTCTAAAACCAAAGTTTAATGGAGTTTACTTAACAAAATTAATTCAAGGTAATTTAGTGAAAAGCAATGATAGTGAGAAATAATATAACGTAATTTAGCCTTTAATAGTTTTGAAAATAACCATGTTAAGTATCACTGTTTTGTGATAACAGTTTTGATTGCACAAACATCGGAGGAGTCCAAGGGGACACAAGATCAAAAAGGCGATTGTTGCATCTGCCATGAAACACAAGTTGATTCATTACTCTACAGGTACGCTAATGCTCGTCATATTTTCTAGTAGTTTCAATCTACATAGAGAAAAAAAGAAAATTAAAGATTTTTAAACCAATTCTTGTTTCGTTTGAAACGACTTTTTTTCCTGGTGATACTTTTAGGTGTGGGCATATGTGCACGTGTTTTAAGTGTGCCCATGAATTGCAGTGGAAGAATGGTACATGTCCTATCTGTCATGACATGATTGTTGATGTTGTTCGGCCATTTCCAAATACTTGACGAATCTAATTCTGATGAAAGAACCGGCTAATCTTTTAATTCCCCCCCCCCCTGATATTGAGGCTGCACATCTTTTTTCGCCTAATCAGTTTTAGCTTAACCTTCTAACACATGTAATCTTTTTATCTTTATGCAAAGAGGGGTTCTTTGTTATGGCCGCACTGAGATAACAATTTTTGAGGAAATGCATTATTAATTTTCATTCTTTTTCATGATTCGTTATGTGGTGACCTGCCTCGAGAATATAATGAATTGTGAAACTCGTAATGTCTAATGATTCTCTGTTATGAAAATTGCAACTAGAGTACAATTTCTTCTGTTATTTCTCTATAGATTGTAACCAGGGAAAGCTTATGATGGATTATTTAGGTTTTGACATTCAACCTTAAAAGCCTTGAAATTGGAGGAATGATTTTTATTGTTATCAACTTATTATATGAAACTACTTCCAACTTTTATCACTTTCACTTAACAATCCAACTGAAGTCGATTTCAGTATGTTTTTACCTGTAACTGAAGAATCAATACCATATGTTATCTGAAGAATCAATACCATATAAACACATCTTCACTCTACTCATCGAAACATAATAATCAAATTAATAAGTCAACCTAATGAAACACACAGAAGCCATCTTCAAACAATTCAACGCAACAGGTAAAAATCCAAAAGTGAATCAATGGTTAAAAAAATTGCAATTAGTCCTTATCTCCCCTTCATCATCACCAATCAACACCTGAGCATTCCCCAAATTCACCATAGACACTGCAAACTGTTGATGAAAGAGCATCGGCTGTGATGCCAACGCTGCAACTATCGGCTCAGTTCTTGAGTCTGAGTAAAGCAACTGATCGGTTGATAAAAGACCCATTTTCTTCTGAAGGTTGGTGTAATACACCAAGTCGAATTTAGTCGGGGTCGTTGCATCGAACTCTACGTATTCTGATGCCCATCTGCATTTCCTCTTCAAGAAGTCGAGGTATTTGGTTTCGATGGTTGGATCGGGTTTGCCAGTGTTTTTGAAATTGTATAGCCTGTTTTGAATTATAGCACACTGGCTTCTTCCAATTGTGTGAGCTCCTGAGTAAACAACAAAATGAATCAAAAATGAAAAGTCTGATTTTTTTCTTTCTTATTAACCATATCTCATGCTGGTATATCCTTGTTTAAATCAAGGCATTTTCTGTGAAGTCATAGAGCTTGACTAGGATCTTACCGAGACGATTTATATTTTGACTTGTCACCGAAACATGCATTTTATTTTATTTTTCATATTTATGTTTATTGAAGTAAGTTATATCTTATCTGGATTAACATAGTTTTAAACTTTGATGTTCCTGCATGTACTTTCCGGTTATAAACTGTCGAGTTTAAATCTTATCGGTAGGATCCTAGTCGAACTCTGATCTTGTGTATATTTTGTCTCTCTTATGACTCTATTCTTGGACTTGTTTGATAAGATACCTGAAAGCACCACCAAATCCAGCAGAGTCAACCCTTTAGATTGGAAGAACTCAATGAGATGAGTGACATTCTCATATCCCATGGGAACAAGCTCAGCTTCTTTTGCCAGTGACACCACTCCATCTTTTCTTCCATATGCAACTTCCCAAAATGGACCCCCAATCTATAAACACATCAAAATATTTCCTGTTAATTATAATCTTGAACCAGAAACAAATATATCAAATAAAATGGAGAAATATTGGGAAACTGTACCTTAACAGTGGCATCCCTTGCAGCTGCAGTAAGTATATCTGCACATGAAACTGTCTTTGGGCACTTCTTCTCTAGCTCTGCTTTTATGTCATCGATCATGTTAAACCCTCTCAAGGTTTGGCTCGCTTTCGCTCGCCTCTCGCTGCCTTGATGGTTTATCAAGACGGATGCGTCGCATCCCTGAAAAAATTGTCATGTTGAAGAAGAAAATAAACATCATAGGAAACGTAGTTGATACAATGTAGGTTGCATCCTGCACAGATGATGCTCATGTTGGAGCATCCTATTGGATGTTTAATAAGAAGCGCATATCATGTTGATGTTAAACAGCAAGGTCTGAACTACACTATACTATCCTTATTAATTATCATTTTTCAGTTAACTACCATAAGGAATTTTCCCCCTATAATCACAGTAAGCTTACTTAAAGTGCTACATTAAGGGTATATAAATGAAAAAAACTCCCTTAAAAGTTTATGGGAGGTTTCTGTAACTAAAAAAAAACTTTGAAGCGGTTTAGTGATAAAAAATGATAGTTAATGGTAGTTTAGTGTAATTTAGCTAATGGCAAGCAACAAATCATTAACGTAGTATGATTGTAGGCGAATGTAGCCTGCCGCTTCGATGACATTGCAAATTCCCGTTTTAGAACATATTATCATTGTAACTTGAAAGAGAGAATATATATTTATTATCTAAAGAGAGGGGTACCCTAATAGCACAATCATGGAAGTGGAGCCTGATAAGGCTAGCGGCGAGCGTGTAATCCGTTGCGATCCAATGCTTGACCTTATTGTGAACAACGGCTTCAAAGTTTGGGCAGGTTCTTGAGTAATGAGTAAAGGTCAGCTCGTCAGCTTCCGATATGAACTTGGGCGATTCTTTCTTCAGATAAGGGGTTGAAACCCCCATTGCTATGGCTAAATGTGGAAGGAGGAAGATGAGCAAGTGGGGGAGAGAAAGAGAGAGACCCATGTTTAGATTAATGAGAGCAAGAGATTTAGAGGAGGTCGATTGTTATGTTTAACATGGAGATAGCCTTTTATAGAGATTTTTTATGGAGGTTTAATTGCTTGCATGATTAGAGAAAATTAAAGTAGTTTTGATTATTTAATTGGATTGTGATTGAAACTTCATGGGCTCCATAAACTTGTTTTAGTAACGTGCTTGCACAATTATCTTTTTTATTTTAATTTCTTTATTTTTGTAGTGAACAGGTTGTTTAATTTAGGTTTAGTTTATCTGTAAGGCATAGAACATTAAAGTAGAAAACATCTGCTTCAAATCCTCCAGCACTGGGGGAAGTGCCCATAAATTAACGCTTTGGGAGCAAATGCGTGGGTCCCCTGGGTGCGTGTGCGCGCTGTGTGTTTGGGTGAGGCTTACGTGCCGGTTCCAAAAAAATTAAAAATAAAAATAAAAATTCTCCAGCTCTAAAACTGCAACATATATGAGCTGCGCCTTTGCTTACGAGATTTTATGTATAAAAAATATGAGTTAAGTGCTTATGAGATTTCAATTATGAAAACATGAAGTTTGGTATAAGGGGTATTTTTTGGTTAGGTTCAACTAGAATGTAATAATATGTTTCAATTATATAACAGGATAAAATATTTTCCATTAGCATAATCTCTTTATAACTGCAGGATAAAATATTTACTATTAGCATAATCTCTTTCAACTGCAGCAATGCAGCATAAACCGATGGTCTTTACGCGACTAGATATTTTTCATTTTTCGAATTAAAAGATTAAAAGATGTCTGAATCTTATTTCCCCACAAGAAATACGATAGTAAATTCTTCAGGAGATGCAAGCATATATAGCAGAGAGATAGCAGTCTTTTTGCGTTCGCCTTGCAAGCAACACTGTTTTGTACCAAAAATCATAAGTCTCGAATCTTAAAGCTTAATAATAGATTAAAAATGAATTTACGATAGAACTTGGGCCAAAAACAATGATAGTTTTATTTATTTTTTGAGTGTCGGTCACAACCGATCCCGGTCACATTGAATTCTTTAAATATATCTATGTTTTATTTAATTTTTTTGAAAAAGTTTGTTGATGAAATGGACTGATTAATTTACTTATGTGCTATATATGCTCTTGTCACAACTTTAATGAATAAATAAAGGTTTTCCATATCCTCTACTTATGCTGTCAGGTTTACGATCCTACTCTAAAATGAGTATTGAGCGCGAGAGAGCGAGCGAGAGAGAGAGAGGTTTACATACCAATAAAAAACCGAGGGTTTACATACCAATAAATCCAATCCTAATTGGTCAATATAATATCAATTCAATGTTTACCTTCCCTAAGCATAGGCTATAAGCTTTGCATCACATCATAACCTATCAAAGTTTTGTCGGCAAAATTGAAACTTGGATTACATTAATCTAATTATTCTAAATCAATACATTATCAATCCAAGCACTCACCTTCCCTAAGCATAGACTATAAGCTTCACATCACATCATAAACTATCAAAGTTTTTTCTACCAAGGTTTAAAGATTTGATTTTGTATTCATCTAGAATTATGTTTAAATGCAAGAGAAGATTCATAAATTATTACTATATAAATTCGTCAACCCTAGATATTATAAAATTAGCTATGTGTGGAAGTAAAAGAGATGGAAATAAAATAAAAGAAATTTATTGCAGGAATTTAAATAAAAGTAAAACTTACAAAATCTAGTTGCGGTGATCTCGGAGAAAGAAAAACGAGATATCGAGATATATTAAACCCTAGAATTACCTCCCCTCGGCTTACATTGCAAATTAGGATCACATGTAATTAGACATTGCAAGTTGACTAGATTTGTCATGCTTTTAGGTAATACTATTCATCTGAGAGAAGAAGATAACGAGTAGATGATAAAGTATGCACCCCAAAAGATTCAGATAACTTATTTGGTTACATACTTGAAGATATTAGAGATGCTTTGATTGAGCTATAAAACTATTCGACACTTTTACCGAATATTCATAGTCATATCCAAAACGCAGCACCCCGAGGCTTTGTTAACTTTTTAAATAATTTCTTGGCGTCTTTAACGACATTGTTGAAGTTGAAATATAATGAATCAAAGATAAGAAAGGTATGCAAGTTTACCAGTTTTGATATATTAGTTATATGCAATTCGGTCTGTTTATTAATCGCAATCGATAAACGGACAACAGTTGCTGGAATACTCACCGACCTAGCATCTTCAAACTCCAGAGCATTTCTAGTTTTGCCACACCGCTTTTCTAAATCGTGCTCCATTCATCAACTGATACCCTGCCACCCAACTGAATTCCAACCATATTTGCTGCTAGAAGGGAGCCCTTCAATTTGGTAGCAATCTTATCTAATATCTCCATTATATCTCTAGTCACTAAATCCTTTTCTGAGCAGCCAAATGAATAATGCTCAATGATAGATCCGCAATGTCTGTCTTCTAAACCTTTGATAGGAACGATACTCAACAATGATGCTACAGTTTCCGACCGGGTTGTTATAAGAACCCCCACTCCCTCGATCGGCAATTTCATTAACAGGAAGAAGCAAATTGTCTAATTGTTCCCTATTGTAGCCGACTGTACCGTTCACAACAAATTTTTTTTAAATTTTTTTTACAATAATCTTGGCCTTATCACTTCCCCGCCACCGTCTTGTGGGAAGTGGGGCGTGACACCTATCTTCTGGTGTATCACCCCAGAGGTCATCTAATACAAGCAGGATCTTATTCTACGATCTTTTAAAAATTTCTTTCAAATAAGATTGAAGGGCAACAAGAGTTTCCATTGGAGGGCATGGTTCCTTGGTGTATCATTGGAGGGCAATTTCATACCAGCCCCTCCGCTTCGCAATATGGCGTATACAGGGATTCTCCAAATATGTGGCTGGATTCGGGCGCTCGAATGTTTGGTGCAGTCAATATCTCTATCAAATGATCGTATTCTTCATCCCTTCCAAAAACAACCGTCGGTTGATTTGGGAATGTGGACCGACTGCATATGCGGCATGTCATGGCTAAAGCTGTATCGTTTTGTAATCCGAACAAGTTAAATATGTGGATATCTGAAGCAATCTTTTCTAACTCATCCAGCCTCATAATTAACTTTGTTTCAAGTGAAATGGACGCCACCAACTCCTTTGCCTTTTAAAGCCTTTCAATGGAGGAGGAATGTGATTGACCTGGTCTTCAAACGTTTGTATTCAATCTCATCGAGTACATCTTCCGCGTCATAAGCAGTAGCTTTCAATTTGTTCATCCACGGTTCAATCTGAGTCATCAGCACCGTATCTGCTGCATCGATAACGCAGTGAATTTGGCGAAGTATAATTGTTTCCAAATGTGCTATCTTCTTAGCAGTAACATAGCTTCCAAAGTGCGGCGAAGCCTTCTTAGCGAGCATAGTGATCATGGGAGAAACACATGCCGTGGCTACTTTCAACATTGCCACTGATTCTGCCATCTGATCACACATCACCTGAGAAAGATAAGAATACTGTCAGAATGAAAATCATTAATTAATGAAAAAGAAAAAAAGAACTCCACTGGTTCTTCCATCTCTTCAATGTTGCCACTGATTTTGCCACTTATACAACATTCTCAATTAGGTACATATTTTTGTACCCTAAAAGAAAATACTGTCTCATGGTTCTGGTAGCTTTGTCCTGTTTCAAGAGAGGGCGATCCAAAAAGGCATGTGATAACTCGCTTTCGGAACGTAAATTAATTAGTTGGTACCGGCCCAATTTCGGCCGATACTAGCCAATATCATGACCTTGTATGCAGCAAGAAATTCCAAGAAAAATAGTGAAGATCCAACAAAGAAATTGACAGAAATTTAACATACCTCAATGGCTACCACTGGGCTTTAGCTTTAAATTGCAGCATTCTAGAGATGAACTTGGATGCGATCAATGATTTCGATGATGATCGAGGTAAGGGAGACAATAGCGAGATACAATGCAAGCCACTTCATTTTTTTCACCGGCCATGAGTTATCCAACTCCTCGTTCCCGACACACTTTCAAATTGTTGAGCACCAATGCTGTTAGAAGAGCACAAATATAAACGGAAACTTAAATTTCGGTTGAAAGTCATTGTGGGAAACTTAAATTTGGTAGAAAATTTTGGTGGCAAAATGATAATTTGGATTAGGCATTTAAATATTTGAATCAAAATGGTCTTTCTTTTCTTTACTTTTTTTTATTTTTTTGACAAAAACCAAGGTAAATACCCACTCTTCATTAAATGGAAAGTTTAACGAAACTAGTATGATAAAAGGAGAAAAAAAAACATGAAAACATTACAAACCACTATAACACCACAATTATAATACAAAACACCCTCAAATTGAACACTTATCCCTCTTCGACCATTTTTTGCATTCTTTGTAATCCTTGATGATCCTATTTAGCACCCGTTTCTTCCCCACAATTTTTTTTCTTTTTCTTTTTTCTGAATGTGTGGAAACTATTTAGAGACAAAATACCTAAATTTGGGTTGAAAATTTTGGTGGAAAACTTAAACCTGGATAGAAATTTTAGCAGAATCGAAAATTTGGATTAGGCTTCCAATATATTCTAGTTAAACTGTTTTTTAACGTTGAAACTGCTTTTAGAGATAAAACACTTAGATTTGGGTAGAAATTTTTTATGGGAAACTTAAATGTATCCGCCACGAGCCATATGTAGCAGGTCACACCAAGGAATCGAGCGAATATAATATGAAGGCCGATATGGCCGTTATCATAATGCGTATCGCATCATCATGCGTTTATGGTATAAACCTTTGAGCACGGAACGGACATAAGGACTCGAATAAGCGTACGGGATCTTCGGACAGGACCGACAGTTTCCATGCATACATTTCGTAAAAAGTCGGGATAAGGTTACGATATGAAACGAAAATGTGAATCTTAGAGTTGGTCGACGATACGGAAGGGATGTGATGATGCTCAATATCGGTGATCTCCCAGGTCATGACACGTGGCAGATGATGTGTCTCAGAGCATGCAAGAAAGGGCCTACAGTGGCTGACCAGACCACTCCCATGCCCGTCCTACAAACAAAGTTGGCTTGCCTCCGACCCCCAGCACAATTGGCCTCCTCGGCCTCACAGCTCGACTCCGGGCTACCGTAGAACCAAGATACCTCGGCTCTCCCGCTCGTCCGCGAGCTCTCCCGCCGAGGTCATCTTCCTCGGTCTCATCAACCGACCAACGGTACCGCTCACAAGCTCAACCGCCATCCCGCGAATCTCTCCATGTGCGAGATATCCGCCGGCCACATCTCACGTCCCACGCCATCACGATACCCCATTAACGAGCCTGTCTTGCCATTAATGGGAGATCCCACTCATCACGCGGGCGTGACGTCGGAAGCGTAACTGCGGACGTGATTCTCGCGCCTGTCCTGCCTGCTGCCACCGCTATATAAACCCCTTCTTCAGACGGTTCAAGTAAGCCATTTTTACTCCACTAAGCCGTTACTCTGCTTGGATTTCCTTTCTAACTTGACCATCGGAGGGTACTCGGTGGTACAACCATCCCGGGACTTCCTTGCAGGTAGCTCGGCGACAACCAACTTCAAACCCATTAAGATCCACACGCTTCAGCCGCCGGCCTCCAGATCCAATATCAGCCACCCGTTGCCGCCATTAGCAGATCAACAGAAGGTAACATCTTGGCGTGATCCAGGTCGCGGCAGCTGGCGCCTTCTGTGGGAAGCCTTGATTCCACAAAAACAAAAATTAATCTTCCGATCTCAGTCCAATGGCGAGCGATCATCACGACGATACTAGCACTAGCCGTCGCCTCCCTCTCAACGGAGGCTCGGACGAACCTCCTCCGCCGAATGCCATCAGCGCCCTTGCAGGCCGAATAGACCGACTCCGTCCTTCGTCGAGGCGCTCGTCCGCGTCCAAACAGCAGGGCAAGACCCCTAGGTCGCCGCACCCCCGCCTCGGGACCGAGACCCCTACCGGGAGAGAGAAGACTCCGTTCGCGTCGGTGCTGCCGACCACCGCCTCCCTACCTCCCACAGCCGCAGATCTCCAGGGCCAATACGTTCTGAGACCCGCTGGGCGCCCCACAGTTCCATGTCGAGGTCCGTCGCCAGAGCACCTCGCCCCGAGATCCTTCACGCACCTGTCCCTCCTAAGGAAATGTCGGCCAGCTCGCCTGTTACCAGGCATGACCGACACCCTCTCCCTCGATGGGGTCGCGCAGACGGGACTCGCCACGGCGGCTCGAAGACAACCTCGCCGGGGGATCTAAGTAACCTCATTGAGAGGAACCGGGGCCGCGGCCAGACGCAGGCCTCCAACAGCAGAGGCCAGGGATCAGAATGCGCCGAATCGTCGGGGTACCACGGCCGACTCGACGCCCTCGAGAAGAAGATCGAGGGTCTGCATCGGGAAGGTCACCGCTCGAGCGACGGGGCTAAATATGCCGCCGACTCGCTCACCAAACCGTTCACCGAGAAGCTGCTCGCCGTCCACGTCTCCTCTCGCAACAAGCTCCCTAAGGTCCCCCTCTTCGACGACAAATCTAACCGGAAGGACCACTTGGATGCATTCACAGTGGGAATAAGCTTCCAAGACAACTCCGATACCATCCAGTGCCGAGCCTTCCTGACCACTCTCATCCGATCGGGACGAGACTGGTTCCGAGGACTCGAGCCACGCTCGATCTCAACTTTCGATGAGCTGGCCACCCAATTCCTCGGCCACTTCGTCGGGAATAGGAAACAAAAACGCACGGTTGACCATCTCTTCACGATCAAGAGCGGGAACAAGGAGACGTTCAAAGCATACGTCACCCGCTTCTACAACGCCCTTCTCGAGGTCCCAGAGCACCGGGACGAGACGGTCATCACGACACTGAGGTCTGGTCTTAGGCATAAGGAGTGGTTATACTCCTTTGCATTGGCGCAACCTAAGACCATGGCCGAGGTAAAGGCCTGGACCGAGCGCGAGGTCTAGCTCGAATCCGAGGTGAACACAAATCTCCCCCGGGCAGAGCAAGCCGGCCAAAAGAAAAGGACAAGGGAAGAGAGAAGGGGACCTGAGCGGTCAAAGCCCTATCTCCTAAAGTTTCAGGAGTACACCCCGCTCAACGTCTCCCAGACAGTGCTACTAGAAGAGACCAAGGGCGAGGGGTTCTTCAAGTTTCCCCCGATCTCGTGCATGGCCTCAAAGCGAACCCGAGGCCCCTACTGCGGTTTTCACAGGTCGCTAGGCCACTCCACAGAGAGCTGTAAGCAGCTTCGAGACTACATCAAGGAGCTTATCCGTTCGGGGCACCTCGCAACGTACTTGAGGGACAAGCGGCAAGATGACTGCGAGCAGGAGCAACGTCCCCCACCTGCCGAGCTGACCATCGTCCAAATCATGGTCGTGACAGCCGAGGATACATCTGGTACCCATGAAGCTCAGTACCCTATGCCGGGCATAAAGGCCAACAGACATCCGAGGGGCTCAAGCTGTATGAATAAAAGTATCTACTAGCATGTATTTTCTTTTCAAGGCAATGTACTGTCTTCTTGAGATCTTTTCTTTATATATTTAAGGGGATCAATAAAGCATTGCAGGAAAGAAAAAGAATCTTATTCATTCAAAGGGTACTATAGGCTCCTCAGCCGTACAAAAAGGGAGGGTACAACAGCGGGGGAATAGGGTGCAGAGAGCACTGCTTGTAGTACTCTGAGCATATTTCCTCCAGCCGAGCCCTCGCGGCGTCTAACCTCTGCCTCCGACTCCCCCGCGAGTGTCGACATCGTGCCTCAACTGGTAACAATCAAGGATGAGCGCCTTCGAGCGGTTTAGCCGACTCGCAGAAATCAGGCCGAAATGCCTCAGAGACTTCAGCTTTCCAACGGCCTCGTCTTTCAGCTGTTCGGACAAGGGGTTGTACAGCCCCGGCGATGCCCTCCAGATGGAGTACATCAACAGCTGAAGGAGGGGGGAGCGCCAGGGAGCAATCGGCCGAAGTGATCCTCGATGCGGCCTATCACCAACTGCATCGTGTCATCAGTGCAGTACTGGTCGTAGAGGTACACATCCTCGAAGTTTATGATATCGGGGATGGTGGAAGGAAAATCCTCCATTCTGGTGTTTCGGGTGAGAGGGAAGGAGTAATCAACACTCCCTCCGATTTATAGCCCACAACGCCTGGGAGTCCAACAGTCGCCTGTTTCACCCGCAACACAGGCGCCACGCGGCAAACGTCACGCCTCCCCATGCGAAACCGAAACGACGCTACTCCGGCGCTTCGCCTTCACCACGCCCTCATGACACGTGTCTCCCACGATTATCCAACTCCTCGATACTCACCTTGGGAAGGTCGGACAGAACTTCGCCAAGAGGAAACCGAGCAGCTTCACTGCTCGGTCCTTCCTCATGGATCTATGCCCTCACCAAGAGGCAGCCCAGTAGATACCCTGCTCGGCTATCCCTGGCCGGTAGCTTCCCTACCTCACAACGCCAAGGATCTAAGCCCTCACTGAGAGGCAGCCGAGCGGCTCCCTGCTCAGCTATCCCTAGCAGGTAGCTTCCCTACCCACGACGCCAGGGATCTAAGCCCTTACTAAGAGGCAGCCGAGCGGCTACCCCGCCTGGCTATCCCTAGCTGGTAGCTTCCTTACCCCACAACGCCAGGGATCTAAGCCCTTACTAAGAGGCAGCCGAGCGGCTACCCTGCTCGGCTATCCCTGGCTGGTAGCTTCCCTACTCCACAATGCCAGAGATCTAAGCCCTCACTGAGAGCCAGCCGAGCGGCTACCCTGCTCGGTTATCCCTGGCTGGTATCTTCCCTACCCCACGACGCCGGGGATCTAAGCCCTCACTAAGAGGCAGCCGAGCGGCTACCCCGTCCGGCTATCCCTGGCTGGTAGCTTCCCTATCCCACAACACCAGGGATCTAAGCCCTTACTAAGAGGCAGCCGTGCGGCTACCCCGCCCGGCTATCCTCGGTCGGTAGCTCCCCTACCCCACAACGCCAGGGATCAAAGCCCTTACCAAGAGGCACCCGACAGTAACCCTGCTCGGCTAATCTTTAGTAGGCCCCTTACGGCCTCTCCCGCGCTAAGGATCAAAAGCCCTTGCAAGAGGCAACCGGGCCGCCTTTGCTCGGTTATCCTTGGCTGGTAGCTCCCTATCCCAACACACCAGGGATCAAAACCCTCGCCAAGAGGCACCGGGCAGCAACCCTGCCCGGCCCATCCTTAAGGATCAAAACCCTCACCAAGAGGCACCGGGCAGTAACCCTGCTCGGCCAATCCTTAGTAGGCCCCTTACGACCCTTCCCACGCTAAGGATCAAAAGCCCTCGTAAGAGGCAACCGGGCCCGCCCTTTCTCGGTTATCCCTGGCCGGTAGCTACCTACCCCAACACACCAAGGATCAAAGCCCTCGCCAAGAGGCACCGGACAACAACCCTGCCCGGCCCGTCCTTAAAGATCAAAAGCCCTCGCAAGAGGCAACCGGGCCCGCCTTTGCTCGGTTATCCCTGGCTGGTAGCTTCCTACCCTAACACACCAGGGATCAAAGCCCTCGTCAAGAGGCACCGAGCAGCTTCACTGCTCATCCCCATCCTTAGTAGGCCCTTTACGGCCCCTCCCGCGCTAAGGATCAAAAGCCCTCGCAAGAGGCAGCCGGGTCCGCCCATGCTCGGCTATCCCTGGCTGGTAGCCACCTACCTCAACACACCAGGGATCAAAGCCCTCGCCAAGAGGCAATCGAGCAGCTTCACTGCTCGGTCCGTACTCAGTAGGCCCCTTACGGCCCCTCCCGCGCTAAGGACCAAAAGCCCTCGCAAGAGGCAACCAGACCTGCCCTTGCTCGGTTATCCATGGCTGGTAACTCACTACCCCAACACACCAAGGATCAAAACCCTCACTAAAAGGCAACTGAGCAGCTTCACTGCTCAGTCCATCCCTGGCAGGCCTTGTACGGCCCTTACAACGCCAAGGATCGAAATAATCTCTTAGAGACACCGGGCAGCTTCACTGCTCGGTCCATCCTCAACAGGCCTTGCACGGCCCATCCCGCACTAGGAACATGACCTCACCAAGAGGCATCCGGGCTATCTACGTCTGCGCGATCTCCACCTCGACTTCGGGGCCATGGAGATATCGTCTTCCCGCCGGTCTTAGCAAACTTGGCAAGTGAACAGATTCAACTCGACGCGTAATCTCTAGACGAAGAACCGACACAACACAAAGGCAGTGCTGTGCAAATACAAGTGTTTACCGACAAAAGGAAAATATGACCACAAACACTACTGCAAAAAGTCTTTATTCACAAAATCAAAGTCTTTACAAGGGTATTGTGGGCTCCCCAGCCTTACAAAATGCCCGGAGGCTTACAGAATTCCCAATGCAAAAAAAAAGAGAAGAAACAAGAAGACAGGGGGCTTCAGGTCTCAGGGCCAGGCGCAACCCCAGGAAATTCAATGCTTACCACGCCTTGGGCGGCGTCTGAGGGCTCGTCACCCGTCACATCGACCTCGGCGTTGCCCTCGTCGAGAATCTCTTCCACGGCATCACCACCGGGGTCGTCCCCCTGCTCGTCATCCTCGCGAGGATATTCGGCTCGGAGCTCTTCGTCAGCAAACTTCGGCATCCGATCCTTGACGGCGTTGAGGGCCTCATGCCAGATAGTGGTAGTGGCCGAGGCTAGGACGGTGTAAAAATGTTCCGACTTCTGGAAGTTCTCCACCGCCTTCGCCGCTCTGAGGTCGGCTCACTTCGCCGCCTTTACCGCCACCTCCAGCTCCTTCCGGAGAGTACTCGCTGACTTCTTCATGGCGCCGACGAGCAGCTTGGAGTCCTGAAGCTTTCCTTCGGCGATCTGGGTGGCCTCGCGGAACCTGGAAACCTCCTGCTTCGCGGCCGCCGTCTCCTGCTTCGCGGCCTCCACCTCGCCCTCAAGGGCAGTGACCCTCGCCATCGCCGCCTCCAGATCCCGCTTTGAGCTCTCCCCCAACGAGGAGAGCTCGCCCGCGGCTCGCATCGTCAGGGCTATTTCCTCCTCCTCCATCCGGACGACGAGAGCGACGTGCTGGAAGACCTGAAGAGATCAGAGGGGGGTCAGAAAGGAAAAAGGAGCGCCAAATCTCGCGAATGGCGAGACGCTGAGTGAAAAATCGAGTGAGCTACGAGCACTAACCTGCACGACCTCTTAGGCGATGGACGCCATTTGCGCCTTCAGAGTCCCTCCAGGGACCTTGCCCTCGGCCGACCTCTCCATGTCGGACAGCACGCTGTCAGAGATGGAGAGCCCTGAGGGCACCTCAAAGCGGAGCTCCCCCTCGTCCACCAAGATCGGGGAGGCCGAGGTCCGTGGGACTGCGCGGGGGAACCTCTTGAGGGCCGACGGCAGAGGGTTGGTCTCTGCCTCCAAAGCCAACAGGGCCTCCTGCCCCCCAAACCCGCTTTCGGCTCGTTGCCTTGCTGGGCCCCAGGACACGATCCGCACTCGAGTGCTGGGGCGGAACGGCTGCTGGGGGAGCCGGGATCGACGTCTGACGAGAAGAGCTGGCCCCTCCAGCCTTTGACCCCTTCTTCGGCTTGCGCATGGCCGCTCGAAGGTAGCTCAAGTCTATGAGTTCTGCACAAGGCAAGATACAATGAAGTTAGCAACACAAACAAAAATAAAATAGACGCAAGCCCAACAGAACGCCTACGAGCTCCTAACTTACCGACGAACTGGGCGGGGCTGAGCCCGGCCCAACTAAGGACCCGCTCAGAAAGTAGCACGTCAGCCCGGGGAATGGGATCCCACTCCGCCACTCTCAACGTGTCGGGGTCGTTGGACGGGTTTCCCCGCCATCACCTATCCTTAGACCACTGGGTAGGCATGGGCCAATGCTCGCCTTCTGGCGGCCCAACAAAGAAAAACTTCTTCCAATCGTGGATGGAAGAAGGCAAGACGAAGACTCCCGACCCGACTGCACTCCCCCGTCGTTTCCTAAAGGAGAGGTAAACCCACCTCGGGTCGCCCGCGCGAGTGTCGGGTTGACCTTTGTAAATAAGAGAGGAGGCAAGGATGGAAAGACCAAAGGGGATCATCTGCAACTTCAAACGGACCAGGAATCCAAGGAGAATCCTCCATGAGTTCGGCACTAGCTGGCCCGGGGCCAGCCCGAAGTAATTTAGAGCTCTAACAATCTCGGGAGAGAAGGGCAGGCGCATTCCAGCCCAAAAGGATTCCAGGTACAGGGTAATCTCTTTACCCCGTACCTGATCTGCCCTCTCTCCTTCCTTGGCCAAACGTAGGGTATAGCCAGAAGGAATATGGAAACGAGCCCGAGCGGTGGCAAGCTCGTCCTCATACCTCACCAAGGAAGGCACACCAGGGGCGTCCGCCACCTCCACTCGGGGATTCGCCCCTGACGCGCGACCCCGGGAAGAATATCTGACCCTAGCTTCCCGAGAAGGCTCCGAATCGGCGGATGAATCCCTAGAATCTACTCCGACGACATCTACAGACTCCACAAAGGAAGACATCTAACCTGATGGAGAAGTCCTCGGGAACACAGAGATCCGACCTAAAGAGGAGAACGACGAGCTTACGAGTTCAAGAACGAGAAGATATGAAGAAAGATGGGCCCTGAAGAGGACCCCACCTCTATTTATAGCCACCGGCGTCCTCATCTAAAGGCGACGGTCGGCTCCCGCCAAAAACAACTCTTCGCATTCAACGACCACGATCGCTCCACCTGCTGCACGCACATTGGCCGGATCCCATCAGATGCCAGAAGTCTGCGGCCCGTCACATCAGCCAACCAACGCCCGACACGTGGGCTGTCGCTTCAGCGAAAGTACGCACGATCCGGCGCACCCTCTTAATGCAAAAGATATCATCCTGATTTGCTGGCATCATCCAGAAAATACAACGGATTACCCTGGGACACGCCCGACGATATCTTCTAAAAGGAGTTCACTTCGGGTGACCCGGAAGACCACTCTCGACCCGACCTATCAGCTGGTCGGGACAAGAGTGGGGGGCTAATGATGATGCTCAATATCGGTGATCTCCCAGATCATGACACGTGGCAGATGACGTGTCCCAGAGCATGCAAGAAAGGGCTACAGTGGCCCACCAGATTACTCCCATGCCCGTCCTACAAACAAAGCTAGCTTGCCTCCGACCCCCAGCACAATTGGCCTCCTCGGCCTCACAGCTCGACTCCGGGTGCAGGGTGTTTTTCGTCACCCCATTGAGATGGGAATACGCGCGCGCTTGTCAGGCGTACTACAGATTCCTCCTGCCTAGGGTAGGCCGGGGTTTATTGATTGTGGGGATCCGAATCCCCGGCAGCCGTGGACTAAGCTGCAGTTAATTACTCCTCGCCTTTGGAGCGAGGGAACCTCCGATTGACGGGTTAAACTGGTCATGCGAACTAAATGTGCAGCGTACGTGTGTTTTGTTTTGGAGAGGGTTTGGATATATCGGGAGCCACGCAGAGTTTTCACGGAGGTCTCGCTACCCGGATAGCGGGCTGGGCGCTTGAGTGCTATGCGCTCAGGCACTGTGTGCTTAGGCGCTAGTGCACCGCGTGTCCGGCACGTGGGCGCTGGGCGCTTGAGCGCTAGGCGCTCGGGCGCCGGCGAGGAAAAGGAGATTTTAGCCCCAGAAATAGGATTTAAAATCCCAAAAGAGGATTTAGGGTGGAATTAAACTCCTAAGATGTTTTGGAGTTGATGAAAGGGGTCCTTCTTTGGAGCCCTGGGTCTTTCCAAAAATGGGGTTTTCGGAGATAGGCCTCCTTCTTCCTCTTCTGTTGGCAGGATCTTGAAGATCAAGATATGTGAGATTTTAAAAATCTCTCATTTCTGAGATCTGATGGCAGATCTGAGTTTCCCTTTGTGGGTTTTATGGTGAAAAACTATTTAGTTTTGGAAAAAGAAGAGTAAAACTCTTGATTTAATTTCAAAAGAAAGAAGAAGGTTTAGAACCTTCAGAAAGGGGAAAGAGGTACAAACCCTAGATTTTTGAGGGGAATGGAAAAAGTCTTTTTCTTTATTCATCATCATGTTGTCTTATATAGGCTTACACATTTACATATAGCCCATTGGGCTTTACAAAATGGCATTTTGCCCATCCCATGGCTCATGTGCCATTTCTTTTTTTTTCACATAAGCTATGGGCTTACAAAATATTGGCTTTATGCCCATTTTGCATACATTCGTGCACAAAAAATTACATGAAAATTATGTTACATGATTGTTTATTTTGGCATGGGGAGGGCCGGCCGCTTCATGTTCGGGCTCGACTCGGGCATGAGCCCACTTGATCTGGGCTTGGGCCCACCTGGTTTAGGGTTGACCTTGACTTTGACTCGGTCAACCGGGGTGCAAATTTTGACCCCAACAAAGTGCCCCCCATCAATAAATGCACACTACATATGTGGGTCGTGTGCATGAAATTGATGGATCTTCTTTCACGTGGAGGCGACTTGCTTTGGTTCCCACCTTTTAGGATGTACTGCCCTTTTACGACATGGACGGTTGATGCTTGACGCGTCTTCAAGATGGAGTGTCCGTAGTAGACGTCTCCCCGGCACGGAGTGATTTGATTCCCGCTTCGTAGGAAGCCTGCACTGCCATTTTTACGACATGGACGGTCGACGCTATGATCCGGAGCGATTTGGTTTCCGATTTGTGGGAAGCCTGCACTGCCCTTTTTGCGACATGGACGGTCGACGCTCTGATCCAGAGAGATTTGGTTCCCGATTTGTGGGAAGCCTACACTGCCCTTTTTGCGACATGGACGGTCGACGCTCTGATCCGGAGCGATTTGGTTCCCAATTTGTGGGAAGCCTGCACTTCCATTTTTACGACATGGACGGTCAATGCTTGACGCGTCTCCGAGATGGAGTGTCCGTGGTAGACGTTTCCCTGGCCCGGAGTGATCTGGTTCCTGCTTTGTAGGAAGCCTGCACTGCCCTTTTTTACGACAAGGACGGTCGACGCTCTGATCCGGAGCGATTTGGTTCCCGATTTGTGGGAAGCCTGCACTGCCCTTTTTACGACATGGACGGTCGACGCTCTGATCCGGAGCGATTTGGTTCCCGATTTGTGGGAAGCCTGCACTGCCCTTTTTGCGACATGGACAGTCGACGCTTGACGCGTCTCCGAGACGGAGTGTCCGTGGTAGAAGTTTCCCTGGCCCGGAGTGATTTGGTTCCTGCTTTGTAGGAAGCCTGCACTGCCCTTTTTGCGACATGGACGGTCGACGCTCTGATCCGGAGCGATTTGGTTCCCGATTTATGGGAAGCCTGCACTGCCCTTTTTGCGACATGGACGGTCGACGCTCTGATCCGGAGCGATTTGGTTCCCGATTTGTGGGAAGCCTGCACTGCTCTTTTTGCTACATGGACGGTCGACGCTCTGATCCGGAGCGATTTGGTACCCAATTTGTGGGAAGCCTGCATTGCCCTTTTTGCGACATAGACGGTCGACGCTTGACGCGTCTCCGAGACGTAGTGTTTGTAGTAGACGTTTTCCTGGCCCGGAGTGATCTAGTTCCTGCTTTGTAGGAAGCCTGTACTGCCCTTTTTGCGACATGGACGGTCGACGCTCTATTTGACTTGCTCTACTTCCT
The DNA here is from genome assembly GCA_030015575.1 of Agapanthus africanus. Classification (NCBI taxonomy): domain Eukaryota; kingdom Viridiplantae; phylum Streptophyta; class Magnoliopsida; order Asparagales; family Amaryllidaceae; genus Agapanthus; species Agapanthus africanus. The sequence continues at coordinate 15,447,385 of JASDDO010000022.1, forward strand.
GCAGTGTCAGGGGTGAACTTGACTAGCTCCGCTTCTTGCGGAGTCGAGATTGGATTCTGACTTGCTCCGTTTTCTGTGGTGTCGGAGTTGAAGTCGACTTGTTGATTGTGATTTGGGTTGACATCAGCATCGCTATACTGGAATATGGTACCAGGAGCGAATCATCATCTGTCTTTGAGAGGATTTTGGGATTGTTTTTTTTTGTCGGCATCTGCATTGCTGCACTGGAATAATGCTAGGAGCAACTCATCATTTGCCCCGGGAGGACTTGGGAACTGGTTTTTTTGTTTGGCATCAGTATCGCTACACTGGAATATGGTACCAGGAGCGAATCATCATTTGCGTTTGCTTATTAGGAAACGATGGCTTAGGAGACAGGTTTTAGGTCCCTATCATCTAAGACTTTTCAATTTTGTGAGCCGTAAAGGTCTCACAAAGCATTTTCTCCCTACGGATCGTAAGGATCCTGTAAGTGTATTTTCTCCTTAGGAGTCCCGGGGACTCCCAAGTGTATTACTCTTTTGTGAGTCGTAAGGATCTCACGCGGGAATTTTCTCCTCACAAGATCAAGAGGACTTTGCGAGTGCATTTCATCTCTTTTTCACGAGTTTGCACCCTTTCGGGTTTTTACAAACTCGCCGGCAGTCCTGCTGTTTTTACTCATGGAGCCGTTTCAGGTTTTCATCCATGCCCATTTTGCTTGTGGACATATCTTCTTCTTTTTTTCTTCTCTTCTTCTTTTTTTGAATCTTCTCGTCGGTGGGACTTTGAATGTGGTCTCACCGGTAGGACTTGGGAGAGATTGGGATCGTTTTACGCCCGTGGATTGTATACGGTTTTGCAGGATGTATGATCCAGTCCGTAGGGCCGGAAAAATTTCGAGATTTTGTTGGCGTCTGCATCGCTGCAATGGAATATGGCACCAGGAGCGACTCATCATTCGCCATTGGGGTATGGGATTTGGAATTTGGTTGGCGTCTGCATCGCTGCACTGGAATATGGTACCAGGAGCGACTCATCATTCGCCAGTTAGGGATTGGAATTTGGAATTTAGTTGGTGTCTGCATCGCTGCACTGGAATATGGTACCAGGAGCGACTCATCATTCGCCATTTAGGGATTGATATTTGGAATTTGGTTGGCATCTGCATCGCTACACTGAAATATGGTACCAGGAGCGACTCATCATTCGCCACTTGGGGATTGGGGAGCGATGGCTTAGGAGACAGGTTTGGCAGTGTTGCTTGCTGCTCTCATTGGGGTCTAGGGATGTGGGTTTGGCTATTCATCGCGACCGTGGAATACGCGTTTTATACATGCTCGCATAAAACACGGAAATTCTAGTATATCCAATATTTCATATATGTTCTTCTGCTGCAATGTTCTGTGATGAGATCATATTACTGTCTGAGATGAATGTTTATATTATATATATGAGATATATGTTATATTGCAGATTTCGTTTCAAATGTGATGCTTTTGAAGCATAATAAAATGGGACTTCATTAATGAGATTAATGAAATAAAAGAAACATAAAGATGTTGTAGAAACTTGTTTAAAAACTGGTAGCTTTAGTTCTTGCTTTGCATAGCGGTGTTCCTTGTAGAACATCCAGCACCTTATTCGATAAGGAAAGAGCCGAGATCCCTTTACCGGGAGTGACCTCTTTAGCGAAACTAGCAGATGCTACAAACTCGGTTTGTCTTTTGATTGTTTTTATAGTTTTTGCTTTGCATAGTGATATTTGTGAAATATCCTGCACCTTATTCGATGAGGAAAGAGCCGAGATCCCTTCACCGGGAGTGACCTCTTTAGCAAAACTAGAAAAGGCCTCAAAAGCATTCCATCTAAAAATCACCCAATTCTACAACGATATCTAGTTCATTACGCAAAGGGTTTTCTTAAAAACCTGTCGTAGCCCTCCGTCATTTCAGATAAGTACTAGTTAGTATTCGTGCTACGTTTGTTGACCATGTTAAGGCGTAGTGTGCGGTAGCTGATTAGTGCTTATCTGTATAAGCATATGATGTGATTGGATTAGGGTAGTCGTGTGACTTTGTTGACCATGTTAAGGGTCGTGCAGGCGAGTTTAATTCAATCGGGAAATGACGGGTTGAACTTGACTAGCACTTATGCTTTGTTGACCATGTTAAGGTCATATAGCTGCTAGGGGCAAAATATTATCGGGAATTTCAAGTGTTGAAATTTGCAATGAGATTGCATACCTTCTATGAGATAGTTGGATCCCGATACCCGCTGCGAGTAAGAGTTACTCCTGGGAGAGTTTTACACATTACAATTAGCCGATCAAGTAGGTGTCTAGAAAGGTGTCAACGGGGTTACGCCCCTGGGAAAACGAGGTTTACTTTAATTAGGTCCGTGCGAAAACGCGGGGAACCTCCCTCAAAGTACCGGCACTGGCCTGGCTGAAAGATTGGCGAACTTGTAGCGTGTAATTAATCCCGGCTAGTCTTTTCTTTTAGGATTTGAAAGAAGATTTGACTAAAACAGTGGGAGACATCCTGATTAGATAAATTGATAACCAATCTAATCTTGTAAAAGCGCACGCTGAGTGTTTTCTTCTCTCTCTCTCCTGGTTACAACTATGTCACGCCTTAATCAAGATAATAATACGGATGTATTGACCGAACCCGCTTGTTATACTGCGCTAAGGAACGTTGGTCCCGCTCCAACTTATAATTGTTATAAGACAGAGGAGGAAATTGGGGATCCCAGAATTCCCGTGCCGCCCAAACGGAGAAAGTGCATGTTGATGTATCTTCTTCGGGTGTGTTTCATTACCGAGAACTGTTTCTCAGTATACTTTACGTCCTGGGTATGAGATACCGGATCAGGATCCCACATATGTAATCTGTTACATGGGTTACAGAAAGGTAGAGAACTGAGAACGGGTGATAAGTTTCATGAGATAGAAACGGTGCAAGTGTTGCAGCCAAGTCTGTTGGTAGTTATCACCCTGTATTACCAGAATACATTGATTCTGAACGAATGTTATTAGATACCGAACCTGATGTACAACATCATATCAGTCTCTTTATTTAGTAAAGAAGGATATAATTTTGTAATGTTGGATAATGTTTTGAATATTTCCTATATCAAGAGTTGATCGGTTCAGGCACGTTATCTAAAAGCATTGACGTTCTAAATCAAACTACAGTTCTTAGTATACAGAACACACACAAGAGGAAGAGTTCAGAAATGAACGAATCCTTCTTGAGGCATTGTAGACTAGGTCATATCAATGCGACCCGACTAGCTGAAGTTATATTTAGATGCATATTTAAATTAGTTTGAATTTACATCTTGTGAAACTTGCCGGTCATGTCATAAAGATAAGATGACCATAGCTCTGTTTATTGGAAACACAGAAAGAGTTAAAAGAACTTTTGGGATTGATACATGATGATGTATGTAAGGTCCCCTGTCTACACATGCCAGGACCGGTTCTTTATACTTCATTATATTCACTGATGGTCTCTCAAGATTCGCACATGTGTTCCTGGTGAAACACAAGTCTGAACCTTTTGAGAAATTCAATGAATATGAGTTAGAAGTAGAGAACCAAAAATGGGTATAAGTATTATGTCCTTTGATGAGATCAAGGAGAAGAATACTTGAGCATGGGATTCCTGGACTATTCTAAAGGAGAATGAGATTCTCTCTCCGCATTACTCCTCCGTATACACCACAGCACCTCGATGTATCGGGGCGGAGCAATCACTCCCTATGTGATATGGTGCGCTCTATGATGAGTACTACTGAGTTTCCTATTTCCTTTTGGGAGTTATGCACTTGAGAAGCTGCATACCTATTGAATAGGGTTCCAATCAAATCAGTTGCCTACCACTTCATATGTGATATGGAATGGGAAGAGCCCATATCTTAAGTATGTTAAGATTTGGGGTTGTCCAGCCTATGTCTAAAAGCAAAATCCGGACAAGCTCGAGGCAAAGTCAGTTCTGTAGAAGTTTGTTGGATATCCCAAGCATTCGCAAAGGAATATCTTCTACCAAACTGAGGAACAAAAGATGTTTTGTTTCTCAGCATGCCACCTTTGTGAAAGGGAATTTCTTGTAAAGAAATTAGTGGTCATGAGGTAGAACTGGAAACAGTTCCAGCTATACAAACTGCAGCTGATGATTTGGTAGAACCGAAAGATTCAATAGTTTCTAACGAACCTCGGCCTCTCCGCCGATCTAGTAGGGTTCCTCACCCACCTGAGAGATACTTCGGTTTCTCTATGACAGTGGGAGCGAGGATTGCATCATGAGATGATGACCCAACTAGTTTCGAGCTGGTCATCAGGAGTGGAACTCTGTAAGAATGGCTGGATGCTTAGCGATCTGAGATGGAATCCTTATACACCAACAAAGTATGGACTTTGGTTGCTTTATCTGAAGGGTTAAATCCCCATCAGAAGCAAGTATATCTTGAGAAGATTACTTGGTGTACATGGAAAAGTTGAGACTTTCAAAGCTATGCTTAAGTCCATCCAGATCCTACTTGTCACTGCTACATACCATGACTACGATATCTAGTGGTTGGGTGTCATGACTGCTTTTCTAAATGATGTTTTGGAAGAGAGCGTCTATAAGTACACAGCCAGAGGGCTTCGTAGATAGTGGGAGCAGCGGAAACGTGTGCAAGATGTTTTATGTGATAAAGCAGGTATCGCGGAGTTGGAACGTCTGTTTTGATGTGGTAGTTAAAGAGTTTGACTTCATCAAAATGGTAGATGAACCTTGTATATACAAAAAGGTAGTAGGGAGTATGGTGGTGATCCTCGTAGAGTACGTGGATGACATACTCTTGATAGGGAAGTAGTTTCCTATGCTACGCTCGGTTAATCTCCGCTTATCACAAGGATTCTCCATATAGGATCAAAGTGATACCTCCTAAATCCTAGGTTTTATATCTATGAGATAGATCTAAATGGATGTTAGGATTCTCACTAGTTGTAGTGAGATGGTATCAATCGATCCTGGGGAGAATCACTGGAAAAGGTTCCAGGGTGATAAGGACGATTGAATGTCAGTCGCAGGCATTGTCTTTACCCTCAATGGAGGGACGGTATATTGGAAGAGTTCTAAGCTAGATACCGTGACTTACTAGACGATTAAAGGCAAGATACATCGTTACCAAGGATGCTACCAAAAGGGCAGTCTGGATATATATTAGTTCATGAGATGAACTTCGTTCCAACCATTGTGTGACAATGGAGTTATGGCTTTGGCCTAGGAACTCCCGTCCCATCAGAAATCCAGATATAATTCTTAGGCGGTATCACCTAATCATGGAGATGGTTGATCTCCAGGTAGATCGAGGTTAGGAGAGTAGACTCAGAGGACAACAGCACGGGTCCACTCACAAAGGCCTATTTCCCAGTAGAGACTTTTATGGGACGGTTGAGTATGAGATACTTCAACCACGGCTTATTGTTGGGTATGAGATACTACAACAGATGGCCCTAGTGCAAGTGGGAGATTGTTAGTTATATGTATGCCCTAGAGGCCATTACTATACATGCGTTGTATATTGTAGTGGATGCTTGGACATATATAGGGAGGACTTTCTTGCTCGACATGATAGTATGCTATCTGGTTACCCTTTATCTTAACATGTACTCTGATTGTCTCTGTCACATGTTGATAAAGCCCTTAGGATGAGTACTTGACTACCAGGACTATGATGCGGATCATACTAGTGGGGACAGAGTAGTCATCAAGTACATCCTTCAAATGTTCCTAGTCGTGGGAGTACCGAGACAGAGCATCGATACTCCAGAGTAGACTAGCGTATGCGCTTCTTGACCCATATGATGGGCGATAGATGATCCCATATTCATTGGTGTTTGACATCAGAGAAAGTATACGGGTGCTCAGTGGAGACTGGGTACACTGGACGAACTCGCCGAGAACTCCCAGATGGTATTATACCTCACGTCAGATGGCAGTTCTCTGGTGACACTGGTACATGTTAGTCTGTAGACCCGAGATCGTCATAGAGTCTTGTGTGATTCCCACTGTGCTTTGATTTCCATCATACCACGTCCAAGAGGGTGTGCAAAAAGGTGGCTTTTGGGTACAGTCCCGAATCACATGGAGGCAATGAGCGATAGGAGGGGATTCGTCTCTCCCGGTATAGGGAGTTGATGTTGCACTGTGTTTGATTGGCTATAACTGGAAATCCCTGGCCAGGGTTGCTGAGATTTACTGGTAAGTGTTATCAGTAGTTTCTCGAACTGTTATAGACCTCATATCGACACGACTTATCAAGCTACTGGGGTCTGACGTTTACCACCCCTAGGCGAGATATGCGACATATCAGACGAAGAGACCGGACTGTACGGGAGTGTTACTGATTGGATTCACGGGAGAAAGTACAGGCTTGCTTGTTGATCTTCTGATCGCTCAATACTTGGGTGGCTTTTACGTTTAGCTGACCGCTTGCAGCTTGTGGGTGTTTGATATGATCATTATCTACTGCCGACGTATTGACGATTCTTTAGAGTCCTACACAGAGCTTTCCTGGCTCAGGCAAAACGGAGTAGGAGCACATATATGATATGTGCGGGACCGAGAACAATACGTGTATGTGATACCGTATTAGATTCTCGCGATATGAGATATCGACCAGGTATATGTGATATAGCCGGGTCATCGGATCAAGTGTTGATTCGATGAACTGATACAGATTATATTAGTCGGTTATTTGTGAAATAGCCGGATTATCGGATCAAGTGTTGATTCAATAATTTAATGTATAATTATATATTTGATATATTAAATTACATTAACTGATATAAGCTCACTAAAAGATTCTTTTTCTCACTCGGGTAATACATTGATATATATGCGATATATGTTAATTGCATTATTTTATTTTGTTACAATAAATATTGTATATGTGATATATAATATTGCAACATGTTAGGGTTATTAATGCAACGTGATTAGTGGAGATTAAACATGATTAACGTTTGATTTGGGTTAATTTTTCTAGAAGCTTTTGTTTTGTTTTTGCAAAGATATTTTTGTAGATATTTGTTAACCCAACCCAACCCTTGACCATGGTTAAGTCTCTACATGGGTTAAGTTATTATACTTAACCCATGATTGCATTTCTAACCACACTACAATTGATTATTCATCACAAAAGAAATAGATCATCTTCTTCCTTCTTCTTCTTTGCATGAAAAGCTTTCTAGCTTTTTATGAAGTGATGAAAATGAGTGAGATTAAGAAAATAAATGAGAGCTAAATTCCTACTTCATCATCCTAATCTATTCTAGCCACTTAGATTAGGGTGTTTGCATTGCTAATACTTGATTAGTGAAGCAAAAGCTTGGGCTTGAGTTTCTTCAAGGTAGATCATCTTTGTTATCGAAGATCGGAAGCAAGCTTGCATCTTTCTCTTCGTGGAGCTTCTCTAGAGTCCGGATACTCGATGATCGCAGCGAAGGGACCTCAACACGGAGCTTTAGAAGTGAAGGACCGGACTACAAAGGTTGTAATCCCAAACTATTAGAAGTAAAGTTGTTTACTTGCTTTGTTTCGCCTAATCTCTAGTTTAAAGATCTTGGTTAGGGTTGTTCGGCACGTCTAAATTTTAAATCGGGCATGGTTGATACCTTGTAGAATCTTGTGAGTGTGCCTAGTAACCCTACACTTTTTGCGCTTCGGCTTCAGCTGCCAATGTTTTGACTTTGTTGGCAACCAAATCCATGATTTGATCTTGAGTTAGCGGGCTACTCTCATCGGTAGCCAAGACATTTCCCGAGATAGGATGCGACTGATTTTCATGCGGTTCGCCCACTTTTGGATTCGAGGGAATAGGCGTCGGCTGCTTTGGGACACCATTTCTCGGTTCACGAGCAGAGCCCTGAGCTTGATTGGGCGGCTGAGAGGCAAGTCGGGCCGTGAGCTGCATCACGACATTCGTCAAGTCGTCAATTTTGGAGTAGAGTTTGGCCATCTCCTTATCTTTACTTCTGAGCTGTTTTCGGAGCTCTTGGAGAAGTTGCTGCTCTGCGTTCTTGGGACGGAAGATTGGCTCATCTTCGCTTTCCGAGCCCGACTCCTCATGGACCGAAGGGTCTTTCTGCCTATCATCCTCATCGAGAGGGTTTTCATCACCCAGCGGAGGCGGCTGTTCTTAGGAAGCGGCAACCACATTCAAGCCAGATTGGATTTGAGATGTGGTGGCCCCGTCCTTTCTCTTGCTGCGCGCGCTCACCATGTAGACAGTGTGGACCACATATCCAGCCATTTCCTCATCTTTGGCGGGGTAACCCTGTTCCTCGAACCTCATGAGGTTCAGCCTAGCAGGAGCCCTAGCCTTTTTGTTGGCTCTGTACCTAAGCCTTTTCTTTCTTAGCTTCTCGATTTTGAAGGCTTGGCGGGCATCCGTTATCCGGGAAGCCATTGTGAGTCGATTAGCGGGGAGCTTAGAGAAGACACCCGATCGAACAGTTGTTAGGGGCACCGCCAGAGCTTGCTCAAGACGCGTTGTAGCTTTATTGGTGTTGATGGCCTTGCCCCCAGCTGGGGCCAAGGAAAGTCGTTTAGACACCGACTTGCGTTTGGGTTGGGGCGCCCTCGAGATCACCACATTTGGTCTCCTGCCTTTCGAGACCGGTCTGTCTGCTGCTGGAGCTTGAGGAGCTGGAATGGCGTTAGCTGGCACGAACAGAATAGAGCCGAACTGTAGCAGCGACTCCTCCCACTATCGCCCAAGACTGGCCGGGAGGACCGTCCTGGAGTCCATCTTCATCGTGTATGAGATGGGAGCTGAGTTCATCTTTGGAGACATCGTTGAGAAGTGATTGCTTAAAAACCTGCATGAAAGGGCATTATTTTAGTATAAATATCGATATGTATATTGATTGAGTTCGCATGAATGCTTAACCCGAAATATGGGAGGAGAGATTGGTTCCACCGGGCGTGCCAGAATCTGTAGGGTGTTTTTCGTCACCCCCATTGAGATGAGAATACACGCGCGCTTGTCAGGCGTACTACAGATTCCCCCTGCCTAGGGTAGGCCGGGGTTTATTGATTGTGGGGATCCGAATCTCCGGCAGCCGCGGACTAAGCTGCCGTTAATTACTCCTCGCCTTTGGAGCGAGGGAACCTCCGATTGATGGGTTAAACTGGTCATGTGAACTTAATATGCAGCGTACGTGTGTTTTGTTTTGGAGGGGGGTTTGGATATATCGGGAGCCACGCAGGGTTTTTAGAGGGACGGTGTTGTGGAGTGTGTGAGTATCTATATATATATATACATGTATACATATATATAAAAAAGGGGAAAAGCGCTCAAAGGACGCGTGGGGCCAGAGCCTCACGTGCCTAGCGTGCGAGCGTTGTGCGCTTAAGCGCTAGCGCACCACGTGTCCGACACGTGAGCGCTGGGCGCTGGGCGCTTAGGCGCTGTGAGCTCAAGCGCCAGCGCACCACGTGTCCGACACGTGGGCGCCGGCGAGGAAAAGGGGATTTTAGCCCCAGAAATAGGATTTAAAATCCCAAAAGAGGATTTAGGGTGGAGTTAAACTCCTAAGATGTTTTGGAGTTGATGAAAGGGGTCCTTCTTTGGAGCCCTGGGTCTTCCCAAAAATGGGGTTTTCGGAGATGGGCCTCCTTCTTCCTCCTCTGTTGGCAGGATCTTGAAGATCAAGAGATGTGAGATTTTAAAAATCTCTCCTTTCTGAGATCTGATGGCAGATCTGAGTTCCCCTTTGTGGGTTTTATGGTGAAAAACTATTTAGTTTTGGAAAAGGAAGAGTAAAACTCTTGATTTAATTTCAAAAGAAAGAAGAAGGTTTAGAACCTTCAGAAAGGGGAAAGAGGCACAAACCTTAGATTTTTGAGGGGAATGGAAAAAGTCTTTCTTTATTCATCATCATGTTGCCTTATATAGGCTTACACATTTACATATAGCCCCTTGGGCTTTACAAAATGGTATTTTGCCCATCCCATGGCTCATGTGCCATTTCTTTTTTTGCACATAAGCCATGGGCTTACAAAATATTGGCTTTATGCCTATTTTGCATACATTCGTGCACAAAAAATTACATGAAAATTATTTGTTACATGATTGTTTATTTTGGCATGGGGAGGGCCGGCCGCTTCATATTCAGGCTCGACTCGGGCATAAGCCCCACTTGATCTGGGCTTGGGCCCACCTGGTTTGGGGTTGATCTTGACTTTGACTCGGTCAACCGGTGTGCAAATTTTGACCCCAACACCGGGCTACCGCAGAACCAAGATATCTCGGCTCTCCCGCTCGTCCGCGAGCTCTCCCACCGAGGTCATCTTCCTCGGTCTCATCGACCGACCAACGGCACCGCTCACAGGCGCAACCGCCATCCCACGAATCTCGCCATGCGCGAGATATCCGCCGGCCACATCTCACGTCCCACGCCATCACGATCCCCCATTAACGAGCCTGTCTCGCCATTAATGGGAGATCTCGCTTATCACGCGGGCGTGACGTCGGGAGCATAACTGCCGGCGTGATTCTCGCGCCTGCCCTGCCTGCTGCCACCACTATATAAACCCCTTCTTCAGACGGTTCAAGTAAGCCAGTTTTACTCCACTAAGCCGTTACTCTGCTCAGATTTCCTCTCTAACTTGACCGTCGGAAGGTCCTCGGTGGTACAACCACCCCCGGGACTTTCTTGCAGGTAGCTCGGCGACAACCAACTTCAAACCCATTGAGATCCACACGCTTCAGCAGCCGGCTTCCAGATCCAATATCAGCCACCCATCGCCGCCATCAGCAGATCAACGGAAGGTAACATCTTGGCACGATCTAGGTCGCGTCAGGATGCCAACACATGTACCCGCCACTGGCCACATGTAGCTGCCACAGGCCAAATGCAGTCACCACGGACCACATGTAGTGGTTACACCATGGAATTAAGCGGATCGGATTCAAAGACGGATACGACCGTTATCATAATGTGTATTGTAGCGTCTTGCATCCACGTTGACACTGATGTAACGATTTGAGCACAGAAACAGACACAAAGATTTGAATATCCGTAGCGGATCCTCAGACGGACATGACGGTTTCTATGCCTACATTTCGTATAATTACGATAGGGTTATGATACGAAATGAAATGTGGAAATATGGTTCTCCAAAAAACCCGAAACGAGTAAATTTTAAAATTGGTGAAGGATATGGAAGGGCATGAACCTTGATGGGTACATGTACCCGCCATTGGCCACATATAGCCGCCATGGACCACATGTAGCGTCATACCAAAGAATCAAATGAATCAGATATGAATGCGGATTCGACCATTACCATAATGTGTATCGTATCGTCATGTGTCCATGTTGACACAAATACAAGGGTTGGAACAGGATACGAACATTAGGATTTAAATAACTGTACTCGGATGGAAGCAATAGTTTTCATGCCTGCATTTGGTAAAGTTGGGATAGGGTTACGAACAGGAAACAAAAATATAGCAATGTCATTACCCAAAAAATCTGTGACCCGAGTAAATTTTAAAATTGGTCAAGGATATGGAAGAGATACAAACCTTGATGGTTACATGTGCCTGCCGCTGTAGCCGCCACCGGCCACATGTAGCCGCCACGGACCACATGTAGCAAACACACAATAGAATTAGCGCATCAGATACAAGGAAGGATACATCCATTATCATAACGCATATGGTATCGTCGTGCGTCGGTCTGACACTGATATGAGGGTTCGAACACATACACAAGCACAACGATTCGAATACCCGTAGCATATCCTCAGACGGAAGTAAGGTGTCAAACGGATCGGATCGAGTCATCTTTGACCCAGCTAAAATTGGGTTTGGATCAACCCAACTCATTTAATAACCGGGTTACTTTTTGCGTGACCTATTTAACTTTTGGGTCGGATCAACCCGACCCATTTAATAGTCATAATCGGGTTATCCAACCCGACCTAAGTTGATTCATTACTTTTTTGTATTTTATGTATGAGCAATACAAACTAATTATTACAAATTTGATGCTTATGAGTGAGTAACTTTATGTATATTCAAAAAATAGAATCCAAAAAAGCTAAAGATTAAGTAACGAGAGAGTAAAGAGTAAACGAACAATTTGAAAATAATGTATTCGAATCAAACGGGTCATGATACATTACCCATATCATACATAGCCCGTTTATTAAAGTTCTGCAGAAGAATGATACATGACCCATAACGAACTTCTGCAGAAGAATGATACATGACCCATAACGAACTTCTGCGGAAGCAAAGGAATCACGACAAAAAGAAATGGGTTAAAAAAATATTAGTAATCAATCACATACATCAACATATCTCACATATTTTGGAAAACCTCAATTCCAAAATTTAAACAAAACCTTTATAGCTCCGATCAAAAGTTCAACAAATACATTAAGTTCATTGAATATCCAAATCTCTCTCCTGAAAGCCAAGAGCAGTATATACATAACCGAACAACACCCGCTTCTCCAAGAAGAAATCAATCTGACTGCAGTATAAATGGTTATTTTTCAGGCATTAACCATTTCAGCAATGAAGCATGCCCAAATCTTTGAACGCATTCGCTTTCATATCGGAAGGGGTTGACCGAAGAATCATTAACGGATAACGTTTGATTATCCAAGTAACCTACATGTTATCCAAATGTGCTACCAGCAAATCATTCCAACTATCTGTCAATCCTGGCAAACACCAGTGCATGCAATCCTCGTGCTTCTTGCCACCTGTGGCCGAAGGATGAGCATCTGCTCTGAACTCGCTCATATGCGTGACGTCCAGAATCTTGAAACTAGACCCCTCCAGAGCTTTGTAGAGGTGTTGATTCACTAACCGTGCCTCAACGTTCGTCCCATTGTTCTCCAAAGAGTACATCTGTTCAACCTGAATAGAATAAGGAATACACGATATAAATGCAGATACAGTTCTGAATCAAGTTCTTTCCTTGCAGTGAGAAATGAAGTGAATTGGTTGTGCCAAGTGTAACTGTTATATGCTAGATATAAATTGTTACCACACAACTATCAGCTCAAGTTTTTGGGTGAAGTGGTTGTCGACATGGTACTCTAGAAACCATGATTTGAAATCTCGGCCAATCCCGATCCGATCAAGTTCCGATACTGAGAGATTTTTCAACCTTTGTATTGGGTTAACCAATTGGTTATTTCCGTTTTTACTGCTAGGTTTGTTAATGGGCCAATGAGTTTATAAATTGGTTATTAGTTTATTTGACATCATTATTTACTAATAATATGTCAAAAAGATTGCAGTTTTATTGAGAACGTTTTAAAAAAACATTTTAGACATCATTAATTACTAAGAAATGTATCAAATTGTTTTTGGTTATTTTTACTATTTATTTAAAAAAAATACTAATATTCAATAATTCATTTACTCAAATGAAAAAAAAAATCTGATATTTTCAATCCAAAATGGCCAATTTTGCCGCGATGGCCGATTCCAATCCCAAAGATGATCATCTGATACCGGTACCAATCCCACTATTTTAAACCTTGCTAGAAACCCGGGTTCAAATACCATGGGATGGGTATTTAAAACCAGCCAAAGGGGGAATAAAAAGGTATTGTACATTAACACAAGTTTCGGCCCACAAAAGGGCACTCAGCATACGGTCAGAATATAGAACTATCTCCCAACCGTCATAATAACTTCAAAGTTTTAATTCATCAAAAGTAAATTTATTAACAAGGATCGACACATCTAAGAGGATGCATGAGCTAGAGCAATCCAAGGTGGCCTTGAATAGTGTTGCAAGAGAAGGAAACCAGCAACAAAAGCAGTGATTGTTTGAATACTTGCATGGATTCATGATCTATTCTGATCAATTAATTTAGATCCCCAAATACCGTAACTACAAAAAGTTCTTTCAGAAAAAAGAATTGAATCTACCTCATGGAACGACAGTGGCTGCACTCGCCTACATGAACCACCCTGGTTCCAATCACCTCCTTCAAAATGCCTTGGAGATTGTGTACGAAAGAACTTTATTGCACCTATATTTGCATTTTTGTGAATGTATGATATCTGTCCAAATATGGATGTTTTGCAAATTGATCAGGAAAACAATCATGAACAGAAGGACGAAATACATGTTCAAAAAGGTAAATAGAGAGTAACAGTGAAACCATGCATAAATTACTTAGCCAAGATGGTGACAATTTTGAGGGGAAAACTGTGCAGTATGTTAGAAAACAAGAGTTTCAGCATCCAGTCTAAATTGTCGATTGATTAGCATAAAACTCGATTACGTGCAATTAACTTGTGTGAACATTTATCAAGGAAAAAAGGAGAAATTTATGCCCCATACCATATGCTTTAGTGTCATATCCAGGCCATGCTCTGGAGATGCTGGAGGAAGCACAGGCACGCCATTCTCAAAAAAGAGCATTGGTGACTCAACTGGATCAAATTTCGAAGGAGCCCACCACCTGGAGTTTAGGAAACAAATAAAAAAATATTTCAGCAATCATGTAAACTAACATGCAGTTAAATTTATCTTAATAAACAAGAATTAAAAAAATGGCGAAGTATACAAATATAATTGCAACGTTTTGTTCTAGCAGCAGTCAAATACAAATTGGTATGGATATATTGGTAAGTTCGAATTTTCATTTCACAATAATATCAGATCATCTACCAAAATCAAGAATTGTTTTAAACAAATATAATCACAAAGTCCCAGAAACTAACTCAATATTGAAGTTCCCTAGTCAAATGGAAAGGCATATAGATAATTATTAATTAGCTTTTACCGGCCAATGTCACAACAACAGGGATGAGGTGATCTGGTTAGATATTGTTACTACAGACATCATAACTAAGTAAATCTTCGAAACTGATCCTTAAGACCATGGTTATCTGTAGCATGTGAGTGAGACATTCACATATAGTTTGTATAACAATTGGCCTAACATAAAGTTTATCTGATGAGTTATGATTTCAGACAAGCTTAAAGGATAATCCTGTCAATACCTACCAACAACAACGACAACAACAACAACTGAGCCTTTTATCCCAAACATATGGGGTAGGCTACATGAACCAACATGAGAATCACGCCGGGTCCATCACATGAATCCTCCGCCTCCACTCACTCCTATCGAATAATATACTTTTATTGAGGCCTTTGGCAACCGTATCTTTTCGTACCACCTCCATCGATGTTTTCTTCGGTCTCCCTTTCGCGCTTTCGACGTTGCCTATATTGAGAGTATCTATTCGTCAAACCGGTACTTCCATAGGTCTGCGTCGCATATGACCAAACCATCTTAGCCGGTTTTCCCGCATCTCCTCCTCCTCCTCCTCCACATGTGCTACACCAACTTTTGCACGAATATTCTCATTTCGCGCATTATATTTTCTAGTGTTAGCACACATCCAACGAAACATGCACATCTCCATTACGTGCATCTTCTGTGTATGATAATTCTTAGGAGCCCAGCATTCTGTACCATATAATAAGGCAGGCCGAATAACGCTTCAATAAAACTTTCCTTTCAACCTTAACGGAAAGTTATGATCGCACAAAATCCTTGTTGCACTCCTCTATTTCAACCAACTATCTTGGATCCTTTGATTGACATCACTATCGATATCTCCATCTTTTTGGATGATGGAACCTTGATATCTAAACTATTCGCTTGGTGATATCTCTTGTCCATCCAGTGTTATACCACTGTGGTCTCAACTTCTCTGTTTGCTAAATTTGCAATGCATATATGTTGTCTTGGACCTACTCAATCTGAACCTCCGAGATTCCAACGTTTGTCTAGATAACTCCAATTTGGCATTAACCTCTATTTTCGTCTCATTTACTAGAACAATATCATCAACGAATAGCATACCCCAAGGTAGCTTGTCTTGGATAGTTCTAGCAAGTCCATCCATCATGATGGTAAACAGAAATGGACTTAATGCAGATCCTTGATATAAACCAATTGTAATCGGAAAATCACTCGTTAAGCCGACATTTGCCATTATTCCATCATACATGTCCTTGATTATGTCAATATACTTGACTAAGACCCCCTTCTTCATCGTTGTCCCCCATAATACTTTTCTAGGTACCTTGTCATACGCTTTCTCTAAATCAATAAATATCATATGCAAATCTCCTTTCTCGAAAACGCTCGACAAGTTGACGAAGCAAATGAATAGCCTCTGTTGTCAATCATTCAGATATGAACCCAAACTGGTTATCTGTTATCTTAACATCCTTGCTTAGCCTGTGTTCAATCACTCTCTTCCAAAACTTTATGGTGTGACACGTAAGTTTTAATCCACGGTAGTTTGAGTAACTTTGAATGTCACCCTTGTTCTTGTAGATATGTACAATGGTACTTTTGCTCCACTCATTTGGTATTTTTTTGGTCTGCCAAATCTTATTATGGTTCATGTCATAGAATGCGACAGTTTTATGTTAGCTGTCACAAGCCTACCACAACTCACTTTTTCTCACCCGGACTTGGGACCGGCAACAGTGGGTTTATAATTCTGTCACTTCCTATATGGGTGATATATGCATACACATAGGGTGATATATGGTATATCATTTATGTAAAACCCATGTCGTCCGTCACTTCCTATCTTGTAGCAAGTAAACTTTTCAGGTGGTCCATATACTTATTAATCAATTCAGTTATAGATACACATGAAAGAGTTGATTCTGCATTGCAACCTAAATAAGCCATCCAATGTATACAGGTCCTAAAACTCCTAATAAAACATCAGAAGAAATTTCAGCCCCTATAGCCTTTTGAAGCATGATAGCCAACATATCCAACTAGAGCAATCCAAAACTATAATGTGACTTTAAATTAAGTTTCCTGCAAGGATTGAAGGTTTGGCTAGTTTCAAAAGATTTTACTCAAATTCTACTGGTTTAAAACTAAAACGCAAATTTGAAAATTGCAAAAATAAGAATGTTAAAAGGTTTCATTTAACAAAAATTGGCATGTACCAGTGTCCTGTATTAAAGATGAGAACATCATGGAAGCTGGGTGCCTCGGCCCATGTGTGTTCTGGAACATCAACATCCACTCTATAACCTTGTTTGTATCCAAGGGATTCTAAATCACCTCCTTTGGCGCTTGTTGACCACCTACATCAAAAAACAAGTGAAGTCTTCGAATATAATCCATGCTGGAAAACTTTAATACACAAGATTGACTACCACACTCACAAAATATAATTTAAACCCCAAAAGAAAAAAGCAAGTAATCATGCTCACTACCAACTCTCTTCTTCTTCTTCTCCTCCCTATCTTAGCAAACTTTTTTAAAAACAACTCCTTTCATCCCCCCCCCCTCTTTCGGTATATCTTATCCTTTCCATTGGCTTTGCCACAAAGGCTGAAGAGAGTTTTCTTTCATATATTCTACTCTTCTTATATTTTGATTCTAATTAAACTTTATTTTCAATTTAAATTTGGCTTTTCCTACAATGGAATGGCAACATGATCACATAACACTAGGTTTTGAACCATGGTGATCTACATCGATACTAAAAAGATATTTATGTCAATGTCCATCATGATTTAGGATTTTCTTTTTTACTCCGTTTTCTCTTGGATTTTGTTTATATACATTATTTGGTTTTGACTGTTGGCAAGTTATTAAAATTTCCAAATTTCTTTGGTCGTCTTTAGTGCATTTCTTTGAACCACTTCTTTTTCTAATTTTTCCTATGAAATCATTGCAGTAGCAAAAAAAACTACAAAGAAATGCTCAAATTAATATTCGAATGAAATCAAAAGAATATCAAATTCATCAAAAGGTAACATTTTTATCCTCCCCGCAATCAAATTACATGAAAATAACACATCTTACCTACCATAACGAGCCAGCAGATTCGTCCGGTGATACGCCACCGTCAAATTCCACCCGACAAACGTAAACCCTCGATCGGCCCCCGCCGGCCGCCACTTCCTGACCCCACCACCACCACCCTCCGCCGCCTGCCTCAACATGCACACCAGCGAGACGAACATGTTCCGATTCAGCGAATCCCCCACAAACCCTACATTCTTGTTCCTAAAACGATCGAGGAATCGTTTGGGATGGAGACGAGGGAGCAGGTGAGGGCACTGCGAGGGTTTCCAGATCCAGCGGTGGAGGTCGCCGGCGTTGGGTTTTCCTGCGCAGCTCCAGCCTTTGTAGATCTCTTTGCAGGTGGGGGAGTAGCGAGGGGGGAGGGGATTTGGGGATTGGATCCAGGCGCCGCCGGCGCCTGCGGAGGAGGAGAAGTTGCAGCGGGAGAGGGCGGTGACTTGTGCCGCAGGAGCAGCGGGAGAGCGGAGGAGGGAGATTATGATGAGGAGAGAGAAGAAGAGCACGACGACGAAATAGGGGACGGTAGTGGCGCGGCGGCGGGCGGCGGCGGGGGCGGCCATTGGCCGTTTGGGGATCTATCTGCTAATGATGGAGAAAATAAACACCACACACACTTGTGTTTTGAAGGTTTCAAAAAGCTACCTTCAAATTTTTAAGACCTAACAAGAAGTCAGGTAATTACGCACCAACTGCATTAAATTCAAGCCTCCTCATCTCATTAGACCCAACAATCTCATCCGTCGTTCCCAACATTTGCTAGAAATACAGCACCAGTATTTTCTTCCCACAAGGTATGAGAAACTCGAAAACTCTCAAGCAATCAATTCCATTCCCATATATCATCACGAATCAATTCAACAATACCGGAAGAAGAGACTCCATGATTAACCCAACTTATAACCAAAGCCGAATAACCCACCGACTGTAAAGGTTTTTCCCGCAGCTACCCTATCCTCAACATGTTATGATCTACCAAGTTAATGGCGTATATTTTGTAGTTCATAAAGCATATTTTAGCAGATTATTACCCTTTGTTGAATCCAGTAATTTCTCTTGCAACAGATCCGTCCATATTCCATTAGACCCCACTGGATATTTCTGTTCATTATATGCTTTAGCACATGGTTAAATATATGGACTATTTAGTTCAACATATAATAATTTGCAAGTAAATCTTGAAGATTATATGTGAAATTTGATAGAATACAAAGTCGATTAGTCAAACATATATAAACTTACTGAACAATAATCATATTGAATTACTGTGTTCAGGCATAATTTAATCTTAAAACCACGATTAGCAATAGTAATCAACACAATCATAATTATATACTAATTCCTCTAAGGCCTGAGGTAATCAAAACAAATGATCAGGTAATCAAACATGACGTATCACAGCAGTTTCTACACTCAATTCACGCAACCACCACACAAAAGGCGTATAAATTCGTACTATTACAAATCAAGAAGAAAAGGAATCATTCATCATAATCTTTTAATTATAATCCATAATGATACATAAGAGTTACATCAATCTCACAGGCCACATGCTATATACATATAGCCAAGGCCAGCTATACACTTAGCATATACACTTAGCAAATACCAATCCCTGGAATCTAATGTACACGAGCATTTGCCAACAAATTTTTTTCTCCAATTTGCGGCCAACACTAGGCTCATAAGGCTGAGGCTTTTGGTATGACAATCTTCACTGCATCCTTACTCGGAAAGGGCCTGTTATCACTGTGGAAAGGCCCATGGGCCAGTGACAGTGCACAAGAGCCCAACCTTCTGGATTCAAGAATTATGAACCCACGTTCTTTATTTAGCCTCATACCAACTTTGGGCACACTTGGCATCTACGACGAGGTCAACCAGGAGAAAATTTTTGCCATCAAAGGGTTTGGACATGCACTCCACAACTATTGCCTTCGCAATCTCAGCAGACTCGCTTGGTCCTTCAAGTATCACTTCATCATGCACCTATATATCCACTGCAGTGTTAATTATCTATACATTTCTTAAATTAAAACTTGAAGTGTATGTGTGTAGCTCAAATGGAGGAAATAGACATCATGAGCAGCGGCCAGTTCAAGATGGGTTGAACTTGAGTTGATTTATATAAACGAGTTGAATATTATATTTTTTTTAAAAAGGCTTTAGTATTTGAAGTTAGCCTCGTGGTTTGAGGCACAGAGTTCAGGCAAAAGGCTCAAGTTGGCACAAACATCCATTTTTCTTTCAAATTCTACTTATATGTACTTAAGTCAATGGGTTCAAGTCGTGTAGTTTCAAAATTCAAATAACCGGAGACGAGAGTTTTGTGAAGGCTGCAATGCCCATATATTCAGTTTGAGTCTTTTCTCTTGCCAGCCCCTTAATGTTCAATTTAGAGTTCCACTTTTCCTTCTCTTCTTTTCATTGTGGATATCTTTCTTTTCTTTGTCCTTGGATGTTATTAGTATGCATTTTTTGAAATCAACCTCCTTCGGGACTTGAACTTGCCGCCTCTCATAATGGAAAGTAAATTGATACCAATTGAGCTAAGCCTAGTTGGTATGTAAACTGTTACGTTCTAGGTATTATTTTTCTTCTAGTGATGCTACAGTACAGCTAATAAAAATTTGGGTTTTTTCCGTTAGCCCCCCATACTATAATATTTTTCTGGCCCTCATAATTAGTATTTACCTGTAGGCCTTTATACTTATAAGTTACTCCTGCAGTCTCTACTTCACTTTTGAAAATAATTCTTTCTCCTCCTTCCTGGCCATCGCCGTCTTCCTCCTCTTCAACACCGACGGTGGCGGGTTGAAGAGGAGAAGGAGGAGGAAGAATGGCAGCGGCGTGTTGTTGATGATGGCGGCGGCGGGGTTGAAGAGGAGAAAGAAGGAGGTGCTAATGGGTTGAAGAAGAACAGGATGACGGCAGTGGTGTTAATGGTGATGACGGCGGTGGCGATGTTGAAGAGGAGGAGAAAGAAGGTGGCAGCGGTGGAGACGGCGGCGATAGCCTGGAAGGAGGAGGAAGAATTATTTTAAAAAATGAAGTAGGAGACTGCAGGAGTACGTTATAAGTATAGGGGGATTACGGGTTAATACTAACTATGGGGGACAGAAAAAAATATTGAAGTATGGAGGGCTAACGGAAAAAAAAAACACTAAAAATTTTGCACGAGACGGACTCATTCTGAGTCCTCTTTTGTCAAAAATAATAGTCAACTAGTCAAATAAGCTAATATTTGCAACAATAGCCTAGTGGTTGGACTAAGATTTGTTGCCAAACAATGATTTGGCTCAAGAATGAAGTCTCCTTCCTCATACTTATTACCATTTGAAGAATATTGCCCCACCTTGGCACTGATCATAAATACACTAGCTCACCCCAGGATTGCCCTTGTAGATCAAAGAACTGGCAGTCCATAAAAAATCAGACTATAGGGACACGCCATGCATATTTATCTCTGTCCTTCCCATCTTCAGACAGCTCATAAATATACTTGTATTTAATTGATAAAAACTTCTAAGCCTTGCTAATATATCATTCCGTAACAAATATAAATTAATCTGATACCACAAACCTGAAGCAGCAACTTCCATCCAAGCTCCTTGAGACGAGGGTTCCTATCTATCTCCAACATCGCACACATAGCAACATCTGCAGCGCTACCCTATAAAATAAATGTAGACGGAAACTATAAAATCTTTTTTGAAAGTTGATTTAAGTAAATGAAATGAAGATTTAACTTATTATAACCGAAAAGAGCATGTAGTTGAAGGCATCATGCAAAATGAGTTGAAGGCATCATGCAAAATATGGTATACTTCATGACATGTTGAAAGTTCTATGCTTTGCATCTAGCATAACACACTAGCAATAATGGAATATCTAATATACCATAGAAATCAAAGGCAAAACAATAGAAGAAATGTACAATATATTTAAGAAAAGGGTAAAGTCCACCATTAGGCATGAACAATGTGGACGTAGTAAAGCACCTGTACTGGAGTATTGATAGCAGCTCTTTCAATGTGACCCTTCTGAGCATTACTGGCATTAAACATTGAAGGAAATTGGCGGGCTCGTCCAAGTAATGTATAAACACAGCGTTTATCCGCTGCTTCCTTCTTGCGCTCTTCTTGCCATTTAGACACCTCTTGTCTCCCATTATACCAGCGTTTGACTGTTTCCCTAGCTTCCTTAACAGAAACCTGGCAAAACAAAGTTCTGAGCATAAATTTCTGCACCGAGAGCTTTACACAAAGAAGAACAAAGACAAATATGGGAAAATATAAGAACAGGGGCTTACCTCTAGATATAAAAGAGGTCTTTATATTTGCTTGCCAGACATATTTGTCAAGTGGGGGAAATAGGATCTGGGCCCCATTTAATATCAAATCGAAATGGATATAACCGTTTATATTTTTATGTATGCTTGAATTGACCAGCGACTATTTCTATTCTAGAAAGGCTTAGAGATGCCATGATTGAAAAACAAAAGGCATCATGAGAAAATGGAGATTTCATGTATGCATCCTAGATTGTCATATATAAGTTATATATTAAGCATGAGACTACAGTACCATTGTTGAAAACAAGGTTCGAGGTTTCGGCCGAAACCACTGATACGTGGTGGTTTCGTATCGGTTTCGGTGGAGAGCGATACGAAACCCCGAGACCGATACGAAACCAACTATACAATATCGTTTCGGCCGAAACCTTTTAAAACGTAATTTTCTAATACCATTTTGACCATCATTGTGATCATTGTAGACCTTAGAAAACCGCAAAAAAGTGAACCCAAACCCTATATTAATATTTATCTAAGTACACTTTTCAATATATTTTGCATCGTGGCCGGATTTTTAAACACTAAGATCATTGTCTTGTAATATAGAACCATAAATATAAGTATTTAATATATCTACACTTATATATGTTGTATTACCACGGAAACAGAAACAAGAACCGAGATTAACGAAACTAGCCGAAACCCAACGAAACTAATAAAATTATGAGAGACCGAAACCGAGTTCTTGAACCTCGGTTGAAAATGGTAAATTCTACTGTAGCCAGTACCTTTGTTATAATTTTTAACTATTTCTAATTTACTGATGCTTGGAGATTGTTTCACACAATGCCAAAAGTGGTAAATTCTACTGTAGCCAGTACCTTTGTTATAATTTTTAGCTATTTCTAATTTACTGATGCTTGGAGACTGTTTCACACAATGCCATTAAAACATATACATTGGAACCAAATTTTCTAACCATCAAATTAAATTTAAGAAGTTGGAAGTGCAAAAACAAAATACCTTCCAATCTCGCGATAACCCAACAGGAGTTTTTCCATAGGCAATAGAAAAATTTAGCATTTTGGCTTTTCTTCTTTCCGCAGCAAAAGCATCCTGTAAGCAAAACAATTTTTGTTTCAAGGAAAGAAGCCAATCTTCAACTTACAACTCCAGCAGGCAATTGAACAAATTTAACAGGCAATTAAACTTGAGCATTCCTTGTATTTTGTTAGTAAACCCAAGTCTGTCCATGATGCTGTGTGATAGTTGAAACTTACAGGACAGTAAAAACCTACAAGGCCTGAAAATCTAATCATGTGCAATACAATAACTTTATTGTACACTACACATGGAATTTAATCCAATGCGGAGTATACAGTGGAGTGGCGTGACGCATAGCAACACGCTATTCATGGATCCATCTCACTTTTCCTTTTTTCATTCTAATGTAATCAATGATTGTAATTGCAAGATAAACATGCACATGGATCAATGGATGGTGTGTTGTCATGTGTCCCGCCAATGTAGGAAATTCCTACTCTCTCTCTCTCTCTTTCTCTCTCTCTCTTTATATATATATATACCCTCTCTCTCTCTATATATATATATAGCCTTCTTTCCTTCATTATGCTCTCTCTCTCTATATATATAGCCCTCTTTCCTTCATTATTGTCTCTCTATACACACACACACACCCTCTCTATATACACCCTCTATATATTGAGAGAGAGAGAGAAAGAGATATATATATATATGCACCATCTCTCTATATATA
Source organism: Agapanthus africanus (assembly GCA_030015575.1). Lineage (NCBI taxonomy): Eukaryota > Viridiplantae > Streptophyta > Magnoliopsida > Asparagales > Amaryllidaceae > Agapanthus > Agapanthus africanus. Next base: position 15,471,338 of record JASDDO010000022.1, read on the forward strand.
GAGAGAGAGAGAGAATAATGAAAGAAAGAGGCCACAGAAGGGAATTTGGCGTCGAAAAAATACATCCTCCGCACACGCGCGCTCGCACACATATATGAGAGCGCTCTACTGCAAATCGGTCCGCATTTTTTAAACACGGAAACTCTATACCCACGACATATTTGAACGATCCAAACCGTTCAAATTGATCACCCTGCCCTCAAATGTATATGTATGAAAAATCAAAGGATTTAAAATCCTCTAACCAATGTATTAGATGGAGTTTATGTTGCTATATTAAAAAACGTTCATTTTGCACTCATTCGATGCATGGGTTAGAGATTCTTAAATCCTTTGATTTTTCATACACATGCATTTGAAGGTAGGGTGATCAACTTGAACAGTTCGTTCAAATATGTCACAGATCGAGAGTTCTTGTTTTTAAAAAACGCGGATCAGTTTGCAATAGATCACTCCCATATATATATATATATATATATATATATATATATATATATATAATGGAGGAAAGAGGCCATAGGAGGGGATTTCCTCCTATGGCGTGGAAAAAATACAACATCCACCATTTTTCCGACGATCGGCACCCATCATCATCATCGTTATCATCTAAGATGTGCGTACACCAAATTTCATGTGATTCCACAACTTTTTCACCGTTGATTTAGTGGGTTCAAAATTAACGGTTTACCGACAATAGAACATTTTACATTGCTAAATCAACGGTGAAAAAGTTGTAGAATCACATGAAATTTGGTGTACCCACATCTTAGATGATAACGATGAAGATGATGGGGACCGATCGTCGAAAAAATTAGTGGAGGTTGTATTTTTTCCACGCCATAGAAGGAAATTTCCTCCTATGGCCTCTTTTCTCCATTATTCTCTCTCTCTATATATATATATAGAGAGAGAGAGAGGCCATAGAAGGGGATTGTCTCCTATGGCGTCGAAAAAATACAACCTCCACCATTTTTTCCGACGATCGGCACCTATCACTTCCATCTTTATCATCTAAGATGTGGATACACCAAATTTCATATGATCCTACCACTTTTTCATCATTGAATTAGCAATGTAAAAAGTTCGCAAACCGTTAATTTCGCAGCCACTAAATCAACAATGAAAAAGTGGGCACATGAAATTTGGTGCATCTGCATCTTAGATGATAAAGATGGAGGTGATAGATGCCGATCATCGAAAAAATCATCGAAAAAACAGGAAATTCAATCTTATGGCATCTTTTCTCCATTATTCTTATATGTGTGTGTGATGGAGGATGAAAGGCCCTAAAAGGGAATTCTTCGAACGGCGGTGGTCAAAAGTCAACGCTACAACTTTTTCAATGATTGACATCTACATCTTCATCGTCTAAGATGTAGATGCACCAAATTTCGTTTGATTCTAACATCTTTTCACCTAAGGGAGGAACTAGAAAATTTCCTTCAGGGCCGTGTAGAAACATATTCTCTAACAAAAAACATAGTGATATGATGAAATATATTACCAAAAGTTTTTTAAACCAATTTAAATTAGCGTACCTGTCACTTTCTATTTTACAATGTTGATTCAATTGTAAGGCTTTAAAATCAAAGAAGCTGTGTATTTTTTTATCCAGTTTTCAAAGTAAATAATGCTTCAAAAATAAATGATTTAGTTGTGTCTAAATTATAAACTGACTTGAATTAATATACTATTCTTAATATATTATTATATACAGATTATCTTTTTATTGTTTTTTGCTTCTATAATATATATAGTTGAAATAAAAAGAAAATATCTATCAAAGCTTAGCTATAATACTTTACATTAATTGCTAAAACTTTTGAAAGTTTTCAAAGGATTATTTTTTTTTGTTAAAGCGCTTAACATGTGACTTGATTTTTTTTTTAAATGCAACCATTTAGACTTGAAATCCATGACCTTCTAGGCTCAATACACAATGCCACTGGACTATAAATTCATCTTGAATAATATATATTAGTATGTACCTTTATAGTAATAAATAAAGACATCTAAAGAAAGAATATATATGTATATGGGTTCGTCAAACCCTTGGGGGGGCACCTGCCCATCTTGACTCCGTTCTTGTTTCACCATTGATTTAGTGGATGCAAAACAAATGGTTTTTCGATAATAGAACATTCTTGGAATTTTTACATTATTAAATCAACGATGAAATGGTATTAGATACATGAAATTTGGTGTAACTATATCTTTACATGATGAAGATCAAGATAGACGGTGCCGATTGTCAGAAAAACAACGGGTTGGATTTTTTTGACGACATAGGAGGTTTTTCCTGTTGGATATAGGTGCTCTCAAGGTAATTATTGTAATTGAAGAATGCCCTATATGAGAGAACAATCTCACTCGAAATGATAGTATGCTATCTGATTTGTCTTTATCTCATGTAATTTGTTTTATTTACTATCACGTATCATTTAGATATGAGATAAAACCCTAAGATTTTGCTTGATTACCAAGACGATAATGGAGATCATACTAGTAGAGCCTGAGTAGTCGATAAACACATCCTTAAATGTCCCTAGTCATAAGAATATCGAGACTGGGCATCAGTACTCCAGTTTAAACTAGTTTGTACATTTCCTGACCCGATTGGATGGCGATAGATAATCCTGCAGCTAGTGATTTTTGACATCGAGGATTGCATACATGTGTTCATTGGATGAGTTACACTGGACAGACTCACCGAGAACTACTTGATAATATACCAACGTCAGGTAGCAGTTCTCTTGTGACATATATACATGGTAGTCCCTAGGATCTAAGATCGCCACAGTGTCTCATGTGTGTTCCCACTATATTTTGACTTCTACCCTGCTTATCATTCTTAGCAAGTTTAATTAGTGAGTTACTTCATTTTGATGAGATCAATTTGAAGCTATAGCTTGTGTTGGAATTATCTCAAAATGGATCATCTTCGGCCAGGAGATCGTCAAGCAAGCTTGTTCCGGACTTCGTGGAGACTAGTCGGAGTCCAAGAATAAGTGGTTAACGCGCTACAAAGGTTGTGGTCCGCTAAACTCTTGTATTTACCTTACCGTGACAAGTTTAGTAGTTTGGTTTGATTCTTGGTTTGGGTTTCTTATAGCTCTCTAGATTTTTAAAAGTATCACTTCCGCCGCGCTTTAAACCCTACTAGAGGTGCCCAGCAACCCAATAGTGGTATCAAAGCTACTAGGCATTGGATGCCGACCCATGGGGGGCTCTCACTATGTGACACTGTGACGAAGTATAGGCTTACCCTAGGGTGTCCTGAGATCAGAAGATGTTTCGGCAGGTTATAGTCTTCGCGAGGAGGCATGCGTAAAAAGTAGTTGTTGAGAGACCCGTTGGTGCCACGGCGACCCCATTGGATGGAGCGACTGCCTGACGAACAGTGGTATCAGAGCCATACCAAAAGAATCCAACTTGTTTGTCGCCATTGAAACCGACGAACCATTTAATTTAAAAACTGTCTTAAAACTGTCCCAAACCAGCGACGTTTCTTACTTGTTTTCGTGCTCCGGGACTTTCTGTTCGGACCGTGAGACCCGTTAACCCTCCCGCCAACGCCCCCCCGAGTCCTGAATGACTCGGGGCTGGATTGAGCCTCTTACGGGCTCGTATCATCGCTGAACCAGGGCCAAATTCGGCTCTGGTTCGGGGCAATTCCCGAGCCCAATTTGGGCTCGGGAAAGTCCCAGGCCGCTTTAGGCTTGGGGTCTTTTGGGGTGGGGTTCACACGTGCATTTTTCGGGTCATTCTTGATTCGATTCAAGCAAGAAATGCGATGTTTTTTGCGGCCGGAGTGGACATCAATTTCAGTTTTTGTGGAATTGAAATTTGAGACTCCGTCGGCTTTCGTATTCGTTGGCCATGGGTTTCGTATTGACCCGATTAAAGTGTTTAATCGTGTTGATGCGTTGGCGTACGGTGATATGCTGTGTTTAACGTCGACGAATTGATGTGATCTGTTGGGGTCAAAATTTGCATCCCGGTTGACCAAGTCAAAGTCAAGGTCAACCCCGAGCCAGGTGGGCCCAAGCCCAAGTCAAGCGGGTCCATGCCCAAGTCGAGCCCGCGGCCAGCCTCCTCCATGCCAAAATAAAAATCGTGTAATAAATAATTTTAATGTAATTTTTATGCATGAATGGGCATAAAGACAAATTTTTGTAAAGCTCATAGCTTATGTGCAAAAAGAAATAAGCACATGAGGCATGGGAGGCTATATGTAAATGTGTAAGCCTGTATAAGGCAACATGATGATGAATAAAGCATACACTTTTCATTCTCAAAAAACTAGGGTTCATGTGCCTCCTCCTTTTTAAAGGTTCTAAACTTTTTTCTTTCTTTTGAATTAAATCAAGACTTTTACTCTTCCTTTTCCAAAACTAAATACTTTTTCACCACAAAACCCACAAAGGGGAGCTCAGATCTTCCATTAGATCTCAAAAGGGGAGATTTTTGAATCTCCCCCTTTCTCCAAGATCCGGGCAACCGACGGGAAGAAGGAGACCCATATCCAGAAATCCCATCTTGGGAAGATCCAGAGCCAAAGGGAGAAACGCTTTGATCATTTCTAATTTTTTTTAGGAGTCTAACTCCATTCAAAGATCCATTGGAGTTTAACTCCCTAAATTAATCTCTGTCAGGAGTTTAACTCCATAAGTCAAATCGGAAGCACAGCTCCCAGTGCAGGGACCAAGTCCCTTTTGCTGTTGATGCCTAACGCCCGCGTGCCAGGCACGTGGAGTGCTGGCGCACAGTGCCCTCGTGCAATGCACGTGGTGCGCTGGCGCACAGTGCCCGCGTACCCGACACGTGGGGCGCTGGCGCCTTCTACCACGCATCCTTTGGATGCCCTTTCCCTTTATATACACACACACATACTCCACACTAAATATACCTCCCCCGTTAGAAACTCCACACTAAATATACCTCCCCCGTTAGAAAAAAATTTCTAACGGGGCGCTGCCCCGCACCCTGCAAGGGGGCTGCTAGCCCCCTTGACCCCAACACGCTATCTGGATAGCGGGACCCCCATGAAAACTCTGCGGGGCCCCCGATATATCCAAAACCCCTTCAAAACACAACACTGCACATTGAGTTCGCATGACCAGTTTAACCCGTCAATCGGAGATTCTCTCGCTCCAAATGCGAGGGGTAATTAACGGCAGCTAAATCCGCGGCTGTCGGAGATTTGGATCCCCACAATCAATAAACCCCCGCCTACCATAGGCAGGAGGAATCTGTACTACGCCTGACCAGCGCGCGCGTATTCCCATCTCAATGGGGTGACGAAAAACACCCTACAGATTCTGGCACGCCCGGTGGGACCTATCTCTCCTCCCATATTTCGGGTTAAATGTTCATGCAAACTCAATCAATATACATATCGATTGCCTGTACTGAAATCATGCTTTTTTGTGCATGGGTTAACAATTTTCAATTGCCATCTTCGAACGCAAGTCGGTATTTGAACGACTTTCCTTGGCCCCAGCTGGGGGCAAGGCCATCGACACAGACAAAGTAAGAAGGCATCTCGGGCAAGCTCCAGCGGTGCCCCTGACAACTGCTCAATCGGGTATCTTCTCTAAGCTCCCCGTCAGATGACCACTACGTCGTTAAACTAGAAACAGATGACCTCTAAGTCTTTAAACTGGGAACAGTCGACCACCACGTCATTAAACTGGGAACAGTCGACCCCTAAGTCGTTAAACTGGGGATGTAAAAATGTGTAAATAAAACAAAAAATATATATATAAAAGTAAAATATAAAAAGCTGAAAAGATGGGACAACTCGCAATAAAAATCAGCGAGTAAAAATAAAAATAAAGTCGAAATGATAAGGCAATCGCGACCTTCGCGATAAGAAAAGCTGAAATGATAGAGCAATCGCGGTAAATAATAAATAAATAAATAAATAAAAACGGCGAATGATGAGTCGCTCCTGGTACCATATTCCAGTGCAGCGATGCAGACGCCAACCAAAATCCGATTTTTCAAAATTTCCTCGGCCCTACGGTTGGTCCCCAAGTTGACTACCGTATACAATCAACGGGCTCAAATAATTCTCATCATACCCATGCCCCACCGCAATCACCAGTCCAGCAGTCGGTCTCCGCCCTTGGAATTATGCTCTATTGGGAAGACCCACTCATGTGTCCTCACGATACATGAGGAGAACACACCTTCGTGGGATCCTTACGACTCACAAAGGAAAAACACACTTGGGAGTCCCCACGACTTCTAAGGAGAAAGTACACCTACGAGATCCTTACGACTCATAGGGAGAAAATGCTTTTATGGAACCCTTACGGCCCATAAAATTGAAAAGGCCTTAGGTGATAGGGATCTAAACCTGTTTCCCAAGCCATCACTTCCCAATAGGCAATGGCGAATAATGAGTCGCTCCTGGTACCGTATTCCAGTGCAGCGATACAGACGCCGGCCAAAACCCCATACCCCAAATGGCGAATGATGGGTCGCTCCTGGTACCATATTCCAGTGCAGCGATACAGACGCCAACAAAGTCCCGAAATTTTTCCGGCCCTACGATCTGGATCATACATCCTGCAAAACCGTATACAATCCACAGGCGTAAAACGATCCTAATCTCTCACAAGTCCTACCGGTGAGACCACATTCAAAGTCCCACCGGCGATGAAGATTCAAAAAAAAAAGGTATGTCCACAAACAAAATGAGCATGGATGAAAACCTGAAAGGGCTCCGTGAGTAAAAACAGCAGGACTGACGGCGAGTTTGTAAAAATCCGAAAGAGCGTAAACTGGTGAAAAAGAGATGAAATCCACTCGCAAAGTTCTCTCGACTTTGTGAGGAGAAAATTCCCGCTTGAGATCCTTACGACTCACAAAGGAGCAACACACTTAGGGGTACTTACGACTCCTAAGGAAAAAATACACCTACGAGATCCTTTCGACTCGTAGGGAGAAAATGTTTTTATGGGACCCTTACGGCCCATGAAATTGAAAAGCCTTATGTGATAGGGATCCAAACCCGTCTCCTGAGCCATCGCTTTCTAGTAAGCAAACGCAAATGATGATTCGCTCCTGGTACCATATTCCAGTATAGCGATACTGATGCCAAACAAAAACCAAAATCCCCAAATCCACTCATGGAAACTGATGATTTGCTTCTGGTACCATATTCCAGTGTAGCGATGCTGATATCAACCCAAATCAAGTCAAATCAACAATCTCTGCGTTGGAATCATGCTTTGTCTCAGAGTGTACCCCGCGTCGAAATCAAGCTTCACCTCGGTGTATCTGCTTTCCCTGTCGGAATTATGCTTCGCCTGGGAATCAACCAGCGACCTCCTCGTCGGAATTAAGCACCTCCTCGGAATCAAGTCGACCAACAAGCTCTGGGCCGGAATCATGCTTCGTCTCAAAGTATACCCTGCGTCGAAATCAAGCTTCGCCTCGGTGTATCTGCCTTTCCTGTCGGAATTATGCTTCGGCTCGGAATGTCGAAATCAAGCTTCGCCATGGAGTATCCGCTTTCCCTATCAGAATTATGCTTCGTCTGGGAATCAACCTCTGCATCGAAATTATGCTTCAGTCATAATGTCTGCCGCTCGTCGGAATTATGCTCCGACCCCTTTGGAACCATGCTCCGCTCATCGGGATTATGCTCCGATCCCTGGAATCATGCCTCTACTCTTCGGAATTATGCTCCGGTCCTCGGAATTATGCTCCGACTCTTCGAATGATACTCCGACCCTGGAATTATGCTCTGCAAATCGGAATGATGCTCCGATCCCCGGGAATCATGCTCCCCGAGGGATGCTCCGCCCCCAGAATGATGTCCCCCTCGAAATCTAGCTTCAAGATCCATCAATTTCATGCACACAACTCATATGCGCGGTGTGCATTTATTGATGGGGGCACTTTGTTGGGGTCAAAATTTGCACCCCAAGTCAAAGTCAAGGTCAATCCTGAGCCAGGTGGGCCCAAGCCCAGGTCAAAGCAGACCCATGCCCAAGTCGAGCCCGCGGCCAGCCTCCTCCATGCCAAAATAAAAATCATGTAATAAATAATTTTAATGTAAATTTTATGCATGAATGGGCATAAAGCCAAATTTTTGTAAAGCACATGGCTTATGTGCAAAAAGAAATAAGCGCATGAGGCATGGGATGGACAAAATGCCATTTTGTAAAGCTCAAGGGGTTATATGTAAATGTGTAAGCCTATATAAGGCAACATGATAATAAATAAAGCATACACTTTTCATTCCCCCCAAAAAACTAGGGTTCATGTGCCTCCTTCTCCTTCCTCAAGGTTCTAAAACTTCTTTCTTTTCAATTAAATCAAGAGCTTTACCCTTCCTTTTCCAAAATTAAATAGTTTTTCACCACAAAACCCATAAAGGGAGTCAGATCTTCGATTAGATCTCAAAAGGGGAGATTTTTGAATTTCCCCCCTTTCTCCAAGATCCGGCCAACCGACAGGAAGAAGGAGACCCATCTCCAGAAATCCAATCTTGGGAAGATTCAGAACCAAAGGGAGAAACAAAGCAGCCCCCTTTGATCATTTCTAATTTTTTTCAGGAGTCTAACTCCATCAAAGATCCATTGGAGTTTAACTCCCTAAATTAATCTCTGTCAGGAGTTTTAACTCCATAAGTCAAATCGGGAGCAAAGCTCCCAGTGCAGGGACAAAGTCCCTTTTGCTGCTGATGCCTAGCGCCCGCGTGCCAGGTGTTCCCGCCAAAAATTTCTGCGCAAAGAGCCTAAGGTATCAAATGGCAACGATACGCTTAAGAAAATACGAACCAGTATTTTCCGGGCTGTATTTTGACAAACTCCCGAATGAGAAACAGCAAAATTCTAATGGTATCGAAAGCGTCTCGAAAAATCCTTCGATTTGATATATTATGGGCTTCATAATTCATCCGGGATCAAAAGTTATGACGCATCACGTGCACACACGTGACCGGGCATCACGTGCCCACACGTGACCATTTACAAGCAAAGCCTGTAGGCACTGAATAAAATAAATAATTAAATGGGGTCACATGCCATCACGTGATAGGCCTTTGAAAACCCACAGAAGAAAATTAAAAGTGTAATAAAACAAGCATGAATACCCCAATGGGGGATCACGTGCTCACACGTGACCAAGGGTCACGTGCTGATACGTGATTGGTTCCTGTGATCTCTAATTTATAGAGTTAAACTCTAGTCAAACAGTCAATCAGGGGAGTCAAGTGTCCACACGTGATAGGCCCTTCAACCCACTAAAAAGGAATTAAAAGATATAATAAAAACTAACGAAAAACCCCAATGGGGCATCACGTGCTCACACGTGACCAAGGGTCACGTGCTGACACGTGACAATCCTTAGTCCTTTAAAACAACAGAATTAAATTCTGGGTAAAGTGTTAATCAAGGGGGGTCACGTGCCAACACGTGATGGGTGCCTAAACTCTTTTATTAATAGAATTCTAGTTAAACGAGAATATACTAAAACAGCAAGGAAAAACCCCAATGGGGTATCACGTGCTCACACGTGACCAAGGGTCACGTGCTGGCACGTGATAAGTTCCTTTGATCTCTACTTTATAGAATTGAATTCTAGTCAAACAAAAATATAACAAAATACCAGGAAATACCTCAATGAGGTATCACGTGTTCACACGTGACCAAGGATCACATGTTGACACGTGATAGTTTCCTGTGATCTCTACTTTATAGAATTAAATTCTAATCAAACAAAAATGTAACAAAACTGCTAAAGAAAGACCCCAATGGGACATCACGTGCTCACACATGACCAAGGGTCACGTGCTGACACATGATGGTCCCTTAGCTCTGTTAAAAGGCAGAATTAAATTCTGAATAAAAGAAGGTCGCGTACCAACACGTGACAAGTCCCTTAGCTCTTTAACTGATAGAATTAAATTCTATTTCAATGATCAAACATTGGGATCACGTGTCAACACATGATGGGCTTTAAAAGCCTTCTGAGCTAATGAAATTAAATTCTAATTAAGGGAAATCAAAGACCCTAACCGGGAAAATATTTCTTTAAACCTTTCCAAACAAAAAAAAGATTATGCTCTGTAAAATGGAGTACCGTTGGATTAAAAATCCAATGATGATTAAAAATCACCAATTTATGGAAAGATTCTATCCAAGGAAAGATTTCCCTGAAATTTGCCAGGAATAACAGATAAAAGATCTTTTGGATTAAAAATCCAATGGTGAATAAAATTCACCGAGTGATCTAAAAGATCACGTTGGTTTCAAAATCAATTAAAATCTTTCAATAAAAGATTGACTAAACAAATTGATTCTTTTCTTTCTCCTATAAATAAGAACCAAGAAGAGAAGAGAAAGGATCAACTTTTTTTTGGAGAGAAAGAACTCAAAAGAGAAAAAAAAAAAGAGAAGAGAATTTAATTCTCAAAAGAGAGAAAAGAGAAGAGAATTTAATTCTCAAGAGAGAAAAGAGATCTTTTCAAAAACAAAGAAACCCTAGGTGAGAAAGCGGAAAGAGATCTAAGCTCCATAAAATAAAAGAGAATTTAATTCTCAAATTTAAGAGTTTAATTCTTCTAAATAAGAACTTAGTTCTTCCTTTGGTTGAACATCCGCAGAAGCAGATCTCCCCACAAGTTGAGAATTTAATTCTCATCGGAGAGATTCTGCCATGCAGATCCAAAACTTAAAAGGAGAATTGAGTTTGAGGAATTTAATTCCCCCAAATTCATAGAAATTTAATTCTTCTACATACATAGGAATTTAATTCCTCTACATACATAGGAATTTAATTCCTCTAAAACAGAATTAGGGTTTAACCCTACAGAGAATTTAATTCTTAAAACAAGAAACATGAAACCCTCCATGCACGTAAAGAACTTGGTCACGTGGTGACACGTGACCCCTATCCTCAATGATCAGAAAAGAAGGAACAAAACTTGGTCGCGTGCTCCCACGTGGCCCCCTGAAACAGATCCTTTAAAATGAGAAAGAAAGATTGGAGGCAATGCCTCACGTGCTCCCACGTGACTTCCAAAACAAAGAGAACAAAAGCAAAGACAATACAGGCTTTGGGCGCCCTCACGTGTCCTCACGTGACCCCTAATAAATGTTTTAATAAATCAATGCATGAGTACCCATCACGTGCCCGCACGTGATGGCTATGAAAACTAAAAGTGTTCAACACTTATTTGCAGTTCTGACAACAAAGTAAAGAAGATCTGGCCCCACCTCTGGGTGCCCTCACGTGCCCCACGTGATACCTTCATTTCTAGTGTTTAACACTATTCTGAGTATTTCGTCTCCAGTGTTTAACATTGTTGTCCTCTAGTGTTTAACACTATGTTAAAGCCAATCTTAGCCAAATTGGCTAAGTTTCCAAAGGCAAAAACCTCCCCTTTGACTAAATCTCAAAGTTGAGTAAAACTCAGAGCTATAATGTTTAATGCTCAGTCAAAGACAAAAATGTTATCAGAGCCCTTAAACTCTTGTTTAGCATTGCTAAGTGATGAGGGGCCGAACCCAGACAAATGTCTAATGGTCCAATAAAGGACCAACATTTCAAATCTAATTGGACTTAGCCCAAACTGGCCATAAGTCCTCAATTCAGATTTAACTGAGCCAATGTGCTCATAATCTAATAAATTGATCTTAGTTCCAAATTGGACTACAGATCCCCAAATCCACTTTGGTTCGAGGGTACATCTCTTCACTCCTTTGATATTTGTCGTTGTAATCCTTCAACGTCTTCAGAGAGGTGACGGGTCCCGATAACCACACATTTCATGGACTGTGGGGTCCTTAATCCCATGGACTATGTGTCCTTAACCTTGACTGTGAGGTCTTTAAACTTACGGACTATGATGTCTTTAACCTTGACTGTGAGGTCTTTAAACTCACGGACTATGATGTCCTTAACCTGGACCGAGATGTCCTTAAACTAACATTGGACCGTAATGTCCTTAAACTAATCGACCGCAATGTCCCTAAAATAAACAACAGAGTCCAAATGCTCTCTTGTCGGATCTAAACAATCCCGTTGAGTTGATCTTAGTCTAAAATTAGACTAATGTATCCTCAACTAATGTTTAAGTTGATCTTAGTTTCAAATGAGACTAATGTATCCTTAAACCCAACCCCCAAACCCAAATCTAAGAAAATACGGATTTGGACAAATCCACGCCCTACGGACGACAACATAAATTAGTCTTCGTATACAATCCACGGGCAACCAAACACAAAACAAACACCCACGACACGAAGTGACCATCTGGAGAAGGAGAAAGTGGTTACCGCGATGCGGTAGCGTAATTAACTGCAGGGGCTTGCGCCTGCAGGGAAGAGCGTCCCCACAATCAAAAAAACCCTCAACGAGGGGGAATCTGACAAGGTCTGCTACATCGGCCGCATCCGTTTAAACCTTCGATACATGGTACCATAAATCAACTTGGCATCTTCGGAGAGGTGGACGGATAGCACCAATTAGCATCTGCCCTCGGAATTCAGGCCTTGACGTCCTAACGTCCCGGTCGCGTCTTTCGGAGGTGAACAGATTCTGGCACGCCCGGTGGGACGTTTTCCTCTTTCCACTCTACACTTCGTGTGTTGTGTTCGCGAACGAATCGCGGTTTGACATGGTTGCCCTTGGGTTCGAGGTACTAAGATTTGGTTTTGCTCCCGTGCAGAAAAAAGAACATCAACGGCCTCTAACTGCTCTAACTGCAACAACTCCCACTCCGTCCCTGTCGGAGGAGTGACCTAAGGGCCCCAAGTGGCCTCCCATTTTACAATACCGGTAGAACAAGTGACCCAAGCCACCACTGGGCTATTCTTCGGGACCATGCTCCCACCAATGAGCTTCAATGCTCCTATACTGTCGCAAGAAGCCCCAAAGAAGTCGGTCTTTGATCGACTTATCACTACCGCGGCCCCTCTCAACGGGTCGTCCAAATCCAACGCCTCAGTCTTTGATAGAATGGGCCAAAGCTCATGTGGGCCCGTGAAGAAGCCTGCAATACCATAAAAGGTTATTCCGAAGAGGATAACCATCCCTGCTCCCGAAGTCGTCAAGACGGCTTCTCCTGCCAAAGGGTCGGTCTTCAAAAGACTGACTGTTTCAGCTCCTATTCCAAGTGAAATCGTCAAGACTGCTTCCCCGGCTCGGAAGTCTGCCTTCGACAGGTTGGCCATCCCCACTCAACGGACGTCAGTCTTCAATAGGCTGGCACCAACGGCAACCCTTCACCAGGACAGGGGGCATGAAGAAACCACCCACATAGCTGAGCCAGTACCGTCTGCTCGACACGCTCGACGTCGTCACTGGCGCCGAGTAAGGAAGGCTGGGGGCAGCTCTCCTTCTGGACTAACTCCGCCAGCTCCAATGGTGGAAATTGATGCTGTTGTTCCAATCAGGAACAACTTTGAACCGCTAAGGAGGGTGCGCAAAAACTCTCCGACCGCCGTGCTGAAGAGATCTCCTCCACCCATGGAGAACGCTACTAAGGTGAAGCTAGAACAGCCCCCTCGGCAGTTGTCCTCTAAAATTTACAAAGTTTAGCAACAGATTCAGGACTCGGTGGTCGATCAAGATTACTCTCGCCGACAGAAAAAGGTGAAAGTTCAGTGAGAAGAGGACCATCCTGTCAAGACACAAAAAGGCGACAGCAACTTGGGTGCCCACTGCAACGGCCCCCTCAACCTCGACCGCTCACAAGAGGAGAAAGCTGGAGAAAATCCCGGTGTCTGCGAAAAATGTCAAGGGCACTGAGCCTAAACGCCTTAAGTCTGGGGGCATGATGGTGCATACCGTCTATATGGCATCCGGAAAAGAGGATAGCCGTATCTCCACAGGTCATCGACCGCTTACGCGGTCAGTGACTAAGGCTCAGGAGCAACAACAACAAAAGCTCCAAGAAATTCTAACAGCCATGGCCACACTCACAGGACCGAAAGCAAGCCCAGAGACATCCTCGGAGCAGCGCCGTGAGCAGGAAACTGATGCTGAATTCCTTCGGAGAATGCTTGAGAGGAAAGACAAAGAGGTCTCGGAACAGGCGGCCAATATAAAACAAATGGCCCTTCTGTTCCAAGATATGGTGGGCATGATGTTACAGCCGGATCCTCCAGCTGAAGACTCCTATTACCCTCGAAGACGACAGAGAGGAGACATCAAACCCTCTTCCGACTCTATCAGCAGCCAAAGAGAAGACCATCTCCAAAGCCGCCCTGGATGACTATATCGCTCAACAGATACGAGCTAATCAGGCGAACAAAGCGGCCAGTCAAATTGTTAAGACTGGACGACCATATTCGGATTGGTACGACCAAATAAAGTACCCGCCGGGATATACGATCCCTAAATTCCATGTATATAAAGGGACGGGGAATCCACACCAGCACGTTGCTCAATTCAGAACCTTGTGCGGTAATACTGGGGGTGACGACAAACTGCTGCTTCGCCAATTTGTTGGCAGCTTGTCGGAGACGGCGTTTGAATGGTACTCTGAGCTCCCGAACGACTCTGTCAAGACGTTTGTAGAAATGGAGTTTCTATTCACCCAGCGTTTCGCAAGCGCTAGTGAACGCACCCCAATAACAGCATTGATCAATGTCAGGGTGAAGCCAGGCGAAACATGGGTTCAATACGCGATACGGTGGCGGAATTTATGGTCAAAGTGCGAGCAGCGTATCGAAGAAGCGCCTGCGGTGGGCATGTTCGTGGGCACTCTCGACCCTCAAGCGACCATCTCCCAATTTATGATGTTCTTCAAGCCGACCACCTTCCAGTCCTTGATTGACAAGCAGGCCCAAATGGACCAGATGGGCCACGGGCCTTCCTCTTCGAAGCCGGAACCGCGGAACGAAAAAGGCAAAGGGAAAACGACTTTTGTCGCCAATACTCAACAACAGCAAAGCAACTTAAAGTCGGTTGTTCGCCAAAACAGCGTGCGTCCACGCCCATCCCTCGAGGAGAGACTGGGACGCCGTTATTCCTTTCCCCAAGACAAAACAAGGAGATTGTTCGAGCTAGCGGTGCGCAACAGGCTCATCAATCTCCCGAATCCAAAACGACCGTTGCAACCCGGCGAGGCTAATAGTCCCAATTATTGCCCCTACCATCAAACGGTAAGCCATCCAATTGAAGGTTGCTTCGTTTTTAAAGGCTGGATTGAAGACCAATACCAACAGGGCAAATGCGCACTGTCCGAGAATTGGAAAGTAAGCCTGCCCCAGCCGCACACTCTCAAAAAGACGGACACACTGGGGGCATCATGCTCTTTTGTAGAGGAAGCTCCATGCGAGGTTGTTCAAAGAATGTTGAGGGATCTCCAAACATGCCCGGCGATTAGGTGGAAAATCCCACTAGAACCCGAGATCATCGAGGGAATGTTGAAACCGCGCCCAACTCCGAAAATTGGTGGCGATAGCCTAAGCGCTCACACCCGGCAGTCAAAATCTTCGAAGAAGAAGAAGACCAAAAAGCCCATGAAGCCTGGTGACAAGTGCACGGACCTGCAAAAACATATTGACGCGTTGGAAGAATATAATCAGAAGGCGCGGACCCCGGTCACACTTCAAGAGTTTCTCAGCCACGTCCTTGAGGACGGAGATGATGACAATGGAGAAGACTCGTCGGATGAACCTGAGGATTATGTGGCGAGCTGCCATGTGATCTCTCACTCGTCGATAAACGGTGAAGAAACTCTGGATGAAGAGAAACTGGGGGCAGATCGCGAGCTGGAACTTCTAGGACCATCGGATGAAATGATTGACGCATTTCTGAACGAAGCTCTTCTGAAAAGCAAGGCTGATCGAGAGCGCGAAATGGCCATATTTGAAAAAGCCTAACGCCGGCGACTGGACGAAAGGGTTAAAACACCCCCACCAGATCAAAGCACATCCGCCGCAAATAAAAACAGGTTCAAGACAAGGAAAAGATTCGCCAAAGCCATATCGATGGGAATGAAGCTTCCCTCTTTCAGAGGAAATTCTCCCACCGATATATATCTTGATGAAGCGGACGTACATCTTAAGTTCTGCTTATATCATCAGAAGATTGCACACACTACTGAAGAATGCAACGCATTTAAAAATTGGTGGCAAGGATACGTTGCTCACCGGCAGCACTTCAAAAGGATGAAGGATGAAGCATGAAGCTCGTCGACAGCGAAAAAATGAGACAGACGAACGAGGAAGAGCCGTCGACAACTGTCACATGGTTGATAGCAGAAGATCGCAAGCTCTCACCTTCGGGAGCAATTCTGAAGAAGAAATGGCTCTCAGCCCTCTCTTCAAAGAATCTACCTCAGAAAAAAAGGAAGAAATGAAGAGCTGCAAGAACAATCAGCTGCGCAATCGCACGCTACCCGAAAAGAATCTCGGACCCGCAAACAAGGGATCGAACAAAAAGGATAAGGGGAAGGAAAAAGCGACCTTCGTCGCCAACGCTCAACAACAACTGAGTGGCCCGAGACTGGTTGTTCGCCAAAGCAACAAGCGGCAATCCCTCGATGAGAAATTGAGACGTCCTTACTCGTTTCCCCGGGATAAAACAAGGAGACTGTTCGAACTAACTGTACGCAACTGGCTCATCACTCTATCGGAGTCGAGACACCCACTACAACTGAACGATGTCAACGATCCCAGTTACTGCCCCTACCACCGAGTATTGAGCCATCCGATCAAAGATTGCCACGTCTTCAAAAACTGGGTTGAAGACCGGTATCAACAGGGAAAGTTCGCGCTGTCTGAAAACTGGAAGGCGAACCCGCCACAACCACATGCTACGAAAAAGATGGACATGCCGGGGGCATCGTGCTCTTTCATAGAGAAAGCCCATGGACCGAAAAGTCCGTAAACTAGAAACTCGCCTCAAATATGGCAACGGTAGACCGAAACGTCGTTAAACTAACGATGGACCACTATGTCCTAAAATTGGCTATAGACCGAAACGTCGTTAAACCAACGATGGACCACTATGTCCTACAACTGGCTATTGACCGAGACGTCGATAAACTACTACGGATCGCAGCATCCCAATGCTGAAAAAAAAGGTATGTCCATAAGCGAAATGGGCACGGATGAAAACCCGAAAGGGCTCCGTGAGTAAAAACAGCAGGGCTACCGGCGAGTTTTGTGAAAACCCGAAAGGGCGCAAGCTCATTAAAAGACACTTGCAAGGTCCTCTCGACCCTGTAAGGAAAAACCACCTACGTGAGATCCTTACGACTCACAAGGGAGCAACACACTTAGGGATCCCCACGATTCCTAAGGAGAAATTACACTTGCGAGATCCTCACGACTCGTAAGGAGAACCCTCCTTTGAGACCCTCACGACTTATAGGATTCAAAAGCCTTAAGCTACAGGGATCTGAACCTGTTCTTAAACCATCATAACCTCCTTTTTGCCCTACAAGCGTCTTGATATCGACCCTTGTATTAAATCCACGGACGCGAATAAACATTTCCCTAGCAAAGTCTCATCTGTGACTAGGGATATGTCTGCACAGTGAACAACCCTTGTAAGTCCTCTCGACTTATAAGGAGAAACCACTCTTGTAAGATCCTTACGACTTATAAGAGACTATACACTTAGGAGTCCTCATGCTTCCTAAGGAGAAAACGCACCTACGAGATCCTCACGACTTGTAGGGAGAAATACCTTTATGAGACCCTTACGGCTCATGAAGTCAAAAAGCCTTAGTCAACAGGATCCTAACCCTGTTTGCTAAGCCACCTTTGTTCGACATCGACAGAGGCAAATGATGATTCGCTCCTGGCAATATCCCAGTGGTAGCGATGCTGATGCCTAAAACGGTATAAAATTCCAAGTCTTTTTACGGCAAATGATGATTCGCTCCTGGCAATATTCCAGTCGCAGCGATACTGATGCTAAGATTAGCATCAGATACCAAATCCCATACTCATGAGAAAAAATCAGCAAGCCAAAAAAATGCATATGAAATAGCCGAAATGATGGGGCAACTTGCAACAAAATCAGCAAGTAAAAATATATGCATACAAAAATATCCGAAATGGTTGGGCAACTCGCAATAAAAAACAGCGAGTAAAAAAAATATAGCCGAAATGATTGGGCAACTCGCATTAAAAAGCAGCGAGTAAATATAAAAAAACAGCCGAAATGATTGGGCACCGCGAAAAATAGCCGAAATGATTGGGCAATCGCGACTTTCACGATATTAAAAGCTGAAATGATAGAGCATCGCGGAAA
Organism: Agapanthus africanus; assembly: GCA_030015575.1. Classification (NCBI taxonomy): domain Eukaryota; kingdom Viridiplantae; phylum Streptophyta; class Magnoliopsida; order Asparagales; family Amaryllidaceae; genus Agapanthus; species Agapanthus africanus. The sequence continues at coordinate 15,489,575 of JASDDO010000022.1, forward strand.
GAAAGAAATAAAAAATGAAATGAAACTTTTTGCCCTACAGATGATATCACGTCGATCCCTGTATACAATCCAGGGGCACAAACAAAAAGGGAACCATATCTTCCCACCAGCCTCCATCAGAAGAAGTGCCAAGTCTCGACGGCCACATCTACAGCCTGAAGCTCCACAACGGCGTTCCTTCGCAGTCCAGCAGGATGCAGATGCAACGTCAATGAAAGACCTCACGGTCGAAACAAAGCGGGGCGACGGCAAAATCCCAGCTCCACCTCGACGTTCGTCTCGATACAGCAGACGTGATGTCACCCCAGCGTTTTTTCCCTCAGCAGGATGCAGACGCAACGTCAACGAAGGACCTCACGGTCGAAACAAAGCGGAGTGATGGCAAAATCCTAGCTCCACCTCAGCATTCGTCTCATTACAGCAGACACAATGTCACCCCAGGGTCAAAACAACGGAGCCACGGCAAAGTCCCCTAGTTCCAAATCTCGACGGTTCACAGACAACCTAGAGACCACCTCAGCATTCGTCTCGATACAACAGACGAGATGTCAACGACGGCGTTCCTTCGCAGTCCAGCAGGATGCAGATGCAACGTCAACAAAAGACCTCACGGTCGAAACAAAGCGCAGCGACGGCAAAATCCCAGCTCCACCTCAGCATTCATTTCGATACAGCAGACGAGAGATCACCAACGGCGTTCCTCAGCGGTCCAGCAGGATGCAGACGCAACGTCAACAAAAGACCTCACGGTCGAAACAAAGCGGAGCGACGGCAAAATTCCAGCTCCACCTCAGCATTCGTCTTGTTAAAGCAGACACAATGTCAACAAAGGCGTTCATTCAGTCCAGCAGGATGCTGACGCAACGCCAAACGAAGCGAAGGCCAAATTCCTAGCTTCAGGGTCTTGACGGCAACTCATATAAAACCTGAAAAACTATCGAAGATCATCCCACATCAGCTCGGAGCGGTCACCACCTCGACGTTCGTCTCGATACAGCAGACGAGATGTCACTACATCGCCCTTCCTCCAACAGGATTCCGACGCGCCAAAGCAAACGAAGCGAAGGCCAAATTCCTAGCTTCAGGGTCTTGAAGGCAACTCATATAAAACCTGAAAGACTATTGGAGATCATCCCACATCAGCGCGGAATGGTCACCATCTCGACGTCCGTCTCGATACAGTAGACGCGATGTCACCAGGCGTTCTTCCTCCAACAGGATTCGGACGCGCTAAAGCAAATGAAGCGAAGGCCAAGTTCCTAGCTTCAGGGTCTTGACGGTAACTCATATAAACCTGAAAGACTATCGGAGATCATCCCACATCAGCGCGGAATGGTCACCACCTCGGCGTTCGTCTCGATACAGCAGACGAGATGTCACTACAGCGCCCTTCCTCCAACAGGATTCGGACGCGCCAAAGCAAACGAAGCAAAGGCCAAATTCCTAGCTTCAGGGTCTTGACGGTAACTCATATAAAACCTGAAAGACTATCGGAGATCATCCCACACCAGCGCGGAGTGGTCACCACCTCGACGTTCGTCTCGATACAGTAGACGAGACGTCACCCCAACGTTCTTCCTCCAACAGGACTTGGACGCGACAATCAAACAACGGAGCCATGGCAAAATCCCTAGTTCCAAACCTCGACGGTTCACATGCAACCTAGAGACAACCGCGACATTCGTCTCGATACAGCAGACGCAGTGCCAGCAAACGAAGCGAAGACCAAATTTCTAGCTTCAGGGTCTTGACGACAACTCATATAAAACCTGAAAGACTATCGGAGATCATCCCACACCAGCGCGGAGTGGTTATGACTCATCGGGGCTCTCCAAAGTGAGCCTAACCTCAAGTAAAAAGCGGAATGGCAAAATTCCTAACGCTTGCTCTTCCGACGGTCAAACTGCCTAGGAAGATTGCTTAAAGACGTCTTGTCCAGCTCCCGAAGGGATCAGAGACACGACAGTCGCAAGGCTGCTCGAACAGCAAGATTGCCTATCGAGGAATACATCAGCCAACGCGACGGTACGACGGACAAAATCCTAGTACCACAGACCCTAACGAACCTTTTGTCGTAAAAAGCAGAGGTTAACTGTGACGTTAGGACATCCTTGCGAGAACTTCTCGATTCGTCTCGACTCGTAAGGCAAAGCTTTAGGCAATGGGGATTAAAAAACCTGTTTCTCAAGCACTGGGGCCCTGCAAGTCAGTTCAAGATGGACTCTTACATACTATTCACGGGTCACACTCTCCGAAGTCGAACATCGACAAAGAGGAAAACAACCACTTACAAGTCCTCTCGACTTGTAAGCGGGAAAAATTCTCTTGTGAAATCCTTACGACTCTCAAGAGAAAATACACTTAGGAGTCCTCACGACTCCTAGAGAGAAAATACACCTACGGGATCCTCTCGACTCGTAGGGAGAAAAGACTTTATGAGACCCTCATGGCTCATAAAGTTGAAAAGTCTTAGGTGACGGATCATAAACTTGTCTCCTAAGCCATCACTGCCCTACAAAGAGGTCAAGATGGACTATCTATGGGCCACACTCCCCGAAGTCAAACATCGACAAGGAGGGAAACAATCACTTATGAGTCCTCTCGACTTGTAAGGGAGAAAATTCTCTTGTGAGATCCTTACGACTCTCAAGAGAAAACGCACTTAGGAGTCCTTACGATCCCTAAGGAGAAAATACACATGCGGGATCCTCTCGATCTGTAGGGAGAAAAAACCTTCTTGAGATCCTTACGGCTCATGAAGATGAAAAAGTCTTAGGTTACAAGAACCCTAAACTTGTCTCCTAAGCCATCAATTCTATTGCCATGCGTAACTCTGCACTACTTCAGCCACGTACATACTTACGTGGGCAAAATAGTGGGGGGAATTTATTCCCGCCAAAAATTTCTGCGCAAAGAGCATAAGGTATCAGATGGCAGCGACACGCTTAAGAAAATGTGAACCAGTATTTTCCGGACTGTATTTTGACAAACTCCCGAATGAGAAACAGCTAAATTCTAATGGTATCGAAAGTGTCTCGAAAAATCCTTCGATTTGATATATTATGGGCCTCATAATTCATCCGGGATCAAAAGTTATGACGCATCACGTGCACACACGTGACCGGGCATCACGTGCCCACACGTGACCATTTACAGGCAAAGCCTGTAGGCACTGAATAAAATAAATAATTAAATGGGGTCACGTGCCATCACGTGATAGGCCTTTGAAAACCCACTGAAGAAAATTAAAAGTGTAATAAAACAAGCATGAATACCCCAATGGGGGATCACGTGCTCACACGTGACCAAGGGTCACGTGCTCACACGTGACCAAGGGTCACGTGCTGACACGTGATGGGTTCCTGTGATCTCTAATTTATAGAGTTAAACTCTAGTCAAACAGTCAATCATGGGAGTCAGTCAAACAGTCAATCAGGGAAGTCACGTGTCCACAAGTGATAGGCCCTTCGACCCACTAAAAAGGAATTAAAAGATATAATAAAAACTAAGGAAAAAACCTAATGGGGCATCACGTGCTCACACATGACCAAGGGTCACGTGCTGACACGTGACGATCCTTAGCCATTTGAAACAACAGAATTAAATTCTGGGTAAAGTGTTAATCTAGGGGGGTCACGTGCCAACACGTGATGGGTGCCTAAACTCTTTTATTAATAGAATTCTAGTTAAACGAGAATATACTAAAACAGCAAGGAAAAACCCCAATGGGGTATAACGTGCTCACACGTGACCAAGGATCACGTGCTGGCACGTAATAAGTTCCTTTGATCTCTACTTTATAGAATTGAATTCTAGTCAAACAAAAATATAACAAAATACCAGGAAATACCTCAATGAGGTATCACGTGTTCACACGTGACCAAGGGTCACGTGGTGACACGTGATAGTTTCCTGTGATCTCTACTTTATAGAATTAAATTCTAATCAAACAAAAATGTAACAAAACTGCTAAGGAAAGACCCCAATAGGGCATAACGTGCTCACACATGACCAAGGGTCACGTGCTGACACGTGATGGTCCCTTAGCACTGTTAAAAGGCAGAATTAAATTCTGAATAAAAGAGGGTCGGGTGCAAACACGTGACAAGTCCCTTAGCTCTTTAACTGATAGAATTAAATTCTATTTCAATGATCAAACATTGGGATCACGTGCCAACACGTGATGGGCTTTAAAAGCCTTCTGAGCTAATGGAATTAAATTCTAATTAAGGGAAATCAAAGACCCTAACCGGGATAATATTTCTTTAAACCTTTCCAAACAAAAAAAAGATTATGCTCTGTAAAATGGAGCACCGTTGGATTAAAAATCCAATGGTGATTAAAAATCACCAATTTATGGAAAGATTCTATACAAGGAAAGATTTCCCTGAAATTTGCCAAGAATAACAGATAAAAGATCTTTTGGATTAAAAATTCACTGAGTGATCTAAAAGATTACGTTGGTTACAAAATCAATTAAAATCTTTAAATAAAAAATTGACTAAACAAATTGATTCTTTTCTTTCTCCTATAAATAGGAGCCAAGAAGAGAAGAGAAGGGATCTACTTTTTTTTTGGAGAGATACAACTCGAGAGAAAAAAAGAGAGGAGAATTTAATTCTCAAGAGAGAAGATCTTTTCAGAAAAAAAAGAAACCCTAGGTGAGAAAGCGGAAAAAGATCTAAGCTCCATAAAATAAAAGAGAATTTAATTCTCAAATTTAAGAGTTTAACTCTTCTAAATAAGAACTTAGTTCTTCTTTTGGTTGAAGATCTGCAGAAGCAGATCTCCCCACAAGTTGAGAATTTAATTCTCATCAGGGAGATTTTGTCATACAGATCCAAAACTTAAAAGGGGAATTGAGTTTGAGGAATAAGAATTTAATTCTTCTACATACATAGGAATTTAATTCCTCTAACACAAAATTAGGGTTTAACCCTACAGAGAATTTAATTCTTAAAACAAGAAACATGAAACCCTCCATGCACGTAAAGAACTTGGTCACGTGGTGACACGTGACCCCTATCCTCAATGATCAGAAAAGAAGGAACAAAACTAGGTCACGTGCTCCCACGTGACCCCCGAAACAGATCCCTTAAAATGAGAAAGAAAGATTGGAGGCAATGCTTCACGTGCTCCCACGTGACTTCCAAAACAAAGAGAACAAAAGCAAAGGCAATGCTGGCTTTGGGCGCCCTCACGTGTCCTCACGTGACCCCTAATAAACGTTCTAATAAATCAATGCATGAGTACTCATCACGTACCCGCACGTGATGACTATGAAAACTAAAAGTGTTGAACACTTATTTGCAGTTCTGACAATAAAGTAAAGAAGATCTGGCCCCACCTCTGGGTGCCCTCACGTGCCCCACGTGATCCCTTCATTTCTAGTGTTTAACACTATTCTGAGTATTTCGTCTCCAGTGTTTAACACTGTTATCCTCTAGTGTTTAACACTATGTTAAAGCCAATCTGTAACAACCCTATTTGAATGCATAAATCAAAAGTTTATCAAGATTCTTTCCCCAAATTTTTGAATTTTTATTTGGTCTCTAAAATATTTAATTTAGATTTTTCTCTGGAAACAATTTTGATATGGAAAATATTCAGTTTTTATATTATATGAATAATATCTTCTTAGCGACAGCAAAATAATATTCTTTCGTATCTGTTTACTGTTAAGATGAGAACGAGAAAATCTACACCAAATCTCTAAATGCAACCAATTAATGATATGAATCCTCATAATATATTTATAAGAAAATATTATATATATATATATACAACTTAATCTCTCTCTCTCTCCCTCTCTCATACCCGCACCTCTCTCTCTCTCTTTCCACCGCTGCTCTCTTCCCTCACCCACGTAACCCTAACCCTAGTCGTCGCCGCCGTCGCCGCAGATCTCGACCCCTCCTCTCGCCTCCATCAACGCCGCGACCCTCTCCTCCCTCCTTCGCCTTCGCCTTCGCCCTCGCTCTCGTCCTCCTCCCGTCGACGCCGCCTCCATCCCTCGCGCGGCCACAACCCCGATCTCCTCATCTCGTCCTACCACCGCAACCAGCATCCCTTCGCACAGCCATCTTCGACTTCTCCACGACCTCCAGCGACCTGCACAGAGCATTCGACGTCGCCGCAGCCCTCGTCTTCCCTCGTCGCTGCTCCCATCACCCAAATCTCCACAACTCACTGCAGCAACATCACCCCTGTCCTTCCATCGTAGATCTGGACCCTAGCAATCGCAACAGCCACGATTTCCCCTGTAAGCACTCTCGATCCCTGTTCTGTTCTGTTCCAAAAAAAAAAAAAAGAAAAAAAAATGAATAAATGAATAAAATGGTATGAAATCAGCGAGCAATTGAGTATGGAAAATTTGTATCAAACCCTAAATTTAGATAATTTTGTGTGACAATTTTGTGTGTAGATACTTATAAATTAAATCGATGAAATTTATCTAGGCGGATCATATAACTCAGATCCCAAGTCGCACCATAGCTGAGATCGTGTCTGCATTTTTGTACATCTTTTCCGTGATCGCTATCCTCAGGCAAGTACTCTTGCTCTTTTCATTTTTTGTCGATGCAACATCGGCGATTACCTAAATTAGTTCTTAACCTGTACAAGTTTGATTATTAGAGGAAAGATGTTTCTTTCACAGTTTTAGCATCTGTCCTTATCGTAACACTTGCTAATATATAATGCTGACTGCTGCTTGCTTTTCGTTATGTAATGCTATGACATGAATATTATGCACATGAATCCTTTTACATACTTTATACACATTCGAGACTCATGTTGATTACATGTATAGAACATCTTGATTTGACATGCTTACTCGTGACCTTTATTATTTATTTTTCTTAAGTGAAATCATTAATTAGAGTGCTGGACTACATACCATGACACCACTATTCACCAGTTTTATTTCCATACAATTACCATACTGCAAGTTCATGTCCCTTCAGCATTCTTAATTAGTGATTTTAATATTTACCATAGCAACTATACATGCGTGGGTGTTGGGGTAGTTTGAGTGTGCGTTGTACAACAGGATCTCAGGAGTCCCATGCCGGCAGCTCGTACCGGGCTATAGCGGTCACATGATTACAGCTCGTACCGGGCTATAGCGGTCTCTTGTTCATTCCACAGTTGGGCCCGTGTTTCCTAGCCCTTGGGGTACCACTCTTGGGTTAGGAATACTCCTGCAGAGGTTGACGCACACACTCAAGCTTACGATAGGATAGTTTCCCTTTTAGTGGCCAGTTAGGTTATGACCCGATCCCTTACTTATGTTTCATAGTGTTAGTGCATTTAATTAATTATATACATGCTTTCTTGTGCACAGGGCTTCACTTTTATATATTCTTGTTATTATGTTACACACACTTTTTACGTCGAGTACTTGTTGGGATGTTCTGACATCCCTGGGATTTGCCATCTCAGGTTTAGAGGCAGATCTGCAGGCTGAGCAGGGCCAGAGCGGCTACCCGGACTTTGCTAAAGATCATTAATCGTAGGTTTATTTTCCTTTTCTTTTAGCTTTTAGCATGTGCGCCCTTATGGGACATTAGGACTTTTGTATCTCTTTCGGATCTTATTTTATTCCGAATCTTTTGTTTTGGATCTTTAATTGCATCAGTTATCTAGTGGATCTATTTTAGGATTTCTTGTGGTCTCATTGCAGCATGATTATCGGTATTATTTCTTTTGGTATTGGATTTTGTCATTGACAGGTTAATCTAGACAGCCTTATGTGACTATGGAAGGACTTTTCCTTACCGTAGGTAGCATGGCTGGCCTTCGTCGCTCCCCGTACTTCACATTTTGGGATGCGGGGCGTGACAAGGTTTTGTTGGTATCAGAGCCCAGGCTGACTTCAAAGTTAGTCTTGGTTCTACGGACCTTTTAGGTTAGAAACGCATGTCTAGGTTTTCCCCAGTATGTCATGCTGCAGATTCCGTTGACTCTGACCGTAGGATTCGGGCGACTTACATAGAGTTACGATATTGTGCCCATGTACCGCGGCATGGATACAATACGGTATTCTGTATGAGTAACTTAGAGTCCTACACTTGATTTGTATTCTTTGAATTGATTATTTTCCTTATCTCTTTGCTTCACTCAGTTTTAATATTTTTTTTTTAAACCTCGTTTTCGTTGCTAAATCTCGTCGTTCGTTTTGACCTCAGAATTATGGCCGAAGAAAATTTGCGAGTATATGGGAGACGTGACAACAATACTGCACTGCTTGGAGTTATACGTGGCATGCTGGAGAGCCAACAGCAGCAGACCGAATTGCTACAGGGGGGCCTACTTGCTTCTCAGCAGACCGCTACTGCGGCCTTGAACAAGGTTGCTGAGGTTCGTGAAGGTAGACGCCCGGGCAGCGTCGCCGATTTCAGGAGACTACAGCCGGCAGTTTTCACTGGCACAGGCGGACCACTGGATGCCGAGCAGTGGGTTGTCGACATGGGGAATTTACTGTCAGCCGCCCGGGTTCCTGAAGAGGACAAAGTGGATATAGTCAAGATTCAACTGCAGGATATTGCTAGAATTTGGTGGCTCGCGGAAGAGAACAGGTTGGAGAAACCGATTACTTGGACTAATTTCTCTACGGCTTTTCTTGGGAAATTCTTCCCTAAATCGGCCAGGATCGAAATGGAACAACAATTTATCAATCTTCGTCAGAGAGATCGCACAGTGGACGAGGTAGCGGCCGAGTTTATCCGACTCAGTCGTTTTGCTCCTTCTATGGTAGCCCAGGAAGAGGATAGGGCTAGAAGATTCTTACAGTGTCTCACTCCGGAAATACAAGAGAAGTTATCTTCACATGACCTGAGGACTTATTCAGAAGTATTAGATGCGGCCCGCAGAATTGAGACAGTTATGGATAGAAGGAAGAAACTTCAGAGCGGAAGATTCAAACGACCCGTGAATCAAACTTCAGGGAGGATTCCAGTTAGACAGCATGGAGGAGTTCAGATGAAGCGTACCGCAACCCCACCACAACGGGAATCTACGGTTTGTGGATATTGTCGGATACCGGGACACATCGAGAGAAATTGCCGCCGCGCTAAGGGTCTATGTCTGATTTGTGGTGCTAGTGACCATCAGATTGGGAGTTGTCCAAGGAGAGCAGAGCGCAACCAACCTCAGAAAGGACTTGTCCCTCAGGAGCAACTTTTTGAGCAGAGGCGAGGAAACACAGGTCGTGGACAGGGACGGGCCTTTACACTGACAGCTGAGCAGGCGGAAGCATCGGAGGATGTCGTTTCAGGTACCGTTCAAATTTGTTCTGTTCCTGCTAGAGCACTTTTCGATTCTGGAGCTTCGCATTGTTTTATGTCTTTGGATTTTGCCACAACACATTCTATTGCACACAAAACACTGACTAGAGGTTGGGACATTCACACTGGAAATGGGGTAGTTACCACCAACCTAGAGTGCAAGCTTTGTCGAGTTGTGATTTGCGGCAGAGAGCTTTTCGCAGATTTCCTGTTGATTGGGACCGGTAGTTATGATGTCGTCTTAGGAATGGATTGGTTGGGCACCTTTCACGCACATATTGATTGTCGGGCCAAAACTGTAAACTTTCGCATTCCTAACCACCCAGAGTTCGTGTTCATTGGAGGGAGCAAATCTCTGGGACCCATAAAGTTCAGAGCAAGGCCGACGTGCGACATACTAGCATCAATGGAAGTTGATATGAGTTCGGCACCGGTCGTAGTTCGGGAATTTTTGGATGTCTTTCCTGAGGACTTACCCGGCTTACCCCCGCCTCGTGCTTTGGGATTTTCGATAGAATTATTGCCAGGAACGGCACCAATTTCTAAGTCACCCTACAGGATGGCACCAGTTGAATTGGCGGAATTGAAGAAGCAGATAGAAGACCTCCTCAACAAAGGATTCATTCGCCCGAGTACTTCTCCGTGGGGCGCTCCAGTTTTACTAGTAAAGAAGAAGGACGGCTCGTTGCGCATGTGCATCGACTACCGAGAGTTGAACCGGGTTACAATTAAGAACAAGTACCCTATACCTCGGATCGATGATTTGTTCGATCAATTGTGTGGTGCTCGAGTGTTCTCTAAGTTGGATCTTCGGTCGGGGTATCATCAAGTTCGTGTTAAAGCGGAGGATGTATGCAAAACAGCCTTCAGAACTCGATACGGTCATTATGAATTCTTGGTAATGCCATTCGGTGTTACTAATGCCCCAACCGTGTTCATGGATTTAATGAACCGAGTTTTCTCCCAGTACCTTGATCAGTTTGTCGTAGTTTTCATCGACGACATTCTTGTGTACTCCAAACGTAAGGAGGAGCATGCCGAGCATTTGAGGATCGTGTTGCAAATACTGAGGCAAGAAAAGTTTTACGCCAAGCTCAGTAAATGCGAGTTTTGGCTTGAACAAGTTCAATTTTTGTGCCACATCGTTTCTGGAGACGGTATATCAGTAGATCCAGCAAAAATTGAAGCAGTGAAGGATTGGCCAGCACCAAAGTCAGTAGCAGAGATTAGAAGTTTCCTGGGACTCGCAGGCTACTACCGCAGATTTGTTAAAGATTTTGCACGAGCGGCTGAGCCATTGACAAGACTTACTCGCAAGGGGATACCATTCGTATGGTCAGAAGAGTGCAACCGAGCGTTCGAATTATTGAAGGAGAAACTCACAACCGCACCCATTTTGACCGTACCAGATGGGACAGGAGGACTGGTGATTCATAGCGACGCTTCCGGTAAGGGGCTAGGCTGTGTCTTGATGCAACGTGGGAGTGTTGTCGCTTATGCCTCGCGTCAACTGAGGACGCACGAGAAGAATTACCCGACTCACGATTTAGAGTTGGCCGCTGTAATCTTTGCTTTGAAAATTTGGAGGCATTATCTTTTGGGAGAACGGGTGGAAATTTTTACGGACCATAAGAGCTTGAAATACGTATTCACGCAGAAGGAGCTAAATATGAGACAGCGTAGGTGGTTGGAGTTCATGGCTGATTACGATATCGATTTGAAATATCATCCAGGGAAAACAAATGTGGTACCGGATGCTCTCAGTCGGAGACCAACAGCGATGTGGTTGACTGGCCAGAAAGAACTCATTGATGAATTTCGAAGGCTCAATCTAGAAGTGGTAGAGCAGGGGACGCCCGGACAATATTGGCAACTACAGGTGCAGTCTTCGTTAGTTGATCGTATTAAAGCTGCACAGACTGGGGACCCGCAATTGCAGAGACTCCGCGGGTTAGTAGAGGCAGGATTGAGAGCAGACCTATTGATACACGAAGATGGCTCTTTAAGATTCGGCAGTCGATTATGCGTGCCAAAGGGCGACGTTCGAGAGGAAGTGTTGAAGGAAGCATACAGTTCAGCTTATTCGGTGCACCCGGGTGGTACCAAGATGTATAGGGACGTTAAACAACACTTTTGGTGGAATGGCATGAAGAGAGAGATTGCCCGCTATGTGTCGAAGTGCTTAGTGTGCCAGCAGGTGAAGGCCGAACATCAGCGAGTGGCCGGCCTATTGCAACCACTCCCCATTCCCCAGTGGAAGTGGGAACACATCACTATGGACTTCGTGACGGCTTTACCACGGAGTCCTAAGGGCAATAATGCTATTTGGGTTATCGTCGACCGTCTCACAAAGGCGGCCCATTTTCTACCCTTTCGAGTGGGACAATCGACGGAGACATTGGCAGAGAAGTATATGCAAGAGATCGTACGGTTGCATGGGGTGCCTATCACTATAGTATCGGACCGAGACACGAGATTCCTCTCACATTTCTGGAGAAGCCTACAAGAGAGTTTAGGCACTCGTCTTAACTACAGCACAGCTTACCATCCCCAGACTGACGGACAGTCTGAACGTACGATACAGATACTAGAAGATATGTTGAGAGCCTGTATGCTAGATTTCAAGGGATCATGGGAGGATCATCTTCACTTGGTGGAATTCTCGTATAATAACAGCTATCAGACGAGTATCCAGATGGCACCATTCGAGGCACTTTACGGACGTAAATGTCGTTCTCCACTTTGCTGGGATGATGTGGGTGAGCGAAGATTATTGGGACCGGAGCTCGTAACCCAAACAGTTGAGAAGGTCCAGTTGATCAGGGACCGTATCAAGACAGCACAGGATCGTCAGAAGAGCTGGGCAGACACTAGTCGAAGACCTCTCGAGTTTGGAGTAGGAGAGCATGCCTTCCTTAAGATTTCGCCGACTCGAGGAGTGATTAGATTCGGTAGTCGTGGGAAACTCAGTCCCCGATTTATTGGACCATTCGAGATTGTGGAACGCGTTGGGGCAGTGGCGTACAGATTGGCCTTACCACCTTCTTTGGCTGGTGTGCACGACGTATTCCATGTATCGCAGTTGCGTCGGTACGTTCGTGATGACAGTCATGTTCTCGATCACTCTGAATTAACCTTGAGCACCGATCTCTCGTATGAAGAGCAACCTGCAGCCATTGTCGACCGTAAGGAGAATGTTTTGAGAAACAAGATCATCCCTCTAATTCTTGTATCTTGGAGCGGACGTTCTCGCGGGGAATCTACTTGGGAGCGCGAGGACACGATTCGTCAAAAGTACCCACACTTGTTTTCTTGACCTTGTTGTCGTCTTTCCAATTTCGAGGACTTAATTTTCTGTAAGGTGGGTAGGATGTAACAACCCTATTTGAATGCATAAATCAAAAGTTTATCAAGATTCTTTCCCCAAATTTTTGAATTTTTATTTGGCCTCTAAAATATTTAATTTAGATTTTTCTCTGGAAACAATTTTGATATGGAAAATATTCAGTTTTTATATTATATGAATAATATCTTCTTAGCGACAGCAAAATAATATTCTTTCGTATCTGTTTACTGTTAAGATGAGAACGAGAAAATCTACACCAAATCTCTAAATGCAACCAATTAATGATATGAATCCTCATAATATATTTATAAGAAAATATTATATATATATATATATACAACTTAATCTCTCTCTCTCTCCCTCTCTCATACCCGCACCTCTCTCTCTCTCTCTCTTTCCACCGCTGCTCTCTTCCCTCACCCACGTAACCCTAGTCGTCGCCGCCGTCGCCGCAGATCTCGACCCCTCCTCTCGCCTCCATCAACGCCGCGACCCTCTCCTCCCTCCTTCGCCTTCGCCTTCGCCCTCGCTCTCGTCCTCCTCCCGTCGATGCCGCCTCCATCCCTCGCGCGGCCACAACCCCGATCTCCTCATCTCGTCCTACCACCGCAACCAGCATCCCTTCGCACAGCCATCTTCGACTCCTCCACGACCTCCAGCGACCTGCACAGAGCATTCGACGTCGCCGCAGCCCTCGTCTTCCCTCGTCGCTGCTCCCATCACCCAAATCTCCACAACTCACTGCAGCAACATCACCCCTGTCCTTCCATCGTAGATCTGGACCCTAGCAATCGCAACAGCCACGATTTCCCCTGTAAGCACTCTCGATCCCTGTTCTGTTCTGTTCCAAAAAAAAAAAGAAAAAAAAATGAATAAATGAATAAAATGGTATGAAATCAGCGAGCAATTGAGTATGGAAAATTTGTATCAAACCCTAAATTTAGATAATTTTGTGTGACAATTTTGTGTGTAGATACTTATAAATTAAATCGATGAAATTTATCTAGGCGGATCATATAACTCAGATCCCAAGTCGCACCATAGCTGAGATCGTGTCTGCATTTTTGTACATCTTTTCCGTGATCGCTATCCTCAGGCAAGTACTCTTGCTCTTTTCATTTTTTGTCGATGCAACATCGGCGATTACCTAAATTAGTTCTTAACCTGTACAAGTTTGATTATTAGAGGAAAGATGTTTCTTTCACAGTTTTAGCATCTGTCCTTATCGTAACACTTGCTAATATATAATGCTGACTGCTGCTTGCTTTTCGTTACGTAATGCTATGACATGAATATTATGCACATGAATCCTTTTACATACTTTATACACATTCGAGACTCATGTTGATTACATGTATAGAACATCTTGATTTGACATGCTTACTCGTGACCTTTATTATTTATTTTTCTTAAGTGAAATCATTAATTAGAGTGCTGGACTACATGCCATGACACCACTATTCACCAGTTTTATTTCCATACAATTACCATACTGCAAGTTCATGTCCCTTCAGCATTCTTAATTAGTGATTTTAATATTTACCATAGCAACTATACATGCGTGGGTGTTGGGGTAGTTTGAGTGTGCGTTGTACAACAGGATCTCAGGAGTCCCATGCCGGCAGCTCGTACCGGGCTATAGCGGTCACATGATTACAGCTCGTACCGGGCTATAGCGGTCACATGATTACAGCTCGTACCGGGCTATAGCGGTCACATGATTACAGCTCGTACCGGGCTATAGCGGTCTCTTGTTCATTCCACAGTTGGGCCCGTGTTTCCTAGCCCTTGGGGTACCACTCTTGGGTTAGGAATACTCCTGCAGAGGTTGACGCACACACTCAAGCTTACGATAGGATAGTTTCCCTTTTAGTGGCCAGTTAGGTTATGACCCGATCCCTTACTTATGTTTCATAGTGTTAGTGCATTTAATTAATTATATACATGCTTTCTTGTGCACAGGGCTTCACTTTTATATATTCTTGTTATTATGTTACACACACTTTTTACGTCGAGTACTTGTTGGGATGTTCTGACATCCCTGGGATTTGCCATCTCAGGTTTAGAGGCAGATCTGCAGGCTGAGCAGGGCCAGAGCGGCTACCCGGACTTTGCTAAAGATCATTAATCGTAGGTTTATTTTCCTTTTCTTTTAGCTTTTAGCATGTGCGCCCTTATGGGACATTAAGACTTTTGTATCTCTTTCGGATCTTATTTTATTCCGAATCTTTTGTTTTGGATCTTTAATTGCATCAGTTATCTAGTGGATCTATTTTAGGATTTCTTGTGGTCTCATTGCAGCATGATTATCGGTATTATTTCTTTTGGTATTGGATTTTGTCATTGACAGGTTAATCTAGACAGCCTTATGTGACTATGGAAGGACTTTTCCTTACCGTAGGTAGCATGGCTGGCCTTCGTCGCTCCCCGTACTTCACATTTTGGGATGCGGGGCGTGACACAATCTTAGCCAAATTGGCTAAGTTTCCAAAGGCAAAAACCTCCCCTTTGACTAAATCTCAAAGTTGAGTAAAACTCAGAGCTATAATGTTTAATGCTCAGTCAAAGACAAAAATGTTATCAGAGCCCTTAAACTCTTGTTTAGCATTGCTAAGTGATGAGGGGCCGAACCCAGACAAATGTCTAATGGTCCAATAAAGGACCAACATTTCAAATCTAATTGGACTTAGCCCAAACTGGCCATAAGTCCTCAATTCAGATTTAACTAAGCCATTGTGCTCATAATCTAATAAATTGATCTTAGTTCCAAATTGGACTACAGATCCCCAAATCCACTTTGGTTCGAGGGTACATCTCTTCACTCCTTTGATATTTGTCGTTGTAATCCTTCAACGTCTTCAGAGAGGTGACGGGTCCCGATAACCACACATTTCATGGATTGTGGGGTCCTTAAGCCCATGGACTATGATGTCATTAACCTTGACTGTGAGGTCTTTAAACTCACGGACTAGGATGTCCTTAACCTGGACCGAGATGTCCTTAAACTAACATCGGACCGTAATGTCCTTAAACTAATCGACCGCAATGTCCCTAAACTAAACAAGAGAGTCCAAATGCTCTCTTGTCGGATCTAAACGATCCCGTTGAGTTGATCTTAGTCTAAAATTAGACTAATGTATCATCAACTAACGTTTAAGTTGATCTTAGTTTCAAATGAGACTAAAGTATCCTTAAACCCAACCCCCAAACCCAAATCTAAGAAAATACGGATTTGGACTATTCCACGCCCTACGGGCGACAACATAAATTAGTCTCCGCATACAATCCACGGGCAACCAAACACAAAACAAACACCTACGACACGAAGTGACCATCTGGAGAAGGAGAAAGTGGTTACCGTGATGCGGTAGCGTAATTAACTGCAGGGGCTTGCGCCTGCAGGGAAGAGCGTCCCCACAATCAAAAAACCCCTCAACGAGGGGGAATCTGACGAAGTCTGCTACATCGGCCGCATCCGTTTAAACCTTCGATACATGGTGTCATAAATCAACTTGGTATTTTCGGAGAGGTGGACAGATAGCACCAATTAGCATCTGCCCTCGGAATTCAGGCCTTGACGTCCCAATGTTCCGGTCGTGTCTTTCGGAGGTGAACACCAGGCACGTGGGGCGCTGGCGCACAGCGCCCTCGTGCCAGGCACGTGGTGCGCTGGCGCTCTGGCGCACAGCGCCCTCGTGCCATGCACGTGGTGCGCTGGCGCTCTGGCGCACAGCGCCCGCGTGCCCGGCACATGGGGCGCTGGCGCCTTCTTCCACGCATCCTTTGGATGCCCTTTCCCTTTATATATATATATATATACACACAAACACACATACTCTACACTAAGTATACCTTCCCCGTTAGAAAAAATTTTCTAACGGGGCGCTGCCCCGCATCCCGCAAGGGGGCTGCTGGCCCCCTTGACCCCCAGCCCGCTATCCGGGTAGCGGGACCCCCGTGAAAACTCTGTGGGGCCCCCGGTATATCCAAAACCCCTTCAAAACACAACACTGCACATTGAGTTCGCATGACCAGTTTAACCCGTCAATCGGAGGTTCTCTCGCTCTAAATGCGAGGGGTAATTAACGGCAGCTTAGTCCATGGCTGCCGGAGATTCGGATCCCCACAATCAATAAACCCCCGCCTACGCTAGGCAGGGGGAATCTGTAATGCGCCTGACAAGCGCGCCCGCATTCCCGTCTCAATGGGGTGACGAAAAACACCATACATGATCAATTCGACGGGGTTGCACAAATGCCACAGAGAGATTCTATGCTAGGTTACATGTGATATATGATATCTTGTATTTGTTTGGAATGCGTTGGATTATCGCGAAGTGAATAGCCCCATACGGAATTAAGATGTTGTAGTGTTATTTTCATTCATTCTTATAGCCATCTTGTATATTCATTTATTCAGGACGACCTCCAACTTGTGGCCGCCGTTTCCGCTATATATATATATATTCTTTGTTTCGGGACTTAGCGGTTCACATGTAGCCGTAGTCACCGATTGATATATTATTATTTGTCGGGACACGATCAGATTGCGATCGATATCGCTGTTGTATAATACAGGTTTAGGAATACCGCACGGAGAAGCACACGAGCAACCGAATTCTAGATTGCAGCGGATGGTCATCGCAAGAAATTGAGATCGAGTCACTCGAGTTTAAAATTGGCGGGTTGCTTGCCGCGCTTGTAGGAGTATAGGATAGACCCGTGGAGGAGTGCTCAAGTCACCGGATTCGAGAAAGTATCGGATGACCCCCTCATGATGATGATGCAGGGCTGCCTCGTTTCTTGGGTTGCCTGGTAGATTGCCGCACTCGTAAGGGTTTGCTTTTGGCTGCGCACGGGTTGTTCACGCAATCGGAGAATCTCGCATTTCGCTTGTGGCTCGAACGAAAAGCGGGATTCCTAGGTGATCCGACCATTCCTATTCTGTGATGTTCATTACTTGTGATGTGATTACATGCCTGAAATGATATTTATCGCTTACCTGGAATGCTGATTATCTGCTTGCGATGATATATATAGTGATATATATGATATATATGTGTGTGTGAGCGAGATAAATAAAGGCTATATACGTTTCGCACCCGCGCTAGCCTTGCCTCCGTCCTGCAGTAAGTTAAATAACCTTACGGAGAAGACCCGGGGCCCCGGAGAGAATGCAGATGGCGTATATGTGCATTCTATTTTTCTTTTCGTGTCATGCTTTATTTGTAATGATGTGAGGAGATGCTTGATAATATGATTATCTATTTGATGGGATTGCATTGATTCGGATTGATGCAAACATAATAAACCTAAAACACATTGTAGGAACCAAATATCAGATATTGTGGTGTTATAGTTGAATCTTTTGCTTTGCACAAAGGTATTCGGTTAGGAATATCCTACACCTCATTTGATAAAGGAAGAGCCTTGATCCCTTCACCGGGAATTTGCTCTTAAGCAAAAGTTTATGTTACAATAAATTTGCAGGTTGAATAGCCGTAGCTTTTTGCTTTGCATCAAAGTATTCAGTTAGGAATATTATGCACCTCATTCAGTGAGGTAAGAGCCATGATCCCTTCACAGGGAATCCGCACTTAAGCAATAATCTACATAACTATAAATTTGCAAAACCACTCGGTTCCTTCAATGATATCAAGTTCATTACGTTAAACATTTCCTTCAAAACCAGTCGCAGCCCTCTGTCATTTTAGGAAGTAGAGTACTTAGTATTCATGCCGCGTTTAATGAATATGTTATGGCGTAGTGTACGGTAGTTAGGTGATGTCTTTCTATTAGCATAATGATGCTATTGGTTAGGACGGTCGTACAACTTTGTTGACTACGTTAAGGGTCGTGCGGGGAATCTAATTTAATCATGAAATGACGGGTAGAACTTGACTTGCGACTTATGATTTGTTGACTATGTTAAGGTCATAAGCCGCTAAGGGTAAAAATCTATATCTGAAGTTTCAAGTGGTGAAACTTGCAATGAGATTGCATACCTTCTATGGTGTGGAGTGACTTATTGACTATGTCAAGGTTACTACTTCGTAATAGTTCGGATCCTGATTCATACTATGAGTAATAGTTACTCTCGGGATATGATACTGGCTAATTCTCCTTTTAGGGTTTGAAGGAGAATTCGACAGTACAGTGGGAGTCATTCTGATTAGATAAATATACCAATCTAATCTTGATAGAGTGCCCGACGAATGTTTCTTTTCTCTTTAGCAACGACTTAAGATTGACCTTAAACTAAAAACTAATAATCCATGTTAACCGAACATTTTTACAATCAACGGCTTTAGAATGTCATGATTGCCCTATTTCACGACATAGTCGCATATGTCCTTGCCCCTCTCACTTCTCTTTTTGTTTCCTCCAGAACATTCTGTATTTGATACAGAGATCCATATTGCTTGAAAGGCCATCGTATAGTTAGATACGACTTCGAAGAAATTGTTTCAGTCGAGAATGGCCGCTGGTTCTGGAGAAAGTGAATTGTATGTGATACAATTCATTTGTCTCTCCTCTCCAACTTATCTCAAGCTTGAGAACTTAAATAAAGAGCATATATCAGTTATGCTTGTTGGATAGTTTTCTTTCAATACCGATACTGGAGCTGAAAAGAAGGGTAAGAAGAAAACCAACTAGCATAAGTTAGGCATACATGAAGTAAGACAAAGAAACAACAATAGGGGACGAAGTGAGCCGAAAGGAAAATACTACTGTTATAACCATGGGCAATGAAAGAGGCATTACTTAGAATGCCTGGACTTCCCTTAAAACATTTTGATGTTCCATATATTCTATGTGATTGTAATCAAAACTGTTTTCCAATTAATTCTGAATCCTGAGTATATAGATACCGGATTAACATCACACCTCTGTAAGTTGTTACAGATGCTGAGAAGGATTAGATTATTGGAAAATGTGATTTGATTCTCAATATCGGATATCGGAGCAATTGTTACTATTGGGGAAATCACCTGGGTTTGCTTTTCGGCAAACTTTTGGTTTTGAATATATGTTATTATGCACCAGCTTTTAAAAACTGATATAGCCGGCTCTTTATTTGATAAAGTGGGATATAAATTTCCAAAAATTATATTATGAACATTTACCTTTATTATTTGATGATTGGGTAAGATACATTGAAAAACAGGATAGCATTCTTAACCAAAATACAATTTTCATATTATAACACACAGAGTATGAATTAGTGAACTCATAGGATTTATACATACTGATGTATGTTGTCCAATGTTCACATGGACAAGGGGTTGGTATTCATATTTCGTTCTATTTTACCATGAGTTCTCTGATTTTAGACACACATTCTTGTTGAAATGCAAAGTCCAAATTTTTTCCTAAGTTTATAAGATATATGAATAAAGTAGAGAACCAATTGCTGAAAGTATCATAATTCTTCGAAGTGTTCGAAGATGTGGATACTTATGCTTGGTACTCCGTAGTAATCGAAAATTTGATTCTCTAAAATTGTTTATCCGTAGGTGCGCTCCATGTTGAGTAATGATGAATCGTCTTTTTCGATTAAGAGATGCACAAGAAATATACGAATATCAATTGATACTGGTTCCACCTAAATCGGTGTCTCAAATTCTATATGTGATATAGAATAGAATATCATTTTAAGATTGTTAAGATGTTGAGCTGTCCGGCTTATGCTTAAAACCAGAATCCGGATAAACTCAAGGCACGTTTCAGTAATGGCAGTTTGTGAGTTATCCCAGGCATTGATGAGAGTTTAGCTTTCTACCATTTTCGAGATCAAAAGTTGTTTTGTTCTCGACACGCCATCTTTTAGAAAAGGAATTTCTTGCGGAAGAAATTAGTGGGAGTATGGTAGAACTGGAAGTAATTCCAGAACCAAAATAATTATTGAAGATTTAGTAGAACCAGAAAATTCAATTGACCCTGACAAACCTTAGCCTACTCCACAGATTTGATAGGTGACCCCAGCCACCTGAGAGGTACTACGGTTTCCTCATTGAAGGTAATAGGGAGGCTTACATCAAGTGATGATGACCCTACTATATCAGTAGGCCATGGGAAGTGGTGACTTTGGAATGATGGCCGGGTGCCAAGTTATCCTAGTTGGACTCCATGCACTCCAACAAAATGAGAACTTTGTTGAGTGCTCTTGAAGGGGTAAAACCCATTGGGAGCAAGTAGATCTTGCAAGATCGGTGCAAATGGAAAGGTACTGATCTAATAAGACTAGACTTATAGTAAAAAGTTTTCATCAATAGATTGTGATGAAACTATTACTTCAGTGTCTGCGCTGAAGTCCATACAGATATAACTTAGCACTGTTGTTTTTCATAACTGCGATATCTGGCATATGGATGACTATAACGTCTTTCTAAATTGGATTTACAGGTGTACGTGTATATGACTCTACCAGAGGATTATCTTAGTCAGTGGGAGCAGCGGTAAGCATGCAAATAGCTTAACACTATCTTTAGACTAAAACAAGCATGGCGAAAATGGATCATCTGTTTTGATGTCACGGTCAAAGTGTTTGACTTCATCAAAATGAGAGATAAACCTGGTATTTATAAGAAGGTAAGAGGGAGTGTTGTCAAATTTCTTATATGGTATGTGGATGACATACTCATAAGAGGAAGCGATATTCCTATACTGCAAATCGGTAAAACAATGGTGATCACATGTGTTTCTCCATATAGGATATGGATATTAGTCCAATCCTGGAGAAATATGGGGTAGCAGTGAAGAGCATTTGATGTTCTTGGCTTGGTAATGGCAGCCTCGACAAGGAGGTGGTTACCGATTCTAGCTTTCCAGGAAACATGGGAGAAAGCGTCTGTCACGAGTTATAAATTTACCCTCTTTGGAGGAGCAGTATATTGGAAAGATTTCCAAGGGAGATACTGAGGTAGTCATGGCGCTAGATACTGATTGTGAATCAACAAAAGATACCGCCTGAGAATTCGCTGGATATAATTGTTCATGTATGAACTTGATCTCATCGTCTATCCAGGCAAAATACTAAGGCAGGTATCGCTCAGTTTGGGAGATGTTTGCTCTTTGCGAAGTTAAGATTCAGGAAGAAACATAGAGATGCACTATGCCGGGTCCATTCATTCAGACTAGTTCTCGAACACAGTTTGCAAAACTGTTAATACAGAAGTTGGGTATGAGATACCGCAATAATTGTCCTTAGGTGCAAGTGGGAGATTATTGGATATAGTTGCCCTCAATGCAATTATTGTAATTGAAGGAGAACCTATATGAGAGAACAATCTCACTCGAAATGATAGTATGCTATCCGGTTTGTCTTTATCTTTCATATGATGCGTTTTATTTACTATCATGTAATGTTTAGACATGAGATAAAGCCCTAGAATTTTGCTTGACTACCAGGACGATAATGGAGATCATACTAATAGGGCTTGAGTAGTCGATAAGCACATCCTTAAATGTCCCCGGTCGTAGGAGTATCGAGACTGTGCATCGGTACTCCAGTTTAGACTAGTGTGTACATATTGCCTGACCCGGTTGAAGGGCGATAGCTAATCCTACAGCTATTGGTGCTTGACATCAAGAATTGTATACAGGTGCTCATTGGATGAGTTACACTGGACGAACTCACCAAGAACTCCTAGTTGGTAATATACTAATGTCAGGTAGCGGTTCTCTTATGGCATATGTACACAGTAGTCCCTAGGACCTGAGATCGCCATAGTGTCTCATGTACTATTGTCATGTCCTGCTTCCCAAAATACGTAAACATGGCACGTGACAGAGCCAACCCTACTACCTGTGGCTAGGAATTATCACTCTACAGTCACATTACGGCTGTCAATCGGATATCAAAAATAGTAAAATATATAATCTAGCTAACACATGTCCATCTGCCAGAGTGAATAAACACAAGAAATAGGTGTAGCGGAAACGAATCAAGATCCAATAAACAATAACATTTGAATCACGTCCCAATATGGGCTCACGTCAATAGAAATAAAACTGCTGAAATAAATAAACTAAGAGTCTCTAAACTAAATAGCTAGCTCCTCATTGCTCGGCTTGATTGCTAAAGTACTTTTGATCCGCTTGCGATAAAGATAGAGGAACTGGGCCATACAAAACACAGACGTCAGTGCGTCATAATATCAAAATAATAGCGATAACCAGTATATGATGATATGATTAAATATGAATGTAAATAATTAACACAGGTATAAAACAGTGAGTTGTATGTATGTGATGTGTATCCTAAAGTCTGTGCATATAGGTTATCTATTTTACAAGTTTTTGAAATCAATTAATATAATTCTCATCGTATCTCAACAGTATATATCAAGTTCATTCCCCACGGGACCACGGTACAATGATTTATTCCGCAACGCCCGGAATCACGGCAAACAATAATAATATCCTCTTGAGTTACGTTTCGGTTACATTCTTGATTTCCCCTTTTCCCCCAAGGTTCTTGTTCAAGTTAGGTATTGCCAATATAATCTAACGCTAACACAGGATCAAGCAAGTATCGGTCTTGTCTATGCAGACAACAAGTCACGTCCATCAGGACAACAATCAGGATTGTTGGTATTAGCAATAAGATCTAAGTAACAAGTCTGGTAATGTGTCGTGAAGATGTCATGTACTGTATATTAACCAAAATAGATACCAATGTAAAACTGTAATCAATATCGAAACACAATGAATGCCAGGATGCATATGTATCTATCTGTAATAACCGTTATACGTCCATTACCATATATGATGCAATGTAGATAATCATATTGAACTGTTATAGTAGTATGATAATATCGTGATGTTCCGACATGCAACTAGATAAACTATTATCAGTACGGATACTGTAAAACTGTAAATCGCTACTACTCGCTGAATATTAAAACATATGCACTCTAGTCGAGCATATGAATATCGATATAATCAAAATAGCATGTTGCAAGTTTAAAACTTGTCTGATCGGATCTCACATCGAGGTACGGATGCCACGTTCCGACGTCGGAATAAAGTCACGATGCAAACTTACGCACGCAGGACTTTACTTGGCTGAGCAGCTGCGTGACGTGGTGATTGGGCTAGACGACGACGGTGACTGGGTCGTTTGGATCGTCGGCGACGTGCGCAACTCCAGCAAGACGATCGGAGATAAGAAAAGAAAAGAAAGAAAAAGTTGATGTTGGGTTCTCTGTACTTGGCGAGAACAGAGGGGATGGTGGCGACGAGGTGACGGCGACGAGGGGCTGCCGTCGAAAAGGTGGTGAGGGTGTGGGTTCTGGTGTGATCGGGGACTTGGTGTAGAGATCAGTGGTGAAGGTATATGGGTGTTCTTGGTGCTGGGGAGACGGGTGAGCGAAGAGGTGGTCGGCGTTGGTGGTTGGCTCTACCGGCGATGAGGGTTTCTGGCGGGGTGTGGGTTCTTGGGTTGGCGTCGGGGAAAAGGTTGCAGGGTAAAGCGCTTAAGGTTGTCAGGGAGAGGAGAGGGAGGTGAAGAGATGATGGAGGTGAGGATGAGGAGAGAGGGTGATGATGAGGGGGCGGCGAAGACGAGGGGGAAAGCGAGGGTTAGGGTTCTCGGGGTGAGGACGTGATTAGAAGAAGAGAGAGAGTTTGGTTATAATAATTATATTATAATATATATATATATATTAGCGAGAGAATGCGAGAGAAAGAGAGAGAATGAGAGAGAAGCAGGGACGAGAGAGGGATTTTTATAATTAAATTAATTAATATATTATATATAATATATATCAGTTTAGTATTATATATGTTAGTTAAAAAAATAATATAATATATATATTATAGGATTTTACAGATAATACCATATTACTCCGAATATTACCCATATCCATTCAAAAATCTAGTTTTTCGATATGGAGAATATACGTAAAAGTTTAAATCATAATGTGATATCCGGTAAATAAAAACACATACCCCAAATATGGATCCACGTAAATATACGTAGCGATCGCATACGAATCTGTTTAACAATTAGAACATGAATCATGATATATGGGCGCAACCACATGATATGGGGTACTATGACATGCAAGGCTAGATAAAAAATATATTATTTGGTATTGTATTTTAAAAAGATGTGTGGATTCTAAAATATATTATATATATGTATAAAATCTAGATTTGCATGGATACTTTGTACTAGCAAATATTTAATATAATCTTGGACCATGATGGGTTTCAAACATGCGGGTCGGGTCGGATAATAACTACAGCTGATAATTGCACCATTCGGAACAATAGTCAAGAATTTTGCCGCAAAATTTGAAATACCCCAAATAAATATAGTATAACAGTGCTAGGGTATTACATTATACCCAACTACAAAAGAATTTCGTTCTCGAAATTCCCGGAACAAGAAAATACAAGAAACTACGGATCTAAGAAAAGAGGTGTGGAAACTTCTGTCGGATCTCGTCTTCATGTTCCTAAGTAGATTCTCCGTGCGAAGGATTCCCCATGAAACGAGTACTAGTGGGATAACTTTATTCTTGAGGACCTTTTATCGTCGGTCCATAATCGTCATTGGTCGTTCTTCATATGTTAAATCTTCCCTTACTGTCAGTTCTGAGTGATCTAGGACATGCGTCTTATCTCGAACATATTTGCAAAGTTGAGATACATGAAACACGTCATGAACACCCGCTAAGGATGGTGGTAAAGCCAAGCGAAAAGCTATCTCTCCAACACGCTCGATAATACCGAAAGGCCCAGGAATCGAGGACTAAGTTTGCCTTGACTACCAAATCGGATCACTCCTTTGTCGGTGATACCTTTAAGAATACAAGATCACCAACCGCGAACTCCAGAAGTCTTCGTTCAGTATCAGCCTAACTTTTCTGCCGATCTTATGCCGCCTTCATATGATTTCGGATCACGTTAACTTTCTCCACCATTTGCACAAATAATATCCGGTCCCAATAATCTTCTTTCTCCAACATCGTCTCAACAAACAAGCGACACTTACGACCGTATAATGCTTCGAATGGAGCCATCTGTATAGTTGCCTGAAAACTGTTATTATAAGAAAACTCCACTAAGTGCAAATGATCCTCCTATGAACCCTTAAATTCTAACATGCACGCTCTCAACATATTTTCAAGAGTTTGGATCGTTCTTTCAGACTGGCCATCTCAGATGCTAAACTTCAGCGAGTTCCCAAACTTTCCTGTAAGCTTCTCCAAAAGTGGGATAGAAATCGAGTATCACGATCGAAAACGATGCTCACGGGTACTCCATGTAATCTCATAATCTCCTACATGTACCACTCTGCCAAAACCTCCGTCGACTGACCAATACGAAATGGTATAAAATGAGCTGCCTTGGTCAATCGATCGACAATCACCCAAACTGCATTATTACCCTTTGAACTCCGTGGTAAAGCTGTCACGAAATCCATGGTCATATGTTCCCACTTCCATTGAGAAATCGGAAGTGGTTGCAACAAACCAGCTACCCTTTGATGTTCAGCCTTGACTTGTTGACACACCAAGCACTTCGATATATAGCGAGCAATCTCCCTTTTCATGTCTTTCCACCAGAAATGTTTGTCGCGGATCTCTATACATCTTTGTGCCTCCCGGATGTACAGAATATGCTGAACTATAGGCCTCCTTCATGACTTCTTCACGAACATCTCGTTTAGGCACACATAAACGACTACTATAATGTAACGAACCATCTTCATGAATTAACAAGTCTGTTCGAAGTCCCGCTTCTACTTGATCTCGAAACTTCTGCAACCTTGGATCATGTGACTGCGCTCATTTAATGTTATCGATCAAGGATGACTGTACTTGCAACTGCATCAACTGTCCCGAAAAATTTGGTATTACAATCTCCAAATCGAATCTCTGAAAATCAGCTATAATCTCCTTTTGTGCAATCAACATCTGTATTGTTGGTAACCGATTTAAAACATCCGGCACTACATTAACTTTCCCCGGATAGTATTTTAGATCAAGATCATAATCAGCCATCAGCTCTAACCATCTACGTTGCCTCATGTTCAGCTCTTTCTGTGTGAACACGTATTTTAGGCTCTTGTGATCCGTAAATACTTCAACTCATTCGCCCAATAAGTAGTGTCTCCAAATCTTTTAGCACGAAAATCACTGTTGCTGGCTTAAGTCATAAGTTGGGTAGTTCTTCTCATGGGTCTTCAATTGTCTCAACGCATAGGCTATGACCTTCCTATACTGCATTAGAACACATCCCAAGCCTTTCTCAGATGTGTCGCTTTGAATAACCAGACTTCCGGAACCATCTGGCACTGTCAGAATAGAATAGGAGCTTTGATCAATCTTTGCTTCAACGCTTCAAAAGCTGACGCACATTTCTCGGTCCATACGAACGGTACCTCCTTTCGAGTTAGCTTGGTTAATGGTTCAGTTATTCGAGCGAAGTTCTCCACGAACCTTCTATAGTATCCGGCAAGCCCAAGAAAACTTTTGATCTCCTCTATGTTCTTTGGAATTGGCCAATCATAAACAACTGCAATCTTTTCAGGATCAACAGCAATTCCATCTCCGGATACGACATGACCCAAAAACATCACTTCTTCGAGCCAAAACTCGCACTTGCTCATCTTAGCATATATAACTTTTCTTGTCTCAATGTTTGCAGTGTGATCCTCAAGTAGTTTTCATGCTCTTCTTTGCTCCTTGAATAGACCAGAATATCATCAATAAACACCACTACGAACTGTTCCAGGTACGGTGAAAAGATTCGGTTCATCAAGTCTATAAATATCGCCGGTGTGTTCGTAACTCCAAATGGCATCACTAAGTACTCGTAATGCCCATATCGAGTTTGGAACGCTGTCTTGCAAATATCGTCTGATTTCACCCTAACTTGGTGATATCCGGATTCAAATCCAACTTCGAGAATACCCTCGCATCACTGAGTTGATCAAATAATTCGCCAATACGAGGGATTGGGTACTAGTTCTTAATAGTCACTCGATTCAATTCTCGATAATCAATGCACATCTGTCGTGTGACGTCCTTCTTCTTCACTAGGAGAACTGGAGCTCCCCATGGTGAACCGCTGCTACGAATACAACCCTTCTCTAGTAATTCGGCAACTTGTTTCTTTACCTCTTTTAGTTCTACCTGCGTCATTGGATAATAAGCCTTTGAAATCGGCGCTGCTTCAGGAATAAGATCAATCGCGAACTCCGTATCTCGTTTTGGCGGTAAACTCGAGATGTTCTTGAACACATCCATGAAATTCCGAACTGCTATCAGCACTTTATCTGCAACTTGTTTACGAACTTCACCCTTCAGTAAACGGTTCCCCTCATCATGAATTTGAAGGTTTGTTCAAGACTAGTGGGTGATTAGCCCACCGCTCTTCCGCTGCACTATTTTGATAATTTGAGGCGAGTCTGTCAAAACTTCTTCAATCTTACATCTAATCATCCTTGAAGCGGTCTGTACCAGCTTCCGCTGGGTTAATCTCAAACTACTGCAATCATCATATGTTATCCTGTGTTTCTTCTTATTCTTTGAAACGCAAACGGACTGGTCACTACGGGACAAGTGGAAAGATGAAGGATATATCGTGGTCGTTGGTTTCAAGTTCGTGATAAGACATAAACTCGTAAGTAACGATGCCGAGAGGAAACAAGGTAATACAACGACCATATGTCAAGAAAACGAATTAAAATAGGACTCCAAATTACCTAAATAGAGTACCGCATTGTAACCATGCCGCGGTACATGGTTACAATCACATAACTCTATTCAAGTCGCCCAAATCTTACTATCAGAATCGAAGGAATAAGAAGGGAGAAACAATAAGAAATCAGGAGGATTCCAAGCCGAGATGCAATATCATTTCCATATCGTCAAGATAAAGAGTTAAGAGAAAGATAAGATTCAAGAATTTGAATGACAAGACAATAATGTAGCAGGACATGTTCCTAAAATTTTGAGTCTTAAGAACAATTTATTGGGTATCATACCCAACTACAGATTGAACCAAGCCCCAGCTAACCTAAAACCTATGTTTCTGATACCAAACAAACCATGTCACGCTCCGCTTCCCAAAATACGTAAACACGGCACGTGACAGAGCCAACCATGCTACCTGTGGTTAGGAATTATCCCTCCACAGTCACATTATGGCTGTCAGTCGGATATCAAGAACAGTAAAATATATAATCTAGCTAACATATGTCCATCTGCCACAGTGAATAAAACCAAGAAATAGGTGTAGCGGAAACGAATCAAGATCCAATAAACAATCGCATCTGAATCACGTCCCAATATAAGCTCACATCAATAGAAATAAAACTGCTGAAATATATAAACTAAGAGTCTCTAAACTAAATAGCTAGCTCATCATAGCTCGGCTTGATTGCTAAAGTACTCTTGATCTGCCTGCGATAAAGGTAGAGAAACTGGACCATGCAAAACCTAGACGTCAGTGCGTCATAATATCTAATTAATAGCGATAACCAGGATATGATGTTATGATTAAACATGAAAGTAAATAAATAACACAGGTATAAAACAATGAGTTGTATGTATCTGATGTGTATCATAAAGTCTGTGCTTATAGGTTATCTATTCTACAAGTCTTTCAAATCAATTAATATAATCCTCATCGTATCTCAACAGTATATATCACGTTCATTTCCCACGGGACCACGGTACAATGATTTATTCTGTAACGCCCGGAATCACGGCAAACAATGATTTATTCCGCAACGCCCGGAATCACGGCAAACAATAATAATATTCTCTTGAGTTACGTTTCGGTTACATTCTTGATTTCCCCTTTTCCCCCAAGGTTCTTGTTCAAGTCAGGTATTGCCAATATAATCAAATGCCAATACAGGATCAAGCAGGTACCGTTCTTGTCTATGCAGACAACAAGTCACGTCCATCAGGACAACAATCAGGATTGTTGGTATTAGCAATAAGATCCAACAAGTCTGGTAATGTGTCGTGAACATGTCATGTACTGTATATTAACCAAAATAGATACCAATGTAAAACTGTAATCAATATCGAAACACAACGAATATCAGGATGCATATGTATCTATCTGTAATAACTGTTATACGTCCATTACCATATATGATGCAATCTAGATAATCATATTGAACTGTTATAGTAGTATGATAATATCGTGATGTTCCGGCATGCAACTAGATAAACTATTATCGGAACGGATACAAACGGATACTGTAAAACTGTAAATCGCTACTACTCGCTGAATATTAAATATGCACTCTAGTCGAGCATATGAATATCGATATAATCAAAATAGCATGTTGCAAGTTTAAAACTTGCCTGATTGGATCTTACGTCGAGGTACGAATGCCACGTTCCGACGTCGGAATAAAGTCACGACGCAAACTTACGCACGCAGGACTTTACTTGGCTGAGCAGCTGCGTGATGTGTGACTGGGCAGATGACGACGGTGATTGGGTCGTCTGGATCGTCGGAACATGCGCAACTCCGGCGAGATGATCGGAAATTAAGAAAAGAAAAGAAAGAAGTTGTTGGGTTCTCTGTACTTGGCGAGGACAGAGGGGATAGTGACGATGACGAGGAGCTGCCGTCGGCGAGGTGGCGAGGGTGTGGGTTCTGGTGTGATCGGGGACTTGGTGCAAAGGTCGGTGGTGAAGGTATATGGGTGTTCTTGGTGCTGGGGAGACGGGCGAGCGAAAAGATGGTCGGTGTTGGTGGTTGGGTCTACCGGCGACGAGGGTTGTCGGTGGGGTGTGGGTTTCTTGGGTTGGCATCGGGGAAAAGGTTGCAAGGTCAGGAGCTTGAGGTTGTCAGGGAGAGGAGAGGGAGGTGAGGAGGAGATGATGGAGGTGAAGATGAGATGAGAGGGTGATGGTGAGGGGGCGGCGGCGACTAGGGGGAAAGCGAGGGTTAGGGTTCTTAGGGTGAGGACGTGAGGAGAAGAAGAAGAGAGAGAAAGAGTTTGGTTATAATAATTATATTATAATATATATAAAAATATATATTTTACATAGAGGCGAGAGAGAGAAAGAGACAAAGGCGAGAATGAGATAGAAGCAGAGACGAGAGAGAAGGATTTTTATAATTAAATTAATTAATATATTATATATAATATATAACAGTTTAGTATTATATATGTTAGTTAAAAAATAATATATATATATATTATAGGATTTTACAGATAATACCAAATTACTCCGAATATTACCCGAATCCATTCAAAAATCTAGTTTTTCGATATGGAGAATATACGTAAAAGTTTAAACCATAATGTGATATCCGGTAAATAAAAACATATACCCCTAAATATGGATTCACGTAAATATATATACCGATCACATACGAGTATGTTTAACAATTAGGACATGAATCATGATATATGAACGCAACCACATGATATGGGATACTATGACATGCAAGGCTAGATAAAAAATATATTATTTGGTATTGTATTTTAAAAAGATGCGTGAATTCTAAAATATATTATATATGTATATAAAATCTAGATTTGCATGGATACTCTGTATTAGCAAATATTTGATGTAATCTTGAACCATGATGGGTTTCAAACATGCAGGTCGGGTCGGATAATAACCACAGTTGTTGATTGCAACATTCGGAACAACAATAGTCAAGAATTTTGCCGCAAAATTTGAAATAGCCCAAATAAATATAGTATAACAGTGCTAGGGTGTAACAACTATACTTTGACTTCTACCTTACCACAGCTCAAAGGAGTCATGCAAACAGGTTTTTGTTCGGTATAGTCCCGAAGC
Organism: Agapanthus africanus; assembly: GCA_030015575.1. NCBI lineage: Eukaryota > Viridiplantae > Streptophyta > Magnoliopsida > Asparagales > Amaryllidaceae > Agapanthus > Agapanthus africanus. The sequence continues at coordinate 15,521,007 of JASDDO010000022.1, forward strand.
ACGCGGAGGCAGTGAGCGGTCGAAGGGACTTGTCTCTCCCGGTATAGGGAGTTGATGTCGCGCTGTACATGACATGACTACAACCACAAGTCGATGGTCATCGCAGTGAAAATAAACTGATAAGTGTTATCAGTTGTATCTCCGGTTGGTTATGAGTCCTCTGTCACACGACTTATCGAGTTATTGGGGTCTGACGGATTCCAAACCTTAGACCCGTTATACGATACTCTTAGATGAAGAGACCGGACTGTACGGTAATGTCGCCAATAGACTTTGTGGGGTTCAAATGAACTTACTCGTTGACCTTCTTTAGATCAATATCTGAATAGTTGTTATGTGCAGCTAATATTGCTGACGTGCTTATGGGCTATGGATATGATCCTAATCTACTGCCAGCGTATTGTCGAGTCTTTAGAGTCCCATATCGAGATTTCCCAGCACATGTGAAACGATAGAGGGCGCATATAGGGATACGTGTAGAAATTCAATTAAACAAGTGTATTTGATACGCGTATTTTAATCGGGTGTTTATTGATATTAGCCGGTATATATATATCCAGATTATTAAATCAAGTGTTGATTTAATAATTAAATGTATAAATATATATTGATATATTTATATATTAACTAATATCATACTCACTTAATTATTTTCTTCTCTTTAATTATATTTATATTTGATATAAATATTGTGTCATGTATGATGATACATTAGAGATGTGTGTATTAGAATTACATGAAAGAAATGAGAATGGGTCATGTTTGTAGAATTCATAAGATGATTCTTTTTAATGACCCGTTCTTGTTTCTAGTTAAAAAGGTTTTTTCATGCTTATCTTCAACACTCTCATCTCCTCCATACTTCTTCTTTCTCTTGATTTTCCTTCAAGTGAGGAATGGAAAAGAAAAGAAAAAAAATTAAGTGGGTTAATTACTCTACATCTCCTACTAATCATTCTTAACAAGTTTAATTAGTGGATTACTTCATTTTGATGAGATCAATTTGAAACTATAACTTGTGTTGGAGTTATCTCAAGGTGGATCATCTTCGGCGGGGAGATCATCGAGCAAGCTTGTTCCGGGCTTCGTGGAGACCAGCCGGAGTCCAAGAAGAGGTGGCTAACGCACTACAAAGGTTGTAACCCGCAAAACTCTTGTATTTACCTTACTAGTTTAGTGACAGGTTTAATAGTTTGGTTTGATTCTTGGTTTGGGTTTGCTATAGCTCTCTAGATTTTTAAAATTACCGCTTCCGCCGTGTTTTAAACTCTACCAGAAGTGCCTAGCAACCCAACATTCCCTCCATAGGGTCTTCGTACTCTCTCTCTCTCTCTCTCTCTCTCTCTCTCTATATATATATATATATATATATATATATATATATATATATATATATATATATCAACACGGGAACTACTCGAATAAAGAAAATTTTATCAATCAAAAGCAATAGCCAAAGTAATTGATGACCGGTCTTCAAATTTCAAATAACTTTATTTAGAAACTTGTTTTAATTAAGTTTCTGGATTAGAAAAATCAATTTTATTCATAAATCTAATATTTGAAGGATGAGAACTTTTATTTAAAGACAATTCTGCAAGTGTAACCTAACCTATGTTGATAATACAATTAACTGATATAGAGTTGTGAGCCTTCACCTTAAATTCTATTCACATCAAAAGTGCCCAATTGGTTTATTGGTGAGGTTCCAGGAAGTGCTAGAAGGGGCAGTAATGTTTAAGATGTAGGGATGCTACATTGTTTATCCTTATCAAGGAGGACCAACAGATGTTATATCTAGTCACCCCAACACCCATTTGTTTACCCAAAAGCGAAACATACCAAGGTTTGAGGTTTCGGCCAAAACCACCGATACGTGGTGGTTTCATATCGGTTTCGGTGGAGACCAATACGAAACCCCGAGACCGATACGAACCCAACTATACAATATCGTTTCGGCCGAAACCTTTTAAAACTTAATTTTTTAATATCATTTTGACCATCATTGTGATCATTGTAGGCTTTCATTGTTAGAAAACCGTAAAAAGGTGAACCCAAACCCTATATTAATATTTATCTAAGTACGCTTTTCAATATATTTTGCATCATGGCTGGATTTTTAAACACTAAGATCATTGTTTTGTAATATAGAACCATAAATTTAAGTATATAATATATCTACACTTATGTATGTTGTATTACAAGCACAACCGAAACCGAAACCGAAACCCAAACCGAGATTAGCGAAACTAGCCGAAATCCAACAAAACTAATAAAATTATGAGAGACCAAAACCGAGTTCTTGAACCTTGAAACTTACGCAATATAATTGAAGAAACTCATCAACTGCAATTATCCACACATATCAGCAATACCACTTCCCCTACTTGTCCTCAATTTTATATTCTTATAACTTGAGGCAGTAGCTTGGCGCGTGACAACATTATTCTTAAATCTTCTTTAATATCTCTATGTATCGATTTTATCCTATGTACTCTCTTTCGACCCTTTTTATACCAGGTTTTTATTCCCTTCTCTTTATTCTCCTGTTCTAAGAATGGTCATCCATATTTGTTCTCTGCCATTTTACTGGATTAAGATGTTCATGGATGAAATTTTATATCTAGAAGTTTAAAACTAGATTTTACTCGCTGTGATAGTTTGTCATAGTTAGGGAGAGTATTGTGAAGATTTAGCTGATTCATTTACAAAGTTGTTGCCCTACAGAGTTGTGGTTGCAGGAAAACAAATGGACTCTTTCAAATCGGACAAGATTTTGGATTGGCTGGGCTGGGTTCTACATCCTGTTGAGCTGGTAATCTGAAGTGCCTGACCTTTAATGTTGTTGTCCATATTTCCTCTGCTAGAGTTACTCATGGAATAATAAAGTTTGGGGAAAACTCAAAAAGAGACGTGATGTTCTCAGCTTGCTGTTTTTAAATATATTCTTTCTTGTAGATTCTTTCTTATATATTTCACCTTTCTTAGTGGAGTTTCTCAGATGTAATTTTGTACTTTTTAACATCCCTAATACTTTCAAGTTTATTAATAAATTTTGCATGAGACAGACTCTACTTGAGTCCTGTTCGACTGTTTTGTCCTCCAAAAAAAAAGTTTGAATGAAAGATATTATAAGAATCTCGTATATAATAATATTCAAACTTAGGACATGTTACAATGCAAAAAGTGCATTACTCCAGGTTGCTGAAAGACAAGGCAGATAGGGGGAACATAATATCAACGTAAAGTCACAAAAATGAATGAAAAGATGATGCTGACCATATGAAATGTTAGGTGGGAGTCAGGTTATCAAATTAAATGCTAGTTATTCATGATGCTCAAAACTTAATAGCACGTACTTTGAGAATTTAGTGCAACATTGTGCAAGTCTAATGAGATATCCATGTAGTTATAACCGGCAGCGCTCTACACTCATTAAGAGAAGCGCCACATGCAGGAACAATGTTACCTGGAACACGGAATGTTTCGGAACGCAAAACAAAAACGGGAACGTGGAACGCTACTTGTCATAGAACGTGGTACGATCGGGGTAGTTTTCTTCTATAACTTATACGGAATGGAACATGTAGCTTCAGAAAACGGAGTGTTTTTTTTGGATCATTTGTACGTACGTATTATATACATATATATAATTTAATTTCCTTCCTATCTATTAAGTTTTTGAAAAAATAATTTTATATTTTTTAATTTAAGTATAAACACAAAGCCGACTTTATGCTCGTTTAACTTGAGTTCTTAATGAGTTATATCGGATCGCTAGTGTTCCCATGTTGGGAACCATCGTTTCAAATCCTTAATGGTTTCGCGATTTATGGGAACATTGTGTAGGAACCACTCAGACACCAGACCAAGACTATCAAATTTGAAGGCCTGTGAAGCAAGTTCCTTCACTAAGAAGGGCTTTAGCAAGCAAAGTGTGTCACTTGCATATCTGCATCCTATTCGTAGTCTAACAGCACAGCCATGGTGCTAAAGACCTGAGCCGGTTGACAAGGTAAAACAAAAATAATCTTCCTACTGAAAAGGTCAAAAGAGATACCTCAGTGTCAAACAAATAAGGTCAAAAGAGATATCTCAGTGTCAATTTAATTGAGGACCACCTTAACAGAGCAAAATGAAGAAAGGGAATCATGGAGCAGAAAAGTTTGGGATAGTGGCCTATTCTTCTTATTGTTGATGGTGTTGTTGCAACAGAAAATAATGGCAGAACCACAGACCCACAATTATTCAACAGTCATCCTTCTTATCATATTTACTAGATTTAATTATTTATTAATCATCTAAAAAAAATTGATGATGTATGGTGTGGCATGAAAAATGTTCAGTACATACATACCTTTAGTAATGGAACCGGGGGGTTTTCCTCACCAGGTTGGGGATGCCATTCAAGCAATACCTCCTTGTTCTCTACAGCTTTCTTTACATGCTCATACATATTCATAGCTGTCCTAGAATGGAAATCGCCGCCAGCTTTGAAAGCATCCAACATACTCTTGCAGTTTGCTAAATGAGCTAAAATCCTAAGCTCAAGCTATGTAATAATATTTCAAAAACAGGATAATTACAAATATCAGATTTATACTCACTATAAAAATCAATACTAAGCAAAAGTGCTTCAAAGATAGCCATCCGTTAACTGACCTGCCCATAATCAGCAACTATGAGGGAGTTTCCAGGAGCAGCAATGAAAGCCTTCCGAATTTTATATCGGTCTTTCTCTAGAGCAGGTTGATTCTAATCGAGGAGAAAATATATAATCAACAGTCTCGTTATGAGAAAATGTTTACAGTATAAACAACATAAACAAATGTTAAGAATAATCATAAAAAATACAGCCAAGGTATAAAAAATTAACTAACAGAGTTACTTTAATCAGGTAACTAAGCCATAGAAAGGTTTGATTAACAGAGTTAAATCAGGAAGCTAATGGCTGTTAAAAACCGAGTTTTAAACATTACACATGCTTGACGTGCTTTCCCTTGACAGGGGGCAGATCCTAGCTATCTAAGAAACCAGAAGGAACCGTTAAAAAATGTTCTGAGGGGGGAATGCTGGTAGAAATCGAAGTGAATCTTATGATGCTTAAAGTGCACTCTCTCTCACATATGACAGTGTATTCAAACACTATTAGGAAGAAACAAAAGGATTTGCAAATATACGGCCTTCTGAAAATCATAAAGAGGCACAATTTTCCATTTAGTAGCAGATGCGTGATAGAGCGGTCTGGTCGGCAGACCAGATTTACATAAGAGTATAAGATAGGTCACAGACTTTCTTTATATTTTTCACTAAATCTCGCTAATAACAGAAAGCTACCACCACCACCACGCCCACACCCCATCCCAACCCTGCCACACACACACACACAGAGATACATAAAATAAATAACGTTGATTTAATGCCCAAGCCTTAGGGGGGAAACAAAGCGAAGTGCAAGTAAATCTCACTCAATAATCAATTGGAATGTCACTTTAAATGTTCTTTTTCCCTGTATGGCATTACAGAGAAATTATAGGTGATTAAGTTGGCATAAATGTCAATACTGCTTGCCTACTAAACATAACAAGAATAGACTGTTGAACCTGCAAATTCGGTCTCCTTGCTGACAAGCGCCCGGTTTCAGTATTGATGTTTAAAGAACAATGAATTCGCCCGTTGCTACCAGATATGTGGCTCCCCTGTATTTGGCCCCAAAAACGAATGTTATGAACAAAAGTCAAAAGTTAATAATGCGACAAATACATCCAAATCAATAACTATCAAAAAGGAAAATAATATCTAGGAAATGGCAGTATGATACAAAGAGATTAAGCTGTGCTTAAGTGAATAAAAGAAATGAGCTGATGGGGAAGCTGTCAAAATTCCTTACGATTACAAAACAATATCTCACATATATAGATAAACATGGATAATTTATCATTTTATAAACATGTATACTTCTAAATTAGAGAACTGGTGGAGAATTCCCTAGAAGATTCATGATAGTAAGGTTCCTTACAAAGTTGTAGATCTTATGTAGTATGCATATCAAATTGGGTGCAAGTACAGAAGATACTTACTGAAGATGTGTTCAATGTTAAAATACAGTATAATCCAAGTCATAGTACTCTGATAAAAATAAATTCAAGACTATTATATTAAAGAAACTAAAATGGATGTCTTTTGCTAAAAGTAATTTACTACTACACAAATTTAGACATAAATTCTTTTTCTAAAACAAGGTTCTGTGCAAAACTATATGCTAGCAAGTAACCGAGTTAATACCATGTATTACACTTTCAAATGGACTAGCATGTACAAATTATTCGTAAAACTATCAAACTAATCTTATGCGGAGTTGCAAACTTTCAACTCCAAAATCATAGAGAACCAACTTTACGTTTTATTGCTCTTGTAAATCATAGAGAACAAAGTAAAATCAGTATCGGTTACCTGGAGAGGAAGAAGGAAGTTGGAAATTAAAGAATCAATTGCGCAGACTTCACAAAGAGCTGCAATTGCGTGACAAGCCTCCCTCCCTCGCTTACCTCCTCCAAATGCCTTGTAAGCAGTGCCATATGTAGATAGGTCTGCATTACCTTGGTGGTTTTCACCAGTAGAAATTTCAGCATCACCATCAGGATCGAGTCCATTTTCATCATCATTTAAATATATATTCTCTGTGGAGATTTTTCCAGCCAATGCTTTCAAAACATCACCACTAACTGAAGGAAACCCACTAGCCGTATACACCTCGGTCTCTATCTTATTATGACCAATATATTTCAATGTAATATTCCGATACTTAGAAGGAGACTTTTTGCCTGCTTCAATCACATTTTCAGTATTAGGCACCTTAAAGGTCTTCGTTTCAGGCAAACTTTCATTTTGATCTTTCCTGTAAAAGCATGTGATATGAAATACTACATAATGATCTAAAGCTGAAGATCTAAGCAGTGAGGAATAAAGGAATATAGAGGAAAACATATTATGACTTTAAGAAGCACAATAGATTTTAGCATGCCAAAACAGTAATATACAAGGACGATGGCTACCAATGGTGTGGTTTACAAATTTTGTGCAACTGTTCAACCTAATCATCCAAGGAACAAATGATCACATTAATTCTAGACCGTAACATTTTCCCTTTATGAATTTCAATTGAGCATTTAAGAGAGTAAACAAATAAACACCACGTAGTCTATAGGACTGTTCACTAAAAGCAACAAGTATATGATAAAACTAATTTGGTGATAGATTGCATCCATCAAAAAACCAAAAAAAAAAAAAAAAATACAGTACACCGAGAATCAGTTTCAATGCACAATCGCATGGAGATTAAAGGGTGTTGAAAGTAAAAACAAAATGATGGGACTTTAAAGATAGTCCCACGTCACTTCACTCTCTCAACTTTAAATAAACTTTGAACTTTAAGATGGTACCAGAGCCAATAGCTCGATCCTCCACGTGACAACCACACCAAGAAAAAGTGATGGTTGCACGTAACTCTTCTCGTACTTTGCACGTGACAACCACATCAAGAAAAGTGATGGTTGCACGTAACTCTACTCGTACTTTTCACGTGACAACCACACCAAGAAAAAAAATGATGGTTGCACATTTAGAGGGTGTTGAAAGTAAAAACTAAATGATAGGACTTTAAAGATGGTCACACATTGAAAACAAAAAAAAAACATGAGTATAAGATATAAGATTGGTCAAATCTCAATAAGGCTTGAGTCTTACTGTTGGAACCCGCTTATATCAAAGGCACATGTGTACCTATAAAAAGCCCATCACTCGCTCAACTTTAAATAAACTTTAAATTTTAACAAAGGGAACAATTCTTACACTAAACAGCTTCGACTTTAGTTTAAAGGAATTGGAGGGAAGTGACCAGTTCGTCGAAGAGAACCCAATCTAATTAGACACTATCCTGACAAGAAATCAAGCTTCTAGTTTTAAATATAGTTACTGAAGAACCATGCCAAAATCCACAAGAAAAGGCAAACACAAACAGAACATTGCCCATTATATCTGATATGTTCCAATTAGATGTCGTTGGACCCAGATTGAAGGTATATAAAACATACAAGTCTGATCCAACGCGATTAATACAGAATGCCATATGCACACAAGGGCGCTTACTTGCACATGATATTATTAAACAAGGTGATATGAAGAATCAAAGACACTGATTAAATGTAAAAAGAAAGGGAATGTGTTAAGCGCTCCTAAAGCCCAAAGACAATAGGGTTTAGTCACTTAATTCAAAATTCCTCACTTCGAGTCCCCTCTATACATTAACTAGCTTGTAATTTTTCCTATAACACTGCCGTCCTCCCATATAAAGTACTACATTAATACCGAGTACCGAAACTACAAAATTTGTCTAGTCTAGTTCAATTTAAGTTGTTTCATAGAACTTTTTTTCCTCTTTGCTCTACGTTAAATGTGGTTGATCGTCTATGATAATCACAGTGGTTAATTGAAAATAATCAAGAGAAAATAATCAAGAGCCTTATGCAAATATATAGAGTCATAGACCACCTCTCATATCTTAACTGATCTAACAACTAATATCTAACAATCTATTATATTCAGAACATTCCCCCGCAAGCTGGAGTGTAAATATCAATCATGTCAAGTTTGGACAGAAAACAAGCGAAAACCGGTCGAAAAAGAGATTTGGTGAGAATATCTGCTAGTTGAGTCGAAAAGGAAATATGTTGGAATGCAACCACCTTATCTGTCAACTTATCACGAATGAAATGACAATCTATTTCAATATGCTTTGCCCACTCATGAAAAACTGGATTCTCAGCAATGTGGATCGCGGTTTTGTTATCACATAATAGTGTAGTCGAAAGAGAAGAAGAAACCTCAAGATCTGTTAGAAGGGAGATAAGCCATACCAACTCAGCAACTGTATGCGCCATATATTTATACTGGGCCTCAGCAGAAAAATGAGCCACTACATTTTGCTTCTTACTCCACGTAACCAAGTTTTCTCCTAAGAAAACACAGCAGCCACTAGTGAAACGACGATCATCAATAGAGCCAGCAAAGTCAGCATACGCAAAGGTTGTGAGCAACAACATAGATGATGGTTTATAAAGAAGGCCATGTCCTGGAAAACCTTTGATGTATCTGAGAATATGCTCAACTGCTTTAAAATGATAGGTCAAAGGATTCTGCATATACTGACTCACTGTACTAACAGCAAAGTAATGTCAGGACGAGTGACAGTGAGATAAATAAGCTTCCCAATTAGACGTCGATATTGTCCTAGGTCGGGTAGTGGAGGATCTAAGAAAGAGCTCAATCGAGATACCTTGACTGAGGAATCCATATGAGTGTTTGCTGGTTTATATCTCAGAAATCTTGTCTCAGAAGATCAAGTGCATACTTGCGCTGAGAGAGCTCTAATCTACCAGAATTCCGTGATACTTCAATTCCAAGAAAATATCTAAGTGGTCCCAGGTCGTTGGTGTGGAAGAGTGAAGACAGATGTTCTTTCACCTTGGAGATGCCAGCAGAATCATCTCCAGTAATGATAATATCATCAACATACACCAACACAATTACCCTGCACTGAAGACGATTATGTGTAAAGAGAGATGTGTCGACGTGACTGCGTTTGAAGCCAATTTGTCGTAGAACTGTACCATACTTTTCAAACTAGGCACACAGTGACTATTTCAATCCGTATAATGATTTTTGTAGAAGACAAACCATAAACTCCCCCGGTCGCTCAAAGCTAGAAGGTTACTGCATATAAATAGTCTCGAAAAGATTGACATTAGAAAGGCATTCTTCACATCAAGTTGATAAAGTGGCCATGCCTTAGAAACAGCCAAGCATATAAGAACACGAACTGAGGTCAATTTAGCAACTGGCGAAAAAGTCTCAAAATAATCCAAATCCTATTGCTGAGTAAATCCTTTAGCCACTAAGCGAGGGTTGTGTGGGGGCTGGAAGGGTCGGCGAAGGGGCTGGTGGGTCGGCGAAGGGGATGAAGGGGTTTGAGTGGTCTGGAGGGAAGAGGCGGCGGCTGGGGGAAGGGATCGAAGGTGATGCTGGAGCAAAGAAGCGGCGGCGGCGGATGGGAAGGAGGTAATTTGGGAAATTAAGGTTTTTTTCTTGATTATCTTCAGAGCTCTGATACCATAAATTTAATCAAGAGAAAATGTTTTATTGGCTTAATCATTAATCCGTTCTACATGCAAATATATAGTCATAGACCACCTCACATCTTAACTGATCTAACAACTTCTCATATCTTAACTGATCTAACAACTAATATCTACCGATCCATTATATCCATAACATTAATTATCACAGTCACAGCTTTTGATATCGGCTAAATATTTAGGGTGTGGGGGAGGGGTACCATAATTAGCCTATGTATGCTATTATATCTGTCATGTTAAGTACAACATATGTCGAAATAAGTATCACATATGTCTAAATATATGTAACAAAAAATACTGAAAATATCCTATTCACTGGTAAAAATCTTCCAAGTTTTTATTCAATGATACTTCTTCCCCTCCAAAGAACATTTAATCCTATCTATTTCCCTGCAAAATACCCTTACACATCCTTAAATTATTATATGTAACTTTTAAGTACTAGACTTGATATACAAACCACTAGAAAGCTATTAATTGTTGTAATTGATAGTAAAACATTACATTTATCAGTAAACTACTACATTTTATTGTGAATGATATAATTTTTGAATAAGATTATCAGTGTACATATAGTGTTTTGCGAACAGCGCAATGATTAATAGCTAATTCTAGAGTTTTTAACAAGCTAAACAAAGAAAAATTCATAAAACGGGATCCTAAAGTTAAACGGATTTATTTTATAATCAACAAAAAGTGGAGAAAACTAATCATGAGTAGTTTGTCTAAATCAAGGTTTCGGATCTTGGTACAGGGATTGGATGGTCACATCTGGGATCGGAATTGATAATCTCGGTCGTATCGCTCATCTCGGATCGAAATATTAGATTTTATATCATTTTAGAAAACAAACTCTCAAGAATTAGGAGCTTTTTTAAAATAAACATTATAAGTAACTATAAACAATTTGGTAAATTCTTTTGTAATTAATGATGTCTAACATTGTATTAATAATGTCAAACTAACTAAAATGACCCAATGACGTATAATAAACCCATTAAACCATTAATGAAATCATTAACCCCATAGTAAATACACTAACCAGAACTAAACTTAATACGAAAACCCCATTTATAAAATGGTAAACACGATATTAATTGGTATCGAACAGAATCGGTTTCAAAACTTGGACGATAAACTTTAGGAAGCCATCTATCGGCCGAGAATTAAAACCATGGTCTAAATCACTGGAATTTCGATATTTGCATTGTGCATGGAAAAAGATCTCATGAACATCAACATTGCATCATCTCTTGTTATATATATAGGAAGAGAATAATGAAAAAACGAGTCCCTAGAAGGCTTTTCGTTAGATGGCATCAAAGATATATATCCTCAATGAATTTTTTCGACGATCTGCAGCACCCATCATCATCATCTCTATCATGTAAGATGTGGACACACCCAATTTCGTGTGATTCCACCGTCGAATTAGCAATGTAAAAAATTCTATTGTCGGTAAACCGTTAATTTTGCACCCACTAAATCAACGGTAATAGAATCACATGCAATTTGGTATATCCACATCTTACATGGTAAAGATGATGATGATGGATGTTGGTCATCGAAAAAAATTGAGGGTAAATTTTTTCAACGCCATAGGAGGAAATTCCTTCCTATGGCACCTTTTCTCCATTATTCTCATATAGCAAGCTGATAAAACTACCGTCAACTAGTGCTTGCTATACCTCGATCCAACCATCAAACACATCGCCACTGTCTACCTTGTTTTTCATGCAAAGATGCATGTGTATAGAATTTTGATGATTCAGAACATTACAAAGTGAATGGTTATCATAAAGATTACATAAACTGGGAACACTAGATTAATCCTTAGAATGCTTTTAAATCATTAAAAGTCTATACACATGCATCTTTGCATGAAAAACAAGATAGACGGTGGCGATGATGTGTTTGATGGTTGGATCGAGGCATATCAAACTGCTTACGGTTGTTTTATCTGCTAGTAGCTGATAACCCGTTTTCTCATATATATATATATATATATATATATATATATATATATAAAGAGAGAGTAATGGAGGAAAGAGTCCATAGAGGGAATTTCCTCCTATGGCGCGTCGAAAAAATACACCCTCCACCATTTTCCCGACGATCGGCACCCATCATCTTCATCATCTAATATGTGGATACACCAAAATTTCATTTGATTCTAACACTTCACCGTTGATCTAGGGGGTGCAAAATTAACGATTTACTGACAATAGAACTTTTTACATTGCTAATTCAACGGTTAAAAAGTTATAGATACACATGAAATTTGGGTATCCACATCTTAGATGATAAATATGAAGATGATGGGTGCCGATCGTCGAATAAAATGTTAGATGATTGAATTTTTTTTACGTCATAGGAGGAAATTCCCTCCTATGGCCTCTTTCCTCCATTATTCTCACATATATATTGGGAGCTGATCAATTGAGAGCAGTGCTCATTTTATAAAATGAGGCCAATTTTTCAAACGCACGATCCAAACTGGTCATTATCCATATGTTTTAGATTGCTTATATATCAGATTTCACAAGATTTGGAGACCTCTAGCACATGACACATCCATTAGGTGGAGTGAAAAATTAACGGTTTTTCGATATGTGAAAAATGTGATCACTAGATGGAAAAGATAGAGCTCTCCAAATCTAATGAAATTTGATACGTGGACTATTTAAAACATGTAGGTATGCTCCATGCCTCTAAGTGTTTCGAAGCTTAGGTCATATTTAATATAAAATCCTAAAAGGATCTTGCCCAAATGACCGAATAATACAGATCCCATTTAACTCAGTGGCCGCCTGGCAGGCGAGTAACATCGATATTGCTCAAAGTAGGGTTTGTTGGAAAGATGGGTGTAAGAAGTGCTGTCAAATTAAAGGGCAAGAGGTTCCATTACCATGGAAAGTAACAGGTTCAAACGCAAAGTGGAAATCCAGATGAATCTGAATGATCTTATAAAATGTAGTCAGACCCTGAAGGTTAGGTTAAATACTAAATGATCAGCCCCTGTGCGAGCTAAATGACAATCTAATAAGTACTGAAAGAATGGTTGCACAAGTATAAACTAAAACACAAAATGAAAAATACAAAAACTATGATGAGAATAATTAACTGCAGAAATTATGGCAAAATAATTTCAAGAAGAAACTATTAATATATAAGAATTCAAACAGTTCATGTAAGACAATATCATGAATCTACCTATTCAGTGCACCACCAAAAAGTAGCTGTCGGATTTGAGTATCACTTCCCACATTCATGTATTTAGCATCGGGGCAGTACTTAGAGGCCCAATTGCGAAATTTGTCTGCAGCTTTTTGCTGTTCTATTTTAGCAACTTCTTCCATCTTTGAAAGATGAGTTCGGTTAACAAGCATTCCCTCAGATTCCATTTGCACTAACAGAAACCCAAATGGACGCCAATACTTCTCATAGAAATCGTACATATTTCCCTTACGATAAGCACCATTGAGCAGCCAGTTCTTCCTCTCAAGCTTTACTTTCATGCTTTGGAAAAGCTTTAAAGTGTCAATTGAATCTAATGCAGAATAGCAAATCCAAGGTATCCGTTCTTCTCTTTGAAGCACTTCTACAGGAGCAATAGTTATAATTTTTCCTTCAGATCCATCTTTTTTCACTTTCTTCTTGCCAAAGATAGATTTCATTGATATCTTCCCGATATTGAAGTCATGGACAGGAAATGACTGTTCATTGTCCATGACCCTTGGGTCATTTGTGAGAGCTTCGAGTGAATAACCACCATGGGCTTTTCTTGAAGAGTCCCAGAGACGAGCAAGATGCATTGTATCAGCATGGAATCCCGAAAGCTTGATCCTATAGTTTTGTATAACATGGTTATCAAAGCTATAATTATGCCACACCTACAAAAAGAAGCCATAGTTTCTTCAATTAATTTCATCACTATGGACAAACATACACATTGCATCTTTAGATATGAACAGATGAACAAAGAATGCCGCGCTTAGAATATCTGAAGCCAGTTGATATGAACTAGACTGATAATTACTATTGTCTATTGTTGACAAAAACATTACAAATATTTAGTAAAGTCAGGGTTACATATCAGTGATGTCAAGCCTTTCAGTGTTGATGTTTGGTGCAACAAATGACAACAGTTTTCACACATTGATTCCCAATTTAAGATACAATAGGCGATCTTAAAGGCAAATAAAACATGACAAAAATCACAGGCCTTATATTACCATGGACCATCCTCATGGTTAGAGCAATCCCCCTACCAACCATCCTCCTTTGTGACAATCACAAATTCTTTTCTCTTAGGTGGGTTAGTCAATTGGAACTATAAGTTAGAACTGGAACATTAGTGGGATAATTATAATGTTAGTGTTTGTAACGCCCCAATTCCTAGAATTCGAAAATATGGACCGAAACCGCCAGTGCTCCTAGACAAGGGGAAATCGTCTTGCCATAGTCACACCTAAGGCTCTAGCTAAATCTGTACGATAATATTCAAGATATAATACTAACATCATGCTGCATAAATAACAAATAATACTGATGAATCCATGAGATAAAGATAGGGATAATAAATATCCAAACAAGTACTCAACCGTAATAGTATGCGTATGTGTGTCATAGCATGATTATATGAGTGTAGTGAAGCCCGCGTGCACATGTAGATATAGATACGACACTAATATGAAGCAAGCAAGTAAACGGGTCAACTCGGTCAAGTCATATCCTAGTTGGTCGCTAAAAGGGTAATCTATCATGTCGTGAGTTCGAGTGTGTGCGTCAATCTCTGCAGGAGTATTCCTAACCTAAGGGTAGAGCCCCAGAGGCTAGAGAACACGGGCCCAAATGTTGAATGAGTGTACAAGTTATAGTAACAAGCGACCGATATAGCCCGGTACGAACTGTAGTAACAAGCGACCGAAATAGCCCGGTACGAACTGTAGTAACAAGCGACCGAAATAGCCCGGTACAAGCTGCCGGTATGGGACACCTGAGATCCTATTGAACGAATGCACACTCAAACTACCCCAACACCCCGCGTATTTATAACCAACATGGCAATAAACTGAATCACTAATTAGAAATGCTGAATGGACGGGCACTTGTAATATCATGTTAATTGTACGGAAATTGAACTTGTAACAGTATAGATTGTGTCATGGCATGTAATTCAACATTCTAACTAGATATCTCGTTTTAATATGAGTAGACTAGAACAATGAGTAGTCATGACATGTTAAGTATGGTAGTTATAATATGATAGTGTCCATAAACAAGAATAACATGTTAGATTTGCTCAAGCATGTCGACAATAATAGTCTCAAGTAAAATGTTAAATATAGACGATATGATATAATAAAGTCAAAAATGTAAATAAGACTCTACATAAATATGCAAGTATCTGTATTTAACATCCGGATTTATTTATTGGAAAGAATAATAAACCGAAATTTGGTTTTAAAGGATTAATATGATTAAATAGGAATAACAAATTACAGATGCATAAAATGGATAGTGGTAATAGTATAATTACGAAATAGTAGTAAGTAAGATAAAATAAGTGACAGATTGACTAGTTATCATGTAAATGCTAGTAATAGGTTTTATAGTCATGTGATAACAGAAAGTATTAATACAAATTATAGTGTCAATATAATTTATATGACTAGGGCACATAGAGTGCAGTGATGTTATAAGTAGTGGTAGTGTAGAAACTTCAATTTATATACATTAAATATTAAGCTCAGAGCATTTATTGATTAACAGTAATAATGGTATATTTTTATGTTTTAGATTGGGATATAAGTGTTGACATTTTGCATACTGGTGTATACCAATGTGGTTGCAACAGAATCATATAATTACTTATAAAGCTTTTATGTATTAAACCGCATTTGCAAGTTAATAATTATTTTATTACGCTTGCACTTTTACAGTTCACATGATGAATGGATTAATGGGTGCTCTATATCCTAGGGTTTTCATCATATGTACAAGTATTATAGGATATATTAATGAAGCGACATAATATTACAATTTTATTTAAATATTGTAAGTTAATAATTTATTTATAGAATTGCGATATTGCATCGACTAAAAATAGAGTAAGAGTACTTATCTCAGAGACGGATAAACACAATGACACGAAACGCAACTCTAAGCTTTGATGGCTGGGCTAATTTTGAAGAAGAAAATATTATGATGGGAAAGAAAGAGAAAGTTGATTTACATAAGGAGAGAAATGATGATAATGAATATATATAAAGTTGTAATAAGATAGAAGAATAAAATATTGAGCGATATATTTGAAGAGAGATCCAAATACTGTTAAAAAGATTAAATTATGTGTGAGTTTGTAAAGATTGTTTGGTATGTGTAGTTAAAATAGGTGTAAGGTTTGTTATTAGGATAATAGAAAATATTTATATAAATATATATAGGGTTTTAAATAGATATGATATATATATATATTAGTTTAAAGGTGTATGATTAAAATAGATATATATTTGTTTAGGGAGATAAAATATATTTGGAGTGAGAATATAAGAAAATATATATGAGTTTAGAAAAATAATTCTCATAACCCCCAATAGTTTAACTTGAAAGATTTAAAATGAGATTTAAAAATTAAAAGATTATTAATAATATCTCATGGTAGACAAAACATTGTACTAGAATATAAATAAGATATTATTAGATTTAGCAAAACAAAACTTTAAAAGTTAAATATCACATACTTAACTAATTTAGATTAATATATTTGTTTCCATATCTAGTATTTGAAAATATATTAGATATAAATTAAAATAAGATATTAACAAATTATCAAACAACCTTAAATACTAAATATCTTTTGTTAAAAACAACCATACTAATATTATCTATTTAGTTACGAAACTAATGTTAAACAAATAAATATTATATGTATAGAAATTTATGATTTTAATCAAATAGTAAACAAACATAAATACTAATAATATACTTTTTTAATAAACTTGGAAAACCATAACTATAACAAATTTAAAACCATAATAATATATTTTATCTTAATTAGAAAGTATTAAACTGCAACTTAAAATAATAATAATAATATAACAAAACCCAATACATTCAAAAGAAAAAGAAAAGAAAAAACTTACGATCGGGCTAGGGTTTTACCGTGTTAGTCAATTAGAACAGGAACTAAAACTCAAAGGTTTGAAGTCGGTCATACTTGGAACTAGAACTTTTGAAGAAGAAAAAAAGTTCTACTTCCAAGTAGAGAAGTAGAACCTTTTATATCGAAAAAATTGAGTTCCATCCTGAAAATTTATCCCGCTTATTTGGATGGAACAAAATAATAAAAATTAGAACCATCAAACCACTCTCCCCCCCCCCGAAAACTATTCCTCTCTCCCCTTTCTCTTGCCCCTCCATATATCGTAGCCAAGCAAATCAACTAAAAATCTCAATCTTTTTCTCATCTACCAACTAAATTTGAGGAAAGTATGCATCCATATGTAACCATAAAATGAAATATTTTAGAAAGTTTAATTTTGATATATTTTGTGAAATTGTATATTGACCGCAATCAATACATATTATTACATGATCAATATTAGAAAACATAAATTAAAAAAATATAAACATTTAAAATTATTAAATAGCATTCAAAAAAATAAAAATTAAATAGCGTTTATACATAAGTATAGGTGACATTTTGGTATCTCGGCATACATAATCGATATACAGAAAGAATAATGAGAAACTCATGTGTTGGGTGTATAATCAGTTTAATGTTAAATCTTATTTCTTTTATTTTGAAAACTATTTACAATGAATTATAAATATTATTTAATTGGTGGCAAACTTTATTCATATTTAAATTTATTTTAACATCAATATATTTATATAGTGTAAAATATTTTATTTTTATTTAGATTATAATATTTTATTTATAAAGAATAATGGAGGAAATGTACCATAGGAGTGAATTTCCTCCTATAGCATCAAAAAAATACACCCTCCATGAATTTTTTCGACGATCGGCACCCATCAACTTCATCTCTATTATCTAAAGATGTGGATACACAAAATTTCATATGATTCTACCACTTTTTCATCATTGATTTAGTGGATGCAAAATAAATGTTTTATAGACAATAGAACTTTTTACATTGCTAATTCAACGGTGAAATGGTAGAATCACATGAAATTTGGTGTATCCAAATCTTAGATGATAAAAATGATGATGATGTGTTGCGATCGTCGAATAAAATGGTGGAGGATATCAATTTTTAACGCCACCTAACGAAAAAGCCTCCTAGGCCTTTTTTTTATTATTCTCTTGTTTATATGTATTATCATTATTAATGATTATTCATAAATAGCATGACCTGGTGCTTATAGAATAAACAATTATTTGTTGTGCCAAATAAACATAAATGTTTAATTTAGATAAATAAATGTATATAAAAAGCACATGATGTTATATCATCAAATGCACTTGTATAGTTTCAATCGTCAGTTCTATTTTAGTTCTAGTAGATCTAGGATCTCGTAAAAAAAAGTCCCAGTTCTACCAAAAAGTTCTGATTTTATCTAAAAGTTCCAATTGACTAGCAGGCCCTAAAGATAACAAAAAGATCCACCTCCACTTTCCTCGTCTCTAATGACCTCATGTTTGCTAATGATCTTTCCACGTCTGAAGGACTGGAAATATCGTATGTAAACTATGTATGTGATAAGTGACTTAAAATGAATGACTAATTTATTTATGCAATTCATGTGTTAAGTAAGGTGATTGCTGTAGAAATGTGGCCAAATATCACTGCAAAGACAATAATCATACTTACCTGTCATATACAATGTCAAAAGCATGGATGGGATGGCAATTTGATGCGACACACGAAAGATGCAGCTGTGCGTAGGATTGTTTTGTTGGAGGTTGAAAATCGGTCATGCTTTTGTTACCCATAGCTTAAATGTGTCGGGTATGGCTAATATAGCTTATTTATATAGGAATTGCAGTTATGCATGGGATTGTTTTGTTGGAGGTTGAAAATCGGTCATGCTTTTGTTACCCACAGCTTAAATGTGTCGGATATGGCTCATTTAGCTTATTTATATAGGAATTGTTCGTTACATATTGTCATCAACTATTATAACATGAACATCTTTGCGATTAATACTTATTTGTTCTCCAAATACTACAGATTAAGAAAGGAACGTGGATGTCAATAAGATGCAAAGAGGTAGGGTGCCATAAGTGGGCAAGCAGGTCAAGAGATTTTATTTTTTGCGGATATAAGTCTAGCAGAAATCAGGTCAAGTCTAAGCATTTAATTTTTCTAGCTTGACCCAACTGAACCTAATCCCACTTGATCATCGCCGTCTTTACTTGTGTGCCGGTACACTGTCTCCAAGAGATTTTTTTTATAAAAAAAAAGGCATCAACTAGTTCACCCAGTTTCCACATTTTAGTGGTCTAGGATGCAGGTATAATGTATAGACTATAGAATCCAGGCTGGGACTAAATCCTGCTTTGCATTTTACAACTACAGGCCCACCAATGCACTTTCCATTGTACACTTTGAGCATCTAATTTATTGATCCGGCAATCAGCTCTCATGGCAGAAAAAGAACCCATGAACAGAAAAGTGCTTCTACAACTTTGTGAAATTTATAATTCCACACAGTACTACATATTTTCTATTTTTAGATTAACAGATGGATCAAAATTGGTACAGTTAGGACAACAGTTGTAAGATTTCTAACATGAAAAGTTTGTGGGTTTGTATAATTGTTAAGATATGTAGCTTTGCATAAGGAATCAAGCTTATAAGGTTGAACTAATGATAGATTATATCATGTTAAAAGGTGCCTGGCACTTAAAGTTACCAATGAAACTACCTTCTTAATCGATGGATCTTCAAAGAATGGAGCAAACTCCATTAAAACACTTCTCCCACCATCAAGCACATCAACCCAAATACAAGATTTTCCACTACCAAAATCTGCTTGGGAACCACAATAAATACTAAAGCATATGATATCTCCATGACCAACCGGAGTTTCCAGTTTCACATCAATGTTGGCAACCTGAAAAAAAGTCAACATTCGACACACTTAACCAAGCAACATACAATAAAAGGATTACAAAGTGCTTAATAAGAAGTTATGAATAAAGAGAGTAAAGGACCCATGAAAATACTGACTTACAATCTAACCATATATACAGAAAAGGTTTGTCATGAAAAAGGATGCTGAAAAGCCTAAAACCTGTGCAGTCTAAACGGCAAATGTTTACTACAAAATTTTAACTATTCACCGAATGTGGCGAAGCAATAACCAACGGCCTTACCAATGAAGCATAGCCCTCAGTATAACTCAACTAAACGAGAGGTCGCCGCTTTGATTCCTAAGTGGGGCCCAATAAACAGCAACAACAGACTTACATCTAAATTACAAAGCAGTTATACTTGTGTGTGTGTGTGAACAATGGAGGACAAAGGTCCTAAAAGGAAATCTTCCTATGGCGGAGATCAAAAGTCAACCCTAGTATGCTACACAATTTTTCTTGACGATCGGCGTCGACCATCTTCATCGTCTATGCTATAGGCACAACTATTTTCATGGGATTTTAATACTTCTTTGACCGTTGATTCAATGGGTGAAAATTTGTTTTATATACTCCGTGCAATCCATTTCAATTAAGTTGATCAACACATCCTAGATAGTGTATGGTTACAAAATCACATTGGTTGGAAGTGTTTTACATATTCTATAACTAGTTTTGAAGTTATAAAAATTCTATAGCAAAAATAAATTGGCATGCTTAAGCACATGTATACCCTTCCAAACAACGTGATTTTGTATGTGTTGATCAACTTGATTGAAATGGATTGTCGATCGGACGTTCGTGGATTTGAAAAACACAAACTCCGATTAAGTTCATCAACACAAAAAAGTTCGTGTGTTTGAGAGAGAGAAGGTTTAGATCCGTTAGGGCGGGGTTCATGATTTTCAAATTCACTAACTTTTCTGTGGGACGTCCGATCGATGATCTATTTCGATCAAATTGATCAACACATCCTAAATAGTGTATGTTCATAAAATCATGTTGTTTGGAGAAGAGTGTGTGTGTAGAGAGAGAGGATGAGGAGTATACAATGTCATTATAGGAATTTTCTACACTGGTAGGGACACATGGTGGCACGCTATTCATTTATCCATATCACTTTACCTTTTCTCACACTAACATCAATGATTGTTAGATTTGCAAAATACATGGATCAGTGGATAGTATGAAGCCATGTGTGCCGCCAATGTAGGAAATTCCTAGGAAAAAATATTTGAATTGCCCACTACTTGGTTTCAAACTCTCTAATGAGATGCCAAAACAAACCCACTGTTGCCGGTCCCAAGTCCGGAAGAGAAAGGGTGAGGGTTGTGGTAGGCTTATGACAGCCAACGTAAAACTTTGTCGCATTCTATGACATGAACCATAATAAGAATATCGTTGGGGCGTCCCCTACGCAGTGACGCGCTATATCGGATTCCGAGTGTAGTGTTAAGTATGCAAGGGCTTCTAGGTCGTCGTCCAGAAACGGCACGCTACATCGGACCCCGGATGTAGTGACAAATAAGCAAGGGTCGTCGTCCAGAAACAACACGCTATATCGGACCCCGGGTGTAGTGACAAATAAGCAAGGGTTTCATAGGATCCGTCTAGTTTCCTAGAACATAGATTCCTTTACGGGTAGACTAATAGAATTAGTGGAGGTGATGATTAGGAAGAGAGTTGGTATTATGTGTTTGCAAGAAACTAAGTGGGTAGATGAAAAGAGTAGAGTCATAGAGCCTTGGGGTTATAAGCTTTGGTATACGGGTAGAGATAAAAATCGTAATTGGGTAGGCATAATCATAGATAGACGGTTGCTTGAGGATGTAGTTGAGATTAGGAGAAAAGGTAATAGAATTTTACTGGTTAAGTTTATTCGAGGTGGAGAGATCCTTAATATTATTAGTGTTTATGCACTACAGATAGGTCTTGATGACGCTAGTAAGCGTCTATTCTGGGAGGATTTAGAAGAGATGGTGCAAGGTATACCTAGTGGAGAGAAGTTATTTATTGGTGGTGATCTTAATGGACATGTAGGTACTAGTCGTAGTGGGTTTGATACTATCCATGAAGGTTTTGGTTTTGGACAAAGGAATGAAGTAGGCGACTCGATTTTAGATTTTGCCTTATCTTATGACTTGATCTTAGCAAACACATGGTTTAGGAAAAGAGAGTCCCACCTTATCACTTTTAGGAGTGGATCAAGTGCTAGTTAAATAGACCTTTTTCTGACGAGAAGAATAGATAGAGGTTGTTGTATCGACTGTAAGATAGTGCCAGGTGAGAGTGTAACCACTCAACATAGACTTTTAGTTCTAGATTTTCGATTTAGAAGAGGACCTAGGAAGATTAGACGTAAGGCAGAGCCTAGAATTAAATGGTGGCGATTAAAAGAAGATAATCAAAAGGCTTTTATAGATCGTGTAGTCCAAGAAGCGAATTGGCAGTCGGAAGATGATTCAGACAGAACATGGAACAAAATGGCTAGTTGTATCAAGAATGTAGCTAGAGATCTACTTGGTGAGTCGAGAGGTGGTGCTCCACCATCTAAGGACACATCATGGTGGAATGAAGAAGTAAAAACTGCTATTAAAATTAAAAGGGATTATTATAAAGATTTGAAGAAAAGTAGAGATGTGGAGAGATTTGAGAAGTATAAAATGGTTAAAAAGGAAGTTAAGAAAGCTGTTCAGGAAGCTAAATCTAAGGTCTACATGGAGGTGTACGAGAAATTAGACACTAAAGAGGCTGAAAATGATATATACCAGATTGCTCGGATGCGGGAAAGGAAGACTAGAGACTTATGTGCTGTCAAAAATGATAATCAGAAGGTTTTAGTTTGAGATGAGCATATCAAGAAAAAATGGAGAGATTATTTTGACAAATTGTTCAATGAGAGCTTTACTAAGAATTTGGATGGACTTGTCATTCAATCTCAAGATATAAATCGTGATTTCATGCGTAAAATAAGACTACATGAGGTTAAAGAAGCTTTGAACAGATGAGTTTAAGAAAAGCGGTTGGTCCTGACGGGATTCCTATCGAGATTTGGAGATGCTTAGGAGAAATAGGCGTTAAATGGCTGACAGATATGTTTAATAAGGTTTGGCAGACAAAAAAGATGCCAAATGAATGAAGGAAAAGTATCATTGTACCTATCTACAAGAACAAGGATGACATTCAAAGTTGCTCAAACTACCATGGAATAAAACTTATATGTCACACCATGAAACTTTGGAAGAGAGTGATTGAACACAGGCTAAGGAAGGATATTAAGATAACAGAGAACCAGTTTGGGTTCATGTCTGGACGATCGACGACAGAGGCTATTCATTTGCTTCGTCAACTTGTCGAGCGTTTTTGAAAGTGGAGAAGAGATTTGCATATGATATTTATTGATTTAGAAAAAGCGTACGACAAGTATATTGACATAATCAAGAATATGTACGATGGAGTAGTGGCAAATGTCAGAACTTGCGGCGGCTTAACGAGTGATTTTCCGATTACAATTGGTTTACATCAAGGATCTGTATTAAGTCCATTCCTGTTTACCATCGTGATGGATGAGCTTACTAGAACTATCCAAAATGAGGTACCTTGGTGTATGCTATTCGCTGATGATATTGTTCTAGTAAATGAAACGAAATCAGGGGTTAATGCCAAATTGGAATTATGGAGGCAAACATTAAAATCTCGGGAATTCAGATTGAGCAGGTCCAAGACAGCATATATGCATTGCAAATTTAGTAACCAGAGAAGTCAAAACCATATTGGTATAATATTGGAAGGGCAAGAGATATCACCGAGCGACCAGTTTAGATATCTAGGTTCCATCATCCAAAAGAATGGGGAGATCGATAGTGTGTTAATCAAAGGATCCAAGCTGGTTGGTTGAAATGAAGGAGTGCAACAGGGATTTTGTGTGATCGTAACTTTCCGTTAAAATTGAAAGGGAAGTTTTATCGGAGCGTTATTCGGCCTGTCTTATTATATGGTACAGAACGCTGGACTCCTAAGAAGCATCATACACAGAAGATGCACGTAGCGGAGATGTGCATGCTTCGTTGGATGTGCGGTAACACTAGAAAAGATAAGGTGCGAAATGAGGATATTCGTGCAAAAGTTGGTGTAACACCTGTGGAGGAGAAGATGCGGGAAAACCGGCTAAGATGGTTTGGTCATGTGCGACGCAGACCTATGGAAGCACCGGTTCGACGAATAGATACTCTCGATATGGGCAATCGCAAAAGGTCAAAAGGGAGACCGAAGAAAACATGGATGGTTATGATACGAAACGATATGGTTGCCAAAGGACTCAATGAAAGTATATTGTTCGATAGGAGTGAGTGGAGACGGAGGATTCATGTGCTAGACCCGGCGTGATTCTCATGTTGGTTCATGTAGCCTACCCCATATGCTTGGGATAAAAGGCTCAGTTGTTGTTGTTGTAATGAGATGCCAAAACCTAACAAAAGAGAGTGTTGAAAGGGCAGTTGGTTGGTAAACATATCTATATTATTGACCATGCATTTAAGAACTCGGTTTGTTTAGATGAAGAGAGTTTATAAATTTACTATAAAAATTTCTCTCGGGACACAAATACAGTCAAAGAGCTTAATACATTCTGCAAATTTAAAAGAAAAATATAAGTTTGAGAAAGCATAACACTACTTCCTCCACTTCCAACAGAAATAGGGCAAATCATTTTCTTCTTGTGTGGCGAAGCATTCTGCTTTCCCATTTTAACTTCACAGCCACAGGCAGGGGCGGACCTATTTTTGTCCAAGATCAGCAAGCAACAGCAGCCGCTTTAGGAGACGTGGGGTTGAAGGAGGAGCAAAGGTCGGCCCCTCATCCTCATCTCATCCTTCTTCGTTTTCGTCCAAGATCAGCAAGCAGCAGCAGCAGCCATAGGAGACGTGGGGTTGAGGGAGGAGCAAAGGTCGGCCTTTGACGGCGAAAGCGCGGTTCATGTGGTGAGGGAGCTGAGGGAGAGCTTCAATTTGGAAAAAACGAGAAGCTTTAAATGGAGGTCAGCTCAGCTGAAGGGTTTGTTGAGGTTGATGGAGGAGAGAGAGAATGAGATCATGGCTGCTCTCTATTCTGATCTCGAGAAACCCCAAATGGAATCTTTTCTTTATGAGGTTTGCCTTTTTTCTTTTCTTTTTTCCTTCTAATTTTTGTGTTTTGTACTGTTTGAATTGGATCTTGATTATGCCCAATTAATGGGTTTGTTGATTTATGCTAAAATCTTTCAATTTCATTCTATTTTATATTTTTTCGATTTTAATTTTTTATGTGTTTTCTACTGTTTGAATGGGGTTTTGATTATGCAAAATTAATGGGTTTACTGGCTTATGCTGAAAGCTTTCAATTTTATTCTATTATATATTTTTATTAAAAAAATATTTAGTAAATGAGGTTTGTGATATTAGACTATTGGTGGTTCTTTATGAAAAAATTATTTATTATTTCCTCTATGCTAACCTTCATATTGTTAGAGTTCAGTTCTATGCTTAGCTTTTTTCTTTTCTTTTTTGGGTTTTTTGGTTCGGTACTAGTTGTGTTTAATCTTTGAACTAAGCTATTCAATCAAATTTCAATGGAGAGCTTATCAAAAGAAATTTATAGAATTTTATTAATTGGTATTTCCCCATATATGTATTTATTTTCTTTGTATACAACATTTTTCGGTGCAGATCTCGATGGCGAAATCTTCATATAAATGCATCCTGAAGAAGTTGAAAAGTTGGATGAAATCAGAGAAGGTATTTTCGACGAACAATGACAAATGTTAAAACTTTTTTGCTTTTATTTATTGTCCTGTAATATTTGAGCTTTGTATAGATGGGATCTCAAATCACAACATTCCCATCATCTGGTAGTATCATCGCGGAGCCATTTGGTGTTGTGTTGATCATATCAGAATGGAATTATCCCTTCTGCATGTATCTTATTTATCCTTGCACGTAAATTAATCTCAAAGTAGTTTTTATAGGCAATTTTAATATGTTTGGCCCCACCCTTTGAAAATTCCTGAATCCGTCACTGGCCACAGGCAAACGATTAACTGCAGATGACTTTGAATCTTGCATCTTACCAATTAGCGTAGAGTATTTTTAAATTACTTTTCTTTTTTCTATTAATTTCCTAACAGCAAGAATAGAACCTACTCATTTCAGGAGGCAGTGTCCAGCAACACATGTACGTGTTAATTTATTTAAAAATACGAATGCACTTCAATAAGTTCATCCAAACCAACTGCTAGCTATAATGACAGAAATAAAAATGTATGCAACCATATGAAACAATAAGCAACTCTAATACCTCGGTATCACAAGCATGGATAAGATCCCTATACTTTGTAGTGAGCAGTGCGACTACTTCCCTCGCCTTCGCAACATTATCCACCACAAGCACATCATCATAAATCTGTACAAGCTTCTCCTTCGGACTCATCCCCTTGCTAATAACAGTTCTCCTGCCCTGTTCTTCGGCAACTAAAGGTTTCTTAACTTCCGTGTTGTTTTCAACTGTGTTATCGTGTGTATGCTCCTCCGACTTAGTACCCTGAACTCTGTTTGGATCGCAATCTATCTTAACATTATCAAACCATACAGGCTGAGTTTTCGGCCGAGGCAAATCTATAGGAATTTCAAAAGACGAAGCATTGCTTCTGTAACCGATTACATCAAGCGGAATTCTCCCAAGTGCAAGACCCTCGCAAGTGCCGTCGCGCAACTTCACAAGCTTCGATCTTTCGGCTTCGTCTTCGGCTTCCATGCGGTCACGCATCTTTACAAACCTCAACCTTTCGGTTTCCTTACGCCATAAGTCGACGTCTGGTGGTCTAACATCGTTGTAAAAGCTTCGAAAACTTGGAAGAATGAACCAAACAGCAGAATCAAGAGACGGCGATGCAAAAAGACTGGAAATTGGAAAGGGGAAAGAGGGGAGAAAAGGGAAGTACCGCAATGTGACGGACGCGGGTCGGGTCGGACCCGATAAGGAGAAGAGGTCTGGACCCGATAACATGGAAACCCCCATCGCCATGGCTCCGGCGAACCTCTGAAGTCTCGCGCCGCCGAGCTCGATGCTGCAAAGCGCCGTCTTGGAGTTTGTGAGGGGGCAGAATGGTCAATTTCGGGGGCGTCGCCGCCCTCTCTCGCTTGAGAGCTAAAACCCTAGAGCGACCGGGTTCTAAAACCCTAGCGAGGGTTGAGGATGAGAGAGCGAGTGAAAAAAGGATAAGAAATATTTATATTTTTATCCTTCTTTTTTACCAAGAAAAGGCGTACTTTTAGTTACAGCAGGCTAGTTGGCGTTGTGTCGTTTTGAGTTGCTCATTTTTTTGGCACGTGCGGCACATGAAAGGAGAGTCAAAGGACTCGAAATTGATTGCAGGAAAACCCCTTAGAGTTTACCCCTTTTCAGATATCACATCCCCTCTACCGATTCATTTTGCAGAAACACATTCTGCTCGCCTGCGAAAACCATCAAAATACTCAAATTTACAGTTTAATACCGAGTATTTGAGCCTTTAGGCCGATGAACATAGACAATATGCGCGCTAACAATGAATCACTTCAAAGAGAGTACGAGGTTTTGTACTGTTAACCAAAAAGATTATGGATAGAGTATTTGGTGAAAACAAAATAAACATGTCTTTCTTAAACTGTCTCCGTTTTGAGTCCGTTTTGAGCAGCGAAAATGATTTTTATAAGATATTCCTTATCCATCGATTTGCGGAATGCTCTTCCTTTCAAGATTTTGAAAAAATGCCCTTGTTTCCAAGAATGAATGGCTCAATGCTAAAGGCACAAAGAAAATCATATGTACGTTTCATCTCCTGCTACAAATTCCTGGAAACAATTTACTCTCAGATATGTAAATACTCCACAAACCATTTCATACCGCTATAAACTTAATTCACAAACCAAATGTATGAACGAAGAGATAAAAATGGCCAATGAAAACATGTGTGTTACAATTCAGATGGCAACAAAAGCCGGCGATGAACTTCAGGCAGGCGATGAACTTCAGGCAGTTTACAAACATCTTCAGGCATGAAACGATTCAAACGATTAAGATAATTCTAAAGGGCTCGCAAACAACTTCAAATTAAAGAAAGTTTCGATGTAAATACTAGGATCACAATAGATAAGCCAATAAAAAGGAAAACATAAGGCATCGGAATGGATGAAAATATCAAAAGAAAAATCTCTTTTACTGCTTTTAAAAATAAAAATAAAAACTTGACCAGAAACATTGGAACAACAATACATGCATTGTACATCTAAAGGTTAGCAAATAATAACTACTTTATATGAAAATGCTTTCTGGGTTCCAAACTTCCAATCAAAGCACAATGGACTAATATACAATTGCTATGCCAGAAAGAAATTTCTTTCAAAACTAGGACTGACAAAATAAATTTTGACACATACATTAGTATGTCAAAATGTTCACTACATAAGTTACAAGTTTAGGTCTGGTTCACTGTCGTTTCCGATAAGCGGTCTAACAATAGAATTGTATGTGTACTCATCAGGAGTCGCTCCGTTAAGCACCATATAATCATGCAACTCGATGACTTCATCTGCGCCAAAATTTTTACTAAATGCGGTTATGAGCGTGGTGTACGTAATTTGATCCGGACAAAGCCCTTTATCAAACATCGCCTTCAAAAAATCCTTGGCTTGTCGAAAACATCCAACCTTGCACAAGAAATTTATCAGCACATTGTATGTCACTTCATTTTCCATGATGCCTAGCCTTCTCATTTCATGGCATAAAGCAAATGCATCATCATGATTTTGATTTTTACAGTATCCATTCAACAAAGTGTTATAAGTCAGGACATCTAATGGCACACATTCCCTTCTCATTTCCTCGACAACAGTTCTCGCCACATCGACTGACTCATTGCACAAACCATGAACAATCGAATTGTACGTCACAAGATTAGGCCTTTCTCCTTCTTTAACCATTTTTTCATAGATCAAAAGAGCGTCATTTACTTTATTCTCTTTGCAGTGTCCATCGATCAAAGTACTGTACGTAATCACATCAGGACATAAACCTCTAGTAATCATATTGCATAAGAGTTGTTTCGCTTCTTTTATCTTCCCCTGCTTGCACAAATAATTCATAAGACTATTAAACGGCACGGCGTCTCTTATAAGATTATCTTCGCTCATTTCATTGTAACATCCAATAGCCTCGTGCATGTACCCGTTTCTCCAAAAGCCATCTATAAGAATCGCGTAGGTGAAATGATCAGGATCAACACACCTCTCTCTCATATCCGATAATAAAAACTTTGTCTCTTTAATATATCCATTCTTGAGTAGCCAATTCATGAGCAAGTTATACACAACAACGTTAGGCATTAAGCCTCTGTCGTTCATCTCGACAAATAACTTAAGTGCCTCTTCTAGTTTCCCTTCTCGCCCATAGCCATCCACTAGAGTCGCGTAAGTTCTCACAGTGGGTTCGATCCCTCTCTTTATCATGCAATCTCTTACGACCCGCTCTGCAACTGTTGCCTTGCCAATTTTGCAAAGTAAATTGATAATGCAGTTGAATGTTACACAGTTGGGTTTTACATTATTGTGTGATATAACTCTAATCTTCTCAACAAGCTTAAGAGCAAGCTCGACTTCTCCGTTTTTGCAACACCCATCGATAAGCATATTAAAACTAATCACATTCGGCAAAAATTCCATCTTCATCATCCTATACAACACCGAGAATGCTTCAAACACTCTGCTTTCACTACAAAGCGCATTAATAACCAAATTGAAGGTGTTAACATTTTCAAAATACCCACAAGACAGCATCTCCTTGTACAGTCCCCAAAACCCATTATTATCACGCTCCGAAACTAAAATATGATTCAACAAATTATTCCAAGCATGAATCGAAACCCGTAAATCTTTCTTCCTTAAACTCTCAATCACCAAGCAAGCATCTTTGCTTGACCCAACTTGAGTGCAAGCACGAACTAATGAATCGTAAACTGCCACGTCACAATCCATCATAGAAAAGGACTGTATGATACTCAACACACCATTGTGTTTGATCAAATGCCTCAATAGGGTCAGGGACTCATCAAACCTCCTCGACGAGACCAAAACATGAACTAGAGCCAAATGGGTCTCTAAAGAGAGCGAAGACGGCTTATTTCTCACTACCCAATTGAAGAAATCAAGGGCAAGTTGAGGGGTGTTTTGGGTACAAAGAATCACCTTGCGGATCAATGGGTCGGTCAGAATTGATGAGTTTTGCTGCAGGAAGCTCCATTTCTTGCGCTTGAGGTTGATGAGGAGCGCGTCCAAGATGATGGGTTCGCTGTGGTTGTTGATTTGAAGAGGAGGAGGAGGGAGTTTTTTGGGGAGAGAATGAAAGAGTTTTTGGGGTCGTAGGAATAGAAGAGGGAGTTTTGAAGCAAACATAGAGCATTGTGCAGGCAACTTGGAAGAGATTTCAAGTGAAAAAACCAAGGGCTTTGAAAGGGTTTATTAATATGTAGGGTTTTGGATTCAAAATAATGGTTGAGCCTTTGATCTGAATTGCGTTTTATTTGTTTTCTAAATTTTTTTAAAAGCAAAACTTAAATTTAGTTGTTATAATTATAAGCAAGTCACTGTTTCTTCGAAAACAAGTTATAATCTGAACCCCCATGAAAGCTCTTCTAAGAAGTATTGTTATACCACTATCTAGATAAGAGAAACTTGAGGGGTGTTGCTGTCACGTCTCGCTTTCCAGTAGACGGAAACGGTGACGTGACAAGTCCGCAACGTATTTATTATGAAATAAATACGTTAAGCGTGATTAAGCAATATAACAATGAATAAGAATGACAAAAGTAAAAATAAAACAACTTTATTTACATTCAACTTTACATACAACCGTTTGAAAATAAAAGATACAATAAATAAAGCAAATGCCTAAACAATGGCATATAGAAAGTAAGTGCAGGCTGGAAAGAGCTAGTACTTTGGCTGTGCAGCAAGCTGGTCCAAGTCTTCCGGACTCGGCTCTATCTCCTCAGAGTCTGATCCTCCTGACGAACATCCCAAAGAAAGAAACATAAAGGAATGTCGTCAGCGGACTAGCACTCAGTAAGTCCCAAAAGAAGTAAGAGAAGATAATATGTCATGTGAATAGGAACTAAAAGAATAAAGGACGGGTAAAATTGTATATGATCATTCATAGGTATAAGATGGTTACTCTAACGTGGTTATTTGTAGTTTGATAAGGAAGTTATTCATGTATACGAGAGGAGTCCATCTTACCTCGTAGACTATGGTAACATGTAGTAACCCACGGGACAACGGCACGTGAATTTATGTAGGCATCCTTTAAAGTGATCTCTTGTGCCACGATATACGTTCCGTACCAATCTACCCCTTTATCCCCGTAAATTGTATTGTATAGATTAAGATTACAGGTCCCGGCCGAATCCATGGATATAAAATGTACAGGTTCATGTTCAGGATGTAATCATGTGTTCGTGTAGTCATGTCAAGTTATGACCATGGTTCGGTCAAGTCGAAACAAGTATGCAGGTTGAGTTTGATGTTTGAATTAGAGTATTCAGGTTCATAATCAAGTGTTCAAGTTCCTGTTAGATTTTGGATTTGGGTTTGGGTTTGGACTCAAATTGAGTCAGAAACCTGTGCACTGATTTAACTCTTGAATTCTTAGATTCGGGAGTAATCGGCAACTGCTGCATATGGACGGTAGAATCTGTGTTTTTTTTCAAGACAACTGCCATTGATAACTCCGTTAAGCTGTCTAGCCTAAATAGCCAAGCACTCACTTTATTCGGCTCTCTAGGGCTCAAGAGAAATGATACCGCGCCTATGTTTATTCTATGGTTCTTAAAGCATTGTTCGCATATCTCGAGGGTTTTTTATGAAAAATATGTTAATATTGTTTTAAAAATAACCTCGAGGGTGATTTACAAGATTTAGGGTTTTCATGGGCATGTATTTTAATTATTGTGGTGTTTTAATGATAAAAACTTAGTTTTTAAAAGTTTATGGTATTTTATTAAAAAACTGCCCTTTTGGTAACATGATGGTATTTTATTAAAATTCTAATCCTTCATTTAAAAAATATACTTTCATAATATGTTCTTATTGAAAATACGGATTCATATTTTTTTTTATATAATTTTTCAAAAAATAGTTTTGTTTAGAAAAGCCGTATTTCTTAAAAACCGTATTTTATTTCCTTTCGAGATTGAATACTCCGTGAGAAGTTCTGCATCTCGCTCTAGTATCCCAAGGATGTGCGATAATCTACACCATCCATTAGCGGGTCCCCTAACGAGGGTTGTAAAGGCGTATTTACCAAGAATTACAAAACACCGCTTTAAAAGAAACCTGTTTTTTAAAAGATGTGGTATTTTAATGTAAAAGCTATTCTTCGAACCAACCATATACATATCGTTCCGTGATACCATAGTGTGCGTGTGGGGTAAGTCGTTACCCTTTAAAGTGTCACGCCCTGCTTCCCGGTGTACGGATAAGGAGACGTGACGAGGCACGCGATGTATTTACTCAGAAGCAAACACGTCAAACGTAAATAAGCAATACAATATAAATGTACACAAGAATGACATGAGATGTAAATGAACAACAACTTTTTATTTATTAAACATTCTTTACAATACAACTGGAAAGTAAATACAATACGGAAAGCAATGCCTAAACAATGGCATTAACAGAAAGCAAAGCTATATACAAGTGACTAAAGCTCCGGGTCTTCTGCGAACTGCTCCAAGTCTTCTGAGCTGGGCTCGATCTCCAAAGAGTCGTTCCAAACAAAGAATAGAAAATGAATGTCGTCAGCAAACAATCGATCGGTAAGTCCCAAAGAGAGATAGAAATAGACTGAACGGGTAAAGAGAATATATCTGGTATAATGTATGATTATTATGTTAACGCGGTTGTTTGTAGCTTGGTACAGAATGTGCCAGTGTATACGAGAGGAGTCCAACTTACCCCGTGGACTATGGTATACGGAGTACAAGGCCCCGTCAAAACCCACGGGACAAGGGCAACAGATGTTCAGGTCAGGAGTGTTGGGGTCAAAAATTACACCCCGATTAACCAAGTCAAAGTCAAAGTCAACCCTAAGTAAGCGGGCCCATGCCCAAGTCGAGCCCCGCGGCCGGCCACTCCCATGCCAATATAAAAATCATGTAATAAATAATTTTGAAGTAATTTTTGTGAATAAATGTAACAAAATTGGGCATAAAACCAAATTTGTGTAAAGCCCATGGCTCATGTGCAAAAGAAATGAGCACATGAGGCATGCGATGGGCAAAATGCCATTTTGTAAAGCCCAAGAAGCTATGTGTAGATTTGTAAGCATATATAAGACAACATGATAATGAAATGAAAAAATAATTCATTCGCCCTAAAAAATTAGGGTTTCTGTGGCTCCTTTTCCTTTCTCAAGGTTCTAAACCTTCTTATCCTTTTTTAATCAAATCAAGAGTTTAACTCTTTCTTTTCCAAAAATAAATAGTTTTTCACCATAAAACTCTTGAAGGGGAGCTCGGATCAGCCATCAAATCCCTAAAAGAGGAGATTTTTTAAGTCTCGACCATTTTTTCCCAAGATCCAGCCAACAGAGAGGAAGAAGAAGGAGACTCATCTCCAAAAATCCCATTTCGGGAGGATCCGATACTCAAAAGAAGATCAAAGGCGAAAGGGAAGAAGAAGGGGGTCCCTTTCGATCATCTCCAAAGATTTCTAGAAGTTAACTCCATTCAACATCTTTCGGAGTTTAAATCCATAAATAAAAAATCCTCTTTCGGAGTTTAACTCCTAATTCCGGGGCTAAAAGCCCCTTCTTTCCGCGGGCGCCCAGCGCCCACGTGCTGGACGCGTGAGGCGCCCAGCACCAGCATTCAGTGTCCTGCACCCGTGTGCCAAGCACGTGAGGTGCTGGCGCCCACGCGTCCTTTGGACGCTATTTACCCTTCTTTTCCCATGCACTCCACACTAAAAATACATCTCCCATCAGAAAAAAAAATTCTAGCGGTGCCCCGCACCCCGCAGGGGGCTGCTCGCCCCCTTGACCCCCAGCCCTCTATCCGGGTAGTAGGACCTCCGTAAACTCTGCGAGGCCCCCGATATATCCAAAACCCCTCAAGACACGCATACGCACGCTGCACATTGAGTTCGCATGACCAGTTGGCTCGTCAATCGGAGGTTCCCTCGCTCCAAAGCCGAGAGGTAATTAACGGCAGCTTAGTCCGCAGCTGCCGGAGATTCGGATCTCCACAATCAATAAACCCCCGCCTACCCTGGGCATGGGAAATCTGTAGTACGCCTGACAAGTGACGCGTATTCCAATCTCAATGGGATGACGAAAAACACCCTACAGGGTGTATTGTAATGATCATTATCATGCCACTTTTAACACATTCTGTACCAGTCCACCCCTTAAAAAACCCGTAATGTTTATTGTGTTGTTTTATAGATGATTTGCAGATATAAGACTTGCCGAAACCATAATATCAATTGTTCATGTAAACGGATAAAAATATAAACGGATAGTCATGTAGACAAGTCAATGTATATCCATGGATCGGTAAAATCAAATCATGTTGATATAGATTGTATTCTGATATATATAGATTCATGTTGTATTAGAGTTATATTTGGATTGTATTCATGTATGGATTGTATTCCGATTAGACTGAGATTCTGTCTGAGTCAGACGCTTAAACAGAATTGGATTCCTGGATTAGGTTTTGGAGTTATCGGTAACTGCTGCACATGTACGGCAGGATTTGTGACTTTTTCCAAGCCAATTACCATTGATAACCCCGTTTTAGTTTTTTTACCTTAAATAGGCAAACGCCCACTTTCTCCGGCTCCCTGAGGCTCAAGAGAATTGGTCCCGCTTAAATCTATATTTACTAGGGTTTTTATTGTAAATTAATAAACTTGAGGGGGTTTTATGAAAAATAGTTTAGTGTACTTTCAAAATAAACCTCAAGTATTTATTTATCGTATTTAGGGTTTTCATAGGTGTAATTTTTAAAAGTGAGGTATTCTAGCGAATATAAATCTATATTGAATAGTATATGGTATTTTAGTGTAAATTGGAATTGTATGGATTTGTGATGGTAGATTCATGAAATTTGTGATTTCTTTGTTTAGAAAACATGGAATTTATTATATGTATTTAAAATAGATAATTTGATAATATTATAAATAATTATAGAAAAAATAAATTTATTTATTAAATAGAAAATCTCGTTTTCTTAAAAATTGTAATAAAAATTCCATCGAGATCGGATACTCCGTGAGGAGGTCTGCATCTCGCCCTACTAGTACCGAGGATGTGTGTCACGCCCCGCTTCTCAGTGTACGGGCAGAGGACGCGACTGGTCACACGACGTATTTACTCAGAAATAAATACGCTAAGTACACAAGAACAAGATGTAATGAACGGTAACTTTATTTATTAAACATTCTTTTTACAATACAGCTGAAATGTAAATACATGGAATGAAAGAAATACCTAAACGATGGCATAACAGAAATGAAAATGAAATGTACAAGTAAACTAGAGCTCCGGGTCAAATGCTAGCTGATCCAAGTCCCAGCTGGTGGGCTCTCTCTCCAGAAGGTCCGATCCACCTGACAATAGTCCAAAGAAAGAAGAAAAAGAATGTCGTCGGCGAACAATCGCTCGGTAAGTCCCAAAAGTAAGTAGAGACAGAATAGACAGAAAGAGGATGTAACCTTTAAAGTTATATTATATTGTTAACGCTGTTGTTTGTAGCTTGGTACAGAAAATGCCAGTGTATACGAGAGGAGTCCTACTATTCCGGACACTAAGGTATACGGAGCACAATGAACCGTTCAGCCACGGCACAACGGTAATGGAGATTCATGCTATGTGTATTATGGTTACAGTCTCGTGCCACTTTTAACACCTTCCGTATCAATCTACCCCCTATAAACCACGCGATGTCTTTATTGTATTGATTATATTGATTGTATTGTATTGTCTTATATTGTAAATTGTATATGGATGATTTTCCAGAACCATGATATCAGTAAATGGAATGGATATAATGGATGTACATGTAAATGGAGTATATCCATGGTTCGGTTCAGTCAAGATAGATTGATATAAATTGAATAGACGGATTCATGGATTCATGTTGTATTGTAGTTTGTACTTGAATCACATTCGAGTCGGATTGATTAGATTGAGACTCAGTCTGAGTCAGACACTTTTAAAAGAAATTGAAGTTCTGAATTGTTTTGATGTTATCGGTAACTGCTGCACATGGACGGCAGGATTTGTGTTGTTTTCCAAGACAATTACCGTATTGATAACATCGTTTGTTAGATTGTCTACCTTAAATAGGCAAGCACCCATATCTCCGGCTCCCTGAGGCTCAAGAGACTGGTCCCGCTTAAACCTATGTTTACTAGGGTCCTTATTGTAATTTAATATAACTTAAGGGGGTTTTATGTAAAAATAGTTTTGGCATAATTTCAAAATATATCTCAAGCATTTAATTATCGTCTTTAGGGTTTTCATAGATGTATATTTTGTAAATGTGAAATTCCTAGTGAATAGAACATAGTTTCATAGTATATGGTATATTCTTGAAATAATGTACTTGTGATGTATTTGGATGGTATTTTCATGTAATAGTGATTCCTTTGATTTAAAAACTTAGAATATTTATACAATTAAAATAGATATTTCGATAATAGATATATATATATATTTAATGAAAATAATTTATTTATTTTCTTGTAGAAATCTCATTTTCCTAAAGAAAAATGTATAAAAAAAATTATCGAGATCGCATGCTCCTTGCGGAGGTCTACATCTCGCTCTACTAAGCCCGGGGTTGTGCGATAATCCGCACCATCCCGAACAGGATCCCCAAAATGGGTTGTAGATGCGTAATTGCTTGGAAATATTTAATACATCTTTTATATAAAACGGTTTTGTAAGTTTAGGGTATTTATTTGTAAAGTCGTATTTTCCCGTATTCTATTGTCCCAAAATTTATCGTGCTATGTTAGAGATGTGTGTTGTGATTAGGTAGGTCATTACCTCGTGAACTATCTAAAGGTAACACAAATTTATATTGTTTTATGTCGGAAAACTAAAGTATGTGGTATTTTACTGTAAAACCGCGATAAAAATTGCATATAAATTATTTTGATGTGAAACTTGTTTAATATATTTGTTAATGTTTATTGAACATGATATGAAAGTTTGGTATTTTCTTGTTTTAAGAAAAATAGGATTTTTAAAGAAAAACCGAATCGGAAGTCGGATTAATCGGAAGTCGGATTAACTCCGCTTCTGTCGGGTTTTAGAATTGAAAGTTTTTAAAGAAGAAGAATAGAGGGGGGGAGGGGACTTACAGGCTTGGGATCAAGAGAAAAGGGAGAACAATCTACGGAATGCTCCGGGGCGTCGTTTTTTCGCTGGAATCTCCTCGGAAGTTCGTCGAAGCTTCGCCCTTCGCTGACTACACTTGTACACTAAAAGACTTGGAAATTTGGTATAATTTTTGTAACAGAATTCTGAGTGTGAGAGGTGTAAAATGGAGTGGGTATTTATAGGGAAAATTAGGGTTTAGGGGGTGATGAATTTGAGAATTAAAATGCATTTAAAAGGAATTAAATGGGTGATTTAAGTTCTCTGGAAAATGTGCAGAGAAGATAAACAGTGTGAAAGGGAGTGGGGTAAGCCAAGGATTGTAGGGTAAAATTTTGGGAGCATTCCCAACGGGGGAGACCGACGGCACCGGGCCTTTTGGGCTTTTCGCCGGTTTTGTACCGTCGGGTGGGGATGGGTTTGGTGCCACATGTTGGGGTCGATTGATAATCAACGGTGCACATGTTTAAATGATATGTAACTCTTCATTTTACGTGTTGTGCACGTGTAAACCTTTGGGCTTCTAAAAATATTAAAAGTAATTTTAATAGAAAGATAATGTGGCTGATGGGATTTGAACTATGATACTTTGTAACAGCAGTACAAGGCTTTACCAGTGAACTACAAGCTCTTTCTTGCTGTTTAAAAGCAAAACAAATTCTTATAGCATTCACAGGATTTGCAAATACCCTAATTGTACATTAACTTTAAATGAATTTTCTGAACATTGAAATTGGAGTTGTTACAGTCTACCCTCCTTACAAAAATTTCGTCCTCGAAATTTAAAATTTATTTTAAGGACTAGTTTACAAATAAATAAGGGTATCTTGCATGCATCTCATCTTCCCTTTTCCATGTTGATTCTCCTGGTGTGTCTTTTCTCGACATCACTTGAACCAAATTGACTTCCTTGTTCCGAAGTGACTTCACCTTTCTATCCAGGATCTCAACTGGTTGTTGCTCACAAAATAAGTCTGGCTGTACAGTGTGCTCGGAATGATCAAGAATATGGCTCGGGTCACTCACATACCTTCTGAGTTGGGATATGTGGAACACATTGTGCACTCCTTCCAATGAAGGTGGAAGTGCCGAGCGATAAGCCACCTCACCGACTCGTTCGAGTATGTCGAATGGTCCAATGCACCTTGGACTAAGCTTATCCCGTCTTCCAAAACGAATCACTCCGCGGTTTGGAGATATCTTCAGAAATACATGATCTCCCGGCTGGAACTCCAAATGACGACGCTTTGTATCAGCCCAGTGTTTCTGTCGATCTTGGGCAATGCGCATTCTTTCCCTGATAGTACGAACTACATCAACAGTTTCTACTATCATCTCAGGTCCAAGGAGCCCAACTTAATGGCGATCGACACTTCTTTCCATAAAGTGCTGCAAAAGGTGTCATTCCTATACTTGCTTGGCGGCTGTTGTTGTATGAAAACTCCACAAGATGTAGGTGATCTTCCCACGATCCTCCGAAGTCTAGCATACACGCTCCGAGCATATCTTCCAAGATCTGAATAGTTCGCTCAGAGTGACCATCTGTTTGTGGATGATAAGCTATGCTGAAGTCCAGACTTGTTCCCAAGCTAGTTTGCAGACTCTGCCAAAATTGCGATCGGAATCTGGTGTCACGATCGGAGACAATGCAAACCGGTACTCCATGAAGTCTTATGATTTCCTGCATGAGTTAATGGGTATCAGAGATAGTACATTTATGAAGAGTTTAAATCTTATTTAGATTCTTACCTCCATATACTTCTTTGCTGATGTCTCAGTAGATTGGCCAACTCGAAATGGGATGAAGTGAGCTGACTTTGT
Source organism: Agapanthus africanus (assembly GCA_030015575.1). Taxonomy (NCBI): domain Eukaryota; kingdom Viridiplantae; phylum Streptophyta; class Magnoliopsida; order Asparagales; family Amaryllidaceae; genus Agapanthus; species Agapanthus africanus. The sequence goes on from JASDDO010000022.1 coordinate 15,560,583, forward strand.
GAGTCGATCCACAATAACCCATACCGCATCACTACCCTTTCTGCTGCGAGGAAGAGTAGTCACTTTTCTCGCCAAAATTTCCGGCCAAGAGCTATTTGTTCCTGTTTACACCGGTTTAAGTTTCGTTTACAGATATGTGTGAAATCGAACTCATTCATACACGCACATGTACACATCAGAGAAAGAGCAGGTATTACAAAGAGAGCACTTGGTGGTCAATGACAAAAAGAAAGCATTTAATTGAATATTCTATTCTACAGGAAATAGATCACCAAACATGGGATCGAAAGTACAGGGATTCACAAAACTATGGATAAAATTATCTAACTCCCTCTCTGCCTTCTCCACCATGTCAAAGCGGCGATCTTCATGAACAGTCGCTTCCCATCGGTCAGCACTGTACCCATCAGCGTAGGCAGACATGACGACCCGCTGAGCCCGTATCTGGCTTAGCAGCTGAACAGAGCGATCCCTCGGAGCTGTGGTAATCAAAAGTGCCTCGTGAAAGCACTCAATCTTGTCTTCTGCGGCGTAGAGTATTGCCGGAGTCATCTCCACTGGATGAGGAGGGATGTCATCGAGCACGGACAAGAAGACCATCTGAAGCCAAATGGAGCCGATGGGGAGAGGGGATCCTCAACGAGTCAAGAGCTCGTACGACACTGTATCGCATTGGTCATCCGTAAGAGAAGGGTTCACCAAGCATGCAACAAAATGAGGAGCGATTTCCTCAATATGCAACTCCCATGGTTGCCGGTGGGCATGTGGGCGATTACAAGCCATAGCTCTGCTCTGTTAAGATGATTATTTGAAAGTGAGAGAGAAGAGAAGTATTGCCTTAAATTATAATGGGAGACATTTAAGTCTAGACACAGAAAATTCTGTGCATGATGGAACTGTTTCCAAGCTCTGTTAAGAGAAGGCATTGGGAAAGAGAAGTCTGACTCAGGAAAAGAGGAGAAAGAAGGTGAAAGGCACCTTTGGTAATAAGGCAGTGCCTCACGTGCAAAGCACGAGAGCGCTCGCGCCAAGAGCGCCAGCGCCATGAGTAGACTTTGAGGCAGCGCTCATGTGCAAAGCACGAGAGCGCTCGCACCAAGAGCGCCAGCGCTAAGAGTCAAAGACTCTGAGGCAGCGCTCACGTACAAAGCACGAGAGCGCTAGCGCCAAGAGTCAAAGACTCTGAGACAGCGCCTCACGTGCAAAGCACGAGAGCACCGGCACTAGAACTAAATGTTCTCCACCCTTGGATCAAAAATCCAACGAAGATGATTAAAAATCATCAAATTACCAGCATAAAAGTCTGTTGAGGAAATACTCCTCAAATCTTTCCAAACAGGAAAGATTGTGCCCTGTAAATCAGAGCACTGTTGAATCAAAGATCCAATGGTGATTAAAAATCACCAAGATACAGAATAAGTTCTGTATGGGAAAATATTTTCCCAATCTTATTAATAGCAAGAAAACCATCTTCTGTAAACAGAAGCCCTTTGGATCAAAGATCCAACGGTGGGAAACATTCCCCAAATCAATCAGAGATATCTCAATGAGAGATTCCCTTAACTAATTCAACAAATCAACATCCCCTATATAAAGGGCCCAAGACTTCAAGCCTTAAAGGGAGGAACATCCCCATAAGTTTTCAAATCAAAAGAAGAAACGGAGAAACCCCCCGATGTATATACCCTAGAGGCCAGTATTGTATATGTATACATATGGATACTAGGGAAATGTATGTACAGAACGATCTTGCTCAATTATATAGTATATCATTTGACTTATCTTTGTCGGGATATGTGTATTTATTTGTGTTGTGGTTATATCTTGTTTGCACATATTGACAATGACTCGATACGGTGGTATACTATTGTGGTTTGTCTTTATCTTAACATGGCATGTGTCATACTCGTTATTACATATTGCGGTTACATATTGATAAAGCCCCTAGGATCTTGCTTGACTACCTGCGTTGTGATGGTGATCATACTTGTGGGAGTAGGGTAGTCCATAAGCACATCCTTAAATGGTCCTTAGTCGCGTGAGTATCGAGACTGGGCATTGATACTCCAGAGTAGACTGGTGTATACGTTTCTACCCCGTCGGGGGGATGGTTGGTCCCGCGGCCATTGGTTTGATGCACCTAAGATCGTATACATGTGCTCACTGGGTGTGAGTACACTGGACGGACTCGCCGAGAACTTCCATGTGGTACTATACCTATCGTCAGATGGAAGTTCTCAGGTGACATGTGTACAGGTTAGTCTTTGGACCCAAGATCGGCATTTGTCTCGTGTGAGTTCCTACTGAGCTTTGATCACTACCCTACCATGGCTCTACTAAGTCGTGCAAACAGGTTTTGGTTGGGTTCAGTCCCGAGCCACATGGAGGCAGTGAGCGATTGTCGGGGATTCGTCTCTCCCAGTATAGGGAGTCGATATCGCACCGTGGTTCCATTCGTCAGGACCATAAGACCTTGGCCAAGGCAGTTGGGATCTACTGATAGGTTGATCAATAGTTTCCCGGATTGGTCCTGAGCCAAATCGGCACGACTTATCAGGTTATTAGGGTCTGACGTTTACCATCCCCTAGACCCGGTATGCGATACTCTTTGACGAAGAGACCGGACTGTACGGATATTGTCACGGATAGGCTCAGTAGGAGTTCGGACGAGCTTGCTCGTCGGCCTTCCTTTTCGACAGGTACCTGGGCAGCCGTTACGTACAGCTAGTGCCGCTAACGTGCTTGTGGTTAAACCCACTGCCAGAGTATTGTCGAGTGTTTAGAGTCCCACACAGAGGGTTTCCCTGATCCAGGCAAAACGATGTAGTGGCCGTATTGGATACGTGCAGGGTTCGATCGATTGATGTACTTGGTACTCGGATTTTCGATCGGACAGTTTGTAATACTAGCCGGCTCGGGTTTGAGCCGGATTATTAAATCAGGTATTGATTTAATAATTTACGTATATGTATTTCGATATATATATTCTAGTATTACGTTCTTCGTGTTATTCTATCTCTTTGGGCGTTCGGATTTTTATCTGATTGCCGGTACATATGTACGGTAGACTGAAATCCGTATTTATTACAGATTTCTTTCTAGAAGGCGGACACCTCATTATGTTTTTCCTTTTATTTGATAATTGGAAATGAGGTGTAAAGTAAAGGGTATGAGAGGAAAAGAGGTGATCATGCTTCAATAGGAGTCAAATGAATTTATAATTCATTTTGGAGTTATTATTGAAGCATGGTTGCTAATTGTTTAATGAAAGAATTGATATACAAAACCATGGTATTGATTTTCTCTTTCATGCAATGCTTCATAATTTTTCTTGAGCTCTCATTTCTCTTGAGTTCCTCCCTCCTATAGCTTTCCTCCTCCTTCATCTTCTTCCTCTTCACTACCTTCTCATGTGTTGAGAATCAAGTGAAGAGGTAAGAAAGAGATAGTTTCACACTTAGAACTCCAAACTACATCCTAGACCACTTGGACTAGCTTCTCAAGTCCTCTAGTTGCTCTTTTGACATATTGCGAAGAACTAGAGCCATGGATCATACTCTCCGGGTGGATCATCTACGACAAAATGAGGCCGGAGAACAAGCTCGATCCCGATGGACCGATGGATCCGGATTTGGAGTTCAAGCATGTTCAAGGCGCTTGCTAGGAGCTAAGGATGAAGAAAGAAGACCGAAGGACTTGGTTCGTTTGGTGAGGTTTCTATCATAGTAGATAGCACTTCTTCTTTTGCTAGGTAGGTTTTATGGAAAGATCCGGTTTTAGGGTTTAGTCTAGCGCCAAGTTTTATTCGTAAGAAAAAATTTGTTCCGCATTTGGCCACGTGAGTTGGCCGAGGCGTTAGGGTAACCCTTCATGGTATCAGAGCCAGCCCATAAACCCTAGTGTAGCAGTTTAAACAATGTTAAAACCACGAAACCGAAACGACTCCGTAATAACAACACCAAAAACATCAGTTTCTGTTGATTTTAAAAAAGGTTTAAAATTTTTTTTAAACATGTGCAGAATGCTCCTTATACTGTTATATGCACCCAGAAAAAAACGAGCCTATTGTACCATGTTTGGACCGGCCACCAACCCCCTAAAACCGGCCACATCGGTTTTGGTTTGGGCTGTTGCAAATTTTTTTTGTTCTGGGTACTTATCTCTAGGTGTTTGGTCTTTTGGTGTTGTTTATTTTTCCCCCAAATTTGGTTGTCTGTTGTTTACTGTACGGGGCAAATAGGCGTGTTTCGATGTCGCTAAATTTAACATTGTTTAACCGTTTACAGTACTTTCACTTTTATCTGCGACCGGGAATATCACTCGATCGGTAAAACTCGTCTAATTGCTATATGTTCCTTTAAACGGGTTTTGTGAACGTGACATTCGCGTTGATATTGTGTGCTTGTTCTGTGATATTGGTTGGATAGTCGTGTTGGATAGAAAGTGTTGCAATGTTTATAGTACAGTTTAAATTCATTTGTACATTTGTTTTTGTGGGGCGAGCGTCCGACATGTGGACTGTCGTCTTTGTCGGGTTGTATATTATTTTGGGGCACGAACGGGCTGAGGTCGATGTCACCGCTTGTATATATTATTTTCTTCTTCAGTACTAGGATTACCCCGCGGTGGAGTGCACGAATAGCCGGATTCTAGAAGGCAACAAGCCCGCATCTCTTAGCGTAAAGACTGAGGGGGTTTCATTCTCATGGCATCGAGACGGAGGGGGCTTCATTCTAGAATTGGCAGGGCTATTCGCCGCACTCGTAGGGGGTACAGGTTTTCATTGCACAGGCTATCCACATGACAGGGAACGTCGGGTTTTATTTGCGGCTCAAATGAAACCCGGGGCTCCAAGATTATCCACCATTCTGTATTGTTATCTGTGATATTGTTTATTATCATGCCTGGGACGAATGTCATATATACTACTAGATGTTGTATATGTTTTGCACCCGCGCTAGTCCAACCCCCGCTCTGTCGTTTGTTAAGTAACCTAATGGGTGATGACGGGGCCCAGTGGCGAATGCGGATGGCATATACGTACATCGTATTTTTGTTCTTTTCTGGTGTGATAGGTTACAATTTTGATGGGGCCGCATTAATTTTAATTAATGCAAGATAAAAAACCTAAAAGATGTTGTTGGAACCAGATTTTAAAAACTGACATTACAGACGTTCTCTTTTGCTTTGCACAGTGGTATTCAGTTTAGAATATCCAGCACCTCATTCGACGAGGCAAGGGCCGAGATCCCTTCACCGGGAGTGACCCCTTGAGTAAAAGTTTGCGTCAGGGTAATAATTTTAATATAGTCGACTATGTTTGCTTTGCATCGTGGTATTCATTTTGGAATACCCTGCACCTCATTCGACGGGGAAAGAGCCGAGATCCCTTCACAGGGAGTGACCTCTTTAGCAAAGGTTTTCGCCACTATATATATTTATAAAACCACTCAGTTCCTTCAACGATATCAAGTTCATTACGTTAACGGGTTTTTCGCCAAAAACCCAGCTGTACCCTCCGTCATTTCAGATAAGTACCATTTAGTATTCGTGCTGTGTTTGTTGGCATCCGTCAAGGCATAGTGTGCGGTAACTGAATGATACTTGTTTGTTGCATGGATATGCATTAATTTAGGACAGTCATGCAGCCTTGTTGGCATCCGTCAAGGGTGTTCTCCGCCGGAAGACGCGACCAGGACGTTGGGACGTCAGGGCCTGAATTCTAGGGGCAGATGCTATTAAGTGCTATCCATCCACCTCTCCGAAGATGCGAAGTTGATTTATGGCACCGTGTATCGAAGGTTTAGACGGATGCGGACGTTGTAGCAGACTTCGTCAGATTCCTCCTTATATGAGAGGGTTTTTGATTGTAGGGATGCTCTTCCCTGCAGGCGCAAGCCCCTGCAGTTAATTACGCTACCGCATTGCGGTAACAACTTTCTCCTTCTCCAGATGGTCACTTCGTGTCGTGGGTGTTTGTTTTGTTTTTGGTTGCCCGTGGATTGTATACGGAGACTAAGTTATGTTGTCGCCCGTAGGGCGTGGACTAGTCCAAATCCGTAATATCTTAGATTTGGGTTTGGGGTTGGGTTTAAGAATACGTTAGTCTCATTTGAGACTAAGATCAACTTAAACGTTTGTTAATGATACGTTAGTCTAATTTTAGACTAAGATCAACTTAACGAAGGGGTTTTAGGTTAAGGACACGTTAGTCTAATTTTAGACTAAGATCGACTTAACGTTTGTCAAGGACACGTTAGTCTAATTTTAGACTAAGATTAACTTGACGTGACCATTTATATCCAACAAAAGGGCATTTGGGCTCTTTTGTTTAGTTTAGCGACACTGCGGTCAATAATTAGTTTAAGAACATTACGGTCCATTGTTAGTTTAAAGACATTGCGGTCAAGGTTAAGGACATCATAGTCCGTGAGTTTAAAGACCTCACAGTCAAGGTTAAGGACATCGTAGTCCGTGAGTTTAGAGACCTCACAGTCAAGATTAAGGACATCGTAGTCCGTGAGTTTAGAGACCTCACAGTCAAGGTTAAGGACATCGTAGTCCGTGAGTTTAAAGACCTCACAGTCAATGGCATGTGTAGTTATTGGGACCCGTCACCTCTCTGAAAACGTTGAAGGATTACAACGACAAATATCAGAGGAGTGAAGAGATATACCCTCGAACCAATATTGATTGGAAGATCTTTAGTCCAGTTTAGGACCAAGATCAATTGATTGGAATTGAGGATTTATGGCCAATTTGGGCTAAGTCCATTCAATTAAAATGTTTAACATTTCTTTCTGGGCTATTGAATATTTATTTATACCCAATCCCTTAACAATGCCAAGCATTGGTTTGGCCTCTGACAATGTTTTGTCTTTTATTGAGCGCTGAGCGCTTATCATAGCTCTGAGGCTTATTTAAAGAACAATTTGTGTTTTAGCAGAGCACACATAAGGAACATGTAGTATACTTGGCGTTGGCGACAGCCAATGAGCGCAGTGCGCTATGTTTGAAGCGCTGATGCGCTTAGCGCAAGTCAATGAGCGCAGTGCGCTAGATATGGTGCGCTGATGCGCTTAGTGCTTTTGCGCTAGATATGGTGCGCTGATGCGCTTAGCACTTTGCGCTAGATGTGGAGCGCACACGTGAGGAGCACGTGGTGCGTTTGGCGCTGAGCGCAGTGCGCTATATTTGAAGCGCTAGGGCGCTGCAGCGCTTTGCGCTAGTTATGAAGCGCATTGCGCTATTAAATTAGGAGCGCTAAGGCTCTTTTAAATTAGGTTTTGCGCTCCGAGAATTATGTTCTCTCTGATAAGAGACTTTGGCTCTAAGAACAAAGTTCTTAACTTATAGGAGATGTTTCAATCTCTTTTTGATGAAAGGTTTTGCCATTATGGATCTGTGATCCTAAGAAAATTGAATAATTCTTCCCCCCCCCCATTCTTATAATGAGATATTCATAATCTATTTTATGAAAGACAACTTGTCTTGTAGATCTATGATCTGTGAGAAGAAGTAAATTCTTCTTCTTATTATTTTTATAATGAGATCTTTCGATCTCTTTATAAAAGACTTTTAGTCTTGTAGATCTTATGATCTCAGAAAAGAAGTAAATTCTTCTCTGAATAATAAGACGATTTCGTCTTTCTGTTCTTTTTACCTCGGAAAGAATTTTCTTCCTTTGTCGAGAGCTTGCTCTTCTTCTTGAGATTTTCTCAAAGTTTATGGGGTGGGGGGTTCCTCTGTATCAGACTTGAAGTCTTGGGGCCTTTATATAGGGCAAGCTGCTTTGTTGAATCAGTTAAAGAGATCTTTCTCTGATTGATTTGGGGATGTTTCCCCACCATTGGATCTTTGATCCTAGGGCTTCTGATTTACAGAAGGCAATCTTCTTGTTTTAACAAGATAGAGAAATCTTTCCCTCTTACAGAATTTGTTCTGTATTTTAGTGATTTTTAATCACCATTGGATCATTAATCCAACGGTGTTCCAAATTCAGGGCACAATCTTTTCTGTTTGGAAAGACTCAACAGAATTTCATTCTTGTTAATTGATGATTTAATCATATCCGTTGGATATTTGATCCAACGGTGAGGAACATTTAGTTCCAGCGCTAGCGCTTATGCGCTCTGCCCGTGGTGCGTTACTTGGAGCGCAGTGCTTTTAGAGCTAGCGCACACGTGCTTTGCACGTGGTGCGCTACTGGGAGCACAGCGCACCTAGCGCTAGCGCATATATGCTTTGCATGGGGTGCGCTGCTTATAGAGCAGCGCGACTAGCGCTAGCGCTTTTACAAAGCGCAGCTTTAATTCAAATTTCGAATTTTGCACAAAGCTTTGCTCTAATTGGGAAAACAAATGCCTCCCCCCACCGTTGTGCTCATGGGGCCCACACGTGGGTGCAGCGGTGGCAGCATCTCCACTCTTGGATCAACCGAGGAATTGAAACGGCGCTTAGTGCCTATAAATAGGACCCTTGGCCCTTGAAATGACTTCTGTTCATCTTCAATCTTTGTCTTGAGAATTTGTATTCCCCTTCAGAGCACAGCTCTTCATCTTAAGAATTTTCTTAAGGACAAAACTCTATCAAACTTTTAGGTAAAAGATTAAATCTTTTTAAAAGATCTTTTAGGGTTTCACCCATTAACAGAGCCTTGCTCTTCATAGATCTTTTGATCTGAAGAAAACCCTTTTAGGGTTTCATTAACAGGGTTTTGCTCTCAATAGATCTTTGATCTAAAGAAAACCCTTTTAGGGTTACATTAACAGAGCTTTGATCCCTTGGAATCACAGACCGTTAATGGAGTTTTGCTCCTTTCAAATCACATAGATTTTTATGAAGAACTTTTAAAAGTTTGTTCATGGATCTTGAAGATAAAATTAAAATTTTATTCTTGATGGATTATTTCATCATTTTCTCAGAGCAAAGCTCTTAGCGCTTCTTTGAGGAATTTTATTCCTTCATCATTAGGATTTGACAGATGTCAATCTATTGAAGAGCGCTGCTTTCAATGGGAGTTTTACTCCTCTGCCCGAGAGATTTCTTATTTAATGAGAATCCTTCTTTGAGGATTTCCTCATTTAATGACAACATTATCAAATGGTGTGGCTGTTTTATTAATGATGAATTGTCAACTAGATTTTATGGGCCCCCTTTGGTCCCTTTTTACTGCATTGCAGTACGGCACGGATTTTGAACTTCCTAATGATAGAATTTAATTTATAGCATTGGCGGCTGAAAATTCGTCCTATTCTGCGCAGGCACTATGTCTTCTGACACCTCCTTCCCGTTCATTCGCTCAGAAGGCGGATTTCCTGAAGCACCCGTAGACCGAGAGGTTTTCGCGCTGATAAAAGATCATGACCCGGAGCACAAAAGACTTCATCTATGGGGTAAATGGTACGATCAAGTTATCATGGGCCGACGGAGCTTTTCCTGTGCGACACCCTCGGAGCCTATTTCAGCGATCGCTTATGCGGATGCACCTCCGATAAATTACATTGTGGAGGAGGTCAACTGGATTTCATAAGGTCTCTTTCGGCCTTCTATTGCCGTGGTACCCGTGCAGCCGCCGGTGGCTTTGGACATCCAGGGCGGCGTATATGTCAGGGCGAGTCACACCCTTCGGGACAACCATACAATGTAGGACTAACTCCCCGTCACCCAGCCGGGTATTTGCAGTGGGCTCGGTATATCTTATCGGCGAAGAAATCTCAGTTGATGAAGCTCGGATTGTATCCCGCCATTTACGCTTCTTTGTTTCAATATTCCACGCCTCCTACACGAATGGGACTTTGTTAGGAAAATATTTATTCGCGCCCGTGGATTGTATACAAGGGTCAATACTGAACCGCTTGTAGGACAATGCTGGAGGTTGTGATGGCCGCTTAAGAACAGGTTCAGATCCCTGTAACTTTAGACTTTTGAATCTTATGAGCCGTGAGGGTCTCATAAGATGGTTCTCCTTACGAGTCGTAAGGATCTCGCAAGTGTAAGTTCTCCTTAGGAATCGTGGGGATCCCTAAGTGTGTTGCTCCCTTGTGAGTCGTAAGGATCTCACGCAGGTGGTTTCTCCTCACAAGGTCGAGAGGACCTTGCAAGTGTCTTTTAACGAGGTTGCGCCCTTTCGGGTTTTCACAAAAACTCGCCGGCAGCCCTGCTGTTTTTACTCACGGAGCCCTTTCGGGATTTTATCCGTGCCCATTTTGCTTATGGACATACCGTTTTCTTTTTCTTCTTTTTTTTATTTATTATTTTTTGTGTCAGCCTTGGGATGCTGCAGTCCACAATAATTTATCGACGTCTCGGTCAACATCCAGTTTTAGGACATAGTGGTCCATCGTTAGTTTAAGGACGTTTCGGTCCGCCGTTAGTTTAAGGACGTTTCGGTCCGTAGTTAGTTTAAAGACGTTTCGGTCCTTGGTTAGTTTAAAGATGTTTCAGTCCACCGCCGGTTACTACTCATAGAGTTTGGGCTTAGGAAGATAGCGAGCGGACATAGGCGTCGTCGTCTGTCGTTGACCTAGGCCGTGACTCGTTAGGCGTAGTATTTTTTCAGGAATCAACCGTTTATTGGCCGAAAAGGTCTTTCACCATGCATGTCCATGAGTAGGTAGGCTCCACCCTGGTAAACTTTGTCTACGATATACGGGCCTTCATAGTTCAGCTTGAATTTCCCCCGTTTGGCGCGATTAGAAATCATAGGTCTTTTGACCACTATCACGAGTTCGCCTTGGCGGAATGTTCTTGGCCTGGTCAATCTCTCATATGAACGTGCCATCTTTGCTTTATAAGCCTCCAGATTTTGTTGCGCCATGAGCCGGGTTTCATCAAGGGCATCGAGCTCCTCAACCCAAAGGTGAACATTTTCTTCGCCTGTTAACTCGTAGTGAACCGCCACTCGTAGAGAGGATAACTCAATCTCGAGGGGGAGTACCGCTTCTGTGCCGAATACTAATGAATACGGTGTTGTGTTTGTGGCCGTTTTGAACGTAGTTCGATACGCCCAGAGAGCTTCATGCAGTTTCTCGTGCCAGTCCTTCCTATTTCGAGACACCGTCTTTTTCACGATCTTCGTCAAGGTCTTGTTGAAAGCCTCAGCTAGACCGTTAGCTCGAGGATTATAGACTGAAGAGTATCTCCAGTCTATGTTATGCTGTTGTGCAAAGCGGATGATCTTGTGGCTTCTATAGGCTGGTCCGTTATCGGAGATAATCCGTCACGGAGTTCCAAATCGATAAATGACGTGTGTCTTGAAGAAATGGAGGATATTCTCCGACTTCACTTCCCTTAGCGGTACTGCTTCTGCCCATTTGGAGAAGCAATCAGTTGTCGCCAAAATGAACCGATGTCCTTTGGACGATGCTGGTTCGATGGGGCCGATTATGTCAGTTCCCCACATCTCAAATGGCCAGCTAGCCACCGTTGGATGCAGTGGATTTGGATGTTGATGGATAAAGTCCCAGTGAATTTGGCACGAGTGGCATTGCTTCGCGTATTCGAGGTAGTCATGGATCATCGTGGGCCAATAGTAGCCCATCTTTTTGATCTTCAGCTTCATCTTCGGGCCGGCTTGGTGAGAACCGCAGAGTCCATCGTGAGTTTCTTGGACGACTCTCTTTGCCTCTTCAGGTCCCAGGCATCTTAGCCATAGAGAGTCAAACGATCTCTTATACAGAGTATCATTGACGAATGCAAAAGAAAGAGCTCGTTTCATGAGCTGATGTTTTGAGGACGCATCTTCAGGCGCTCGACGGGATTTGAAGTAGTCTATAAAGACTTCTCTCCAATCTTTAGCCTTTTCCTGGTCTTTTATTTGTAGGGCCGTTTGCTCGGTTGTTCCCTTTCCTTCGGACGACTCCGGAGATATTTCTGCTGGTGCAAGAACCCGACGGCTTTGCACAACGATCCTTACGTCATCGAGGTTCTCATCGGCCGGTTCTTTAGCGAGCTTGGCTAATGCATCCGCTTTGCTATTTTCTGCATGCGGTATGCTTTCCAAGGCGTAGGAAGGAATTTGAATCAGCAGTTGCTGTACTCTCTCGCCGTATTTCACTAACTCTGGTTTGCACGTTTGATGGTCACCATTTAGTTGACTAACGACCAGCTGGGAGTCTCCATATATGAGGAGGTTTTCAATTCCCATGTCGACGGCGATCTCAAGACCTGCCATCAAAGCTTCATATTCGGCTTCATTGTTTGTCCTCGGCTCTGTTAAGGATGTCACGACCCGCAAGGTACGGAACGTGACTGGCACTTAAGTTTACGAAACGTCTCAAGACGTCCGTAAAATAAGTAAGCCCAAGCCCAGAAAACCAAAACCCAATAAGCAAAAGAGTGAAGAAAACCCAATCAGTTGAAAGAGAGTTTTATCAAATAAGTCATGTAAAACCCTTTTTAAAACAATACAAATTTTTCCGAAAATTTCGGCAGAGTCTCCTTTGTAAATACTGGCCCCCAAAATGGGTACAACAAGAATATATATGAATCCAACAAATAAGGCATCCCCAAGCGGGAGCTAGCTCTTCGCCACAAGGCGGTCACAAATCCCACGCAATATAAAGCAACAACATGCGAAATAATCATAAGGAAGCATGAGAAAAACAGCATGTCGACTCAAGTGAGCTCGACCCCAAAATACAGCATAAAAGTCCACAAATCTCGCAGTCTCATCTCTAGGTCAATATACAACAATACTGGTAGATACAGTAGATGGAGTACTCTAGATACAAAGAATATACAAGGTAGTGCAAAAATAATAGTATAACCCACCTAAGAGCAAAACCTCGAGTCCAGGCAAAAGAAGCAAGTGCGCCCGCCGCTACTGTACTGATGGAGCGGACCTGAAAAAGGGTGTGGCACAACGGGGGTAAGTTGCCAACTCGTGAGTAATAAATAACATCTACACAGGCTATCGCAAGTATGCACACAAGCATCCTAGCATCTATAATACAGGTATGGCAGGATATAATAGCAGGTATGTATGCCATATGACTATACTAGCAAGTATGTATGCAATATAACTATACTCGTGATCCGCATATGTAAGTATAAGAAATCATCTTTTTCCCTTTAAGAATCTCTTTTGAAATACCAGCACAATACCAATAGAATCAACAAGAACCTGTGTCCAGCAACGACACCTCAAAACTATCACAAATCTCATATATCCATGTCATAGTATCTCTGGCCTCAGCCATCCGGCTGACCCAGCTCAATATCAAAATCTCATAATCTCGCGGCCACGGTCGGTATCCTCTGGATATCCGCCGTGCCAAACAGTCACCGGTAGGTAATCCGTCCCCTGCCAGGCTCAACGTCAACACCACATTCATCTTGCCTCGGGGTACCATACCGGGCCCTCCATGTACCCGAGACGGTTCATCCAACTCCTCGAAACGGGTCTCGAAAACCACAACAAACTCATGGTGGACGACACTTACATCACTAGAAAACCGCAATTTACATATTTTAAAAATATAATAAGTTTAGAAATTTTGCGGCTTTCTCCCGAAATCCAGAAATATCATAAAATCTCAAGAAATTCTCATAAGTACATATGTCAATGATAATGAATGCATATGGTATCAATAATCAAGTTGCGATGTGTGATTAATAGACTAGGCATGAACAAATAATATGATGAGGTACATGCACATGAATAGCAATCCTACGATTTCATTTTAAGGAATTAAAGGCAATAGCACAAGTTTAAGTATCAATTATAGTAAAAGGTTTCAATTTATAGGTTATCTAGTGTGGTGGCATGGCAATTACCAGGGCGTGGGTGTAAGCATGAATAGTGCTCGTGCTGCATATAAAAACCCTGGCAATGGTGCATGTGTCCTATAGAATGGGTTCGTATATGTATGTCAATATAAGGCATGAATGTAGCAAATAATCATACAAGTATTAAACCCCTAATTACTAATATTACTAAGAATCTTTTTAAGCTACTAAAACTATCGGGCGACTTGCGCCATCCAACGATAGTCCCCCGTAGATGTTACATCTACTCACAGAAATCCTCAGCTAGCTACGTCCGATCACCGCTTTCCCTTTTCGTGCCGCATCCGAAGCCTCCGCGACCGAACCTGGAATTTACATCAATACAAGACATAAGGTTATATATCATGAAACGACGCAAATCCCGAACGAGAATATCTACGTTCACAAGCTAGGCACAACGTGCACAAGGTGCGCGGAACGCACGCGAAAATCACAAAACTAACTAGAATCGTCGATTAGGTCGCCCGGAAAAACTAAAATCCGAACACTCAAAAATCCGCACTCACACATCCTAAAAGTCATAGGATACGCTAAAAATGTCATCAAGACATCGCAATTAATTCATCACAATATTTTAATAAAAACTACTAAGCTAGAATTTGCAATTTGGTGCAAACATCGACAATTAGCGACAAAGTTAACACAATCCAACACAACAATCCAAACTAACTCACTAGATAGACACTACACTAATTTTAAACCATTAACTATGCTTCAAAACATATTTTCCACAATCAACCCTTCTCTTGATTTTGGTAATTAGCAAAACAAGGAAAATATCACACAAGATTAACTTGGATTAGCATAACATCAAGCCATTTAAGCAAAGTAACCTTATAGATTGGTTAAGTAAACAACTAAATAGCTAATTAGCTTTAATTAACTAAATAATGGTTTCTAAAAACCCTAGTTTAACTCTAACCATAAACCTTTAAAAACTAGATTAGAAACTAACACTAAATTAATACTAGATTTTAGCCCAATTAGCAAGTTAACCACTTAGATTAAGCTAACAAAATAGCTTAATTAATCTCTTAATGGTGTTCTAAATCCTAAATTAATTTCAAACCACAAACTTTAAAAAAACTAGTATGCAAATAGCATTAAAATTAACACTAAAACAATTTTCAAAGTTCTAATTAGCACACTTTAAACTACAATTTAACCCAAGATTGAAATAATACCTCACAAGCCCAAACCCTATGTTGCTAAAGCCTTCCAAGATGCCATCTTTCACCAAGATTTGAACCAATTTGGGTTTGAGAAGAGAGGGAATAAGGTTTTGCTTTAAAATTGTGAAGGATTTGTTGATTTTTATTGAATTTTGATGCAATTTTTTGAAGAAAATGAGAGAAAAGAGAAGGAAAATAATGGAAATGGGGGGGGGAGCTGGTCTCGGCCAGAAGAGGGAGAGGGGAGTGGTGTGGGCTTGCTAAATCTTTCACAAGTCAAAGCCATTTCATATCCAAAGTACACCATACCTTAATTACAATATTTTAATCCTTTTCAAAACAAATCATTCACCACAATAGTTAAAGTCAAATGGAGGGGGATGGGGCTGCTGCAGCAGTGTTGGGGCCGGCCTTGGGGTGTGGGTGTGAGTGGGAGAGGTTACAAAAAGAATTCCATGCAAAAAGACCCCCCACAAGTCCAAAATTGCAAGTTTTAGCTTAAAATTCAATAAATTTCGTTTTCCATATTAAAAATTTGTTAAAACTTAAAATAAATTACTAAAAATTTATGTTACAACTAGATTTTAATTAACATGATTTTAAAGCTTAAATTTAGCCCATTTAAATTTGTATTTATCGCTAATTTAATGTATTTTCTTACCGGCTTAAAATAATATAAAAAAATTGAAAAATTAGGGAAAAATTTTAAACGACCAGAATTTCATAATTAACTCATTTTCGACTAAAAACTAGCAATTACCTATCCAAATTAGGTATAATTAGTCCTAAACTGCAAAATAACAAAAAGGACGGTTTTCGGAAAAATACCGAATTTTCACCGATTTTCAGGAAAACACCAAAACGACTTTTCAAGGCGTTACAAAGGAGAAGGCAAAGCGCATTCTCCCCGTCGATCGTGTCAAACGCGTGTTCGTCTGGCAATTCGC
Organism: Agapanthus africanus; assembly: GCA_030015575.1. Lineage (NCBI taxonomy): Eukaryota > Viridiplantae > Streptophyta > Magnoliopsida > Asparagales > Amaryllidaceae > Agapanthus > Agapanthus africanus. The sequence continues at coordinate 15,576,493 of JASDDO010000022.1, forward strand.
AGTTCAAAGGAGAATCGGCGGGTATCGGATGCTCAGTGAGGAAGTCGGCGATGGCCTGGTCTTTCGCTGCCTTAAGAGGTCGATAAGTTATCGAGAATTTCATCAAGAGTAGGGCCCATTTAGCGTGGCGTCCTGTTAATATGGCTTTCGACATTAAATACCTGAGAGGATCCACTTTTGATATGAGATGGATCTCATGCGCCAACGCGTAGTGTCTGAGCTTTGTTACCGCGAAGATCAACGCTAGGCAGTGTTCTTCGATGGGGGAGTAGTTGCTTTCTACCCCCGGGAGAACTCGACTCAGATAGTAGAGAGCTCTTTCTTTCCCTTGATCGTTCTCTTGTGCCCACAGCGCGCCTAAAAAACCTTCGAGGGCGGTTGTATACAGAATGAAAGGCTTTCACTTGACCGGAGCGGTTAGTACTGGCGGATTCTGCAAGTATTGTTTGATTTCGTCCAGTGCGCTTTGGCATTTGTGATCCCAGACGAAAGGAGTCCCTTTCTTCATTTGGTGACTGTAAGGACGACACTTGCCGGAGAGATTGGCTATGAATCGCCGGATATACGCGAGCTTTCCTTGGAGAGACCGCGGTTGCTTGAGAGTTCTTGGTGGAGGCATTTCCATGATCACCTTGATCTTCGACGGGTCTATCTCGATGCCTCGATGTCGGACGACGAATCCTAGGAACTTGCCCGAGGAAACTCCGAACGCGCATTTAAGAGGGTTCATCTTCAAGTTGTATTTCCAAAGGCGCTGGAACACGATCTTCAGATGCTCTAAATGTTCCTCGTATGATTTGCTTTTAACTACGAGGTCGTCAATATAACATTCGACGATTTCATATATGAAGTCATAAAAAATCTTCGTCATGGCCCTCTGATAGGAGGCACCGGCGTTCTTTAGACCGAAGGGCATCACCTTGTAGCATAATATACCCAAAGGGGTCCGGAAAGCGGTGTGCTTTGGGTCTTCGGGGTGCATCTTTATCTGATTGTACCCTGACGATCCGTCCATGAAGGAAAAGACTTCGTGAGTGGACGTATTGTCAATCATCAGCTCGGTAACCGGTACTGGAAAGTCATCCTTCGGGCAACTTTGTTGAGATCCCTGAAGTCCATATATATGCGCACTGTCACATTTTTCTTCATTACCGGGACGATGTTGGCGATCCGGTCAGGATATTGAACCTCTTGGATGAAGCCGGAGTCGATTAGCTTCTTGACCTCAGCGTTGATGCTCACCTTAAGCTCGAGCCGCATTACTCTTGGTGCTTGTTTGATCGGCTTGATGTCCGGAGATATCGCCAATTTGTGGACGGCAATTTCTGGATCTAGTCCCGGCATCTCGGAATAGTTCCATGCGAAACAGTCTTTATATTGCATGAACACGTCCTTTAGCGTAGCCACCCTTTCTTCAGACAACAGCTCACTGATGAATGTCGGTCGCGGGTCACCTGCCGTCCCCAAATCAATTTTCTTGAGGTTATCTGCAGTAGTATGTATCCCATCTTCCAGCTCTTTCGGTGCCGGTGGAAACTCTGAGATTACCTCGTCATCATCGTTTTCGAAGCACTAGGGGAGGTCATCCGTATTCTTAGGCTCTTCTTCTGACAGCGTTATCACGTGGCAGGTACGAGATCGTTTCCAAGACCAATGTTGATCTGGTTCTACTCTCACTGCATACGTGGCTTTCGGTTCATGCTTCTGTGGCGGGGTTACCCTCCAACTGCTGGATAAAGCGAACCTGCCTTGTTGATACTGGTCTTCTACCCAGTCTTTGAATGTGAAGCAGTCTTCAAGAGGATGTCCTATCGCTCGGTGATAGGAGCAATAGTCTGGGTGAGAGACCCCGCCTGCTTGCTCGGGGTGCTTGGACTCTGGGAATGCCATCATCTGATGTTTTACTATAAGATCGAATATCTTCTTTGTCTTGTCCTGGGTAAAAGAATATGCTCGACCCATCTTCTTTATGTGAGACGGATCCCAGCTGCTTGATTCTCGATCGCATGACTTCTTGGACCCGCTATGCTGCTGTCGACCATATTTTCCGTTCTTCAGTTTATTTTTGCCTCCGCGTCGAGTCTTCTTTGTGACGGCCTGGCGACGGAGAGCATCATCATTTTCTGTAGCCTGTGGAAGGATGCACTGCGTTCTGGCTTTCTCGTAGATGGCCATTTCACGATTATGGTCGTCTCGAACCTTTTGACCCGCTTCCCTTATAAGCTTGTCCATTTGTTCTTCGAACGACGGATTTGGCACTTTCATAACGGGAGCTCGGTTTGGTTCAGGGTTAGCGTCTTCCCACAGAGCATCTCCTTCTTCATCGAAGTCATGCATGACGTAGTAGCCGCAGAACCGTTCCTGTTTCTTGGATTGAACATATCCAAGCCCGATTGTTTCCAATCTTCCGTTGGGCAACTTTCGCTGAGTTCCGGGGACGTTCCAGATCCTGTTGTAGAGCTGGGCTTGTCGAGTAGTCTGTCTGACGGGTACCCCTTGGCGCTTCAATAGCCTTTTCAAGCCTTCGGTGTAATATCTAGGCAGACGGATGGGCTGGAGCCTGTCGAGCGTAGAATCGACGCCATGCCAGATTTCTTTCTCCACTTTGGTTTCCCCAGATCAGTATAATAGGATCTCCTTTTCATCTCTTCTCCTGGGAGGGACGTAGAATGTTTACAGTTCCTACACCCTATAAGTTTCAAGTGCGTCGAGATCTTTGTAATGCTCCCGCGAAACCATGGTAACTTGCAAACTTTGATCTTCATCAGGGAAGGCTTGTATCGATGGTCGAGCAGAAAATACGACATTGACCTCATCTTCCGAATCGCTGCCAAAAACCAAAATAGGGGCGGACGGTCCCGGCTTGTTGCACTGGGGTGGCCCTGAATAAACTATCTCTTCTTCCTCTTCGGTATCGCTCCCAAAGACCGGAATAGTGGTAATAGCTTTGTCCTTCGGTTTGTGATATCTTTTCGTGTCATCGAAATCTGCTAAGAAGTACTTGGCATCCTCATATTTGCAGACTTCGTTTACGGAGAACGGGTTTAGTCCCCCTGTCACAGTGTACTCGAGACCGTCCTTGAAATACTTCATACACTGATGTTGTGTAGAAGGGATAATGTTGTACACGTGTAACTAAGGCCGACCGAGCAAAGCGTTATAGCATGTCTTAGCGTCAATGACGTGAAACTTGATGTCCATGACTAGCAGTCCAAAACGTAATGTCAATATTACCGACCCGAGCGTCCGTGATGATTGGGAGTCAAACCCGGAGATGGTGATTTTATCACGAGCGAGGTGCTGAACGCTCATGCAAATTTCTTTCAACACTCTTACGTTGAGGAGATTGACGGAGGACCCATTATCAACCAGGATTTTGCCTATCTTGATATCATGACAGTATCCGGAGACATAAAGGGGGCGGTTGTGCTCGCACGTCCCGAGAAGGAGATCTTCATCGCCTAACGTGATATCCGCGGTGTGTACTTCTTCCAGTTCGTCTTTCATCTTTTCTTCGGCGAGGAAAGCTTGGAATTGCTCGGGCTCCTGCAGTGCCTTGATCAAAGAATCTCTCGCCTCTTTGGATAGCAGAAGGGCGTCGAGAATGCTTAGTTGCGAAGGTAGCTTTCTCAAGTGTGCCAGAACATTGTAGTCCACCTTACTTATCTTTGGCGGGCCCTTGGCAGTCAGCTCTTTGACGACTTGGTCATCTAGGGTGATATCTTCAGGGACTTTTTCTTTTCCCTTATATTTTCTATTCGCGGGCCCAAGATTCTTTTCGGGCAGCGTACGATTGCGCAGCTGAATATTTTCACAGGTCTTCAGTTCTTCCTCTTTTCCCAAGGTAGATTCTTTAAAGAGAGGGCCAAGAGTCATTTCTTCGTCAAAGTCGCTCCCAAAGGTGAGAGTTTACGGCCCCCAGCGTTGACCATGCGACAGTTGCTGGTAGTTCTTTTGTGCTCCTCGGTCGTATTTCTTTGCTCCTGACGAGTTTTGTGTTTCATTCGCTTGAAATGTTGCTGGTGAGCAACATATCCCTGCCACCATCTTTTAAAAGCGTTGCAGTCTTCAGTGGGGTGCGCAACCTTTTGATGATATAAGCAGTAATTAGGATGTATTTCCGCTTCACCAAGAGTGTTTCCTTCGGAGGGTGGCAGCTTCATTCCCATTGATATGGCTTTGGCGAACCTCTTTCTTGTCTTGAACCTGCTTTTATTTGCGATGAATGCACTTTGATCTGGCGGGAGTGTTTCAACCCTTTCGTCCAGTCGCCGGCATTTGGCCTTTTCAAATATGGCCATCTCACGCTCTCGAGCAGCTTTGCTTTTAAGAAGAGCTTCGTCCAGGAATACATCAATCATTTCGTCTGATGGCCCTAGGAATTTCGGATTAGGATATGCCCCCAGTTTCTCTGTGTAAGGAGCTTCTTCATTGTCTATAGACGAGTTAGAGATCACATGGCAACTTGCCACATAATCCTCAGGCTCATCCTACGAGTCTTCTCCATTGTCATCACTTTCGTTCTCAAGGACGTCGCTGAGAAATTCTTGGAGTGTGACTGGAGTCCGTGCCTTCTGGTTATACTCTTCCAGCACGTCAATCTGCTTTTGCAGGTCCGTGCGCCTGTCACCAGGCTTCACGAGCTTCTTGGATTTCTTCTTCTTCTTCGAAGATTTTGACGGCTGGGTGTGAGTACTTTGACTATCACCACCAATTTTTCCAGTTGGGCGCGGTTTCAGCATTCCCTTGATAATCTCGGGTTCCAGCGGATTCTTCCATTTGATTGCCGGGCATGTGTGGAGATCCTTCAGCATTCTTTTTGTTTTGGCTGAAAGAGCGATTTCCCACGGAGCTTCTTCAACAAAAGAGCACGATGCCCCCGGTGAGTCCGTCTTCTTAGGAGTGTGCGGTTGTGGTGGGCTTACTTTCCACTTCTCAGACAGCGCAAACTTGCCTTGTTGGTAATGGTCCTCGATCCAACCCTTAAAGACGAAGCGATCTTCAATTGGATGGCTTACCATTTGATTATAAGGGTAATAATTGGGACTATTAGTCTCACCGGGTTGCAGTGGTCGCTTTGGATTCGACAGATTGATGAGCCTGTTGCGCATCGCCAGTTCGAATAGTCTCTTCGTTTTGTCCTGAGGGAACGAATAAGGACTCTTCATTTTCTCATTATAGTATCGTCGTCTCACTTCCAGTTGATCCGTTAATTTTGGGGCACCGGGCTGCTGTTGAGTATTCGCAACGAATGTCGCCTTCCCTTTACCCTTTTCGTTCCGTGGCTCCGGCTTCGGAGGAGACGGTCTATGACCCATCTGGTCCATCTGGGCCAGCTTGTCGATCAAAGCTTGGAACGTGGTCGGTTTGAAGAACATCATGAATTGGGAAATAGTTGCTTGAGGGTCCAGAGTGCCCACGAACATACCCACTGTCGGCGCTTCCTCGATGCGCTGCTCACATTTTGACTACAGATTCCGCCATCGTATTGCGTATTGAACCCATGTTTCACCTGGCTTCACCCTGGCGTTAATTAATGCGGTAATCGGGGTACGCTCGCTAGAGCTCGCAAATCTTTGTGTAAACAGCAGTTCCATCTCCGCGAATGTCTTTACGGAATCGTTTAGAAGTTCGGAATACCACTCGAATGCCATCTCTGACAAGCTACCAACAAACTGGCGGAGTAGAAGTTTATCATCACCTCCGGTGTTACCACATAGAGCCCTGGGCGACATCCTGGTGCGGATTTCCCGTTTCTTTATATACATGAAATTTAGGGATCGTATATCCCGGCGGGTACTTTATTTGGTCATACCAGCCTAGATATGGTCGCCCGGTTTTAACAATTTGCCCAGCCGCTTCATTCGCCTGGTGAGCTTGTATTTGCTGAGCAATATAATCATCCAGAGCGGCCTTGGAGATGGTCTCCTCTTTGGCTGCTGAAATAGACGGAGGAGGGTTCGATGTCTCCCCTCTGTCGTCTTCAATGATGATCGGGGGGTCTTCAGCTGGAGGTTCTGGCTATAATATCATCCCAGCCATGTCCTGGAACAAGAGAGTCATTCGTTTTATATTGGCTGCCTATTCCGCAGCCTCTTTTTCTTTCCTCTAGAGCATTCTTCGGAGGAACTCGGTGTCAGTCTCTTGTTCCCGACGCTGCTCCGAGGTTTCTGGATTTTCTTTTAGCCCAGTGAGTGCGGCCATTGCAGTCAGCATCTCCTGAAGCTTCTGTTGTTGTTGTTCTTGAGCCTTCGTTATTGACCGGGTAAGCGGTCGATGACCCGTAGAAACACGGCTTTCCTCTTTTCTGGAAGCCATATAAACGGTATGTACCATCATGCCCCCAGACTTGGGGCGTTTGGGCTCAACGTCTTTGCGGTTTGCTGCATTCACAGGGGCTTTCTCCGGCCTCCTTCTCTTGTGAGCGGTTGATATTGAGGGAACCGTTGCAGTGGGCACCCAAATAGCTGTTGCCTTTTGTGACTTGACAGGATGGTTCTCTTCTTGTTGAACCTTTATCTTTTTCTGTCGACGAGAGTAATCTTGATCAATCACCGACTCCTGGACCTGTCGCCAGACTTTGTAAATTTTGGAGGACAGCCGCTGAGGGGGTTGCTCCGGCTTCTTTTTTGGAGCATTCTCCACAGGTGGAGGAGATCTTTTTAGCATTGCAGTAAGAGAGTTTCTGCGCACCTTGTTGAGCAGTTCAAAGCTGTTCCTAGTTGGAACAGCAACATCGATCTCTACCGTTGGAGCTGGTGGAGTAAATCCAGACGGAGAGCTGCCCCCAGCCTTCCGTACTCGGTGCCAGTGACGACGGCGAGCATGTCGCGCAGATGGTGTTGGTTAAGCGATGGGGATGGGTTTGTTATGCCCCCTGTTCTGGTGAGGTGCTGCTGGTACCAGCCTCTTGAAGACCGACGTCCGTTGAGCAGCAGTATCCAATCTGTCAAAGACAGACCTTTGAGCAGGAACTGGAGCCGGAGTGGCCAGCCTCGTAAAGACTGATCCTTTGATGGGAGAAGCTTCTTTAGTGACCTCGAGAGCAGGAATGGCTATCCGTTTTGGGATGGCCGCTTCAGGTATTATGGGCTTCTTGACGGGTTCACGGGAGTTCAGGCTCAGCCTATCGAAGACTGATGCTGTTGGTTTGGCATTGGACGACCCGTTGAGAGGGGCCATGGTAGTAGTAAGCCAATCAAAGACCGACTTCTTCTGCGCTTCTTGTGGCAGCGGGATGTTAACGCTCACTGGTGGGAGCATGGTCCCGAAGAACAACCCGGTGGTAGCCTGCGTCACCTGCTCTACCGGCATTGTGAATAGGGAGGCCGCCTGGGGCCCGTAAGTTACACCTCCAAATGAGGTGGAACGGAAGTTGCAGTTGCAGCTGGAACACTTCGTGCAAGTAGACGCCATTGATCTTTCGTCCCGCCGGGCGTGCCAGAATCTGTTCTCCGCCGGAAGACGCGACCGGGACGTTGGAACGTCAGGGCCTGAATTCTAGGGGCAGATGCTATTAAGCGCTATCCGTCCTCCTCTCCGAAGATGCCAAGTTGATTTATGGCACCGTGTATCGAAGGTTTAGACGGATGCGGCCGTTGTAGCAGACTTCGTCAGATTCCCTCTCATTTGAGGGGTTTTTTTTATTGTGAGGACGCTCTTCCCTGCAAGTGCAAGCCCCTGCAGTTAATTACGCTACCGCATTGTGGTAACAACTTTCTCCTTCTCTAGATGGTCACTTCGTATCGTGGGTGTTTGTTTTGTTTTTGGTTGCCCGTGGATTGTATACGGAGACAAAGTTATGTTGTCGCCCATAGGGCGTGGACTAGTCCAAATCCGTATTATTTTAGATTTGGGTTTGGGGTTGGGTTTAAGAATACGTTAGTCTCATTTGAGACTAAGATCAACTTAAACGTTTGTTAAGGATACATTTTCTAATTTTAGACTAAGATCAACTTAACGAAGGGGTTTTAGGTTAAGGATACGTTAGTCTAATTTTAGACTAAGATCGACTTAACGTTTGTCAAGGATACGTTAGTCTAATTTGAGACTAAGATTAACTTGACGGGACCATTTAGATCCAACAAAAAGGCATTTGGGCTCTTTTGTTTAGTTTAGCGACATTGCGGTCAATAATTAGTTTAAGGACATTACGGTCCATTGTTAGTTTAAAGACATTGCGGTCAAGGTTAAGGACATCATAGTCCGTGAGTTTAGAGACCTCACAGTCAAGGTTAAGGACATCGTAGTCCGTGAGTTTAGAGACCTCACAGTCAAGGTTAAGGACATCGTAGTCCGTGAGTTTATGGACCACACAGTCAAGGTTAAGGACATCGTAGTCCGTGAGTTTAAAGACCTCACAGTCAAGGTTAAGGACATCGTAGTCCGTGAGTTTAAAGACCCCACAGTCAAGGTTAAGGACATCCTAGTCCGCGAGTTTAAAGACCTCACAGTCAATGGCATGTGTGGTTATTGGGACCCATCACCTTTCTGAAGACGTTGAAGGATTACAACGATAAATATCAGAGGAGTGAAGAGATGTACCCTCGAACAAATATTGATTGGAAGATCTTTAGTCCAGTTTAGGACCAAGATCAATTGATTGGAATTGATGATTTATGGCCAATTTGGGCTAAGTCCATTCAGTTGAAATGTTTAACATTTCTTTCTGGGCTATTGAATATTTATTTATACCCAATCCCTTAACAATACCAAGCATTGGTTTGGCCTCTGACAATGTTTTGTCTTTTATTGAGCGCTGAGCGCTTATTATAGCTCTGAGGCTTATTTAAAGAACAATTTGTGTTTTAGCAGAGCGCATATAAGGAACATGTAGTACACTTGGCGTTGGCGACAGCCAATGAGCGCAGTGCGCTATGTTTGATGCGCTGATGCGCTTAGCGCAAGTCAATGAGCGCAGTGCGCTAGATATGATGCGTTGATGCGCTTAGTGCTTTTGCGCTAGATATGATGCGCTGATGCGCTTAGCGTTTTGCGCTAGATGTGGAGCGCACACGTGAGGAGCACGTGGTGCGCTTGGCGCTGAGCGCAAGTCAATGAGCGCAGTGCGCTATATTTGAAGCGCTAGGGCGCTGAAGCGCATTGCGCTAGTTATGAAGCGCATTGCGCTATTAAATTAGGAGCGCTAAGGCTCTTTTAAATTAGGTTTTGCACTCTGAGAATTATGTTCTCTCTGATAAGAGACTTTGGCTCTAAGAACAAAGTTCTTAACTTATAGGAGATGTTTCAATCTCTTTTTGATGAAATGCTTTGCATTTATGGTTCTGTGATCCTAAGAAAATTGAATAATTCTCCCCCCTTTTTTATAATGAGATATTCATAATCTCTTTTATGAAAGACAACTTGTCTTGTAGATCTATGATCTTTGAGAAGAAGTAAATTCTTCTTCTTATTATTTTTATAATGAGATCTTTCGATCTCTTTATAAAAGACTTTTTGTCTTGTAGATCTTATGATCTCAGAAAAGAAGTAAATTCTTCTTTGAATAATAAGACGATTTCGTCTTTCTGTTCTTTTTACCTCGGAAAGAATTTTCTTCCTTTGTCGAGAGCTTGCTCTTCTTCTTGAGATTTTCTCAAAGTTTATGGGGGGGTTCCTCTGTATCAGACTTGAAGTCTTGGGGCCTTTATATAGGGCAAGCTGATTTGTTGAATCAGTTAAAAAGATCTTTTTCTGATTGATTTGAGGATGTTTCCCCACCATTGGATTTTTGATCCTAGGGCTTCTGATTTACAGAAGGCAATCACCATGAGAAATCTTTCCCTCTTACAGAACTTGTTCTGTATTTTAGTGATTTTTAATCACCATTGGATCATTAATCCAACGGCGTTCCAAATTCAGGGCACAATCTTTTCTGTTTGGAAAGATTCAACAGAATTTCATTCTTGTTAATTGATAATTTAATCATATCCGTTGGATATTTGATCCAACGGTGAGGAACATTTAGTTCCAGCGCTAGCGCTTATGCGCTCTGCCCGTGGTGCGTTACTTGGAGCGCAGTACTTTTAGCGCTAACGCACACGTGCTTTGCACGTGATGCGCTACTGGGAGCGCAGTGCACCTAGCGCTAGCGTATATGTGCTTTGCACGGGGTGCGCTGTTTATAAAGCAACGCGACTAGCGCTAGCGCTTTTACAAAGCGCAGCTTTAATTCAAATTTCGAATTTTGCACAGAGCTTTGCTCTAATTGGGGAAACAAAGGGTATGTATTGGTGGGTTTAAATTAATCAGGACAATGACGGGTAGAACTTGACTTGCGCTTTATGATTTGTTGGCATCCGTCAAGGTCATAGAACGCTTGGGGCAAAAATCACATCGGGAGTTTCAAACATACGGGAAACTTGCAGATTTAGCATATCTTCTGGAGTGTGGTGATTAGAGTGGATTCCATCTGGTGCATCACACAATGATAGTTGGATCCCGATCCCACTGATGAGTAGGATTACTCTCGGGAGATCATTTCACTTAACGATCAATGCTATAAACCAAGTAGGTGTCTAGAACGGTGTTAGCGGGCTACGCCTCCAGGGCAAAGAGGTTGTGTAATTAAGGAACTTCGCGAAAGCGTTGGAAAACCTCCCTCGAAGTAATACACCAGCCTGGCTGAAAAGTTAAGCAAGTATTGTGACGTGCGATTAATCCTGACTAGTTCTTCTTTTAGGGTTTGAAGAAGAATTTGAGAAAATAGTGGGAGCCATCCTGGTTAGATAAATTAATAACCAATCTAATCTTACAAGAGCGTACGCTGAGTGTTTTCCCTCTCTCTCTCCAGGTAGCAACCATTTCACGCCCTAATCAAGATAATAAAATGTATCGCTTGACCAATCCGAATTCTTATTCGGGGCTGGGGAATGTCGGTTCGGCTCTAACTTTTGACAACTGTCATGAGTATGAGCATACGAAAGTGGATTGTTTGAATTCCTTGATGACCCCATCGAAGAAGAATCATACTGTTGCGTCTTCTTCAGGTGTTTTTGTAGTTGAGAACTGCTTTTCGGTCAGTCCTACCTCTTGGGTGCTAGATACCGGATCGGGATCTCATATCTGTAATTTATTGCAGGTACTGAGAAAAAGTAGGATAGTTGGACCTGGTGATATGTCCATCAGAGTAGGGAACGGAGCACGAGTTAATGCTGCGGCCGTCGGTGAATATCACCTAGTGTTGCCAAATGGCAAGACTATGATTTTGAACAATTGCTACTATGTACCTTCCATGTTATGCAACATAATATCAGTTTCTTTACTTGATAAAGATGGATATAACTTTGTTCTTGATAGAAATATCATGAACATCATCCTTCATAAGGTATTGGTTGCAGAAGGTACACTATGTAATAGTATCTATGTTCTAAATCAAAATACAGTTCTGAACGTACAAAACACACGCAAGAGGAAAAGTTCAGATACGAACGAATCCTACTTGTGGCATTGTAGACTTGGTCATATCGGAGAGAAAAGACTGAGTAAGTTACATAAAGATGGATTCTTGAATACGTTCGAATTTTCATCTTATGAAACTTGTCAATCTTGTCTCAAAGGAAAGATGACCAAATCTCCGTTCACCGGACATGGAGAAAGTGCAGCAGAGCTCTTAGAACTCATACATAGTGATGTGTGTGGTCCGATGTCTATACATGCAAGGGGAGGGTTCTCATACTTCATCACATTCACTGACGATCTCTCTAGATTCGGATATGTGTATTTTATGAAACACAAATCTGAAGCTTTTGAGAAATTCAAAGAATTCAGAAACGAATTAGAGAACCAGACTTACAAAAGTATTAAAATCCTCAGATCCGATAGAGGAGAGGAGTACTTGAGCACGGAATTTCTAGAATACTTAAAGAGAATGGAATTCTCTCTCAGCTTACTCCTCCGTATACACCACAACACAACGGTGTATCGGAGCGGAGGAACCGTACCCTATTGGACATGGTTCGCTCCTTGATGAGTAATGCTGAGTTGCCTCTTTCATTTGGGGGACTTGCGCTTGAAACAGCAGCCTATCTATTGAATAGGGTTTCGACCAAATCCGTGCCTACCACCCCATATGAACTGTGGGAGCGGAAGAGACCATACCTTAATTTTATTAAGATATGGGGTTGTCCAGCTTATGTAAAGAAGCAGAATCCGGACAAACTCGAGGCACGGTCAGTTATGTGTAAGTTTGTCGGATATCCTAAGCATTCGCAAGGATATCAGTTCGACCACACCGAGGAACAGAAGGTGTTTGTTGCTCGCCACGCTGTCTTCTTAGAAAGGGATTTTTTTGCAAAAGAAATTAGTGGGAGCACGGTAGAACTGGAAGAAATTCCAGAAGGACAAACTGTAACTGAAGATTTGGTAGAACCTCAGGATTCAATAACCCCGGACGAACCTCAGCCACTCCGCAGATCTAGTAGGATTTCTCATCCGCCCGAGAGATACTACGGTTTTCTCATAGATGGGGATCGAGAGGATTGCATCTTGGAAGAAGATGATCCTGCTAGTTTCAGGCATGCCATTATCAGTAGGGACTCTGATAAGTGGCTTGTCACGACCCGAAAGTACGGAACATGACCGGCACTTAGACTACGAACGTCTCGAGGCGTACGTACTCTAAGTAAGCCGAACCCAGAAATCCAAACCAAGAAAAGTAGTAGAGAGTAGGAAGAACCATATCAAATCAGCCTGTATGCAAAAAAATATACAACGCCTAAAGGCGAGGATCACAACAGAAATGAAACTCAACCAGCAAGAAACCCATGGAATTATAACACGCGACTCTAAGGTCGAAAGAATAAACATCACTGGTCTCTATCTCAAATAAATACATGTTTGGTTGATGGAACTTCTAGATACAACTGAAATGTAATATACAATGTATAATGATGGGTAAGATGCAATAAACCCACCTACTAGCAAGTCACCCGAAAAGAAACCGTGCCCGCAAAGCCGTAATGAAATCCGTACGGCAACACCTGCAAGAAACTGGGGCACAACGGGGGTGAGTTGCCAACTCGTGAGTAGAAAAAGATCTACGAACAGAAAATCGCATGTATGACGCAACCTAGGTTATACGATCAACATATATAATCCTCAAATATATAACCAGCAATCTCTAACCAAGTCTAGGGTAAATATTTAACCCAAGTGTAAACCCATGTGTCTATGCCAGTGCATCAGGTGGCAATGTATATCATATGAATGATGTATGAATGCATGAAACAGAATGCATGTGCTAAAGAAAACTGCTTTTGTAACTTTGTGAGATTTCTGTATTTTTAAATGAGGTATCATAATGAAATCAGCATAAAACAGTGCCTAGCATCGGCACAAAATATAAATCTCAATATCTCGATATCTCTGTATCACAAACTCTGTACCTCAATATCTCAAATCTCAATGTCTCAATCATAATATTCAGGGCGCCGTCAGTCCAGATCGGCCCCTACTATCCATCTCATGACTACGACGGTATCCTCCGGATATCCGACGTGTCGGGTAATATCACCGATCGGTCGTGCTCTCCTGCCAGGCTCAACGCCATCTCCTGCGATCTTCTTGCCCCGGGGTACCGCACCGGGCCCACCATGTACCCGAAACGGTTCATCCGCCTCCTCGAATCGGGTCTCGAAATCCATCAGCAAAACTCATGGTGGACGACTCATACATCATGGAAAAACCGCATTTTCATAAAAGATGAGTGAAAGCAGTTTATATATGTTTTGCGGTTTTCCTCCAAATCCAGAAAACATCATGGAAACCCGAATCCAAATCATCAATAGCATGTGAGATCATGAATATAAGCATGAGAATCCATGAATGCAGCATATAATGAATAACAATATACATGATGTGACAAGAAATAGCTACAATGTCAAGCTGGCATATAAGGCAATACACTAATATCATGTCACTACTAGCTAACAAGCTAAATCAAGCAATAATATTCTCTAAGTGTACGTGACATGGCAATTACCGATGAAGATGTGTGCGCGACAGCAAATAAGTGTACGTGGTACATACGCATCATCGGTAATGGTGCTGGTGTCCTAGCAGCAGGATATCAATAATAGAATATGAATCACAACAGTATGCGATGCAGAGCAACAATAACAATATGCGGGAGCTGAAATACTGAACACCATGATCGCTAAACTGCATCTAATGTCATAAAAGTCATATTGCTACACTACTAAAAGGCTGAGCTAAAGCTAACAGTAGGTAAGGGAAACCGTCTAATCTCTGAGTCGATACATAAATATACATATATATAGTCGGTGATTCCGCCTCGATCATATCACATCCGATACCATATTTCTATAATTGGTTATTCCCAAGTCAAGTAGGCGGATCAAACATCAAAATATAGCTCGTACGTAAATCCGTCGTACGGCATCCCCAAATCTGGGTACGGGTCAATATCACATTTATCACATTATTCATCAAGTATTTTCTTATAGACTATCATTATCTGGGTACTGATCTATGTCTAGTACAATGCTAACATCATCACTATAATCAAGATCTGATCACTGATCGACAGTCTCGTATACATCAATATTATCATCATATATCGTCGATAAAATCATAATCCAGTTTCTGATTTACAGCCTCTAGCAAAACGATATCATCAGCCCGTATCATCTCAAGGAGTAAACAACGCCCAAGGTGGCCTAGCATGGATATCTTGTCATATCATATCCTATCATATCATATCTCGTATCATAATCACATATCGACCATCTAAAATATATGTATCACTATTCCTATGGCATCATCATACCAAAATCCGCTAAAGCATCAAGACGTATTCCAAATACGAATTTTACCATATCACCGATATCATAATCCAGATCAAACTTGCCGACTCATATCAATCCCAGGTATCATCCTCAAGTCCATATGTGAACACAAAATCCCAAACCCATGTGGACACATATCTATGTAGAATCCCATCTAAGCACATAAGAAGTGAGGATGCATGTGTAGTGCACCCACTACCCTAGGGTTTCGTAACCATTTACCAATCCAATATACCAATATCCATTTAAACATCAATAATTTATCATAATTAACATAAAGTAATTGTTGGTGTGTATACGCATCCGTATACATCACCACGGACTGCGAGGGTGCTATACGCCATCCATCCGACTTCTCCCCGCAGATATAAATCTACTCACCTTGTTCATGTGTGCCGGTGACGATGTCGCCATCTGCATCTCCAACGCTTCGACGTCACATGAGTACCTACAAGAATATCACATGCTAAAACTCATGAAAATCACATCGGAAACCAAAATGGTGCATGCTACTCCCATAGGTAAAAACCTATGACCTCGTGTGCAAACACAGCCAATAACCACTGTCGTTGACGTCCAAACGCCACCCGACAGATATGAATCATCGAATATCAAAAACCATACGAAAACAAGTCGTAAATCATACGCCAACTCATGAAAATGAACCCAGATTTTACCCTTACTGGAAACAGTCAAAACTAGACATACAGGGGGTCAAGTTTACATGAAATAGAGCTGTGCACGCAAAACGAGGAGGTTCCACCCTGGTCTGGCTGCAAATTGCGGCCAGAAGGAATAAATTGGCGGCCCAAAAATGGTGGTTAGGGCTAGGGTTTTGGGTGTTGGTTCCTATCTACCTGCATGTCTCACTGCCAAGTCAATTTTATTTTAGGAGGTCCGGGTTGATAGCAGTTTCCAGAAAGCCATAAAGTCGACAAAATGCTGAATTACGCCAAGTATAACCAATCTGGTATTTTGGTGAAATCTGGAACAAATCTTGGTCACAATGGTCTCAAGTACACCTAATAAGGCTACTCTAACATTCAAAACCAACTCTTGGCCAAATCTCACTCAAAATCACTAATCTAGCACTAATCTACTGATATAACAGTAACTGTCAGCTAAAATCCCATATCTTGACAAGAAAGGAGTTGGGTTGCAAGATTATACCTCAAGAAAATCCTAGGATGGAGGAGAAGGGAAGATCCAGAGGAAGGAAGGCCTGCTGAAGTGCATCTGTAGCATCTTCAAGTTGGTGTTCTGGCTGAACTGTAAAACTGCTGCTGTATGAATTGTGGTTTTGGTTGCTGTTGTTGTGGTTTTGGTGTTGTGGGAAAGGTTGTGGTGGGAAAGATTGTGGTGGTGTTTGGGTTGTTGAAGCTGCTGCAGGAAGTATGGTGTTGTGGTGGCTGATGGAGCAGTTGAGGTGGAGAAATTGGGGCCGAAGCTGTTTTTAACAGCAGTTTGTTGCTGTGGGTTTAGTTTAGGCTGCTGCTGCTGCTTGAAATTCTCTTTTTCTCTTGTTATTCTGTGTGTGAGGCAGCAGCAGAAGAGTTGGGCTGTGGTTGATATGGGGTGGGTGTAGGGTGCAGCTGGTGTAGAGCAGGTTTGGGGCTAAGGTGTCATATCAGCTGCTGTTGCAGCAGTTGATGTGGCTGTTGCTTTCAGCAGCTGATGCTGATTTCCTGGGCTGAAGCTGCTGATGTATGATGGGTGTGGGGCTGATGGTGGCTGAACTGATGGTGTAGGTGTTGGGCTAAGGGGGTTAGGAGCTGGTGTAGCTGATGTTGCAGCTTGTAGGGTGGCTGGTGTGTGGGTATAGGGTGCTGATGCAAATGGGGGCTGAAGTGAGGTGTTGGGGCTGTTGTATAGAGTGGTGTAGCAGCTACTGATGCTGCCTTAGCTGGTGTATAATGGTTTGGTGTTGTGTTATGGGGAGAGATGTGAGAGTATTAAGGAAAAGATGTGAAGTGAAGTGAGGTTAACTCCTATCATCTTCTCTCAACAATAAAAGCAAGTCATGGCACAACCATCATGCCTCCTCTCTCTATCCAAAACAATGCTCACAAGACACCAAGCCCCCATGGCTCACTTCCTCCCTACACAAGTCAACATAACCCCAACTCTAATTAAACCCCATTATCCTAACCAAAACACTAATTAACCCAATTACCCTAATCAAATGGTTCAACCCACCATGGTCACCTAAACATGGTCCAACCCTAGGCTACCATGAGTCCAAAACATGAAACAAGTGTAGAAAATGATATGTGCGTATTTTGCACAAAAGCCAAAAATCCACTTAGCGATTTTTAATCGCGATTAATGCCAAAATAACATATAATCCAACATAAAAACTGCAAAATGGCATATTTCCACAAAATAAGCTATTTTAGAATTTCCATAATTTTCTCCATTTATCAGTATTTAATTATACCGACTATTAGAAATTAATATTAAATTATGAAAAATCCCAAAAATAATATTTTATTTTTTTGAAATGTTACATGGCTGGATGCTATGCAATCTGAAATGGAGTCCATGTACACCAATAAAGTGTGGACACTGGAAGTTGCTCCACCTGGGGTAAAACCCGTTGGATGCAAATGGATCTACAAGAAGAAACTTGGTGTAGATGGGCAGGTGGAAACCTATAAGGCTAGACTCGTTGCAAAAGGTTTTCGTCAAAGACCAGTAGTGGACTATGGCGAAACCTTTTCTCCAGTGGCTATGCTCAAATCCATTAAGATCCTGCTTGCCATTGCTGCCTTCCATGACTATGAGATCTGGCAGATGGACGTAAAAACGGTTTTTCTAAATGGAAGTTTAGAAGAATGCGTTTATATGGATCAGCCGGAAGGTTTTGTAGACAGTGGGAGCAGCGGGAAGGTGTGCAAGCTGCTCAAATCCATTTATGGATTGAAGCAAGCATCGCGGAGCTGGAACATCTGTTTTGATGAGACAGTCAAGGATTTTAACTTCATCAAGAACGAAGATGAGCCATGTATTTATAAGAAGATTGTAGGACGAACTGTCGTGTTCCTAGTCTTGTACGTGAACGACATTCTTTTGATAGGAAATGACATTCCTATGCTACAATCGGTCAAGCTATTCTTATCATAAAGGTTCTCCATGAAAGACCTAGGTGATGCCTCATACATTCTGGGGAACAAGATCTACAGAGATAGATCCAAGAGATTATTGAGACTTTCACAGTCTGGGTACATAGACTGACGAGGAGAGGGTTCGCATGAGCACTATACCCTACGCTTCGGCGGTAGGATCTATAATGTATGCGATGCTATGTACAAGACCAGATGTAGCTTACGCGCTAAGCGTGGTGAGCCGGTATCAGTCAGACCCAGGTGAAAACCACTGGACATCAGTAAAGAACATTCTCAAGTACCTGAGAAGGACTAAGAAGATGTTCCCGATTTACGGTAATGGAGACCTCAAGGTCGAGTCCTTTACCGACTCAAGCTTCCAGAGTGACAAAGACGACAACAAGTCTGTCTCGGGTTTTGTGTTTACCCTTAACGGAAGGGCGGTATGTTGGAAGAGTTCCAAACAGGATACCGTCGCAGACTCGACAATGGAGGCTGAATACATTGCTGCTAGCGATGCCGCAAAAGAAGCGGTCTGGATGAAGAAGTTCATAGCTGAACTTCAGGTGGTTCCGTCCATTGTTGATCCAATACCAGTGTATTGTGACAACAATGGAGCTATAGCTTTAGCGAAGGAACCACGATCCCATCAGAAATCCAGGCACATCTTAAGGCGGTATCACCCGATTAGGGAGATCGTAGATCGCCAGGAGATCGAGGTCCGGAGAGTAGATATAAAAGACAACACGGCGGATCCATTTACAAAGGCCATCCCTCAAGCACAGTTCGAGCGACTTTTTGGGATGTTGGGTATGCGGTACGCCAGCAGCTGGCCTTAGAGCAGACGTTGAGTATTCGGTACGCCAATCACTGGCCTTTAGTGCAAGTGGGAGATTGTTGGATGTATATGCCCTAGAGGCCAGTATTGTATATGAATACATATGGATACTAGGGATATGTATGTACAGAATGATCTTGCTCAGTTATATAGTATATTATTTGACTTGTCTTTGTCGGGATATGTGTATTTATTTGTGTTGTGGTTATATCTTGCTTGCACATATTGACAAAGACTCGATACGGTAGTATACTATTGTGGTTTGTCTTTATCTTAACATGGCATGTGTCATACTCGTTATTACATATTGCGGTTACATGCTGATAAAGCCCATAGGATCTTGTTTGACTAGCTGCGTTGTGATGGCGATCATACTTGTGGGAGCAGGGTAGTCCATAAGCACATCCTTAAATGGTCCTTAGTCGCGTGAGTATCGAGACTGGGCATTGATACTCCAGAGTAGACTGGTGTATACGTTTCTACCCCATCGGGGGGATGGTTGGTCCCGCAGCCATTGGTCTGATACATCTAAGATCGTATACAGGTGCTCACTGGGTGTGAGTACACTGGACGGACTCGCCGAGAACTTCCATGTGGTACTATACCTATCGTTAGATGGAAGTTCTCAGGTGACATGTGTACAGGTTGGTCTTTGGACCCGAGATCGGCATTTGTCTCGTGTGAGTTCCCACTGAGCTTTGATCACTACCCTACCATGGCTCTACTGAGTCGTGCAAACAGGTTTTGGTTGGGTTCAGTCTCGAGCCACATGGAGGCAGTGAGCGATTGTCGGGGATTCATCTCTCCCGGTATAGGGAGTCGATATCGCACTGTGGTTCGATTGGTCAGGACCATAAGACCTTGGCCAAGGCAGTTGGGATCTACTGATAGGTTGATCAGTAGTTTCCCGGATTGGTCCTGAGCCACATCGGCACGACTTATCAGGTCATTAGGGTTTGACGTTTACCATCCCCTAGACCCGGTATGCGATACTCTTTGACGAAGAGACCGGACTGTACGGATATTGTCACGGATAGGCTCAGTAGGAGTTCGGACGAGCTTGCTCGTCGGCCTTCCTTTTCGACAGGTACCTGGGCAGCCGTTACATACAGCTAGTGCCGCTGACGTGCTTGTGGTTAAACCCACTGCCAGAGTACAGTCGAATCTTTAGAGTCCCACACAGAGGGTTTCCTAGACCACTTGGACTAGCATCCCAAGTCCTCTGGTTGCTCTTTTGACATATTGCAAAGAACTAGAGCCATGGATCATACTCCCCGTGTAACAACCGAGTCCAATTCTACTAATTTCAGTTATCGTATATATGGTGTGTGGTATTTATTTCATTTGTCTTGCTTGACTATTGCTAGTTATAAATTTACTCCGACATTTCTAATGCTGCATATAACAATTTAAATCATCTAAAATAAATTAAAAATATTTGACATGGCCTGCTTGACATCCCTAACCCTGTGGCAGTGTCCTTGCATCGTGTTCTCGTCCCGTTCAGTGAAACGGACGTGTTTGGACGGCTACGCGCACGCACGTGCGTCCGTTCTTGGGGGTATGCTTTTTAATTATAAAACCCTTTATTTTAATATTTGGAACCCGCCAATAATTTTCTTATTTCAAATTCGAATTTTTGGACCCGACCCGGACGCAATTCTAAAATATTTTGCATTTGCGCCAAATCCTATTTTCTAATATTTTTTTAAACCAACGAAAATAAAATACAACCCTCAGAAAATATTTTTCCATTTCTTAAAAAAAAATCTTCTCCCAATTTTACCCTAACTGATTCAAACCCCCCACAAATCTTTCACATTTTTCCAACCAATCGTTTTCCTCCATTCCTTCGCCGGGGGCCCCACCGTATCTCTCTCTCTCTTCCTTCCTCTTTCTCTCTCTCTCCCCTCCCTATTCATTCACTAAAATCCAAAATTATCTCTCCTCACTGTTACTCTATCCCCCTCTCTCTCCTCTCGCGAGAGAATCTCTCCCTCTCTCTTCTTCTTTTAAACTCTTTCCTTCCTTCTCAAATTCAACAGAACCCAACCCCCGTTAACCCTAGCCGTCTCGTTTCCTCTCATCATCGCCCCAACACCGACGCCATCATCGCCGACCTCGTCGCCTCATCGCCCTCGTCGCTTCCACCTCATCTCCTCCTCCTCGCCTCCATCTTCTTTTCTCTCTCTGCCCGAGGCTGCACCCTGCGCTTGATCCCCGCCGTGAACCCAAAACCTCTGGTCGTCGCCAACGCCTCCGGTCGACGCCGACGATCACCCGACCACCCCAGAACACCCCAGTAAGTGCTTTCTCCATCTCATCCTTCCTTTCTTCTTCTTTTCTTTTCCCGCAACTGAAAATCTTTGATGGATGGGTTCTGTAGATCGTCAGAGCACGTCGTTCTCGCCGCCGTCGATCTCGCCGCCATTGCTAGTGCTCCTCTGAGACCCAGTAAGTATCCCTCATCCTCTTTCTTTTTCTCCTTTCTCTATTCTTTCTTTCTTTCTCTGGATCTACACTTTTTTAGAAATCCTATTCACTGTTTTTATGTTTCGCCGGAATCCGACCGTGCCGGCGACGTGTCCCGACGTTCCAGCGAGGAACCCTGACCCGTGTGGCTCCACTGTTCATCGTTTGGGTTCTTTCCGTGAACCGTGCGCACGTCGCGAGATTTCCCCGCCGACGTGTAACGTTCCGTTTTCCGTTTTGCGACCCGTCGAGGCAAGTGAAACTTGCTACATGCTATAATAAACTATTCATATGCTAAATTACTTATTTCCTGTTAAATCTCTAGTTAGAACAGAAAGAAATGGATTACAAGTTAACTGTGTAAGGTTTCGTTATACATTTTATGATTCCGAACGTGAAACTTAATCTTGCATCTGATTATTTACATCTAACAATCACCTGTACATGATAGATCTCATTCGTTTATTGCTATGATACCCTTTTTCCAGTTTAGCCTATTAGACATCCGTGTGCAACTTTAACCGGTCTAATTTCAATTGCATTCATTAAACAGATTATACATGTAGTCGCATCCATATTTATTAACCTGTTTTCAGCATTTACATCAATCATACTGTATTCACATTATGCTGACACTGTTTGTTAAACACAATTGATAACTGTACAGCTAAACAAATAAAAATCTGCTTTATTGCTTAACTCATTGCTTAGATCATGTTGTTGATAATCATGCTTGATTATTATAACCCTGATTATGCTAGCTGATTATGAGCACACCCTTGATATCGTTTACACCTTGACATGACTTGCTACACACATAGTGATTGACCCGACATGATACCGTACACTACTTGACTTGACCTGATGTACCATGACATGACCCGTTACCTGATCTTATGTCTAATGCCAACAAACCTGACATGTAGTCCTCACGGACCATTCTGGTTCGTTTGGTGAGGTTTCTATCATAGTAGATAGCACTTCTTCTTTTGCTAGGTAGGTTTTATGGAAAGATCCGTTTTTAGGGTTTAGTCTAGCGCCAAGTTTTATTCGCAAGAAAATTTTTGTTCCGCATTTGGCCACGTGAGTTGGCCGTGACGCTAGGGTAACCCTTCACCTATAAGTTTCAAGTTCTCAGAAAAGAAAAAGAGAAGAGCAAGCTTTAAGAAGAAGAACCTTCTTCAAGGTAAACAAAAAGAAGAGAGATCATAGCATCTCTTCCATATTTGAGAGTTAACTCTCACATCATAAGATCTAGTTCTTTTTCTATATCACAGATCTACAAGACAAAGTCTTTCACAAGAAATAGAAGAGATCATAGCATCTCCTCATAAAAGAAGAACTTAGTTCTTAGATCCACGAGACAAAGTCTCTTATAAATGAGAACTTGATTCCTAGTCCACAGAATTGACCAGAACTGCCAAGGAAGCGCTTTAGCGCTCCAAGTCTGACGCTCAGCGCCAAGCCCTGCACGTGCTCCTCACGTGGGCGCTATTTTATAATAAGCGCTTTAGCGCTCCAAGTCTGGCGCTCAGCGCCAAGCGCTCCACGTGCTCCTTACGTGGGCGCTCTTTTATAAGAAGCGCTTTAGTGCTCCGAGTCTGGCGCTCCGCACGCTCCTCACGTGGGCGCTATTTTAAAAGAAGCGCTTTAGCGCTCCAAGTCTGGCGCTTAGCGCTAAGCGCACTACGTGCTACTCACATAGGCGCTATTTTAAAAGATGCGCCTTAGCGCTCCAAGTCTGGCGCTCAGCGCCAAGCGCGCCACGTGCTTCTTACGTGGACGCTATTTTATAAGAGCGCTCTGCATTCATTGACTGGCGCTCAGCGCCAAGAGCTCCACGTGCTCCCCACGTGGGCACTATTTCAAAAGAAGCGCCTTAGCGCTCCAAATCTGTCGCTCATCGCCAAGCGCTCTGCGCTATAAAGAGTGTTCAACACTCAATAAAAGACAAAAAGAAAGAGGGGTGTCAGAACCAAAATTAATACTCAGCATTATTGAACAAAAAGGGACTGAGCCCAAACAAATGTCTAACACCCAAACAAATGTTCAACACTTTAATCAAAACTGAGTGGGCTGAGCCCAAATTGGCCACAAGTCCCTAACTCAAACCAACCGAGCCCATGTGCTCACAATTTCCCTAATTGGTCTTAGTCCCAAACCTGACTACAGATCTCCCAACCCACATTGGTTCAAGGGTACATCTCTGTTTCCTGATTTAAAATCAGGAAAGCTTATGGAGGAGCCATCACGTGCTAGCACGAGACTAGCGGTCACGTGTTGACACGTGACATTTAAAAGCAGCGGCAAAAGGCAGATTCGCTCCCTGTTTAAATCAAAGAAAAGGCTCCAGAAAAGGTCACGTGCTCACACGTGACCAGGGGTCACGTGTTGGCACGTGATGGCTGAGCAGCGGCCAGAGAACAGAGCGCAAAAGGAGAAGAAAGGCCCGTTCCAGGGGTCATGTGCCTACACGTGACCAGGGGTCACGTGCCTACACGTGACCAGGGGTCACGTGGCCGCACGTGACCGGCTTTCAAAGCCTTTTTATTTAACAGAATTAAATTCTAATCTTTCCAAAAGAGAATGATTATTTGGAACCGTTGGATTAAAGATCTAAAGGTGATTAAATATCACCTATTTATGGAAAAATCTTGAACTTGGAAAGATTTCCCCTTAAATCTAACCGAAATAACAAAGAGATATCTTTGGATTTAAAATCCAATGGTGAATAAAATTCATCTAATAATCCAAAGGTCCAGATGAATGATAAATATAAATCAAATCTCTCAATAAACAAATCAAATCTTTCAATGAAAGATTCACTAAAACTGATTGATTCTCTTCCTTCTCCTATAAATAGAAGCCAGAAAAGAGAGAAAAAAGACACACAGAGGGAGACACGTACAGAGACATACAGAGAGAGAGAAATAGAGCCTTGAGATTTTGGGAAGAATTTGATCCTCTACAAAAGAAAACCTTAGGTAAGAAGGGAGAGGCTTAAAAAGGAGAATTTAATTCTCAAAGAGTTTAACTCCTACAAAGAAAAGAACTTAGTTCTTTCTCTGGTGGAGGAGCTGCAAAGTGCACATATCCCCATGAAGGGAGAATTTAATTCTCATTGGGTTGAGATCCTGCCATACAGATCAAAAATATAGAGGAGGAACTGAATTTTGAGAATTTAATTCTCACAGAATTATAGGAATTTAATTCCTTTAAGATAAAATTAGGGTTTAACCATATGTTATAGGAATTTAATTCCTTCAAAATGGACAGAACCAGGGTTTAACCCTAATGGAGAACTTAATTCTCTCAAAATCACAGGAAAGAGGAAATTAGGGTTTCACCCTATGCCAGAATTTAATTCTTTACATACATGAGGAATTTAATTCCTACAGAAAAAGAAATTAGGGTTTAACCCTATCTAAGAATATACTTCTTCAGAAGAAAACATGAATTTAATTCCTCTAAAGTTTATTGCTAGGGTTTAACCCTATGAGGAATTTAATTCTTAAAAAGATAAACACATCTTCAAACAGGCAAAGAAACAGGGTCACGTGCTACCACGTGATCCCTGTAAAGATCCATAGAGAAGAAATTTGAGGCAACGCCTCACGTGCTCCACGTGACCCCCAAAGCGCACAAAGAAAAAGCAAAAGAAAAGAAGCTCTGGGGCGCCCTCACGTGTCACCACGTGACCCCTAATGAAAATTCTAACAGATCAAAGCGTGAGCCCCCATCACGTGCCCACACGTGATGGCCTTCAGAATTAAAAGTGTTAAACACTTATCTGTAGAACAAAATGAAGGGGATCTGGCCCCACCTTTTGGATGCCATCACGTGCCCCCACGTGATCTCTTCTCTTACAATATTTAGCATCAAACTGATGATCTGTTCCCAGTGTTTAACACTGATTTCCGTAGTGTTTAACAATAGTTTGAAAACTCCTTTTCCAGTGTTTAACACTGATTTTCTTAGTGTTCAAACACTAATTTGGAAAATTCTGCTCCCAGTGTTTAACACTGATTTCCTTAGTGTTTAACACTAATTTGAAATCTTTGTTCCCAGTGTTTAACACTGATTTGTCTTAGTGTTTAACACTAATTTGAAAACTCTGTTCCCAGTGTTCAACATTGATTATCTTTTAGTGTTTAACACTAACTTGTTAATCTTATTCCCAGTGTTCAACATTGTTGGTCTCTAGTGTTCAACACTAGCTTTAGCCCAATTGGCTAAGTTTTTAGAGGCAAAGTCTCTCCTTCAATGGACCAACAGAAAGCCAATATTCTAAACATGATTGGACTTAGCCCAAACTGGCCATAAGTCCTCAATTCAAACTTAACTGGGCTAATGGGCTCATAACATAATTAATTGGTCTTGGTCCCAAATTGGGCCAAAGATTATTTGATCTACCTCGGTTTAAGGGTACATCTCTTCACTCCTTCGATACTTGGCGTTGTAATTCCTCAACGTCTTCAAAGAGGTGACGGGTCCCGATGACCACACATTGATACGGACTGTGGGGTCCTTAAACTCATGGACTATGAGGTCCTTAACCTTGACCGTGATGTCTTAAAACTAACGCCGGACTGTGGAGTCCTTAAATCCATGGACTACGAGGTCCTTAACTGTCACGCCCCGCTTCCCAGAGTACGCAAGATTGGGCACGTGACATAGCCAACCATGCTACCTGTGGGTAGGAAGTATCCCTCCACAGTCACATCACGGTTGTAGAGATATCAAGAACAATATAAATAAACTAAACTATCACATGTCCAAATCCATAATAACAAGAGTCAATAAACAATAAGTGCGGAAGCAAATGATCCAATACAATAAATAAATAGTACGTCCCATAATGCGGGCTCACATCTGGAAATGAAATGAAATAAATGAACTAATCACTAAGGAACTCACAGATCAGCCTGCTGGCTGAAGTACTCCTGCTCGGTCGTCGACGGTGGTAAGGAATCTGGACCATGCAAAACCCAGACGTCAGCGCGTCGTGTCAACCAATAATATAATATGAATATGGTAATAAGCAATGCAGGGATGACCATGAATAAAGCAGTACTATGAAATAACAGTACAGGGTAATGTGCAGTGGTAACTAAACTGTCCTATCAGGTTTCTACTCTAAAGTCTTTGAAATCAATTGGTGACCCGTCGATGTAACTCAATAGTATCCCGTGCATGCCCGGGACCACGGTCAAGGTTCTCGGGGCTGAATCCGAGACGTGCCGCTAGGCAGTAATAGGTAGCAGGATGGGCGAGTGATGTCAGCATCATCACTCCGGGGCTGGCCAAGCCCGTAAGACTGATCAGAACAGGTATCGAACTGTTGAGTTACAAGTCGGTTTCACCTTTGATTTCCCCATACCCCCAAGTTATGTATGTCAGGTCAGGTATTCAGTAATCAAGGACTAATGCCAACACAGGATCAGGTAACAGGTCAGGTTTGTCTGGATAGACAACAGGAATGGTCCATGAGGACCCCAAGTCAGGTTTGTTGGCATTAGGCATGAGATCAGGTAATCAGTCAGGTCGTAGTACAACAGGTTGAGTCGGTATATATATATATATGTCATGTGTAGCAGGGTCAGGCCAATATGTAGTGCAATCGAGTATGTGCTCATAACAGGTATACAATCAAATAATGAACAGCCAGCAAGAATAAAGTAATTGACAATAACGGTTCACTTAATCACAATGGTACATGAATATGATGCAGTTGTATTATACTAGCAGGTCCGAGCACCCTTGGGGTGCAATAGTCACAGGGTAAAGCAATATTAATAACGTAAAGCAATGAAACTATATGAAATTAAAACTAAAGCATAAATAGTTGTCATATGGATGATCTAAGAAATAAAGCAATGACGATCTAACTGGTTTAGTTTGTTAAAGCATGGATTGATAGTAGACCAATTAATTACAAGAAGCTACTATAATGATTCAATATTAAAGATAATTGCAACCGTCAATTCTAAGTTATACTAAATATCGATATTACCATCAACTGTGTGGTTATACTAAATAATATGATAATTAAATGTATAGCAAGACTTGATCTTGTATTAGCATGTTAGAGCAAGTATTCGGATACTTGCCTCGACGGTTTCGCAAACCGGAAAATACGAATGCAACGTCGGCGGAAAATCCAAGACGGATGCACGGGCCACGGATCGAGTCCAAACAGCGAACAGCGGGACCACACGGACCAGAGTACTTCGCTGGAGAGTCGGGTCCAGACGTCGGCACGGCCGGAATTCGGTGAAAAGTCAAAACGACGACAAGTTAGCAAAATACGATACATGGACGACGATCGACCAGCGAAGGGAAAAGGAAAGGGAAAGGTAGAGAGATGCTTACAGAGAAGAACCAGGGGGCAACCACGACGGGTTCGACAGCGATGGGGGGCGCCGGCGAGGCAGCGACGGCGGCAGCTGATCGCACGCTTTTGGCGTGTCGGATGTTCAAAGATTTAAAGTGTAACCGCGATCAGGACGGTGTCGCTTTGCAGCTAGCCGGTGAGCACGGGTCGGTCAACAGGGAGATGGTGGTATCTTACCTTCTTGTCTTAGACGAGTCAATAAAGAATCTTGTATGTGTTTTGTTCAGACTAACCTATGTGTTTATCTGCAAGTATAAAGTTGTTAAGAAAATACGAGATTGTAAGCTAAGAAATCCGTACTCAAAAACCTTTGAGCCGAGTCTTGACCAATTGAAGCTAGACAATCGGCAACAACGTGGATTAGGGGATTTAAGCGCGGTATTCGTGGAATCCGGCTTATTTACCCTTGTCCTTCCGTTCTTGTCTCTTGCTTTCACCTTCGGCCAAGCCGAACGCAACCGGTCACGGTTAGGAATCACCGTTATCTTGTCAGGGTAGGGTGCCTAACGGAGCGCTTGCGTATGGTTTGGGCGAAGTTCAAATGGAAAATAACGGGAAAAGGAATTGGTAAAGAAATGTTAACTTACAATATCATATGGATTCTTAACAACAACAATAAATACAACATTCACAAAAGAGAACCAAAAAGAGAGAACAAAAAGAAAAGAACAAAGAAAAGAAAAGATACAAGTAATTAAAGTGCATGGAATAAAATTGCAAGTAAGTAAATAGCAAGTAATAAAAGACAAGGTAATAAATTGTGAATAATAAAAAGCGATAAAAAGAATACGGAAGTAGAACCCAAGCCAAGCATGTGCTCAATAGTCAACCCTTAAACTTGCAAGCTCAATGAAGAGGTTGCAAGATCAAGGGAAGGGTAGAGAACGCATGTGAAGTGAAGAACTAGTCCCGTGAGAAAATACGACCCTTGAGATCAATAACTAACTCTTACCCATTCAAGCTCAATGAAGAGGTTGAATGAGCAAGAGAAAGCAAAAATCTCAAGGGGAAGAAGAAACACAAGAGAATGATACAAAGCCCTCATCTTCATTAATCTCCCACTCAAAAGCTCTCACTACATTTTAATGGAAGAGGAATGAAGAAGAAGAAGAAGAACTATACAAAATCCTAACAAAAGAGGCTACAAGAATGAACTAAAAGAATGCCCTTGGTTGAGCTCAACTCTGCTGTATTTATAGGCAGGGAAAATGAATTCTAGGGCAACCAGCAGACTAGAGATGGAGTACCAAAAATAACCCTGAAGTTCGTCAGAGAGTGGGCCCAACCTTGCCGCGCATGCGCGGCCAATACCCCCTATTGGCCGCGCATGCGCGGCCGTACAGTGGACTTGGGCAGAGGGTTTTGGTTGGGGTCCCTGGTTGGCTTTTTCCAGCTGTTTGGTATATATATTTTCTTATAATATTTTCAGAATTCTAAGTCCAAGATTGCATGCTACTTTTGACTTTATCTCTCCCTCGAGCTCCGCGCACCCATTGATTCTTGTGCAGCCCACCTCGTGCTCTGTGCTTGTCCCAGACATGAATGACCACTGTCACATGTCTTGCATCGGAAACCGGTACTCGGCACTGGACGGATATGGATGACCGGAACCCGGCTTTTATCTGCTGTCGACAGATGTTCTGCTTTTAGCGTAACTGTGGAGATTTTATCTTGATTTACAATATTTGGACTGGAAACCTGTATTCTGTAAACATGTAACAAACACGGATTAAAAGCACCTACCTATAAACACACGAGCGTAAGAATGGGCGGTATAAAATGCAATATTCTGTGATGAACAGCAGCGAAGGCTGGAAATTTCGGGGTTCGCTGGAAAGGGGTGGTGCGGCGAGTAGAGGGGGTGCTGGCCTGCTCTGGTGATCAAGGGGAGAAGGAGGTGGTCGGAGGTGGCTCTGGCAATGACGGCGATGATCGACGGCAAGTTTCCCGGCGACTTGGGGTTGGGTGATGGGGTTAGGCTCGGGTGCAGTGCAACGCAGGCGAGGGAAAGGAGGAAGAAGATGAGGAGGTCGGGACGAGGGTGAAGGGAGGAAGGCTTGGCGTCGTCGGAGATGGGAGGCGGCGGCGACGGCGGGCACCACGTGCAGGAAGTGGCGTCGGGGTTGGGTTTGCAGGCTCGGGAAGGAGGGAAGAGAGAAGGTAGGGGGTGCGGTTAGGCTGTGGAGGCGAGGACGGTGACGGCGAGGTCGTGGGGAGGTCGACGGCGACGGCAGGAGGTGGCTAGGGTTAGGGTTCGGGGGGTTCGCGATGGGTTTTCTGCGCTGGAGTTTGAGAACGAGGGCGTTTAAAAGATAGAGAGAGAGCTGGCGGGGCCCACGAAGAAATGGGCGCTCGCGATTGGCTGAGGGGAAATTCGTGGTTTAATTTTAAAAGATAAAAAGGGATTTAATCGTTGGATTATGAAACAGAAAGATATATTATAAGGTTTTAAAATATTTAATTAAAATGGGTATTTCGGCGCTAAATGAAACATTTCCAAATCGCGCCCGGGTTGCGCCCAAATGTTTCAAATTCAAATTATAGGATTTTAAGCGAGTTCCAAATTTTGAAAAGAGGTGTTTAATGATTAAAATGCATGCCCCCAAGTCGGACACTTGCACGCGCGCGTAGTCGTCCAAACTTGCCCGTTTCACCGAACGGGACGAAATCTCGACGCGCGGACGCTACCACGCGACTAGTGGCGACGAGTAGGCCAACATGGATATTTTTAATTTCATTTTAGGTGTTAAAATTTGTTATATGCCAAAATGACTTAGCCGGTTAAAATTTAGCAATAAACACCAAAAAATCAAGATAATTGAAATGAGCAATGTATAACACTCCACTAGTAATAGAAATAGTATTATTGGGCTCGGGTGTTACATTAACCTTGACCGTGATGTCTTAAAACTAACATTGGATAGTGGAGTCCTTAATCCACGGACTATGACGTCCTTAACCTTGACCGCAACGTCTTAAAACTAACATTGGACCGCAATGTTCTTAAACTACTTATCGACCACAATGTCACTAAACTAAACAACAGGGCTCCCATAATTGCTTTCTTGTCGGATCTAAACGATCTCGTTAAGTTGATTTTAGTCTAAAAACTAGGCTGACGTATCCTTAACAAACGTTTAAGTCGATTTTAGTCTCAAACGAGATTAACGTATCCTTAAACCCAAACCCCTAAACCCAAATCTAAGATAATACGGATTTGGACTAGTACACGCCCTACGGGCGACGACATAACTCAGTCTCCGTATACAATCCACGGGCAACCAAACACAAAATAAACACACACGACACGAAGTGACCACATGGAGAAGGAGAAACTTGTTACCGCAATGCAGCAGCGTAATTAACTGCAGGGGCTTGCGCCTGCAGGGAAGAGCGTCCCCACAATCAAAAACCCCTCAAGCGAGGGGGAATCTGACGAAGTCTGCTACATCGGACGCATCCGTTTAAACCTTCGATACACGGTGCCATAAATCAACTTGGCACCTTCGGAGAGGTAGACGGATAACACCTAGCATCTGCCCCGAATTTCAGGCAAGACGTCCGTCGCGCCGTCCTTCGGAGGGGAACAGATTCTGGCACGTCCGGTGGGACCTTTTCCTCTTTCCACTCCACACTTCGCGTGTCGTGTTCGCGAACCAAACACGGCTCGCTAATGGTTGCCCTTGGGTTTCAAGGTACTGAGATTTGGCGTTTTGCTTATTGCAGAAAGCAAAGAATCAATGGCTTCCACTTGTGCGAAATGCTCCAACTGCAACTGCACTCGGCGCTCCGCCTCGCCAGGAGGTATAGCCTATGGGCCCCAAGCTGCTTCGCTGTTCACAATGCCCGTGGAACAGGTCACTCAAGCCACCACCGGATTGTTTTTCGGGACCATGCTCCCACCAACGAGCTTCACCGCTCCTGTGCTGACACCGGAAGCTCCCAAGAAGTCGGTCTTTGATCGGCTTACACCTACCGCGGCCCCTCTCAACGGGTCGCCCAACACCAGCGCCTCGGTCTTCTCCAGACTGGGCCAGAACTCCTGTGGACCCGCAATAGGGCACACGATCCCAGAGAAGGCTGCTCCTAAGAAAATAACCAGTCCTGTTCCTGAAGTCGTCAAGGCGGCCTCTCCTGCCAAAAAGTCGGTCTTTACAAGATTGGCTGTTCCAGCTCCCGCTCCTGCTACCCAAAGGACATCGGTCTTTAACATGCTGACACCAGCAGCGACCCCCTACCTACACAGGGGGCAAGACGAGGCTATCGCTGTCACCGAGCCGACTCCCTCAGCACGACACGCTCATTGTCGCTACTGGCGCCGAGTGAGGAAGGCCGGAGGCAACTCCCTTTCTGGGCTAACTCCTCCAGCCCCGACGACAGAAGTTAATGCTGTTGTTCCAACTAAGAACAGCTTTGAGATGCTGAATAAGGTGCGTAGGAATTCTCCTACCGCGGCGCTAAAGAGGTCTCCCCTCCGCTGAAAAAGGCCGCGGAAATAAAGCCAGAACAGCCCCAATCTCCTCAACGGCTGTCTTCCAAAATCTATAAAGTCTGGCGGCAGACCCGAGACTCGGTGGTCGATCCAAATTTCTCCCGCCAGCACAAGAAGCTGAAAATCCAACAGGAAGTCAGTCATCACGCTAAGCCACGAAAAGCTGTCTGGGTGCCCACCTCAACGGCCCCCTCAACTTCCACTGCTCATAAAAAGAGGAGGCCGGAGAAGATCCCCGGGCCTGCGACAAGAGCTAAAGGCGCTGAGCCCAGACGCCCTAAGTATGGGGGCATGATGGTCCATACTGTATACATGGCGTCGGGGAAGGAAGATAGCCGTGCGTCTACAGGGCATAGACCGCTTACACGGTCGGTGACCAAAGCTCAGGAGCAACAGCAGAAGCTCCAGGAAATGATGATCGCAATGGCCGCGCTTACTGGGCCGAAAGAAAGCCCCGAAGCGTCCTCGGATCAGCGACAAAAACAGGAAACCGGCGCTGAGTTCCTTCGGAAGATATTGGAAAAGAAAGATAAAGAGGCTGCGGAACAAGCGGCCAATATAAAGCAAATAGCCTACTTATTTCAAGATATGGTTGGGATGATGATTTAACAAGATCCTCCCGCTGAAGATCCCCTGACCGTCCTCGAAGATGATAGAGGAGAAACGTCGAATCCGCCACTGGTTCTTTCAACGGCCAAGGAGGAGACAATCTCCAAGGCTGACTTGGACGACTATATAGCCCAGCAGATCCGGGTTCATCAGGCGACTAAGGCAGCTGGTCAAGTCGTAAAAACGGGGTGACCGTATCCAAGCTAGTACAACCAGATCAAATACCCGCCGGGTTATACAATACCGAAATTCCATGTGTATAAGGGGACTGGCAATCCCCACCAATATGTTGCCCAGTTCAGGGCCCTTTGTGGTAACACCGGCGGTGATGATAAACTGTTGCTTCACCAGTTCGTGGGCAGCTTATCAGAAACGGCGTTCGAATGGTATTCAGAACTCCCGAACGAGTCCATCAAGACGTTCGCTGAAATGGAATTGCTATTCATTCAGCGATTCGCAAGCGCCAGCGAACGCACTCCGATAACAGCATTAATTAATGCTAGGGTGAAACCAGGCGAAACGTGGGTCCAGTACGCTATATGCTGGTGAAATTTGTGGTCGAAATGCGAACAACGCATTGAGGAAGCGCCCGCGGTGGGCATGTTCGTGGGAACCCTAGACCCTCATGCAACTATCTCCCAGTTCATGATGTTCTTTAAGCCAACCACGTTCCAGGCTTTAATCGACAAGTTAGCCCAGATGGACCAGATGGGTCACAGACCGTCTCCCCGGAAGCCGGAGCCTCGGAATGACAAGGGTAAAGGGAAGGCAACCTTCGTCGCGAATGCTCAGCAGCAACCCAGTGCCCCAAAACTGGCGGATCAACTGGAAGAAAGACGTCGGTATTATAAAGAGAAGATGAAGCGCCCCTACTCGTTCCCACGGGATAAGACAAAACGGTTATTCGAGCTGGCCGTACGCAACAGGCTTATCAACTTGCCAAATCCAAGGCGACCCCCGCAACCCAGCGAGGTGAGTAACCCCAGTTACCGCCCTTACCATCAAACGGTAAGCCATCCGATTGAGGATTGCTTCGTCTTCAAAGGATGGATTGAGGATCAATACCTCCAGGGAAATTTTGCGCTGTCCGAAAAGTGGAAGGTGAACCCGCCACAGCCGCATACTCCTAAAAAGACGGACGCACCGGGGGCAACTTGTTCCTTTATTGAAGAAGCTCCATGGGAGGTCATGCTATCAGCTAAAACCAAAAGGATGCTGAGTGATCTTCATGCGTGCCCAACAGTCAAATGGAAGAACCCTCTTGAACCTCAAATCATCGAAGGGATGCTGAAGCCGCGTCCAACTACAAAGAGCGGTGGTGATGGCCCAAGTACTCACACCCAACCGTCAAAATCTTCGAAGAAAAAGAAGAAGAAATCCATGAAGCCCGTGAAGCCTGGAGACAAGCATACGGATTTGCAGAAACAGATTGACGCGCTGGAGGAGTACAATCAAAAGTCGCGGACTCCCGTCACACTGCAAGAGTTCCTCAACCACGTCTTCCAGGAGGAAGATGATGAAGAAAGCTCGTCCGATGAATCCGAGGGATATGTGGCGAGATGTCATGTGATTTCCCATTCGTCTACGGATGATGAGAAAATTCCTGGCACTGAGAAACTGGGGGCACACCCTGAACCAAAACTTGTATGGCCAACAGATGAAATGATCGACGCCTTTCTAGACGAGATTCGTTTGAAAAGTAAAGCCGATCAGAAGCGTGAGATGGCTGCATCGGAAGGAGCCAAACGCAAGCGACTAAACGAAAGAGTCAAAGCACTCCCGCCAGACCAAAAGACACCCGATGTGGATAAAAACATATTGAAGACGAGGAAAAGGTTTGCCAAAGCCATGTCGATGGGAATGAAGCTGCCACCCTCGGAAGAAAACACGTTCGATGGGACGGAGAGGCACCCTAATTATTGCGCATATCATCGGAAGATTTCATACCCCACTGAGGAGTGCGACGCCTTTAAGATGTGGTGGCAAGGATATGTTGCTCACCGGCAATATTTTAAGCGCATGAAACGCAAGACTCGTCGGGAATAAAAAAGTACGACCGAAGGGCGCAAAAGGACTGCCGGCAACTGTTCACACCATAATATTGCATTATTATATTCCCCATTCTTATTCTTTTTATAAATAAACGGGTGCTTTTGACGTATGTCTGCTACATGTTATAGGTTACAGGTTCTTGGACAGAAAACAGTGAAAACGATGTAAAGACGATGCAAAAGTGGACTTTAACCAATAAACAGAAGACTCTTGATCAAGCCGACATAAGGAACAATTCACAAAGCAAGATTCAAGATATCGACTCAAAGCGAACGGGTAGAAGTCCACTACAATGTTCACTGGAAATCTGGAAGAGAACCAGAAGCCCAATTAATAAAAGAACCAATTTTTCAGAAGCCCAAAATGACCCAGAAGCATACCCAAAAGTTTGAGGACTTGAACCAACAAATGGGCCGCGGAACCGCGGCCCAAGCCTGCCTTTGGCCGCGGTTCCGCGGCCAAGTGAAGCCCTCATGAAAAAGTATTTTTACCATAATTTGGGTGCGGCGCTGACTAGTCAATCTAAGGGCTATTTTTGTAATTTCAGACATGCGAAATAAATGTAACCCTGGGGTTTCCTATTCTTTATAAATAGGAACTCTAATCATTGTAATTCTTATGCCTCCCTTTAATGAATAAAATTTAGAAATCTTTTGGAGAGCATCGGTGTTTCTTCTCCATTCAGAAATTCAGATCTGACAACCCTGCATGGATGATTGGAGGGATGCATCTGTAAGTAATTTAATTTCTTGCCTTAGTGTAGATTTAAATTCCTTGTCCTAGGTAGATTTAATTTCATGCCCTAGGAACTTGTTTAGAGTTAGCTTTGGGGAAGGATTTTGAGAGATGAGATCTCTCATCCCTTTCTTACCCACCAAATATTTACAATAGGACTCCATGCATACATGCACATACCGCTCCCTACGGCACTCTATCCCTCGAGGTAGCGGTGATACCGTAGTATAAAGGCCCGTGTGTGATGTTTTCCATAGAGGTTAGGGTAAGGATCTCTAAAGGAAGGACAAGAACCTAGAGGAAGGATCACCTTCCCGAACGGATCTAATCCACTTTATTGATAATTACCATAACTCCTCACAGATCTTCATTCGGGTATAGAAAGCGTTGAGATTTAATTACATTTCCAAACCATCCCTAAACCTAGCCCTAGCAAGAATAGATCTAGATAATTGCCCTAGGTTAATTAGATTTTTAGATTTAATAATCAATCCGAACACCCTTCGGAATTAACTCGTAAGCGCGAATCGGAAATTCACAAAATCCCTGTGGACCGACCCGTACTCACCGGCTAGCTTCATGCGACGCCACTCTTGATTGCGGTTACAAATATTTTTGATCTATCTTTTAGAAAGCGCAAGCACGCTAAATCAATCAATCAGCAACTGTTACATGGTTAACGCCAGAGGGTCACAGGTTCTCACCTTTGGGAGCGACTTTGATGAAGAAATGGCCCTGGGCCCTCTCTTTAAAGAATCCGTTTTAGGTAAAGAGGAAGAACCAGAGGCCTGCGAAAACATTCAGCTGTGCAATCGCACGCTCCCAGAAAAGAATCTCGGACCCGCGAATAGAAAAGATAAGGGAAAGGAGAAGGTCACTGAGGATATCACCTTAGATGATCAAGACATGAAAGAGTTGACTGCCAAAGACCCGCCTAAGAAAAGTAAGGAGGACTACAACATCCTAGCACACCTAAGGAAACTACCTTCACAGCTCAGCATTCTCAACGCCCTCCTATTATCAAAAGAAGCGAGAGATTCATTAATCAAGGCGTTACAAGAGCCCGAACAATTCCAAGCCTTCCTCGCCGAAGAAAGGATGAAGGATGAACTGGAAGAAGTGCACACGGCCGACATCACTTTCGGTGATGAGGACCTTCTCCTTGGGACGTGCGACCACAACCGTCCCCTATACGTCTCCGGATATTGCCACGATATCAAGATAGGCAAAATCCTGGTTGATAATGGATCCTCCGTCAATCTCCTTAATGTTCGGGTGTTGAAGGAAATCTGTATGAGCGTGCAGCACCTCGCTCGTGACAAAATTACCATCTCCGGTTTTGACTCCCGGTCATCACGGACTCTCGGATCCGTGATATTAACATTACGCTTCGGACTACTCGTCACAGACATCAAGTTTCACGTCATTGACGCCAAGACCTGCTACAACGCCTTGCTTGGTCGTCCTTGGTTACATGAGTACAACATCATCTCTTCTACACAGCATCAGTGTATGAAGTACTTTAAGGATGGTTTTGAGTATACCGTAACAGGTGAGCTGAACCCATTCTCCGTGAACGAAGTCCGCAAGTACGAAGATGCAAAGTACATTTTGCCAGACTTCGAGGACACAGAAAGGTGTCGCAAGCCGGAGAGCAAAGCCGCCGCCACCATCCCTGTTTTCGGAAGCGATACCGAAGAAGAAGAAGAGATAGTTTACGCTGGTCCGTCTCGACGCAACAACCCGGGACCGTCCGCCCCCGTGTTGATGTTCGGAAGTGACTCGGAAGATGAGGTTAATGTCGTGTTCTCCAGTCGGCCGTCAATACAAGCATCCCCTGGCGATGATCAGAGTTTGCAAATCACCATGGTGCCGCGGGAACACTACAAAGACCTTGACGCACTTGACGCTTACAAGGTGTAGGGCCTGCAGGCGTTTTTCGTCCCTCCCAAGCGAAAAGGCGAAAAGGCGATCCTATTCTATCGATCCACGGAAACAAGAGTGGAGAAAGAAATCTGGCATGGCGCGGATTCTACACTCGACAGGCTCCAACCCCTCCGTTTGCCCAGATACTACACAGACGGGTTGAAAAGACTATTGAAGCGCCAAGGGGTACCTTTAAAACAGACTATCTGATAAGCTCGATTCTACAACAGGATTTGGGATGTCCCTGGGACCCAGCGCAAATTGCCCAACGGGAGAATGGAAACGCTCGGGCTTGGATATGTGAGATCCGGGAAACGGGAGCGAGTCCACGGTAGCTACGCCATATATAACTTCGACGAGGAAGAAGACGTCCTGTCGGGAGATGCTAACCCCTCGTCAAAACTGGATCCCACGAGCGAAGTGCCGAGTCCGTCGTTTGAAGAACGAATGGACAAGCTTATCAGGAAAGCGGGTCAAAAAGCTCGAGACGACCATAGTCGTGAAATGGCCATCTACGAGAAATCCAGGACGCAACGTCTGTTTCAACAGGCTGGAAAAGACGAAGATGCTCCTCCCTGTCAACCCATTCCGCAAAAGGCCCGACGCAGAGGTAGAAATAAGTCAGAGGGTGGAAAAAGGAGCCGACAGCAACGATGTAGGATTAAAGAGTCACGTGATCGGGTATTGCGCGGTCTGGACTTGTCCCTCATGAAGAAGATGAGTCGAGCGTATTCCTTCCCTTAAGAAAAGACGAAGAAAATACTCGATCTCGCTATGAAGCACCGAATGATCACACTTCCGAAGTCTAAACATCCTGAGCAAGCTAATGAGGTCTCTCATCCGGACTATTGCTCTTATCACCGAGCCATAGGACATCCTGTCGAAGACTGCTTCACCTTCAAGAACTGGGTCGAAGACCAATAGATTTGCTCTATCCGACAGCTGGAGGGTAATGCCGCCGCGAAAGCACGAACCCAAAGCCACAAGAGCGGAACCAGACCCACGTCGGTTTTGGAAGCAAGCTCGTACCTGTCGCGTAATAACGATATCAAAAGAAAAGCCCGAGAATATGGATGACCTTCCCTGGTGCTTCGAAAACAATGACAATGAGGTGATCTCAGAATTTCCACCAGCTCCGAAAGAACTAGAAGATGGCATACATACTACTGCAGATAACCTCAAGAAGATTGAGTTGGGGTCAGCAGATGACCCGCGACCGACATTCGTCAGCGAGCTGCTATCTGAAGAAAGGGTGGCTACGTTAAAGGACGTGCTTCTATAGCATAGAGATTGCTTCGCATGGAACTATTCTGAAATGCCGGGATTAGATCCAGAGATTGCTGTGCATAAATTAGCAATATCCCCGGATATCAAGCCAGTCAAACAAGCGCCGAGAAGAATACGGCTCGAGCTTGAGATGAGCATTAACGCCGAAGTCAAGAAGCTGATCGATTCTGGGTTTATCCAGGAGGTACAGTATCCTGACTGGGTCGCCAACATCGTCCCGGTAATGAAGAAAAATGGGATAGTACGCATATGTGTGGACTTCCGAGATCTCAATAAAGCCTGCCCGAAGGACGATTTCCCAGTGCCGGTCACTGAGCTGATGATAGATAATACGTCCACTCATGAAGTTTTCTCTTTCATGGACGGTTCATCAGGGTACAATCAAATAAAGATGCATCCCGAAGACCAGAAGCACACCGCTTTCCGGACTCCTTTGGGTATATTCTGCTACAAAGTTATGCCTTTTGGTTTAAAGAATGCCGGTGCCACCTATCAGAGGGCCATGACAAAGATCTTCGATGATCTTATACATGAAATCGTCGAATGCTATATCGACGACCTTGTAGTGAAGAGCATGTCATACGAAGAGCACTTAGAGCATCTGAAGACCGTATTTCAACGCCTTTGGCAATACAATTTGAAGATGAATCCCCTCAAATGCGCATTCGGAGTTTTCTCGGGTAAATTCCTGGGATTCATCATCCGACACCGAGGTATCGAAATAGATCCATATAAGATCAAGGCGATCATGGAAATGCCTCCGCCGAGAACTCTCAAACAGTTGCGGTCTCTCCAAGGGAAGCTCGCGTACATCCGGCGGTTTATCGCCAACCTGTCAGGCAAGTGCCGTCCTTACAGCCACCTGATGAAGAAGGGAACTCCATTCGTCTGGGATCGAAAATGCCAGAGCGCGCTGGATGAGATCAAGCAGTACCTGCAGAACCCGCCGGTGTTAGCTGCTCCTGTCAAGGGAAAGCCCCTTATTCTTTATACAACAGCCCTTGAGGATTCCTTAGGCGCATTATGGGCACAAGAAAACGACCAAGGGAAGGAGAGAGCGCTCTACTATTTGAGTCGAGTTCTTCTGGGGGCAGAAAGCAATTACTCCCCTATCGAAAAACATTGCCTGGCGTTAATCTTTGCGATAACAAAACTCAGGCACTATGCATTGGCGCATGAAGTCCGTCTTATATCAAAGGTGGACCCCCTCAAATATCTAATGTCAAAGGCCATATTGACAGGGAGACTCGCCAGATGGGCCCTGCTCTTGATGGAGTTCTCGATAACCTATCAGCCTCTCAAGGCAGTGAAAGGCCAAGCCATCGCCGACTTCCTTGCTGAGCATCCAGTACCTGCCGGTTCTCCTCTGAATTGCGAGCTGCCAGACGAACACGCGTTCGACACGATCAATGGTGGTGATACCCGATGGGAGCTTTATTTCGATGGAGCATCTTCCATGAAGAAGCGCAAACAAAGCACCCCGATAATCAAATCGGGGGTAGGACTCATCTTTGTAACTCCACAAGGAGGGATAATGCGCTTTGCTTTCTCCTTAACAGAACCGAGGACGAACAATGAAGCCGAGTATGAAGCTTTGATAGCAGGCCTCGAGATCGCCATCGACATAGGGATTGAGAACCTCCTCATCTACGGAGACTCTCAGCTGGTCGTTAGTCAAGTAAATGGCGATTACCAAACGTGCAAACCCGAGCTGGTGAGGTATGGCGAGAAAGTACAACAGCTGCTCACTCATATTCCTTACTATACTTTGGAAAGCATACCGCGCGCGGAAAACAGCAAAGCAGACGCGTTGGCCAAGCTCGCCAAGGAACTGGCTGATGAGAACCTCGACGACGTAAGAATCGTGGTACAAAGCCGTCGGGTGCTCACCCCAGCAGAAATATCTCCGGAATCATCCGAAGAAAAGGAAGCGACTGAGCAGATGACCTTGCAAATAAAAGACCGGGAAAAGGCCGAGGATTGGAGGGAAGTCTTTATAGACTACTTCAAATACCGTCGAACGCCCGAAGATGCGTCTTCAAAACATCATCTTATAAAACGAGCTCTGTCTTTTGTATTCGTCAACGATACCCTGTACAAGAGGTCATTTGACTCTCTGTGGCTGAGATGCCTAGGACCTGAAGAGGCAAAAAGGGTCGTTCAGGAAGTTCACGATGGACTCTGCGGTTCTCACCAAGCAGGCCCAAAGATGAAGTTCAAAATCAAGCGGTTGGACTATTACTGGCCCACGATGATTCAGGACTGCCTCGAATATGCGAAGCAATGCAACTCATACCAAATCCATGGGGACTTTATCCACCAGCATCTAAATCCACTCCATCTAACGGTGGCTAGCTGGCCATTCGAAATGTGGGGAACTGACATAGTCGGCCCCATCGAACCAGCATCGTCCAGGGGACATCGTTT
This sequence comes from Agapanthus africanus, assembly GCA_030015575.1. Lineage (NCBI taxonomy): Eukaryota > Viridiplantae > Streptophyta > Magnoliopsida > Asparagales > Amaryllidaceae > Agapanthus > Agapanthus africanus. The sequence continues at coordinate 15,617,636 of JASDDO010000022.1, forward strand.
CATCCTAGCGACGACCGACTACTTCTCCAAATGGGCAGAAGCAGTACCGTTGAGGGAAGTGAAGACGGAGAATATCCTCCATTTCTTCAAGACGCACGTCATATATCGGTTTGGAACTCCGCGACGGATCATCTCCGATAACGGGACAGCTTACAGAAGCCACAAGATCAGTCGCTTCGCGCAACAGCATAATATAGACTGGAGATATTCCTCAGTTTATAATCCGTGAGCTAACGGTCTAGCTGAAGCCTTCAACAAGACCTTGACGAAGATTATGAAGAAAACGGTGTCCCGAAACAAGAAGGACTGGCACGAGAGACTGCAAGAGGCTCTTTGGGCGTATCGAACTACGTTCAAGACGGCCACGAACACAACGCCATTGTAGGGTGTTTTTCGTCACCCCATTGAGATGAGAATACGCGCGCGCTTGTCAGGCGTACTACAGATTCCCCCTGCCTGGGGTAGGCCGGGGTTTAATGATTGTGGGGATCCGAATCTCCGGCAGCCGCGGACTAAGCTGCCGTTAATTACCCCTCGCCTTTGGGGCGAGGGAACCTCCGATTAACGGGTTAAAATGGTCATGCGAACTCAATGTGCAGTGTACGTGTGTTGTGTTTTGAAAGGGGGGTTTGGATATATCGGGAGCCACGCAGAGTTTTTACGGAGGTCCCGCTACCCGGATAGCGGGCTGGGGGTCAAGGGGGCTAGCAGCCCCCTTGCGGGGTGCGGGGCAGCGTCCCGTTAGAAATTTTTTTCTAACAGGGACAGTGTCGTGGAGTATGTGTATGTGTACATTTGTATACATATGTATATATATACATGTATATATAAATAAAGGGGGAAAAAGACGTCCAAAGGATGCGTGGGGCCAGCGCAGAGCGTTTGAGCGCTAGCGCGCCATGTGTCGGCACGCGGGCGCTTTGCGCTCGAGCGCAAGCGCGCTGCATGTCGGCACGAGGGCGCTTTGCGCTCGAGCGCAGAGCGCTTGAGCGCAAGAGCGCCACGTGTCGGCACGCGGGCACTTTGCGCTCGAGCGCAGAGCGCTGGAGCTCAAGCGCGCCACATGTCGGCACGCGGGCGCTTTGCGCTCGAGCGCGAGGCGCTGGAGCTCAAGCGCGCCACGTGTCGGCACGCGGGCGCTTTGCGCTCGAGCGCGAGGCGCTGGAGCGCAAGCGCGTCACGTGTCGGCACGTGGGCGCTTTGCGCTCGAGCGCTAGCGCACCGGCGAGAAAAATGGGGGTTTTTAGCCCCGGAAATTCTCTAAAGAGAAAAATAGGGTGGAGTTAAACTCCTAAGATGCTTTGGGTTAAGGAAATGGGTCCTTCTTCTTCCTTTGCTGTCCGGATCTTGGAGATAAATAGATGTGAGATTTAAAAATCTTTTCTTTTTTGAGATCTGATGGCAGATCAGAGTTCCCCTTAATGGGTTTTGTGGTGGAAAACTATTTAGTTTTGAAAAAGGAAGAGTAAAACTCTTGATTTAATTCAAAAGGAAAAAGAAGGTTTTGGAACCTTGAAGGAGGAAGAAAGATCTCAGATCTCAAACTTTTTTGGAGAGAGAAAAAGTTGTTGAGATATTTCATTATCTTTGCCTTTATAGGCTATACACTTTACACATAGCTCCTTGGGCTTCACAAAATGGCATTTTGCCTATTTCATGGCTCATGTGCCATTTCTTTTTGCACATAAGCCATGGGCTTTACAAAAATTTGGCTTTATGCCTATTTTTCGTACATTTATCCATAAATAAAATAAAAGAAATGCAACAAAATTATTTATTACAAAATTTTTATCTTGGCATGGGGGGAAGCCGGCCGCTTCATGTTCGGGCTCGACCCGGGCATGGGCCCACTGGATCTGGGCTTGGGCCCACTTGGATTGGGGTTGACTTTGATTTTGATTTGGTCAACCGGGGTGTAAATTTTTACCCCAACAGCCATACGCATTGGTATTCGGTACGGAAGCAGTACTCCCCCTCGAGATAGAGCTACCTTCTCTACGAGTGGCAGTCCACTGCGAGTTGACGGACGAAGAAAATGCCTACCTTCGGCTTGAGGAGCTTGATGCCCTTGACGAAACCCGGCTTATAGCGCAACAAAATCTGGAAGCCTATAAAGCAAAGATGACGTGCTCATATGAAAGATTGACCCGGCCGAGGACATTTCGCCGAGGCGAACTCGTGCTAGTGGTCAAAAGGCCTATGATCCCCAATCGCGCCAAGCGGGGAAAATTCGAGCCGAACTACGAAGGCCCGTACATCATAGACAAGGTCTACCAGGATGGAGCCTATCTACTCATGGATATGCACGGTGAAAGGCCTTTCAGGCCAATAAACGGCCGCTTCCTAAAGAAATACTACGCTCAATGAGCCACAGCCTAGGTCAATGATAGATGACGACGACTATGTCCGCTCGCTATCTTCCTAAGCTCAAGCTCTATAAGTAGTAGCTGGCCCTCTCAACATCGGACCGAAACGTCCTTAAACTAACGGCGGACCGAAACGTCCTTAAACTAACGGCGGACCGAAACGTCCTTAAACTAATAACGGACCGAAATGTCCTTAAACTAACAACGGACCGAAACGTCCTTAAACTATCAATGGACCACTACGTCCTAAAATTAGCTGTTGACCGAGATGTCGATAAACTACGGTGGATTGCAGTATCTCAAAGCCGATAAAAATAAAATATAATAAAAAATAAATTAAAATAAAATAAAAAATAAAATAAAATAAAATAATAATAAAAGACGGTATGTCCATAAGCAAAATGGGCACGGATGAAAACCCGAAAGGGCTCCGTGAGTAAAAACAGCAGGGCTACCGGTGAGTGTTCGTGAAAACCCGAAAGGGCGCGACCTTGTAAAAAAAAGGAAGGAAAAAGAGTAAAAAAAAACGGTATGTCCATAAGCAAAATGGGCACGGATGAAAACCCGAAAGGGCTCCGTGAGTAAAAACAGCAGGACTGCCGGCGAGTGTTTGTGAAAACCCGAAAGGGCGCAACCTCGTGAAAAGACACTTACAGGATCCTCTCGACCTTGTAAGGAGAAACCACCTGCGTGAGATCCTTACGACTCACAAGGGAGCCACACACTTAGGGATCCCCACGATTCCTAAGGAGAAATTACACTTGCGAGATCCTCACGACTCGTAAGGAGAACTCTCTTATGGGACCCTCACGGCTCATAAGATTTGAGAGTCTTAAGTTACAGAGACCTAAACCTGTGCTAAAGCAACCCCCACACCCTTTGTCACGCCCCGCTTCCCAAAATACGGAATACGAGGGGTAGACAAGGCCAGCCATGCTCCTACGGTCAAGGAAATGTCCTGCCGTAGTCACACTTCGGCTTCTAGTTTTTCATGGTAAATAGTAAATAATGCACAGGTAATGAGAAATGCAGTAACTGGAACAAAACACTGTAAAATGAACTGACCTGATGGGAAAACAAGAGGTATAACTCTAGATAGCAAGTCGAGATGTCTATGATGTACGTCTAGTCCTGGTCCAGGCTAAATCTTCTCCTCACACTGAGCATGCATACTCAGGTCGTCAGAGCGACACAATAGCAATATAATATATATATAATCAAGTGACAGTTCTAACAGTGGTAATAGATATGTATAACAGTAAATCAATGACAACATGAATATGAAGGTGCAGTAATCAATGCAGTGGAACAGTAAAAGCAGTAGAACGATATGCCACGTTTGTCAACACAGTAAATAAGATATCTCAATGCCAGTATCCCTATCAGTCTCTAAGTCTCACTGTACAGGTCACTAAGCCTATCGTCGGTCCAAGTGTGAGAGTCAACCACTCGCGAGTGTCCTCCACCCAAGGGTAGAACCCAAGGGCAAGGGACCACGGGCCCAACATGTATATCACGGTGAATATCACATACCCTGTAAATCTCCATATAATTCCCTAAATATATAAGCCGGCATGGGACTCCCGAGATTCTGTTGAACTCACACTTAAACTATCCCACACCCCGTGGTCTACATCAAACGCCAACCATAACCCTAAATACTAATCGGTCTGTGACAAGTCTGCGCAAGAGCTGGAGGCAGGACCTCCAGCAAGCACATCCCGACTAATACCTAAGATAAATGGCAGTGTCTGATGCCTTATCTGCGACACCCGTGCAAGCGCTTCCATAAGCGTCCCATACCACTTATAGTCACACGTACACGCATCCCACAGACGTCGACAATGCAATAGAATAATAGGGTCACTGATTGTGTACAAGTACGTATCACTTTCACTTATTCACGGATACCCGAACACTGACGTACTTGCCACAATCATCACTAAAATCTAACACTGGGTAAATGCACGATATCACTATGTTATCACTGCAATGATATGAGTATGATATGATACGTAAACAGTATATGAAGCACGATTAAGGTGTCATAAAATAGTATTCTATCACTTGCACGATTTATCATGAAACGTACGTATATAGTTTAGCGAAACAATAAACAGGTAATAATTAGTATGTTCAGTTGTCCATCCATCGAATTTAGTTTCATGCCAATCGGGTTCCAGGATCATTAATTATAGTCATTTCCTTTTAAGCGTTCACGGCTGGAAATCCGAGTTCAGAATCAGAAATCCGTTTCGCAACGCATTTTAATCCCAATTGAGATCAGATTTTAGTGACGATACAGTTAGATGAAATCTAGGGTTTTCAGTAAGGTTTTCAACGCAACAGACGGAGTCTCAATCGCGTCTGTACGTTAGGAGATATACACTGTTCAATACCAACATGTCAGTTCTGATTCTGTTGGGACTGTTATGCGTCCCGATCTTTTAAATTACAGAATAAATAACAAACGATAACGAAACAGAAAGAAACCACTTGTGTTATCTATCTAACAGGCTCACCTACAATAAACAGCGGAGTTCCGCAACCTACGAGTTAAGGAAATCTTGTGGCACCCATTACGGGACAGCAAGCAACAATTGGAGTCGCTCTGGACTGCAGTCCAGAGTCGCACTCCGATCCAAATATCATCACAGTTTAAGTACAGGAATATCTGGAAACTAGCATAGGGTTAAAGTTCGTCGAGTTGGCTTCGATTTGATCCCTCGAACGCATCCTTCCAATATGTATATAATTTATGGTGAATTTAACGGTTTTCAGGTACAATAAAATTCCAGCTTTACGGTTAAACTTGGAGGTAGTTGTTTTAGTCGTTAACGGTCATATTTTCCAGCGAAATTTGCACACGTTATCCATACCTATAAGGGCCAAAGTAATTAATCCAGTTCCGTCAATTTAGAAAAGTATTTTCTTTGGGAACACGCGTCGAACAGGTATGGCACATAATTGGTCTAGACTTGTAACTTTAATATCTATGTAATTAACGACTGTAACTTAAGTAAATAGCATGTAAGCAAGTAAAATACTTGCCTAGACACGGTGAACTGACGGCGCGGCAGCGAAGGCAGTAGTGACACGTCCCGGGCACGGGGTAGCAACCACACGACGAGTCTCGGCTAGTCTTGGGCTTGGGAATGGGCTGTTGCGGGCTCGGGCAATATCGTGTGGTGGTAGTAGGTTGATAGAGGATGGAAAGACGGGTGAGGTTTAGAGAGGGAGAGAAAAAGTGCTAGAGAGATAGAGAGAGAAATGAGAGAGAGAGAGAGAGTAGGCAGAGAGAGAGAGAGTAAGCAGTGAGAGAGATGAGAGAGAGATGAGAGAGAGAGAGAGGAGTTAGAGGAAGAGAGAAGAGAGGGAGCAGAGAGAGATGCGGAGAGATAAGGGAGAAGGAGTGTGCAAGGGAAGAGGAAAGAGAGAGGGATAGAGAAACAGAGAGTTCGTCGGAGAGGGGAAAGTGAAGTGGGGCTCGGGTGGTGACGACGTATCCACGGGAGGAGGAGGGATGGTTTGGTGTGGTGGTGTTTTGGAGGAGGTAGAGAGGGTGGCGATGTCGACGGTGCAGTTGTCGTGGGTCGCGAGGGATGCAGGGGGTGAGATCGAGAGGTGGTGATGATGATGTTGGGGTCTCGGCGGTGGTTGAACGGCGATGAGGCGGGGTCGGCTCGGGTGTCGACGAGTGCGATGGTGATGGAGGGAGGTGGCCGAAGACGGAGGTGGCCGAAGACGGAGATGGCTGCCGTCGTCGTCGGGAAAAATGGTTGCAGAAAAGTTTTAGGAGGAAAATGAGAACGAGGGAGAGAGCGAGCGAGGATGAGGGAGTAGTGGGTAGAGGAGAGAGGTGGAGGGCGCGCGTCGTGGGAGTAACGCGCGCGAGCACAGGCGTGGGCGACGGCGTGGATCACGGCGGAGGAAAAGGATCGCGTGCAGGAATCGTGGGAAGTAGCCGTTGGGAAGACGCACTGTAGGTGCGGGTCGGGTCGTGGTTGAAGTGGGCGCGGGTGAGGGGAAGAAGCGGGCGCGGGCCGGGCCAACGTGAGCTGGGCCAGAGAAGAAAAAGGGAAAAAATTAAATGGAAACAAAAGAAACGGGCCGGGCTTTAAACTAAAGAATAAAATTAGAATGGTGAATGGGCCGGGGTTAATAAATAGGAAAAATGGGCTTAAGAAAATGAATTTAGTTTATTTTTAAAAGATGGGCTGAGGGAAATGAACGGGCTGGGTAGTTAAAAATAAATAATTATGAAATTGGGGTTCTGGCTCGGCTGAAGTAGTTGGGCCGGAACAGAAATAATAATAAGTAAAACAAAATGAAGAGGCCGGCAGAGATGGGCTCTGGAGAAAAAGAAAAGGTTTTTTCTTTTTGGAATATTGACGGAGGCCAGGCCGGGAGTATTAGAGGAATAAAAGAATAGTGGGCTTAGGGAAAAATCAAATGGAAAAAAGATTTAGTTTTGAGTTCTAAATTTTCAATTAAAATAAATGGGACTGTAAAATAAATAAATAATTATATAAATGTAGATAAAATTATAAATAAAATAATTAGAATTATAAATAAGAATAAATAGGATCCTAGAGTAGCAAAATACAGATTTTGGTATAAGAGGGGCTGGGTATTACACCCTTCGATATTGCCCTACAAGTGGCTCAATACTGACCCTTGTATACAATCCACGGGCGCGAATAAACATTTCCCCAGCAAGGCCCCACCCATGACTAGGGATATATCCATATGGTGGACAACCCTTGTAAGTCCTCTCGACTTAGGAGGAGAAAACCCTCTTGTAGGATCCTTACGACTTACAGAGGAACATACACTTAGGAATCCTCACGATTCCTAAGGAGAAAACACACATGCAAGATCCTCACGACTTGTAGGTAGAAATACCTTTGTGAGACCCTTACGGCTCATGAAGTCAAAAGCCTTAGTCGACAGGACCCTTAACCCTGTTCACTAAGCCACCTTTGTTCAACATCGACAGAGGCAAATGATAATTCGCTCCTGGCAACATCCCAGTTGTAGCAGTGCTGATGCCGAAATCGGTGTCCGAAATCCAAGCTTGCAGCGAAAAGGCTAGCGAGCCACACATGCATACGAAATAGCCGAAATGATGGGGCAACTTGCAATAAAAAGCAGCAAGTAAAAATGTATGCATGAAAAATAGCCGAAATGATGGGGCAACTCGCAATAAAAAGCAGCGAGTAAAAATAAAATAAATAGCCGAAATGATTGGGCACCGCGAAAAATAGCCGAAATGATGGGGCAATCGTGACCTTCGCGATATAAAGGCTGAAATGATAGAGCATCGCGGAAAAGAAATAAAATAAAAATGAAATTTATGCCCTACAGGTGATGTTATATCTATTCATGTATACAATCCAGGGGCGCAAACAAAGAAGGGATCATACTCCTCCCCCAGGTTTCATCATAGGAAGAAGCCAAATCTCGACGGGCCGCAAGTGATCTAGAGATCGTCTCATCACTCGTCTTGTGACAACGGACACAACTTCAAGCGAAGCGGAACAGCGACAGCTCCCAGTGCCATGGCTCGGCGATATACAGATCACCAAGAGTCAAATCCCCACCCCGTGAAATGCGGATACAATCAACAAATTCCTGGTTACGTGGAACGTGGATAATGTCACTCTTTGACCCCGTGGAAAACGTCCAGAGCGGATCCTGGTCCTCGCAGAGCACGGCAGTGAACCCGTGTGAAGAATCCAGAGCGGAGCCTAGTCCTCGCCGAACACGGCAGTGAACCCGTGTGAAGCATCTAGGGCAAAATTCCCGGTCACGTGGAACGCGGATAATGTCACTCTTTGACCCCGTGGAAAACATACAGAGCGGATCCTGGTCCTCGCAGAGCACGGCAGTGAACCCGTGTGAAGCATCCAGAGCGGAGCCTAGTCCTCGCCGAACACGGCAGTGAACCCGTGTGAAGCATCTAGCGCAAAATTCCTGGTTACGTGGAATGCGGATAATGTCACTCTTTGACCCCGTGGAAAACGTCCAGAGCGGATCCTGGTCCTCGCAGAGCACGGCACTGAACCCGTGTGAAGCATCCAGAGCGGAGCCTAGTCCTCGCCGAACACGGCAGTGAACCCGTGTGAAGCATCTAGTGCAAAATTCCTGGTCACGTGGAACGCGGATAATGTCACTCTTTGACCCCGTGGAAAACGTCCAGAGCGGATCCTGGTCTTTGCAGAGCACGGCAGTGAACCCGTGTGAAGCATCCAGAGCGGAGCCTAGTCCTCGCCGAACACGGCAGTGAACCCGTGTGAAGCATCTAGTGCAAAATTCCTGGTCACGTGGAACGCGGATATGTCACTCTTTGACCCCGTGGAAAAAGTCCAGAGCGGATCCTGGTCCTCGCAGAGCACGGCAGTGAACCCGTGTGAAGCATCCAGAGCGGAGCCTAGTCCTCGCCGAACATGGCAGCGAACCCGTGTGAAGCATCTAGTGCAAAATTCCTGGTCACGTGGAACGGGGATAATGTCACTCTTTGACCCCGTGGAAAACGTCCAGAGCGGATCCTGGTCCTCGCAGAGCACGGCAGTGAACCCGTGTGAAGCATCCAGAGCGAAGCCTAGTCCTCGCCGAACACGGCAGTGAACCCGTGTGAAGCATCTAGTGCAAAATTCCTGGTCACATGGAACGCGGATAACGTCACTCTTTGACCCCGCGGAAAACGCCCAGAGCGGAGCTTGGTCCTCGCCAAGCACGGCAGCGAACCCGTGTGAAGCATCCAGACCAAACATCGGACTGTGGAGTCCTTAAAATCCACAGACTATGATGTCCTTAACCTCGACCGTAATGTCTTAAAACCAACGATCAACCACCCTGATTCTATACTGATTCTACCTTGGCTTAAGGGTACATCTCTTCACTCCTTTGATACCTGGCGTTGTAATTCCTCAACGTCTTCAAAGAGGTGACGGGTCCCTGCAACCACACATCGGACCGTGGAGTCCTTAAAATCCACGGAATATGAGGTCCTTAACCTTGACCGTGATGTCTTAAAACTAACATTGGACTGTAGAGTCCTTAAATCCACGGACTATGAGGTCCTTAACCTTGACCGTGATGTCTTAAAACTAATATCGGACTGTGGAGTCCTTAAATCCACGGACTATGAGGTCCTTAACCTTGACCGTGATGTCTTAAAACGAATATCGGACTGTGGAGTCCTTAAATCCACGGACTATGAGGTCCTTAACCTTGACCGTGATGTCTTAAAACCAACATCGGACTGTGGAGTCCTTAAATCCACGGACTATGAGGTCCTTAACCTTGACCGTGATGTCTTAAAACTAACATCGGACTGTGGAGTCCTTAAATCCACGGACTATGAGGTCCTTAACCTTGACCGTGATGTCTTAAAACTAACATCGGACTGTGGAGTCCTTAAATCCACGGACTGTGAGGTTCTTAACCTTGACCGTGATGTCTTAAAACTAACATCGGACCGTGGAGTCCTTAAATCCACGGACTATGAGGTCCTTAACCTTGACCGCGATGTCTTTAAAGTACGATACCCTGGAGAACGTCCCAAAGCGACCCTTGACCCCGTGAAATATGGATAAGGGCGACCTCACTCAGCAATTGTGGGTCCTCACGACCTGCAAGGAAGAAAACTCTCTTGTGAGATCCTTACGACTCCTAAGGGAAAACCCGCTTAAGAATCCTCACGATTCTTAAGAAGAACTTACACCTACGGGATCCTCTCGACCTGTAGAGAGAAAAACTCTTCATGAGACCCTCACGGCTCATAAAGATCAAAAGTTTTAGGAGGCAAATCTTAACCCTGAATCCTAAACCATCGCTGCCCTGCAAGTAGATCAAGATAGACTGTCCACAGAACACATTCAATAAAAAGGGGACACATCATTGAGAAGAAAATATGTCTTTATTCATAAACCAAAATGGGTACAAAGTACAATTCATGAAAGAGCAAAAAGAAAATACTCTCGTTCAGGAGTATGTACAAAGAGAAAGCAAAAGATACAAGTTTTTCAAGCCGGCGGGCGATTTAGCAGTTTTGCTAGCTCATCCTGCTTTTGCTGGGCCATAGCTTCATGATTCAGGATCACCAGGAGACGAGCCTCCGCCTGAGCCTGCTGGGCCTGATACGAAGCAAGCCGGCCTTCAAGCTCTTTCTCGGTGGCCTTGTGAGCCTCGACCCTTTCATGAGTGAACATGGAAGCGTTATCAAGAGTCACCACCTCTTTGATAGACTCTTGAAGCACCCGTCAGAGATCATATACTTTGTTGGCCTTGGCGGTAAAATTAGCCTAAAGCTCGCTCAGCGCCTTAGAAGCCAGCTCCCTCTCCGAAAATTTACGGCCGAGCCCGTTTCTCGCACAACAATATGTTCGCCACGCGTCGCTCTATCAGGCACGTAAGCTTGCTTTCGCGACCGCAACCTCGGAAGCAGGACATATACGCTCAAGACCGTATAAACGAGCCTCCAGTCGACAACAATAGTCGATCTAAAACGCGCTCATATCACCTGGTATGGGAAGCAACAAAAATTTCTCGGTGTACATCCTATCAAGCATGCATTCGCAACTACATGAATATCCGAAAAGAAATAATACCCGAAGCTCTGATGTACATGCAACATAGTGACAGTGTTCGCAATTAAAGAAAGTTCTCATGGGAAGAACACAAAGTTCATTTATGCAAGCAAAAACATACATACGGATACCCAGCATACATGAAAGTTCAACATAAAGCATGCGAAAACTAATTTGAATATACTACACTAGCGGGAAAAGGTCGCCAAACATAGGATCGGTAGCGTAAGGGTTGACAAAACAAAAGACAAAATTCTCCATCTCCCTCCCCGCCCTCTCCAACACGTCAAAGCGCCGGTTCTCGCGAGGAGTCGCTCCCCACCGATTGGCGCCATGTTCATCCGCAAAAGCAGACATAACAGCCCGACGGGCTCTTATTTCGCTCAAAAGAACTGAGCGATCTTTCAAAGCTTGAGTAATTAGGCACGCTTCGTAAAAGCACTCGAGCTTTTCTTCGGCCGCGTCAAGCATCGCCAGGGTCATCTCCGCTGGGTGAGGAGGGACGTCGGCGAGCACGGCGGCAAGAATCATCCGGAGCCAGAGGGAGCCCACTGGGAGGGGAGATCCCCTGCGGATCGAGAGTTCATACGCCGCTGAGTCGCATTCGTCATCGTTAAGGAGGGGGTCCACCAATCGGGCGGCAAAGCGGGGGATCATCTCCTCAATAGGAACTTCCCATGTCTGTCGACGAGCATGAGGGCGATTGCAAGCCATGGCGCTCAGTTGTCTCTCAAGACAAATCACACCAAAATGAAAATAAACTTCTCTGTGAAGAGAAAAGAAGGCCATGGCCCCAGGATATAAAAAGGAGCATTAAGTGCTACGCACGGAAAATCTTGCTTGGTGAAGCTATTTCCAAGGCCAAAAAAAGGGAAGGCATTAGAAATCAAGGAGATGGAACTATTTCCAAGGCTCCTTTTCTGCATCTGATATTGTGCACTAAAAATATGGCATAATTTTTTTTTTTGAACAGCCTCATCAAAAGGACCCCACGTGTGGAGCACGTGAGCCCCAAACTTGACGTGCACTAAACAATGGAATAGCTCCCTGCACATTAAAAACAGCAACAGCAACAATAGCAAAATGATAAAATCCCATAGAAAGGCATGCAAACACATAAAGGCACGATAAAGCTTATCATTCATGCTTTAACAAGTTCATACAAAATGAAAAGAAAACGATTACAATGGCAAGACCTCAGACGCGGAGCACGGATTGAGAAACTCAAACTTGACTTTGTCCAAGATCTTCCAGGCATTTCGAACCATCTTGGTATGCTTCCTCTCGCAGTCGCAAGCGTCGGGGTCCTCACGAATGTCCTCCACCCTCCGATAGGCGGCAAGTATGGCTGACTGCTGAAAAGCCTGGTGTAAGAGATCAATGAGGTGATCTCGCCTCCTCTTTGAGATCAAGCTCATCAGGTACACCGAATGTACCTTATCCTCAGCAGTGTCCAATGCCCCGAGTGATACGCCGGTGCAAAAGAGAGGGAGCGCCTCCCAGATCGCCAGCACGATGAGTCTCAGAAGAGAAGAACGACGAGGGAGTAGCCGATGGTTGTACTCGTCGAAGCGGCTCATGATCTCAGCACACTGAGCATTGGTGAACTCCCGGTTCTGACTGCGGCCCAGTGCACGAATATTCCCGTAGGAAATGATTTCATCAAGATCGTACATATGAACATCCATAATACCTGAAATAAAGGTCATAAGAATCATTGCAAGCTTCTGTTCTATTAATTGCAGAAGGACAACCTAGGGCAAAGAGATCCTAACAAGCCTCCATGCGAAGAAACTGCGTTCTTCATAGGAATTAAATTCCTTATTGAGAAAAGGGAATTAAATTCCAAGAAACATTTTTGGGATGGAATTAAATTCCATGTATTTGAACCGCCACCATCATCTCCCTAAAGATCTTACGAGCCCTAAAAGATCTACTGTTGAAGATTAAATGGTTTCATATTTTGATTGAAAAGCTTAAAGAAAAAATGGGTTCCTGTTAAAAAGGGTAAAAACCCTTGCTTTGGATTTAAAATCCAGAGGAATGTGAAAGTTCATCGTTCATTCAAGAGCATTACCTGAAGAAAAGAGTCTTTTTGAACAGAGTTAAACTCTGAAAATGTTTCAAGGCAGAGAACTAAGCTCTGGAAGAAGAGAATTAAATTCTCAGAAAAAGTTTGCAAGGAGGAAGATAAGCAAAAGTGGAGGCACTTCTGAAATAACCCCTATACTTATAGGATGTGATGGAGACGCTTCATCTCCCCAAATCCCTAGAGGAATCCAACGGTCACAAAAAGTGACAGCTTTGCACTCACGTGTAGACACGTGAGAACAACGCTGTGGGGGCATTTGTTTCCTGATTTAAAATCAGGAAAGTTTATGGAGGAGGCATCACGTGCAAGCACGAGACCAGCGGTCACGTGTTGACACGTGACATTTAAAAGCAGCGGCAAAAAGCAGATTCGCTCCCTGTTTAAATCAAAGAAAAGGCTCCAGAAAAGGTCACGTGCTCACACGTGACCAGGGGTCACGTGTTGGCACGTGATGGCTGAGCAGCGGCCAGAGAATAGAGCGCGAAAGGAGAAGAAAGGCCCGTTCCAGGGGTCACGTGCTTACACTTGACCAGGGGTCACGTGCCTACACGTGACCAGGGGTCACGTGGCCGCACGTGACCGGCTTTCAAAGCCTCTTTATTTAACAAAATTAAATTCTAATCTTTCCAAAAGAGAATGATTATTTGGAACCGTTGGATTAAAGATCTAAAGGTGATTAAATGTCACCTATTTATGGAAAAATCTTGAACTTGGAAAGATTTCTCCTTAAATCTAACCGAAATAACAAAGAGATATCTTTGGATTTAAAATCCAATGGTGAATAAAATTCATCTAATAATCCAAAGGTCCAGATGAATGATAAATATAAATCAAATCTCTCAATAAACAAATCAAATCTTTCAATGAAAGATTCACTAAAACTGATTGATTCTCTTCCTTCTCCTATAAATAGAAGCCAGAAAAGAGAGAGAAAAGACACACAGAGGGAGACACATACAGAGAGAGAGAAATAGAGCCTTGAGATTTTGGGAAGAATTTGATCCTCTACAAAAGAAAACCTTAGGTAAGAAGGGAGAGGCTTAAAAAGGAGAATTTAATTCTCAAAGAGTTTAACTCTTACAAAGAAAAGAACTTAGTTCTTTTTCTGGTGGAGGAGCTGCAAAGTGCACATCTCCCCATGAAGGGAGAATTTAATTCTCATTGGGTTGAGATCCTGCCATGCAGATCTAAAACATAGAGGAGGAACTGAATTTTGAGAATTTAATTCTCACAGAATTATAGGAATTTAATTCCTTTGAGATAAAATTAGGGTTTAACCCTATGTTATAGGAATTTAATTCCTTCAAAATGGACAGAACCAGGGTTTAACCCTAATGGAGAACCTAATTCTCTCAAAATCACAGGAAAGAGGAAATTAGGGTTTCACCCTATGCCAGAATTTAATTCTTTACATACATGAGGAATTTAATTCCTACAGAAAAAGAAATTAGGGTTTAACCGTATCTAAGAATATAATTCTTCAGAAGAAAACAGGAATTTAATTCCTCTAAAATTTATTGCTAGGGTTTAACCTACGAGGAATTTAATTCTTAAAAAGATAAACGCATCTTCAAACAGGCAAAGAAACAGGGTCACATGCTACCACGTGACCACTGTAAAGATCCATAGAGAAGAATTTTCAGGCAACGCCTCACTTGCTCCACGTGACCCCCAAAGCGCACAAAGAAAAAGCAAAAGAAAAGAAGCTCTGGGGCGTCTGTTCCCCTCCGAAAGACGGCGCACAAGACCGCGATGTCCTGACGCTGAGATTCGGGGCAGATGCTATTTGGTTTTATCCGTCCACCTCTCCGAAGATGCCAAGTTGATTTATGGCACCGTGTATCGGAGGTTTAGACGGATGCTGCCGATGTAGCAGACTTCGTCAGATTCCCCCTCGCTTGAGGGGTTTTTGATTGTGGGGACGCTCTTCCCTGCAGGCGCAAGTCCCTGCAGTTAATTACGCTACCGCATCGCGGTAACAAATTTCTCCTTCTCCAGAATTTCACTTCGTGTCGTGTGTGTTTGTTTTGTTTGTGGTTGCCCGTGGATTGTATACGGATACTGAGTAATGTCGTCGCCCGTAGGACGTGGATTAGTCCAAATCCGTATTTACTTAGATTTGGGTTTGGTGTTTTTAGTTTAAGAATGGATTAGTCGCGTTGCGGCTAAGATCAACTTAAACGTTCGTTAAGGATACGATAGTCCTGTTTGAGACTAAGATCAACTTAACGTGATAATCCATTTAATATCTGGCCATCGGGACTCGTCACCTCTCTAACGTCGTTGAAGAATTACAACGGCACATGTCAAAGGAGTTCAGAGATGTACCCTTGAACCAAGGTTGATTTGGAGTTTTATAGTCCGTTTGAATTTTAAGGATACGTTAGCCGTGTTTGGGGGCTAAGATCAACTTAAACGGGATCGTTTAGATCCGGCAAAAGAGCATTTGGAGGCTCTATTGTTCCAGTTTAGGGACGTAGTGGTCCATAGGTAGTTTAGGGACGTTGCGGTCCATGCTCCAGTTTAGGGACGTGGTGGTCCATATTCCAGTTTAGGGACATGGTGGTCCATGTTCCAGTTTAGGGACGTGGTGGGACGGCGCACAAGACTGCGATGTCCTGACGCTGAGATTCGGGGCAGATGCTATTTGGTTTTATCCGTCCACCTCTCCGAAGATGCCAAGTTGATTTATGGCACCGTGTATCGGAGGTTTAGACGGATACGGCCGATGTAGCAGACTTCGTCAGATTCCCCCTCGTTTGAGGGGTTTTTGATTGTGGGGACGCTCTTCCCTGCAGGCGCAAGCCCCTGCAGTTAATTACGCTACTGCATCGCGGTAACAACTTTCTCCTTCTCCAGAATTTCACTTCGTGTCGTGTGTGTTTGTTTTGTTTATGGTTGCCCGTGGATTGTATACGGAGACTGAGTAATGCCGTCGCCCGTAGGACGTGGATTAGTCCAAATCCGTATTTACTTAGATTTGGGTTTGGTGTTTTGGTTTAAGTATACGTTAGCCATATTTAGGCTAAGATCGACTTAAACGTTCGTCAAGGATACGTTAGACTGATTTGAGACTAAGATCAACTTAACGGGATCGTTTGGATCCGACAAAAGAGCATTTGGGGGCTCTATTGTTCCAGTTTAGGGACGTAGGGGTCCATGTCCCAGTTTAGGGACGTGGGGGTCTATCGCCAGTTTAGGGACGTGGTGGTCCATGTTCCAGTTTAGGGACGTGGTGGTCCATCATTAGTTTAAGGACGTTTCGGTCCAATATTAGTTTAAGGATGTCTCGGTCCAATATTAGTTTAAGGATGTCTCGGTCCACGAGTTTAAGGACTCCGCAGTCCGTATTGATGTGTGGTCGTTGGGACCCGTCACCTCTCTGACGCCGTTGAAGGATTACAACGACAGTCGTCAGAGGGGTTCGGAGATGTACCTTCGAACCGGATATAAATTGATTTAAGAGAGCAATCTTGCTCAGTCAATTTAATTTAAGGACTTACGGCCAAAGTTGGGCTAAGTCCAGTTGAAAATGTTCAACATTTTATTTGCTTTTGCATTGCATTTCTTTTTATTTTTATTTGGGCTTTGCCCGGAAAGGATGCAGAGCATCAATTTGTTTTGGGCTCTGCCCTTTATAAATGATGCAGAGCATCAATTTTATTTGGGCTCTGCCCTTTTATTGCTTTGCAATTTATTTTGGCCTGCTTGGTCTTTTTGATTTGGGCCTGGCCCTTTTAGGAAATGCATTGCATTTATCAGGCGCTTTGCGCCAATCAGAGAGCGCAAGCGCTTGTAATGACGACACGTGTCATGCAAGCGCAGTGCGCTGCGCTTGCGCTGCTGACACGTGGCGCCCTCTGGTGAGTTGCGCCAATCACAGAGAGCAAAGCTCTATTTCAAAAGCGCATAGCGCAATTGGTTCAGATGCTGACACGTGGCGCTCTCTGGTGGCTTGCGCCAATCCAAGAGCGCAACAGTGCAGTATGCAAGTGCAAGGCACTATGATTTAGGAATCTTTTAGATTCAATGAACAGAAGTGCAAAGCACTGTTAGATTTTTTTTGGATCTAATTTAGATCAAAGAAAAAGATAAGTTTTTTTCTTATCTTAAAGAACCAAAGGTTCATGAAAAAGTGCAAAGCACTATTTTTATTTTATTTATTCCTTTATTTAGTTATGTTTAAAGATCAGTGATCTTGTTTTTAGATCACTGATCTGTTCATAAGAGAATTTTCTCTTCTTTCAAAGGTTTTTACCTTCTGTTGTTCTTGAGGAATTCTCGAGAGTTCTCTTCTCTTTTTTTTTTTAAGATCGATCTTCCTTTCTTTGAATTGAGGTCTGGGGTCCTTTTTATAGTGCCCATAAATTAGTTAAATTTGTTAAAGAGATCTTTCTCTGAGTGATTTGGGGAATTTTCCCCACCGTTGGATCTTTGATCCAAGGGCTTCTGTTTTACAGAAGAAAATCTTCTTGTTTTAACAAGAACAGAAAAGATTTCTTTAGAATTTTAATTCTGTTTGGCGCAGATGCCCCAGCGGGTGACACGTGTCGAGCAGCGCACAGCGCAGCGCAACTGCGCTAGCGCATCTGCGCCGACACGTGTCGTGCAGCGCACAGCGCAGCGCAACTGCGCTAGCGCATCTGCGCCGATACGTGTCGCGGAGCGCAGTGCTTGCGCAACCGCGCTGACACGTGTCGCCCTTGCGCTCAGCACAGAGGATCTGAAGCGTTGCTTCATTTAACACAGAGCTTTGCTCTGATTGGGTGCGCCTTCTTGGGCGCTCCGCTGCCGTATCAGCTTTTGACACGTGGCGCATTGCGCCCGGGATTTGAAGCGTTGCTTCAAAATTTTGAATTTTTGAAATTCAAACAGAGCCTTGCTCTAATTGGGGGAAACAAATGCCCCCCCACCGTTGCGCTCACGTGGCGCGCACGTGAGTGCAGCGGTGGCAAGATCCCAGCCTTTGGATCAACTGACAAGTTGAAAGGGCGCAGGCGCCTATAAATAGGACCCTTGGTCCTTAGTAAATGTTTTACCATTTTCAAGAATATTGAGTTTTCAGAGCCTTGCTCTTGTTTAAGAATTTTAGAGCCTTGCACTTGCTTTTTCACAAGAACTCCAGAGTTCAGAACTTAAAAACATCTTAGGTATTAATAATAAAATAAAATAAAATTAAAATTGATTAATAGAGCCTTGCTCTCATAGATCTTTGATCTAAAACCCTTTTGGGGTTTCATCAGCAGAGCTTTGCTCTGGAAAGTTCATAGATCTACAGAGATCTTGTTCATGGGTTTTAACTCATGAACAGAGCTTTGCTCATGGATCAAATGTAGATATTTTCTGATCTGAAAATGGAGAACTCCTAAAAGTTTTCATTGATCTTTAAAATCCTAAATTTTAATCTTTTAAGGGTTGAAGTTTTCTTTTTGATGGATTTTCCATCATTAATATAGGGCTAGGCTCTCCTTAAAGAAATTTCATTCCCTTGAGACCAGAGTTTGACAAATGTCACTCTGTGACAGAGCTTTGCTCCAAAAGAGGAAATTTTCTCCTTGTCTCTAGGGATTTCCCACCAATGAGGATATTCTCTTGTGGATCTTTTCATGAATTGACAGTCTCATATAATGATGGTATTGTCTTATTAAATGATGCACCGTCATCCAGATTTTGTGGGTCCCCCTTTGGTCCCCTACCCACTGCATCACAGTGTGGAGTAAGATTATAAAATACCAAGCGTTAGAACACTAACGGTTATTTTTGTCTTTCTACAGGAAACATGTCTAACGACTTGTCTTTCCCCTTCGTTCGCTCAGAAGGAGTGTTCCCCCATGCGCCAGTGGACCGGGTGGCGCTCGCTCTTATTAAAGATCATGACCCCGAGCGCAAAAAACTCCACCTGTGGGGAAGGTGGTACAGCCAGATCATCCAGGGTCGCCACAGCTTCAGTTTTGCCACGCCGTCTGAGCCCATAACTCCAATCCCTTATGCGGACGAACCCCCGGTGAAGTATGCCGTGGAGGTTAAAAATTGGAACTCGGATGACCTCCTCCAACCCGCAATTGGTGCTATTCCCGTGCAGCCGCCGCCGGCGATAGATATTTTAGGGAGGCGAATCTGTCAGGGTGAAGCACGCCCTTGGGGACAGGCCTACAATATTGGATTGGTGCCGCGACCGCCCGCCGGATACTTGCAGTGGGCCCGATACATCTTGTCGGCGAAAAGGACTCATCTAACGAAGATTGGATTGTATTCGGCCGTCTATGTCTCGCTCTTCGAGTATCCCTCTCCTCCAACGTGGTGGATCAAGGCCTTTATTGAACAATGCAATATCCCCACCCACACTTTCTTGATGACAGATAGGGAGGTCTCTATTTCTTTGGAGGAGTTTGCCGAACTCTCGAGTTTGCCGATGAGGGGGAGCATTACGAGGAGTTGCTCCCTCCTGACGAATACGTTTTTCCCACCAAGCCGCTGGTGTTTGACCTGACTCCGGAGAACGCCGTTCAACATCAGTATCCGGGCTTGGTGAAGGTGTTGGAGATCTATGAAGGACTCCATCTGGAATCGGGCGACCGGGGCGTCAGTTTCGCAGATTTTTTTGCCCGCTTCATTCGCCCGGAGTACCTATCAGAGTGGAGTGAGAAGTTCGTCCAGCTCAATGACCCTTTCGGTTTCGGCTTGGACCGCCGACCCGTATCGGAAAATGATCAAAGGGATTTTTATCTCCCCGGCGCTGCCATCGTCCCTTTCTCAGAAATCGCCGTCCCGGGTATGGATGAGGAGACCTTTTTTATTGGGTTCTTGGGCTTGTGGCTATGCAGTTTTGCGCTCCCCATGCACCCGTGTCATATGCGGCCTTCCGTCTTTTACCCAGCGCATCGGATGGTGGCTGGTTTGCAGTTATCGGCAAGATTCGCCGGGCTGGCCTACCTTTAGAAAGGACTTAGCATAGCGGTAGACGCTAGTGAGCCTGGGGTGCAGCCCGCTAACTTCCAGACGCACTATTTCACCTCCTGGATGGAGATGCACATGCAAGGGGTGTTCAGTGCCCATAAGATCCCTCCATTCTTTGAGAAATGCAGACTCCCGAGAGTCATGCGGTTGGTCGGCGCTTCAATTGTGGTTGCACCCACCCCCGCGGGAGTCTAAGGGGCTACTCCTTCGTCCACGTCTGGTCGGAGCGAAGGTTTCCTTTGTGGATAAGGTTATAACCATAGGCTCAGAGACTACTAAGTCAGTAGTGCCACTGCGCGATGATTCCAAGGACGGGGCTTCCGTGTTGAAGGCTCGGGAAATCCTCCACCTCAACTCCATTCGGCCGGGCTATCTAGTGTTTAGGCAGAATGAGACAGCACTTTTTTATGAGGTACAACCCGCACCGGTTTGCTCAGCAATCGAGCTACAACCAAGGGATCCCGATGGAAGCTTTCTTGGAAAAGCCCGTGGTCAGCCGAGAGGGGATGAAGAATGCAATGCACCATTTCACACGGCTTAATACAGGTTCCTATTTCTTTATCAGTGAACCCAGCTGTGCCCCCAAGATGCTCAATACATACGTAGCTTGGTATGCGCATGCGATGGGCCCAGTTATCTTAACGAAGAAGCGCATGCTGGTTGACCGTAGGGGTGCGCCTCCTGGCGGTGATCGCAAGGCCCCCTTGAAACCAAGGATTCCGGTCATTCCTCCGTTAAAAGATGCCGGAGTCGATCGACCACGCGTGTTGAGTCCCCCGCGTGGATTGCCGCTGCCTGCTACGGTGAATGCACCACCGGCGCCACGTGCTCCCACGAAGACGGTTAATGTAATATCGCCAGAGTCCGACGCAGGAGAGGATATCGGGACCCGCCGCCCCAAGGTGACTGCCAAGTGCAAATCAATTCCAGGTGCATCTAGAGCTGGTGGGCAAAAGAAGAAGAAGTCGATCCTTTCCCTCGACGCGATCCTCAATTTAGAGCCTGAGGCCCCTCTCACCGAAGGAATAAGTGAATATGGAAGCAATAAGGGCTTCTTGGTAGACCCCGCAGACACCAATTTGGCATCCGTTATTGCAGCTTCTGAGCGATCAGCAAGGCTCGAAGCGATGTTAAGCAAACTCGCCGAGTCAGGTAACCATTAGCTGCTTTCTTCGTCACTTTATCGCACTTTTTATCATTATTTTTAACTAATACTTTCCCCTATTTTCAACAGGTGTCTCTACCGAAGAAGCTATTGCTGCCTCTTTGAAAACCTTCCAAGAGGAGGAGGAGAAACGTGCTCTAGCAGGCGTTGGCACGTCCCACCTCCTTTTCTTTCATAAGAAAAATTTGTTATCTCTTCTGATGGTCAACCTAACCTTCTTCCTTTGTTTCTTTGCAGGGGCTATATCAGTTGATGCGGGGGTCTTTCCCAAGTCTGTTACTGAAGTCCCGGTCTCGTCGGGGCTGCTGCAAGAGCCCCGACTTGACAAAACGACGAGGGATGCCTTGAAAAATTTGGAGGCATCCCTATTTACGGACGAAGATGCCTCAATTAAAGAGGCTCTAGTGGCATCCGTCTCAACGGCTCGGGAGGAGAGGAAGCGGTTGAGACGTGAAGAAAAGGCGCGCCGAGCTACTTTGGCCATGGGAGCGGGACCTAGCACCATCCCTCGCGCTGATACTCCCTCCGAAGAGGCCCCTGTCGCCCTATCTACTGCTCGCAGGCAAGTAGCGCGCGCGGTTCGAAGTGCAAATGATAAATCCTCTTCAGGTAACATTTCTTTCAGAACCTTGTTGTAAGAATTATAAAGCCATCGGTTCTTATGTATCCCAACTTGCAGGGCCAAGTCCGACCGAGGGGGAGGCGGAGACCGTTGAACCCAGGAAAACAGAGGAGGCGGTGCCTGCCGAACCCGAGCTGACGGTGAGCAACGTCGCCGGGGTTACGGGGCCTGCAACAGAGGTTGGGGGATCTGCAGCCGAGAGGGTCATTAATGCCGAACCTGAAATGGCGGCAGATGAAATGATCATTATAACCGAGCCGAGGGCAGTGGTGGGCGAGGCGCTTGAGGCTGGCGACCTCGTGGTGACGGTGGACGAGACAACCATGACCGCTGAACCCGAGGGAGTAGCGGGTGAGGTGGCCACGATTCCTGAGGACGAGCCAACTGCTCCTTCTCAGGAATCTGGCAATGCTCCAGTCATAGCCCTCCCCGCCTGTGGTCCCCCGCCGTCTCCAGGGCTTGCAAGCACGACAACGGTTCCCATTGAGTCAGGTGATGAGGTTACAGGCGGTGGCCTCATGTCGATGGAGGAGGGAATTGCCTCAGTTTCGGCCGGCAGCTCGTCGGGTAAATTTCGAGTTATTATCATTCTCTTTTTATATCTTGCGATCTTTTCTAACAAGTTTGTCTTTATTTTTAACGCAGGTGCGGCCAACGCCGATGCTCCATTGCTCGAAGGAGCACCGTCAATTACTGCCTTGGTGGTGGTCACCTCCCAGCCTTCCCTTGTGCCATCGCGGATGTTGGAAGGTATGGATTTGCGACTCATTAGTTTATCTTTTAACCGCATAACTTATGTACTAACGCCGTACCACTGTGTCTTTTCAGGAGTGCTCTTTGATCATCTATATCAAGTGTTGCTCCCACACTTCTCCTTCCCATCCGAACTCGCTTTTCCCTCTAGTGGTGCCGGTGAGTATACTTTCACTTCGATGTCTTTATTTTCCCCCCCTTTTTTTTAGCAATGGGATGATTTCTGACTTTTCCTCTTCCTTATTGTAGTGCCACAAATTGAAGGAGGGGACGCAAGACCTGCCACGCCACCGGCCCTTCCAGCTTTGCCATCTGTTGCAGCTGGTATAGTAAATTTCCTTTTTGACGACTCTTTAACATCTCTTGAACCATCGTTTAACTATGTTTTGTTTTGCAGCTATCGTTCCAGCTCCGGTCCCTCTTGAGTCTCGTGTCCTTTCACCGACAGGCTCTTTCTTGAAACGTCCATCTTCAAAGGGTGCCGTGATGAGTTTGGGCATGCTGAGCGGGTATATCGAAGAGCTTAACGTGGACGCTCTCCCCTCTGCCGCAGATTTCGCTGTGGAAGTTAACCCAATGTTGGCGGCGCTCGTAAACTTTCACAACGAAGGCGTCGTCGAATCTTGGGTTAACCACTGCAGGAAGATCGAGGCCTGCCTACATCGGCTGGAGTCGACGCGTCCTTCTCCTGAAGTTTTGGCCATAAGCACCCAACGGACAGCTTGGCTCGAGCAAAGCACTTCTTATTTCTGCCATTTGGAGCAAGAAGCAGCTTTACGGTTGAAGGAACGTCAGGAATCTTCAAGCGCAACTGCTCGCCTGCGCGCTGAAGTTAGGACGAATGCTGCTGAGGTGAAAGCCGTCTTTGAAGGCCTTCTGGAGCGTATTTCTAATGGGCTAGCACTGAAGCGGAAGCTTGATGCCACCGAGCGTGATGCCCGAGGCCGTGAAGCAGCTCAGCAGGTCGTTGAGGAACAGCTTGCATCCTTTATGCAGCAGCGGGCTCGAGTAGAGGACGAACTGGCGGTGGTAGCCGATCGGGAAAAGGAATGGAAGGAAGTGTGCGAACAACTGATAAAGCTACTTAAGACGCTTCCTTCTCAGTAACTCTCCTTGTATCGTTTGTACTTGTAAATAAAAAAATGTATATGTATATTTTTTATTCTTTAGCACAATGTATCCTGTACTCAATCAAGTCTATGAATAAAAGATACATATTTTTTGTAACGTCTTGTGTCATTTCTCCGCCCCTTTTCTTTCTTTTGTTATCAGCATGCCACCTTGGTAACCATGGTTGACGGATAATAGAGCACGCATCTTGACTTGCTTAAGAAATAGCGATGGCTTAGGCCGCAGGTTCAGATCTGCTGCCTAAGACTTTTCAACTCCATGAGCCGTGAGGGTCTCATAGAGACTTTTCTCCCTACGGATCGAAAGGATCTCATAGGTGTTTTTTTTCCCTTAGGAATCGTGAGGATTCCCAAGTGTGGGTTTCTCTTATAAGTCGTAAGGATCCTATAAGAGAATTTTCCCTCTTACGAGTCGAGAGGATTCGTAAGCGGTTGTTTCCCTCCTTGTCGAAACTCGACCTTGGAGAGTGAGACACGTGAATAGTATGCAAGAGACCATTTTGGATTGACTTGCAGGGTCCCATTGTTCAGGAAGCAAGTTTTTTAGTCCCTGCTGTCTGAGGCTTCATTTGCAAGTTGAGACGAATCGGGAATTTCCCGCGGAGACAATGGTTTCTCTGCGAGCCGACGCGAATCAGGAGGCACTCGTCAAGGAGTGTTTGTATCCGTGAGTCGAGGAATTTGCTAGGGATTATTTGTTTCCCAAGCGCCAAGGATTATTTGTTTCCTTGGGGTTTGAAACGAGTCGAGGATTTCCCACGGAGGCACTGGTGGCTCTGCGAGTCGACGCGGATCAGGAGGCTCTCGTCAAGGAGTGTTTGTATCCGTGAGTCGAGGAGTTTGCTAGGGATTATTTGTTTCCCAAGCGCCAAGGATTATTTGTTTCCTTGGGGTTTGAAACGAGTCGAGGATTTCCCACGGAGGCACTGGTGGTGTCACGCCCCGCTTCCCAGAGTACGCAAGATTGGGCACGTGACATAGCCAACCATGCTACCTGTGGGTAGGAAGTATCCATCCACAGTCACATTACGGCTGTAGAGATATCGAGAACAAGATAAAACTATCTAAAAACATGTCCACAATTCAGAATAACAAGAGTCAATGATAAATAAATGCGGAAGCAAATGATCCGATACAATAATAGAAAAGTATGTCCCATAATGCGGGCTCACATCTGGAAATAAGAATGCAGGAAATCAAACTAACCACTACAGAACTCATAAATCAGCCTGCTGGCTGAAGTACTCCTGCTCGGACAGCGACAGTGGTAAAGAATCTGGGCCATGCAAAACCCAGACGTCAGCGCGTCATGTCAACCAATAATATAATATAAACAGTGTAATAGGCAATGCAGAAATAAACATGAATAAGCAATAGTATGAAACAAACAGTGCAGGGTAGTGTGCAGTGGGTAACTAAACTGTTCTATCAGGTTTTCTATTCTAAAGTCTTTGAAATCAATTCGAGTAATCCTCTATGTAACTCAAAGGATATGTCCCGTTACCCCCCGGGACCACGGATCAGGAATATGGGAACCAATAGTGGTTCTGTCCCGTTGCCCCCCGGGACCACGGATCAGGAAAATGTAAGAGTCACGAATGGCTCTGTCCCGTTACCCCCCGGGACCACGGATCAAGTAATACCCTTTTAAGTTACACTTTAGTTTACACTTTTGATTTCCCCATACCCCCAAGTTATATGTGTCAGGTCAGGTATTCAGTAGTCAAGAACTAATGCCAACACAAGATCAGGTAACAGTAGGTTTGTCTGGATAGACAACAAGATTGGTCCATGAGGACTCCATGTCAGGTTTGTTGGCATTAGGCATGAGATCAGGTAACAGGTCAGGTCATGGTACATCAGGTCAAGTCAATAGTAAACGGTACAATACCATGTCAGGTGTATCAATATATATATCATGTGTAACAAGTCAAGTCAAGATGTAACAATATCGTGGGTGTACTCACAACAGATATATAATTGAACAGGGGATTAATCGCAAGAAATAAGCAATAAATTAAACAACAATAAGCAGTTCATTCAATCACAATAGTGCATTAATGTAGTGCAGCCGTTTTATTATATTAATAGGTTTTGAGCACCCTTCTCGGTGCAACAGATTAAATGATGAAGCAATACAATTATATCAAGCCTTTGAATACGAATATCCGAATGTAACAGAACTACGTGGGAAAGTGCTGCAATCCATTAAACGGTAAAATGTAATTAACAGGTAAACTTGGTTCTTAGGTTAAAAGTGGCAAATTGTAATTTCTATGTTAACTGTAAAATGATATATGTCATATTGCAACCAAATGAGAAAATAACTATACCGAGTTAAGTTTTGCAGGTTTACTGAGTTAAACATATATAATTGTATAGTATAGCATGTAGCAAGTGGTACTTGCCTCGACGGGTCGCGAACCGGGAAAACGGAACGTAACGTCGGCGGGGAAACTCGCGACGGACGCACGGTTCACGGATTGAACCCAAACAACGAACAATGGGACCACGCGGATTGGGGTACCTCGCTGGAACGTCGGGACACGTCACCGGCATCGTCGGATTCCGGCGGAAAAAGCGAACAGTGAAATATCAAGTTGTGCACACAAGAATGCAACGGAACCAGAGAAAAGAAAGGAGAAAAGGAGGAGAAGGCTTACAGGGGTTGCAGAGGGCGTGCCAACGATGGGGTCGACGGCGGTGGGGCGCCGACGAGGAGGTTGCAGGCGACGGCTAGGGCTGCGGGTATGGAAACGGGGAAGAAAGTGGATATGGAGAGGGGCTGGTCGGGTCTGGTGCGCGCAGGTGAAGAGGAGGTGCCGACGGTGGCGCGGGTGACGACGACGAGGGTCGCCGACGATGCCTCCGGCCAAACAGAGAAGGCACGGGGTTGCTGCGGGGTCTCTGTTGCGGCGCCGAGCACACGGGGAGAAGGAGGTGCAGTGGCTGCGACGAGGGCGAAGAGGCGAGGGTGATGGTGGTGGTGGCGTCGGCGTTGGGGCTGCGGCGGCGACGGGCACGGTGGCTAGGGCTGGGTTGGCGATGGGTTTTCTCGTGAAGGGTTCTGGGAAAAATATGAGGGGGAAGAACTGTATATATATATATATATATATATATATATATAGGGAAGAGAGAGAGAGAGATACGTTGTAGGAGAGGCCCACGAGAAGGAAAGAGCCTGATTGGCTGAGGAGATTTTTTAAAAGGTTAAAATTTATTTAAAAGATTCAAATAACAGTGAGATTTGGTATATAAACGAAAATAATATAAGGTTTTGATTATTTTATTAATTTAGGATTTTGGCGCTAAATGAAACATTTTCAAATCGCGTCCGGGTTGGGTCCAAAAATTCGAAATTCAAATAATAGGATTTTAAGCTGGTTCCAAATTTTAAAATGAAATGTTTTATGATTAAAAAGCATACCCCCAAGTCGGACACCTGTACGCGCATGTAGTCGCCCAAATTCGCCCGTTTCACCGAACGGGACGAGAACTCGACGCACAGATGCTACCACGCGGCTAGGGGTGACGAGTAGGCCACGATAGATATTTTTAATTTTATTTTAGGTGCTAAATTTTGCTATATGCAGAAATGACTTAGCCAGATAAAATTTTACAGTAAGACCCCAAATAAGCAAGATAAATGAAATGAGTAATATCTAATGCTCAACCAATAACAGAAAAATAGTAGTATTGGGCTCGGGTGTTACATTATACCCAACTACAAAAGAATTTCGTCCTCGAAATTCCAAGTATACAAGATAGAAAACTACAGGAAAAGGTGAGGAAACTTCTGTCGGATCTCGTCTTCTCCCTCCCACGTGGACTCTCCATGCGATCGATTACCCCAAGAAACTAGCACAAGGGGGATAACCTTGTTCTTAAGAACCTTTTCCCTTCGATCCATGATTTTAACCGGTCGCTCCTCAAAAGTTAGGTCTTCCCGTACAGTTAACTCCGAATGATCCAAGACGTGTGTTTCATCTCGAACATACCTTCGTAGTTGAGATACATGAAACACATCGTGCACACCTGCCAAGGACTGCGGTAACGCCAAACGGTACGCTACCTCTCCAACGCGCTCCAATATCTCGAAGGGTCCAACGAATCGAGGACTAAGCTTTCCTCGACTCCCAAAACGAATCACCCCTCCAGTCGGTGATATTTTCAAGAATACCAAATCACCCACAGCGAACTCTAGAGGTCTTCTTGACGTGTCAGCCCAACTTTTCTGTCTGTCATGAGCTGCCTTCATATGCTTCCTGATTGTATTCACCTTCTCGACTGTCTGTACCACCAAATCTGGTCCCAGTAATCTTCGTTCACCAACATCATCCCAACAAACAGGTGAACGACACTTACGACCATACAAAGCTTCAAACGGAGCCATCTGAATAGTTGCCTGAAAACTGTTGTTGTAAGAAAACTCCACCAAGTGTAGATGATCCTCCCATGAACCCTTGAAGTCCAACATGCATGCTCTCAACATGTCTTCAAGAGTTTGGATCGTTCTCTAAGATTGACCATCCGTTTGAGGATGATAAGCTGTGCTAAACTTCAATCGAGTCCCCAAACTTTCCTGTAAACTCCTCCAGAAGTGTGATAAGAACCGAGTGTCCCGATCGGACACGATGCTCACCGGTACGCCATGCAATCTTACAATCTCCTGCATGTACCGTTCTGCTAAAGTCTCCGTTGATTGACCAACCCGGAAAGGGATAAAGTGAGCTGCCTTGGTCAACCGATCGACAATCACCCATACTGCATTGTTACCCTTTGGACTCCGTGATAAAGCCATCACGAAATCCATGGTTATATGTTCCCACTTCCACTGAGGAATCGGAAGTGGTTGAAATAAACCAGCAACCCTTTGGTGTTCAGCCTTGACTTGCTGACACACCAAGCACTTAGCCACGAAGCGAGCAATCTCCCGCTTCATGCCTTCCCACCAGAAATGCTGTCGAATATCTCGGTACATCTTTGTGCCTCCTGGATGTACATAGTAAGATGAACTGTGTGCCTCCTTCATAAGCTCTTCACGAATATCTCCCTTTGGCACACACAAACGGCTACCATACCTCAACGAACCATCTTCGTGGACCAGTAAATCTGTTCGTAGTCCAGCTTCAACCTGCTCTCGAAACTTTTGCAGTCTAGGATCCTGCGATTATGCCGCTTTAACCTTCTCAACCAAGGACGACTGTACCTGCAACTGCATCAACTGTCCCGTAGAACGCGGTAGCACAACTTCCAAGTCAAAACTTCGAAAATCTGCAATGATCTCCCTCTGTGTAGTTAACACCTGAATTGCTGGTAACCGACTAAGCGCATCCGGCACGACGTTAACCTTTCCTGGATGGTATTTAAGATCAAGGTCGTAGTCGGCCATCAGCTCCAACCATCTACGCTGCCTCATATTCAACTCCTTCTGAGTGAACACATACTTCAAACTCTTGTGATCTGTAAAAACTTCGACTCTCTCACTCAAAAGGTAGTGTCTCCAAATCTTCAATGCGAAGATCACAGCCGCAAGTTCCAAGTCGTGAGTGGGATAATTCTTCTCATGGGTCTTTAATTGTCTCGATGCGTACGCTACAACTTTCCCATGCTGCATCAAAACACATCCCAATCCTTTTCCAGATGCGTCGTTGTGAATCACCAATCCTCCGGAATTGTCTGGCACGGTCAGAATAGGGGCGGTTATCAACTTCTGCTTCAACGTCTCAAAAACTAACGCACATTTATCCGTCCATACAAAAGGTACCTCCTTGCGCGTAAGCTTGGTCAACGGTTCTGCCAAACGAGCGAAGTTCTCCACAAATCTCCTGTAGTACCCGGCTAATCCAAGGAAACTTCTTATCTCAGCTACATTCCTTGGAATAGGCCAATCTCGAACTGCTGCAATCTTTTCGGGATCGACGGCGATTCCATCGCCCGACACAACATGCCCCAGAAATTTCACTTCTTCCAGCCAAAATTCGCACTTACTCATCTTCGCATACAATTTCTCCTGTCTCAATGTCTGCAGTGCGATCTTCAAATGCTCAGCATGCTCCTCAAAACTCTTCGAGTAAACCAGAATATCGTCAATGAATACCACAATAAACTGGTCTAAGAACGGTGAAAATATTCGGTTCATCAAATCCATGAATATTGCCGGCGCATTCTTTACTCCGAAGGGCATTACTAAGTACTCGTAATGTCTATACCGAGTTCGAAATGCCGTCTTGCAAATATCTTCTGCTTTCACTCGGACCTGATGATATCCGGATCGCAAATCCAGCTTCGAGAATACCCTCGCGCCACTAAGCTGCTCAAAAAGTTCTCCAATGCGAGGGATCGGGTACTTGTTCTTGACAGTCACCTGGTTTAATTCTCGATAGTCAATGCACATCCTTCTCGTGCCATCCTTCTTCTTTACTAGAAGAACTGGAGCTCCCCAAGGCGAGTTGCTGCTTCGAATCCAACCCTTCTCAAGCAATTCAGCAACTTGTTTCTTGACTTCTTCCAATTCCACTGGTGCCATTGGATAATACGCTTTAGATACTGGCGCTGCACCAGGGATAAGGTCAATCGCGAACTCCACGTCTCGCTTCGGCGGTAAACCCGATATATCTTCAAACACATCTATAAAATCGCGAACAACCGCCGGCTCTTCACTACTATCAACTTCCATTGCTGCAAGAATAACATTTGTCGGCCTAGCCCTAAACTCGACTGGCCCGACAGAATTGCTTCCTCCAGTGAAGGTAAACTCAGGATGTCCGGGAATCTGGAAAATTACTTCCCTTGCCCTACAGTCAATGTGAGCGTGGAAAGTGCCAAGAAAATCCATTCCCAAGACGACCTTGTAGCTGCCCGTATAAATCACCAAGAAATCTGCAAAAGCTCCCGTCCGCACACAACAACTGAACAGTCTTTACATTCCCTACTGGATATAATTTTCCCATTCCCAGTGTGTATGTCCCAAAAACTAGACAGGGTCGTGCAGGCAATCGAGTGTGTAGTTATAAACTTGGATGACATAAAACAATGGGATGCACCAGAATCAAATAATGCCACTACGGGAAAACCATGAACGAGTAGAATACCTGAAACCACTTCTCCTGATGCCTTAGCTTCCTCAGCTGTCAAGATGAAAGCTCGAGCCTGCTTATGTCCTTGAGTCAGCTGTTTCTGCCCTTGGAACGGTCTCTGCGGAGGCTTCTGAAAATCATCCCTCGTACGAAGCTTCGACGGACAGGCACCAACTGTGTGATCAGCCACTCCACAAACCAAACAAAGTCCCAGCTTCCTTCGAAAATCCTTCTGCATGTGCCCAGGTAAACGGCAGTAGTCACAAATCACGCTCTTTCTTCGATCAACGACCACAGGCTTCTTCATGGGTGCTACACCACGACGATCCACTGGAATACCTTTGCGCCCATGATCTCGGTTAGGTACAAATGCGGGCTTCCTGGCCGCAACTGCTGTCTGCTGCAAGTTCCCTTTCATCCCCGATAAACTCTGTTGTTCCCGAGCTGCCGTAAGAACCTGTGAGAAAGTGGTCAAACCCAGGGAGACAATCTGCCTCTGGATGTCCACATCCAAACTGCGCATGAACCTTCGTGCCCTGTCTGCCTCGTTGGCGACTAAAGGTCCAGCGAAACGGCTGAGTCTCGTCCACTCCGCTGCATGCACGTCTACGGGTGCTCCATTCTGCCTCAGCCCAATAAATTTCTCTTCCATTTCCTCCCGTGCAGTCCGCGGGAAGAATTTCTCTAGGAAACTCTTAGAAAACTCCGCCCAACTGATCGGCTTGGGCAAGCGGGTCTCTTCCACAAGCCACCACTCTCGGGCGTAATCCACTAGCTGAATGCGTACCACATCAACTCTTTTGTCCTCTGGAATCTGTGCCGCAATCAGCAAATTCTCCGTGTCGACCAGCCACTGCTCGGCTGGCAACGGCTCCTCCAAACCTGTGAATGTAGTCGGGCTCAAACGTCGGAAATCTGCCACGGTCCCTACTCGGTCAACTGGTTTAGCTCCAGCGTTGTTTACAAACTGCCGAATGGCCTGCAAACCCTCCTGAAACGAATCTGCTTGCTGCTGGATCAGCTCAGTATGCCTCTTCTGATTTTCTAGCATTCCTCGTATTACTCCCAACAAGGCGGCTTCATCCACGCGCCTCTGATACGTCTTGAAATTCTTATCTGCCATAGTCCTGAAATCAAAACACCCAACGTTAGCATGATGATAGATTCAATATATAGATCAAGGCTAGAACTCTAAGATACTTAAATAGAGTATCGCATTGTAACTATGCCGCGGTATCATAGCCACAATTACTTAACTCCACCCAAGTCGCCTAAGTCCTAGAGATAACAAGGAATCGAGTTTTCGAATCGATATGCAAAGGAAGTTTGCACATCGTAAAAGATATAATCAGGAAGAATGTGATTCAAGAATGGTAAAACGGTCAAGGTGGTAGGACATGTTTCCTAAACACGGGTATTCTGATTCGTGTATTGGGTACAATA
The DNA here is from genome assembly GCA_030015575.1 of Agapanthus africanus. Taxonomy (NCBI): domain Eukaryota; kingdom Viridiplantae; phylum Streptophyta; class Magnoliopsida; order Asparagales; family Amaryllidaceae; genus Agapanthus; species Agapanthus africanus. Next base: position 15,649,837 of record JASDDO010000022.1, read on the forward strand.
CCCAACTACAAAAGAATCAACCCAGCTAACCTATGGCTCTGATACCAAAAGAACCATGTCACGCCCCGCTTCCCAGAGTACGCAAGATTGGGCACGTGACATAGCCAACCATGCTACCTGTGGGTAGGAAGTATCCATCCACAGTCACATTACGGCTGTAGAGATATCCAGAACAAGATAAAACTATATAAAAACATGTCCACAATCCAGAATAACAAGAGTCAATGATAAATAAATGCGGAAGCAGATGATCCGATACAATAATAGAAAAGCATGTCCCATAATGCGGGCTCACATCTGGAAATAAGAATGCAGGAAATCAAACTAACCACTACAGAACTCATAAATCAGCCTGCTGGCTGAAGTACTCCTGCTCGGACAGCGACAGTGGTAAAGAATCTGGGCCATGCAAAACCCAGACGTCAGCGCGTCATGTCAACCAATAATATAATATAAACAGTGTAATAGGCAATGCAGAAATAAACATGAATAAGCAATAGTATGAAACAAGCAGTTCAGGGTAGTGTGCAGTGGGTAACTAAACTGTTCTATCAGGTTTTCTATTCTAAAGTCTTTGAAATCAATTCGAGTAATCCTCCATGTAACTCAAAGGATATGTCCCGTTACCCCCCGGGACCACGGATCAGGAATATGGGAACCAATAGTGGTTCTGTCCCGTTGCCCCCCGGGACCACGGATCAGAAAAATGTAAGAGTCACGAATGGCTCTGTCCCGTTACCCCCCGGGACCACGGATCAAGTAATACCCTTTTAAGTTACACTTTAGTTTACACTTTTGATTTCCCCATACCCCCAAGTTATATGTGTCAGGTCAGGTATTCAGTAGTCAAGAACTAATGCCAACACAAGATCAGGTAACAGTAGGTTTGTCTGGATAGACAACAAGATTGGTCCATGAGGACTCCATGTCAGGTTTGTTGGCATTAGGCATGAGATCAGGTAACAGGTCAGGTCATGGTACATCAGGTCAAGTCAATAGTAAACGGTACAATACCATGTCAGGTGTATCAATATATATATCATGTGTAACAAGTCAAGTCAAGATGTAACAATATCGTGGGTGTACTCACAACAGATATATAATTGAACAGGGGATTAATCGCAAGAAATAAGCAATAAATTAAACAGCAATAAATTAAAGTTCATTCAATCACAATAGTGCATTAATGTAGTGCAGCCGTTTTATTATATTAATAGGTTTTGAGCACCCTTCGCGGTGCAACAGATTAAATGATGAAGCAATACAGTTATATCAAGCCTTTGAATACGAATATCCGAATGTAACAGAACTACGTGGGAAAGTGCTGCAATCCATTAAACGGTAAAATGTAATTAACAGGTAAACTTGGTTCTTAGGTTAAAAGTGGCAAATTGTAATTTCTATGTTAACTGTAAAATGATATATGTCATATTGCAACCAAATGAGAAAATAACTATACCGAGTTAAGTTTTGCAGGTTTACTGAGTTAAACATATATAATTGTATAGTATAGCATGTAGCAAGTGGTACTTGCCTCGACGGGTCGCGAACCGGGAAAACGGAACGTAACGTCGGCGGGGAAACTCGCGACGGACGCACGGTTCACGGATTGAACCCAAACAACGAACAATGGGACCACGCGGATTGGGGTACCTCGCTGGAACGTCGGGACACGTCACCGGCATCGTCGGATTCCGGCGGAAAAAGCGAACAGTGAAATATCAAGTTGTGCACACAAGAATGCAACGGAACCAGAGAAAAGAAAGGAGAAAAGGAGGAGAAGGCTTACAGGGGTTGCAGAGGGCGTGCCAACGATGGGGTCGACGGCGGTGGGGCGCCGACGAGGAGGTTGCAGGCGACGGCTAGGGCTGCGGGTATGGAAACGGGGAAGAAAGTGGATATGGAGAGGGGCTGGTCGGGTCTGGTGCGCGCAGGTGAAGAGGAGGTGCCGACGGTGGCGCGGGTGACGACGACGAGGGTCGCCGACGATGCCTCCGGCCAAACAGAGAAGGCACGGGGTTGCTGCGGGGTCTCTGTTGCGGCGCCGAGCACACGGGGAGAAGGAGGTGCAGTGGCTGCGACGAGGGCGAAGAGGCGAGGGTGATGGTGGTGGTGGCGTTGGCGTTGGGGCTGCGGCGGCGACGGGCACGGTGGCTAGGGCTGGGTTGGCGATGGGTTTTCTCGTGAAGGGTTCTGGGAAAAATATGAGGGGGAAGAACTGTATATATATATATATATATAGGGAAGAGAGAGAGAGAGATACGTTGTAGGAGGGGCCCACGAGAAGGAAAGAGCCTGATTGGCTGAGGAGATTTTTTAAAAGGTTAAAATTTATTTAAAAGATTCAAATAACAGTGAGATTTGGTATATAAACGAAAATAATATAAGGTTTTGATTATTTTATTAATTTAGGATTTTGGCGCTAAATGAAACATTTTCAAATCGCGTCCGGGTTGGGTCCAAAAATTCGAAATTCAAATAATAGGATTTTAAGCTGGTTCCAAATTTTAAAATGAAATGTTTTATGATTAAAAAGCATACCCCCAAGTCGGACACCTGTACGCGCATGTAGTCGCCCAAATTCGCCCGTTTCACCGAACGGGACGAGAACTCGACGCACGGATGCTACCACGCGGCTAGGGGTAACGAGTAGGCCACGATAGATATTTTTAATTTTATTTTAGGTGCTAAATTTTGCTATATGCAGAAATGACTTGGCCAGATAAAATTTTACAGTAAGACCCCAAATAAGCAAGATAAATGAAATGAGTAATATCTAATGCTCAACCAATAACAGAAAAATAGTAGTATTGGGCTCGGGTGTTACATTATACCCAACTACAAAAGAATTTCGTCCTCGAAATTCCAAGAATACAAGATAGAAAACTACAGGAAAAGGTGAGGAAACTTCTGTCGGATCTCGTCTTCTCGCTCCCGCGTGGACTCTCCATGCGATCGATTACCCCAAGAAACTAGCACTGGTGGCTCTGCGAGTCGACGCGGATCAGGAGGCTCTTGTCAAGGAGTGTTTGTATCCGTGAGTCGAGGAGTTTGCTAGGGATTATTTGTTTCCCAAGCGCCAAGGATTATTTGTTTCCTTGGGGTTTGAAACGAGTCGAGGATTGCCCACGGAGGCACTGGTGGCTCTGCGCGTCGACGCGGATCAGGAGGCTTTCGTCAAGGAGTGCTTGTATCCGTGAGTCGAGGAGTTTGCTAGGGATTATTTGTTTCCCAAGCGCCAAGGATTATTTGTTTCCTTGGGGTTTGAAACGAGTCGAGGATTTTCTACGGAGGCACTGGTGGCTCTGCGAGTCGACGCGGATCAGGAGGCTCTCGTCAAGGAGTGTTTGTATCCGTGAGTCGAGGAATTTGCTGAAGACACTGGTTTTTCCGGAGTTGGACTGAATCGTCAAGATTTGGCTTCGTCTTCTGGCGGAGCCTGTTAGGAAGGTATAGTTCCCTCTTTGTTTACGCCCTTGGATTGTATACAGGGATCGATGTGATCTTAACCGTAGGGCCAAAGTTTCATCATTTTCTTTTTTTTGTTTTATTTCCGCGATGCTCTATCATTTCAGCTTTTATATCGCGAAGGTCGCGATTGCCCAATCATTTCGGCTATTTTTCGCGGTGCCCAATCATTTCGGCTATTTATTTTATTTTTACTCGCTGCTTTTTATTGCGAGTTGCCCAATCATTTCGGCTATTTTCCATGCATACATTTTCTTTACTTGCTGTTTTTTATTGCAAGTTGCCCTTTCATTTCGGTTATTTCGTATGCATAAGCGGCCTATTGGCTTTTTGCTGTAGACCAATTTCGGCATCAGCACCGCTACAACTGGGATATTACCAGGAGCGAATCATCATCTGCCTCTGTCAATGTCGAACAAAGGTGGCTTAGCGACCAGGGTTAGGGTCCTGTCGACTAAGGCTTTTGACTTCATGAGCCGCGAAGTTATTTCTCCCTACAAGTCGTGAGGATCTTGTAGGTGTATTTTCTCCTTAAGAATCGTGAGGATTCCTAAGTGTATGTTCCTCTGTAAGTCGTAAGGATCCTACAGTAGGGTTTTCTCCTTGTAAGTCGAGAGGACCTACAAAGGTCATACGAACATCTCCCCAGTCACGGATGAGACTTGGTTAGGGAAATGTTTATTCGCGCCCGTGGATTGTATACAAGGGTCAATATTGAGCCACTTGTAGGGCAATATTGGAAGTTGTGGGGGTTGCTTAAGCACAGGTTTAGGTCTCTGTAACTTAAGACTTTCAACTCTTATGAGCCGTGAGGGTCCCATAAGAGAGTTCTTCTTACGAGTCGTGAGGATCTCGCAAGTGTATTTTCTCCTTAGGAATCGTGGGGATTCCTAAGTGTGCTACTCCCTTGTGAGTCGTAAGGATCTCACGTGGGTGGTTTCTCCTTATAAGGTCGAGAGGACCCTATAAGTGTCATTTAACGAGGTTGCGCCCTTTCAGGTTTTCACAAACACTCGCCGGTAGCCCTGCCGTTTTTACTCACGGAGCCCTTTCGGGTTTTCATCCGTGCCCATTTTGCTTATGGACATACCGTTTTTTTTTATTCTTTTTATTTATATATATATATTTTTTTCTCTTTTTTTTTACGAGGTCGTGCCCTTTCGGGTTTTCACGAACACTCGCCGGTAGCCCTGCTGTTTTTACTCACGGAGCCCTTTCGAGTTTTCATCCGTGCCCTTTTTACTTAAGGACATACCGTTTTTTTATATTTTATTTTTATATGTTTTTTTTATATCTCGTCAGCCTAAAGATGCTGCGGTAGTAGTTTAAAGACGTTTCGGTCTGTTGTTAGTTTAAGGACATTTCGGTCCGACATTGAGAGGCTGGCTACTGCTTATAAAACTTGAGCTTAGGAAGATAGCGAGCGGACATGGTCGTCGCCTATCATTGACCTAGGCTGTGGCGCATTAAGCGTAGTATTTCTTTAGGAAGCGACCGTTTATCGACCTGAAAGGCCTTTCACCGTGCATGTCCATGAGTAGATAGGCCCCATCCTGGTAGACCTTGTCTATGATGTACGGGCCTTCATAATTTGGCTCGAATTTTCCTCGCTTGGCGCGATTGGGGATCATAGGCCTTTTGACCACTAGCACGAGTTCGCCTTGGCGGAATGTCCTCGGTCGGGTCAATCTTTCATATGAGCGTATCATCTTTGCTTTATAAGCTTCCAGATTTTGTTGCGCTATGAGCCGGGTTTCATCAAGGGCGTCAAGCTCCTCAAGCCGAAGGTGAGCATTTTCTTCGTCCGTTAGCTCGTAGTGGACTGCCACTCGTAGAGAGGGTAACTCTATCTCGAGGGGGAGTACTGCTTCTGTACCGAACACCAACGCGTACGGCATTGTGTTCGTGGCCGTCTTGAACGTAGTTTGATATGCCCAAAGAGCTTCTTGCAGTCTTTCGTGCCAGTCTCTCTTATTTCGGGACACTGTTTTCTTTATGATCTTTGTCAAGGTCTTGTTGAAGGCTTCAGCTAGACCATTAGCTCGCGGATTATAAACCGAGGAATATCTCCAGTCTATATTATGCCGTTGCGCAAAGCGACTGATCTTATGGCTTCTGTAAGCTGGCCCGTTATCGGAGATGATCCGTCGCGGAGTTCTAAACCGATATATGACGTGCGTCTTGAAGAAGTGGAGGATATTTTCCGTCTTCACTTCTCTTAACGGTATCGCTTCTGCCCATTTAGAGAAGTAGTCAGTCGTTGCTAGGATGAAACGATGTCCTCTAGACGATGCTGGTTCGATGGGGCCGACTATATCAGTCCCCCACATTTCGAATGGCCAGCTAGCCACCGTTGGATGTAGTGGATTTGGATGCTGGTGGATGAAGTCCCCATGAATTTGGCATGAGTGGCATTGCTTCGCATATTCGAGGCAGTCCTGGATCATCGTGGGCCAGTAGTAGCCCATTCGTTTGATCTTCAACTTCATCTTTGGGCCTGCTTGGTGAGAACCGCAGAGTCCGTTGTGAACTTTCTGGACGACTCTTTTCGCTTCGTCAGGTCCTAAGCATCTCAGCCACAGAGAATCAAACGATCTCTTGTACAGAGTATCGTTGACGAAGGCGAAAGATAGAGCTCGCTTCATGAGCTGATATCTTATGGACGCTTCTTCAGGCATTCGGTGGGATTTAAAGTAGTCTATGAAGACTTCTCTCCAATCCTCGGCATTTTCCCAATCTTTTACTTGCAGGGTCGTCTGCTCGCTCGCTCCTTTTTCTTTGGATGATTCCGGAGATCTTTCTGCTGGGGCAAGCACCCGACGGCTTTGTATCACAATTCTAACGTCATCGAGGTTTTCGTCAGCCAGTTCTTTAGCAAGTTTGGCCAACGCGTCTGCTTTGCTGTTCTCCGCGCGCGGTATGTTCTCCAAAGTATAAGAGGGAATTTGGGTCAACAGTTGTTGCACCTTTTCATCATATTTCACCAATTCCGGTTTGCACGTTTGGTAGTCACCGTTTACTTGACTAACGATCAGTTGAGAATCCCCGTATATGAGGAGGTTTTCAATTCCCATGTCAATGGCGATCTCGAGGCCCGCTATCAGAGCTTCATATTCGGCTTCGTTGTTTGTCCTTGGTTCTGTTAAGGAGAAAGCGAAACGCATTATCCCTCCTTGTGGAGTCACGAAGATGAGGCCTACCCCTGATTTGATTATAGGGGTACTTTGTTTACGCTTCTTCACGGAAGATGCTCCGTTGAAATAAAGCTCCCATCGGGTATTATCACCGTCGATCGCATCAAACGCATGCTCGTCTGGAAGATCGCAGTTTAAAGGAGAGTCGGTCGGTATCGGATGCTCAGCGAGAAAATCGGCGATGGCCTGGCCTTTCACTGTCTTGAGAGGCTGATATGTTATCGAGAACTCCATCATGAGCAGAGCCCATTCAGCGAGTCGACCTGTCAATATGGCCTTTGACATTAGATATTTGAGAGGGTCCACCTTCGAAATGAGACGGACCTCATGCGCCAACGCATAGTGCCTGAGCTTTGTTATCACAAAGATCAACGCCAGGCAGTGTTTTTCAATGGGGGAGTAGTTGCTTTCTGCCCCCAGCAGGACTCGACTTAAGTAGTAGAGTGCTCTTTCCTTCCCTTGATCGTTCTCTTGTGCCCATAATGCGCCTAAGGAACCTTCGAGGGCAGTTGTATAAAGAATGAGGGGTTTTCCCTTAACCGGAGCAGCCAACACTGGCGGGTTCTGCAGGTACTGCTTGATCTCGTCTAGTGCGTTTTGGCATTTTTGATCCCAGACGAACGGGGTTCCCTTCATCATCAGGTGGCCATAGGGACGACACTTGCCTGAAAGATTGGCTATAAATCGCCGTATGTATGCGAGCTTCCCTTGGAGAGATCGCAACTGTTTAAGAGTTCTTGGCGGAGGCATTTCCATGATCGCTTTGATCTTTGACGGATCTATTTCAATACCTCGGTGTCGAACAATGAACCCCAGGAATTTGCCTGAGGAAACTCCGAATGCACACTTGAGCGGGTTCATTTTCAAGTTGTATTGTCGAAGGCGTTGAAATACGGTCTTCAGATGCTCGAGATGTTCCTCGTATGATTTGCTTTTAACCACGAGATCGTCGATATAGAATTCGACGATTTCGTGTATAAGGTCATCGAAGATCTTCGTTATGGCCCTTTGGTAGGTGGCACCGGCATTCTTTAAACCGAAGGGCATCACCTTGTAGCAGAATATACCTAAAAGAGTCCTGAAGGCGGTGTGCTTCTGGTTTTCGGGATGCATTTTTATCTGATTATATCCTGACGAGCCGTCCATGAAGGAGAAAACCTCGTGGGTGGACGTATTGTCTATCATCAGTTCGGTGACTGGCACTGGGAAATCGTCCTTCGGGAAAGCTTTATTGAGATCTCGGAAGTCTACGCATATGCGCACTGTCCCATTTTTCTTCATCACCGGGACGATGTTGGCGATCCATTCAGGGTATTGAACTTCCTGGATGAAACCAGAGTCGATCGGCTTCTTGACCTCGGCGTTGATACTCATCTCAAGCTCGAGTCGCATTCTTCTTGGCGCCTGTTTGACTGGCATGACGTCCGGGGATATCGCTAATTTGTGCACAGCAACTTCTGGGTCTAGTCCCGGCATTTCGGAATAGTTCCATGCGAAGCAATCTTTGTGTTGTACAAGGACGTCTTTTAACGCAGCCACCCTTTCTTCAGATAGTAGCTCACTGACAAATGTCGGTCGTGGATCATTCTCCATCCCCAACTCAATTTTCTTGAGGTTATCTGCAGTGGTATGTATTCCATCCTCCAGTTCTTTCGGAGCTGGCGGAAATTCTGAGATCACCTCATCATTGCTGTTTTCGAAGCACCAGGGAAGGCTGTCCATGTTCTCAGGCTCTTCTTTTAATATTGTTATCATGTGACAGCTGCGAATCCGCTTCCAATCCCGATGTGGAGTTGGCTCTGTTCTTGTGGCTTTGGGTTTGTGCTTCTGTGGCGGTGTTACCCTCCAGTTGTCAGACAGAGCGAACTTGCCAAGCTGGTACTGATCTTCGACCCAATTCTTAAAGGTGAAGCAGTCTTCGAGAGGGTACCCTATTACTCGATGGTAAGAGCAATAATTTGGGTCAGAGACTTCACCCGCTCGTTCGGGGTTTTTGGACTCCGGCAGTGTAAGCATTTGATGCTTTAGAGCAAGATCAAGTATCTTCTTCGTCTTGTCCCGAGGAAACGAGTACGCTCGACCCATTTTCTTCATGAGGGATAGATCAATGACGCTCGACTCCTGTTTGCGTGGCTTCTTAGCCCTGCTTTGTTGTTGTTGAGCGCCTTTTTGGCCTTTCGACTTATTTCTGCTTTTGCGTCGAGCCTTCTTTATAACAGGTTGACAGGGAGCGGCCTTTTCATCTTTCACGGCCTGTTGGAGAAGGCGTTGCGTCTTGGCTTTCTCGTAGATGACCATTTCGCGGTTATGATCGTCCCGGACTTTTTCACCCGCTTCCCTTATAAGCTTGTCCATTTGCTCTTCGAACGACGGACTGGGCACTTTTGCATCTGGAGCTTCCATTGTCTCAGGATTAGTGTCCCCCCATTGAGCATCCGCTTCTTCATCGAAGTCATACACGACATAGCAGCTGTTTAGTAGCTCCCGTTTCTTTGACCGGACGTATCCATGCCCAATTGTTTCCATTCTTCCATTGGGCAGTTTGCGTTGAGTCCCGGGAACGTTCCAGACTTTGTCATAGAACTTGGCTTTTTGAACGGTCTGCTTGAAGGATATCCCCTGGCGTTTCAGCAGCTTTTTCAAACCCTCTGTATAATATCTGGGAAGACGAATAGGCTGAAGCCTGTCGAGCGTAGGATCCGCGCCATGCCAGATTTCTTTTTCCACCTTGGTTTCTTCAGAGCGGTAGAACAGAATTGCTTTCTCGTTCTCTCGCCTGGGAGGGATATAGAACGTTTGCAGCTCTTCTACATTGTAAATATTAAGTGCATCCAGTTCTTTATGGTGTTTAAGCGGCACTATGGCGACTTGTAGACTTTGCTCTTCGTCAGCGGACGCTCGTATGGAAGGTCGAGCAGAGAATACAGCGTGGATCTCATCTTCCGAGTCGCTACCAAAAATCAACGTAGGAGTGGACGGTTCTAGCTTGTTGTTTTGGGGCGGACCCGAATACACTATCTCCTCTTCCTCCTCGGTATCACTGCCGAAGACAGGGATGGTGGCATTAGCTTTATTCTCCGGCTTGTGACACTTCTCCGTATCTTCGAAATCCGGTAAGAAATATTTGGCATCTTCGTATTTGCGGACCTCGTTCACAGAGAACGGGTTCAGTTCTCCCGTCACAGTATACTCGAAACCATCCTTAAAATACTTCATACACTGATGTTGTGTAAAAGGGATGATGTTGTACTCGTGTAACCATGGTCGGCCGAGCAAAGCGTTGTAGCATGTCTTAGCGTTTATGACGTGGAACTTAACGTCCGTGACGAGTAGCCCGAAGCGTAGCGTCAGTATCACAGACCCAAGAGTTCTTGATGACTGGGAGTCGAACCCGGAGATGGTGATCTTGTCACGAGCAAGGTGCTGGACGCTCATGCAGATTTCTTTTAACACCCACACATTGAGGAGATTAACGGAGGATCCATTGTCGATCAGGATTTTGCCTATCTTTATATCATGGCAGTATCCTGAGACATAGAGGGGGCGATTGTGTTCGCAAGTCCCAAGGAGAAGGTCCTCGTCGCCGAAAGTGACATCGGCCGTGTGCACTTCTTCCAATTCATCCTTTATCTTTTCCTCAGCCAGGCATGCTTGGAATTGTTCCGGATCTTGGAGTGCCTTAATCAACGCATCTCTCGCCTCTTTTGATAGTAAAAGGGCGTCAAGAATGCTGAGCTGTGAGGGCAGCTTTCTCAGATGTGCTAAGACGTTGTAATCCACCTTATTCTTCTTCGGCGGGTTGTTGGCGTTTAGCTCTTCCAGAACTTGGTCATCTACGACGATATCTTCAGAGACCTTTTCTTTCCCTTTATCTTTTCTGCTTGAGGGTCCGAGGTTCTTTTCAGGCAGCGTCCGATTCCGCAGCCGAATATTTTCGCAGACCTTCAGCTCTTCTTCTTTTTCCGAAGTGGATTCTTTAAAGAGAGGGGCAAGTTCCAGCTCCTCATCAGAATCGCTTCCGAATGTAGGCACTGGTGACCCGCCAGTGTTAACCATGCGACAATCGCCAGTAGTTCTTTCAAGCTCTTCGGTCGTATTTCTTTGCTCTCGACGAGTTTTACGCTTTTCCCGCTTAAAGTGTTGTCGATGAGCAACGTATCCTTGCCACCATCTATCGAAAGCTTTGCACTCTTGGGTGGGGTGCGAAACCTTCTGATGATATAAGCAATAGGACGGGTGCATTTCTATTTCATTGGTGATGCTTCCTTCAGAGGATGGTAGCTTCATGCCCATTGATATGGCCTTAGCAAACTTTTTCCTCATCTTGAATTGGCTTTTGTCAACGGTGGATGCATTTTGCTCCAGCGGGATCATCTCAGCTCTTTCATCAAGTCGCTGGCGCTTGGCCCTTTCAAATATAGCCGTCTCGCGTTCTCGATCAGCTTTACTTTTCAATCGAGCTTCCTTAAGGAACGCGTCGATCATTTCATCTGATAGTTTCGGGAATTTTGGTTCAAGATTTGCCCCCAGCGCTTCAGTGCAAGGAGTCTTCTCATCGTTCGTGATCGAATGGGAAATCATATGACAGCTAGCCACATATTCCTCAGATTCATCCGATGAACTTTCTCCCTCATCTTCTTCTTGAAAGACGTGATTGAGGAACTCTTGGAGTGTAATGGGAGTCCGTGCCTTTTGGTTGTATTCATCCAGCGAGTCAATTTGCTTTTGTAAGTCCGTGCGCTTGTCGCCAGGCTTCACGGGCTTCTTAGATTTCTTCTTCTTCTTTTTCGAAGATTTTGACGGCTGGCTGCAAGTGCTTGAACCACCACCATCGGTCTTTGGAGTTGGTTGTGGCTTCAATATCCCTTCAATGACCTGCGGTTCCAACGGGTTCTTCAACTTGATCGCTGGACATGTCTGAAGATCGTTTAGCATCCTCTTTGTCTTGGCTGATAATACAACCTCCCAAGGAGCTTCTTTAATGACGGAGCATGTTGCCCCCGGCGTATTCGTCCCCTTAGAGGTGTGGGGCTGCGGGGGATTCACCTTCCATTTGTCAGATAACGCGAACTTGCCCTGTCGGTACTGGTTTTCAAGCCAATTCTTGAAAAGGCAGATGCTATTTAGTTTTATCCGTCCACCTCTCCGAATATGCCAAGTTGATTTATGGCACCGTGTATCGGAGGTTTAGACGGATGCGGCCGATGTAGCAGACTTTGTCAGATTCCCCCTAGTTTGAGGGGTTTTTGATTGTGGGGACGCTCTTCCCTGCAGGCGCAAGCCCCTGCAGTTAATTACGCTACCGCATCGCGGTAACAACTTTCTCCTTCTCCAGAATTTCACTTCGTGTCGTGTGTGTTTGTTTTGTTTATGGTTGCCCGTGGATTGTATACGGAGACTGAGTAATGCCGTCGCCCGTAGGACGTGGATTAGTCCAAATCCGTATTTACTTAGATTTGGGTTTGGTGTTTTGGTTTAAGGATACGTTAGCCATATTTAGGCTAAGATCGACTTAAACGTTCGTCAAGGATACGTTAGTCTGATTTGAGACTAAGATCAACTTAACGAGATCGTTTGGATCCGACAAAAGAGCATTTGGGGGCTCTATTGTTCCAGTTTAGGGACGTAGGGGTCCATGTTCCAGTTTAGGGACGTGGGGGTATATCGCCAGTTTAGGGACGTGGTGGTCCATGTTCCAGTTTAGGGGCGTGGTGGTCCATCATTAGTTTAAGGACGTCTCGGTCCGACATTAGTTTAAGGACGTCTCGGTCCGACATTAGTTTAAGGACGTCTCGGTCCACGAGTTTAAGGACCCCGCAGTCTGTATTGATGTGTGGTCGTTGGGACCCGTCACCTCTCTGACGTCGTTGAAGGATTACAACGACAGTCGTCAGAGGGGTTCGGAGATGTACTCTCGAACCGGATATAAATTGATTTAAGAGAGCAATCTTGCTCAGTCAATTTAATTTAAGGACTTACGGCCAAAGTTGGGCTAAGTCCAGTTGAAAATGTTTAACATTTTATTTGCTTTTGCATTGCATTTCTTTTTATTTTTATTTGGGCTTTGCCCGGAAAGGATGCAGAGCATCAATTTGTTTTGGGCTCTGCCCTTTATAAATGATGCAGAGCATCAATTTTATTTGGGCTCTGCCCTTTTATTACTTTGCAATTTATTTTGGCCTGCTTGGTCTTTTTGATTTGGGCCTGGCTCTTTTAGAAAATGCATTGCATTTATCAGGCGCTTTGCACCAATCAGATAGCGCAAGCGCTTATGACGACGACACGTGTCATGCAAGTGCAGTGCGCTGCGCTGCGCTTGCGCTGCTGACACGTGGCGCCCTCTGGTGAGTTGCGCCAATCACAGAGAGCAAAGCTCTATTTCAAAAGCGCATAGCGCAATTGGTTCAGATGCTGACACGTGGCGCTCTCTGGTGGCTTGCGCCAATCCAAGAGCGCAACAGTGCAATATGCAAGTGCAAGGCACTATGATTTAGGAATCTTTTAGATTCAATGAACAGAAGTGCAAAGCACTGTTAGATTTTTTTTGGATCTAATTTAGATCAAAGAAAAAGATAAGTTTTTTTCTTATCTTAAAGAACCAAAGGTTCATGAAAAAGTGCAAAGCACTATTTTTATTTTATTTATTCCTTTATTTAGTTATGTTTAAAGATCAGTGATCTTGTTTTTAGATCACTGATCTGTTCATAAGAGAATTTTCTCTTCTTTCAAAGGTTTTTACCTTCTGTTGTTCTTGAGGAATTCTTGAGAGTTCTCTTCTCTTTTTTTTTAAGATCGATCTTCCTTTCTTTGAATTGAGGTCTGGGGTCCTTTTTATAGTGCCCATAAATTAGTTAAATTTGTTAAAGAGATATTTCTCTGAGTGATTTGGGGAATTTTCCCCACCGTTGGATCTTTGATCCAAGGGCTTCTGTTTTACAGAAGAAAATCTTCTTGTTTTAACAAGAACAGAAAAGATTTCTTTAGAATTTTAATTCTGTTTGGCGCAGATGCCCCAGCGCATGACACGTGTCGCGCAGCGCACAGCGCAGCGCAACTGCGCTAGCGTATCTGCGCCGACACGTGTCGCGCAGCACAGTGCTTGCGCAACCGCGCTGACATGTGTCGCCCTTGCGCTCAGCGCAGAGGATCTGAAGCGTTGCTTCATTTAACACAGAGGTTTGCTCTGATTGGTTGCGCCTTCTTGGGCGCTGCGCTGCGCTGGCGTATCAGCTTTTGACACGTGGCGCATTGCGTCCGGGATTTGAAGCGTTGCTTCAAAATTTTGAATTTTTGAAATTCAAACAGAGCCTTGCTCTAATTGGGGGAAACAGCGTCCTCACGTGTCACCACGTGACCCCTAATGAAAATTCCAACAGATCAAAGTGTGAGCCCCCATCACGTGCTCACACGTGATGGCCTTCAGAATTAAAAGTGTTAAACACTTATCTGTAGAACAAAATGAAGGGGATCTGGCCCCACCTTTTGTATGCCATCACGTGCCCCCATGTAATCTCTTCTCTTACAATATTTAGCATCAAACTGATGATCTGTTCCCAGTGTTTAACACTGATTTCCGTAGTGTTTAACACTAGTTTGAAAACTCCATTTCCAGTGTTTAACACTGATTTTCTTAGTGTTCAAACACTAATTTGGAAAATTCTGGTCCCAGTGTTTAACACTGATTTCCTTAGTGTTTAACACTAATTTGAAATCTTTGTTCCCAGTGTTTAACACTGATTTGTCTTAGTGTTTAACACTAATTTGAAAACTCTGTTCCCAGTGTTCAACATTGATTATCTTTTAGTGTTTAACACTAACTTGTTAATCTTATTCCAAGTGTTCAACACTGTTGGTCTCTAGTGTTCAACACTAGATTTAGCCCAATTGGCTAAGTTTCTAGAGGCAAAGCCTCTCCTTCAATGGACCAACAGAAAGCTAATATTCTAAACATGATTGGACTTAGCCCAAGCTGACCATAAGTCCTCAATTCAAACTTAACTGGGCTAATGGGCTCATAACATAATTAATTGGTCTTGGTCCCAAATTGGGCCAAAGATTATTTGATCTACCTCGGTTTAAGGGTACATCTCTTCACTCCTTTGATACTTGGCGTTGTAATTCCTCAACGTCTTCAAAGAGGTGACGGGTACCGATGACCACACATTGATACGGACTGTGGGGTCCTTAAACTCATGGACTATGAGGTCCTTAACCTTGACCGTGATGTCTTAAAACTAACGCCGAACTGTGGGGTCCTTAAACCCTCGGACTATGACGTCCTTAACCTTGACCGTGATGTCTTAAAACTAACGCCGGACCGTGGAGTCCTTAAATCCATGGACTACGAGGTCCTTAACCTTGACCGTGATGTCTTAAAACTAACATTGGACTGTGGAGTCCTTAAATCCACGGACTATGACGTCCTTAACCTTGACCGCAACGTCTTAAAACAAACATTGGACCGCAATGTCCTTAAACTACCTATCGACCGCAATGTCACTAAACTAAACAACAGGGCTCCCTTAATTGCTCTCTTGTCGGATCTAAACGATCCCGTTAAGTTGATCTTAGTCTAAAAACTAGGCTGACGTATCCTTAACAAACGTTTAAGTCGATCTTAGTCTCAAACGAGATTAATGTATCCTTAAACCCAAACCCCCAAACCCAAATCTAAGATAATACGGATTTGGACTAGTACACGCCCTACGGGCGATGACATAACTCAGTCTCCGTATACAATCCACGGGCAACCAAACACAAAATAAACACACACGACATGAAGTGACCACATGGAGAAGGAGAAAGTTGTTACCGCAATGCGGTAGCATAATTAACTGCAGGGGCTTGCGCTTGCAGGGAAGAGCGTCCCCACAATCAAAAAACCCCTCAAGCGAGAGGGAATCTGACGAAGTCTGCTCCATCGGACGCATCCGTTTAAACCTTCGATACACGGTGCCATAAATCAACTTGGCACCTTCGGAGAGGTAGACGGATAGCACCAATTAGCATCTGCCCCGAATTTCAGGCAAGACGTCCGTCGCGCTGTCCTTCGGAGGGGAACAATCTCTCTACACCTCTGATATGTGTCATTGTAATTCTTCAACGTCTTCAGAGAGGTGGCGGGTCCCGACAACCATACATTTCATGGACTATGATGTCCTTAAACCCAATGGACCGCAATGTCCCTAATCTAAACTCTATGAACTATTAGGTCCTTAAACTCATGGACTTGTCCTTAAACCCAATGGACCGCAACGTCCCTAAACTAACCCCCACAGACTATGATGTCTTTAAACTCCATGGACTATGATGTCCTTAAACTTATGGACCGCAATGTCCCTAAACTAAAACGATAGAGTCCAAATACTCTTTCGTTGGATCTAAATGATCTCAAAATGCTGTTGAGTAGATCTTAATCTAAAATTAGACTAACGTATCCTCAACAAACGTTTGAGTTGACCTTAGTCTAAAACAAGACTAACGGTCCCTAAACCAACCCAAACCCAAATCTAAGAAAATACGGATTTGGAATAATCCACGCCCTACGGGCGACAACATAAAATAGTCTCCGTATACAATCCATGGGCAACCAAAAATAAAACAAACACACACGACATGAAGTGACCTTTTGGAGAAGGAGAAAATGGTTACCGCGATATGGTAGCGTAATTAACTGTAGGGGCTTGCGCCTGTAGGGAAGAGCGTCCCCGCAATCAAAAAACCCCTCACAGCGATGGGGTATCTGACGAAGTCTGCTACATCGGCCGCATCAATCCAAACCTCCGATGTACGGTGCCATAAATCAACTTGGTATCTTCGGAGAGGTGGACGGATAAATCCAAATAGCATCTGCCCCCAAAATTCAGGCCAGACGTCCCAACGTCCCGGTCGCGTCTTTCGACGGTGAACAGTCACAAAATCCATCGTGATGTGTTGCCACATCCATTCTGGAATAGGTAACGGTTGAAGTAATCCAGCAGTCCTGTGATATTCAGCCTTTACTTGCCGACACACCAAGCATTTAGCGACGCTTCTGGCTACTTCACGCTCCATTCCACGCCACCAGTAATTTTGACGCAGATCTTTATATATCTTTGTACCTCCAGGGTGTACTGAGTAGGGAGAGCTGTGAGCTTCTCTCATTAACTCTTCCCGAACAGAACCTTTTGGAACACACAGTCTACTGCCGTATCTCAAAGATCCGTCTTCGTGGATGATGAAGTCTGTTCCGAGTCCATTCTCTACTTGTTCTCTGATCTTTTGCAGTTTAACATCACTTGCTTGAGCTGCTTTGATCTGATTGACAATGGTAGATTGAACTTGTAAGTTCATCAAACTTGAAGCGTTACCTGGCATGACCACTTCAATCTCCATTTGATGTAAGTCTTGTTGAAGCTTCCACTGTGCGGTGAAATTCAATGCTAATGGTTGGCGACTAAGAGCATCAGGTACTATATTCGCCTTCCCTGGATGATATTGCAGGATGATGTCAAAGTCCGTCATGAGTTCTAACCATCTTCTCTGTCGCATATTCAACTCCATCTGAGTAAACACATATTTCAGACTCTTGTGATCTGTGTATATGTCCACTCGTTCACCTAGTAGATAATGGCGCCAAATCTTGTGAGCAAAGATTACGGCCGCCAACTCCAAATCATGCGGCGGATAATTGCGCTCATGAATCTTCAGCTGTCTTGAAGCATAAGCCACAACCTTACCGTGCTGATATAGAACACATCCTGATCCCTTACCGGATGCATCGCAATGCACTTCGAAACCTCCAGATTGGTTCGGTATAACGAGAATAGGCGCTGACGTCGACCTTGACATGAGTTCTACGAAAGCTTGTTCGCATGCTTCCGACCATACGAATTCTTCACTTTACGTGTGAGCTTGGTCAGGGGTGTTGCGATCTTCAAAAATCCTTCAACGAACCTTCTGTAATATCCAGCTAAACCCAAGAAACTCCGAATGTCCTTCACTGACTTTAGTGTCGGCCATTCGCTTACTGCTGAAACTTTAGCTGGATCCACAGAGATTCCTTCGCTCGACACAATATGTCCGAGAAAACCAACTTGATCTAGCCAAAACTCGCATTTGCTATACTTGGCATTGAGTTGATGTTGTCGTAGAGTTTCCAGGACAATTCGTAGATGCTCGGCATGTTCTTTCCGACTCTTAGAATACACCAGGATGTCGTCGATGAAGATGACAACAAACCTGTCTGAGTACTCCTGGAAAACTTGATTCATTAGGTTCATGAATATTGCTGGTGCGTTGGTCACTACAAATGGCATTACAAGAAATTCGTAATGACCATAAAGAGTTCTAAATGCCGTTTTATGGATATCTGATTTCTTGACTTTCACCTGATGATAACCCGATTCATTAGGTTCATGAACAGCGACATGAATTTTCTGTACATTGAAATTGGAGTTGTTACAATGTGCGATAACCCACACCATCCAAATCGGGTTCCCCAAAATGGGTTGTAGAGCCTTAATTGCAAGGAATTTAATTTAAAACAATCTTAAAGAATACGATTTTATTAGTTTTAAGGTATTTTATTGTAAAATTGTATTTATCCCAGAATATTGTAAAGAGGCAATCATGCTATGTCATGATGAGTGTTGTGATGAGATAGGTCATTACCTCGTGAGTTTTCTAAAGGTAATATGAGCAAATATATGAAATAATATCGTAAGTAAACCTTGTGGTATTTAAACGAAAAAGTGAAATAAAAGTTGTATAACATTATATTTTGAATTGAAACTTGTTCTAAATGTTGTTTTATGGTTGCTAATCAGTATATAAACAAATGGTTAATTTGTTATTAAGAAAAGTTGGGTTTTAAACAATTTTAGTATCGGAAGTCGGAATAACTCTACTTCCGACGAGTTTTGAAAAGAGATCTTTTTAGAACAGGAAGAGAGAAGAGGAGAGTAAACTTATTGGTTGAGAGGAGAGAGGGAAGGTGTAGAAATTGTTTGAAAGCGTCGTGGAGTCGCGGTGTTGCCGGATTTGTTCCGAGCCGTCGCCGGAAGATGACCTTGGGCTAACTCCTCTTGTACACCTTATTTGACTTGGAAATTTTTAAGAGTTTTGATGATAGCTTTCAGAATAGAAATTGATAGGGTGTGGTGTGGTATTTATAGGATTGAATTAGGGTTTAGGGAATTAAAAATGAGAATTAAAATGCATTTAACATTGGATTAATGGGTGATTTTAATCCTCTATTAATTTGCAGGAAAAACAAACTAGTGGGGGGAGGCCAAGAGGCGTTAGGGCAAAATTTGGAGGCATTACCATCGGGGGGGCCTGGCGGCGCCGGCCCCAAGCGAAATCTCGCCGGTCGTGTGAGTTGGGTTGAGTCATAGATTGCTGCTACGCATCATGTTCGGTATATATAACATTTTCCACATGTTTAATTTTAGTGACTTTACGTCACATCAGTGTAAGGCTTTACCAATGAGCTACAAGTATTTTCTTGCTGTTCTAAAACAAATTAAATATTTACAGCATACTTAGGATTGCAAATACTCTATTTAGTACTTTAACTTTAAACAAATTTTGTATATTATAAACATAGTCGTTACATGAAGTTTTCCTAAAAGTACCGTTTTAACAATTATCGAAAAGAGTTTTATACTAAAACTCAAGATATTTTAATGAAAAAGTTCGTTTATATTTGTTTGACATGAAATTTTTTGTTTGACTCGAAACTAAAAGTTTGTAATTAAAGTTACAAGCAGGATGGTAAAATTAGTTTGAACTATATATTAAGGAAAATGGAGTTCTAAGTTTAAAAACAAATATATCGGAAATCACTCAACTTTACCGATATATTTTCAGGAGATGAATTGAGATGAAAAGAATAAGAAATGATATGGACTCACGGTTTTGTAATATCGAGAAGAGAGTAAGGAAGAATAGAGGGGGCTTCGTGCCGTCGCGGGAGCTCCGAAAACGGCTTCGAGTTTCGATGGAAGGAGCTTGGTTTCTAACTCCACCTGCACTTGGGAACTTTTGAGATGATTTTGCTATAAATTTTCAGAATAGAGGTGATCTAGGACATGTGGAGGTATTTATAGTGAAGAATTAGGATTTGGAAATTAAAATTTTGGATTAAAAAATATTAAAAAGGTGTTAAATGGTGAATTGAAGAGTCTCTATTTGATTGCAGGAAAATCAAACAGTGCGGGGGAGTTAAGGAGAGCTGAAGGGACAAGTGTGCAAGGCACGTAGGCGATTGGGGGCAATCCAACAGTCGGCGCGACCCAAAGCTAAGAACGGGCAGTCGAATCTTAGTATTCAGCCTCGAGATAAGTGTCATATGTGTGTTTGGGTGTGTATACAGCAGTGTACAGGTTTTACCAGTAAGCTACAGTTGTTTCTTGTTTTTATTTAACAAAAATAGTTTTTAATTCTTACACTGGTTCAAATATCCCTTTACCGTGAAATATAAGAAATTTATGTATAGTGATTTCAGAGTCGTTATAGTTGCTCACGTCATTAATACAACATATCAATATTGTTTTCGTATACCAATGTAAGTTAAAATTATTATTTCTACAAAAAGAAGAACAAAAATCTTAAGAAGCTTTGATTTTGAATCATTTAGGTGCGGTAACTTGATTGATGCCTTGTATGGCATGTATGAGAAGAGGTGCTTGTAAATATTTTCAATCTGCATATCATGTTGAAATTAAAAGCTCGTAAATCACTCTGTCTGCCTATGAAAATTTAATGCAAGCGTCAAAAAGGAAAAGGAAAATGAGGGCATCATATCCTTAATCCTAACAATGGCTATTTTTTTTGTCTTTAAGCCATGCTTTTTGATATAGTTTTAAAAGGAAAAGGAAAACGAGGGCATCATATCCTTAATCCTAACAATGGCCATTTTTTGTTTTAAGGCCATGCTTTTTGATATGGTTTTAAAGGAAGAGGAAGAAAAATAGACTTTCTACACTGACCTTGAGCAACATCATAACATGGGTATCCTTTTGTTTTGAAAGAATGTTTAAAATCGAGGTCATTAATTAAATACACATAAACAATTCATTTTTTGCATAAACCTGCGCAATCACTTCGATAAATTATTATTCTACACTTTTTGAATATTTTAGCAAATCTAAACACCCTAAAGCTAGAAAAACACGGTATTGGTGCACCTAAAAGAAAAAGTTGGAAATTCCAATTCCTAACATCATGTGATTTAGATGTCACTCTAAATGCCAAACAATTGTGAAAAATACATTAGCCGCAAGCAATAACTTCATCACTTATGGTCATCCCTTTTTAAACAAACTTGACTTATAAAATGAATTGTTCTTCTAAACCATTTGATACAAAAGACGTAAAATCATTCATCGCATGGGATCAAAAGAAGGTGCAAACTGCAAGAAAGCACACAACAACTCTGAGGTCTGATCACATAATACAAACGCGTACGTGTTGTGCCTATTGGAATCCAATCCAATCCAAATCAAATTTGTTTAGTTCACCGCTGCCATTTTTTTTTTATCTTATATAGCTGCAACCAACACCTTATCCGATTGGAATTCGCAGTGTGGATTGATTGCTGAACAGCGACTGTTCCAAACCCAACCGTTTTATCAGCTCCTGATACATTTTAAACCATTTGATTGCAAATAAATGCATTTCAAGATAAAACATTGAATCTGGATTTTGGACAATCCAAAAGCTATCGGATCCGGATCCAAAATGGATCCGACAGTAAATTCATGACGGATCCGCATGTGGTTGCCAACTCCACATACCCAACTTCGACAAGGCTCCAACGTTTCTTCTAACAAAAAAACGGATGAAATCATAAAATTGCAAATTTACAAAATAAAGGAAAAAAGGGGAAAGAGAGGGAGAAGAACTGCGAAGAGATTCTCTCGTATCTCCTTCAATTCTCCTTTCAATCAATTTAGTTTGATCTCCCTTCTTTCTATCTCTCTCGATTTTGGTCCCGATCTCCTTCGATCATTTGTATTTAGAAATCGAGAAGAAAACCCTATAATTTGAAGTTTGGGGAAATTGTGAAGGATTTAGGGATTGGATCGAATGGCATCGGCGCAGGTCCTGCCCAATTCGAGGAAGCTAGGGCATCTCGAAGCGGGGAAGAAAAAGGTAGCATCTTGATCTAGTCGTGATTTTCTTTTATGAGATCCGGTAGCAAATGCAATTCTGTTGTCCCTTTTGATTCTATTTCTTAACGTGGATGCGATTTTGATCCTGTAAGCTCAAGGCGATTGTGTTTTAATACACGATAGAGGCATGAGTGATTTTTAGATGAAAAATTTATGAAACTTTCTTGCGTTTTTTTTCACTTGGAGCTTAGATTCAGTGGTTTACAAATTTTAATGCAACGTGGGCAGCTACCTGTTTGGAAACGGAGTTAGGAAAACAAACTTCCTTTATGTCACAAAGGAGACACGTGGTTCCAAATGGAGCTTACTGCATTCCCTCCAATTCAATTAGAAGCCGCTGCTAGTCAGCTAGCCTATGCTTTCATGCAATCCCTGCCCTCTCATTTCAATCAATTCCCATGCAAATTGTCTTGCCATAAGCAATTCCCAAGCAAAATGTCCCACTCCAATCAATTTCCTAAGCAAAAACTATGATATTCATTCGAATTAATGAAGTTTATGATATATATCTGAAAATCACAAATAGTACATGGTGTTTTAGTAGAATTTAACCTTAAATAAAATTAGGTCACGAAAAATTACAAATAATACATGGCATATCAGTGAAAATTCTAGACAACCAATGGAAGCTTCTTTGAAACCAATCATACAAAGTTGTCAATAAATATACGTTCAAAGATGGACAATTTTTTTCTATTAGCGGTATCAATAAAACTTATAGTATGTTTAAATCCGAAGATGAAATTAAAAAATCCAATTTTGGAAGTAAACAAATGAAATAGAATGGGCATGTACTTACATAACTAATACCAGCACTTGCAGAAATTCACAAATGTTAGAATTACCGGACATAACATAAAATTCTTTCTATAATATTAAAAATATAGTCTAGAGAGAATCAAATATCGGTTTATATCAGCCGATATATCATTTTGGGACCTCTTGCGATTCGATAAAACTAATATAATATTGACTCATACGCCCGTATCCGCTATATGAAGCAACGGTCCGATACGATTCCGATTTCCGATATTTAAAACCTCTAGACACAACCAACGGTAGTGCATTTCCAAAATAATGTCTCATGATTGAAACCATGGCAAATAACGCTTTACAACACGAACAACTGATGCTCAACACTTGAAGGACAACCACAACAATAAAATAAACCCTTTAATATATATATATATATATATATATATATATAGAGAGAGAGAGAGAGAGAGAGAGAGAGAAAGAATAATGGAGGAAAGGTGCCATAGGAGGGAATTTCCTCCCGAGGCGTCGAAAAAGCACACGCTTCATGATATTTTTTGACGATCGGCACCACGTCTTCATCTTTATCATCTAAGATGTTGATACACTACATTTTATATAATTCTACCATCTTTTACCGTTAATGTAGTGGGTGCAAAATTAACGGTTACCGACAATAGAACTTTTTACATTGCTAATTCAACGGTGAAAAGTGGTAGAATCACATGAAATTTGGTCTGTCGACATCTTAGATGATAGAGATGATCGATGCTGATGGTCGAATAAAATGTTGGATGATGGATTTTTATGGACGCCATAGGAGTTATTGTCTGAGAATAACGAAGGAAAGAGGCCATAGGAGGGAATTTCGTCCTATGGCGTCCATAAAAGTACACTCCATGATTTTTTCCGAGATCCATCATCATCTCTATCATCTAAGATGTGAACACACCAAATTTCATATGATTCTACCACTTTTTCACCATGAATTTGCAATATACACACATACATATATGAGGATAATGGAGGATAGGTGCCATAGGAGGGAATTTACTCTTATGGTGTCGAAACAATACACCCTCCATGATTTTTTCCGACGACCGGCACCCATCATCTCCATCCTTATCATCTAAGATGTGGATACACCAAATTTCATTTGATTCCAACACTTTTTCACCGTTAATTCAGTGGATGCAAAATTGACAGTTTAGCGACAATAGAACTTTTTTCATTGCTAATTCAACGGTGAAAAGTGGTAGATTCAAATGAAATTCCGTTTATCCACATCGTAGATAAAGATGGAGATGGTGAGTACCATTCGTCGGAAAAAATGGAAGGTGTTCTTTGACGCCACCTCATGAAAAAGCCTCTTAGGGCCTCTTTTTTCCATTATTCTCTCTATATATGAGAATAATGGAGGATATGTGCCATAGAAGGGAATTTTCTCTTATGGTGTCGAAAAAATACACCCTTCATGTGTTTTTTCGATGATCAGACCAATCATCATCTTTATTATCTAAGATGTGATGCACCAAATTTTATATGATTCTACCACTTTTCACCATTGATTTAGCGGTTTCCCGAAAATAGAACTTTTTACATTGCAAATTCAATGGTGAAAAAAGTAGTAAAATCATATGAAATTTGGTGTAACCACATCTTTGATGATGATGATGGGTGCCGATCGTCAGGAAAATAGTGGAGGGTGTCTTTTTTCGACATCATAGGAGGAAATTCCCTCTAACGACCTATTTTCTTCATCATTCTCTCTCTCTCTATATAATCACAATTAATGCTTCAAGAACAACTTAATCCAAGTTATTGCAATACAAACTAACAACCGTGAAATATTTTAAAGGTAGCTTAATCATCCACCTTTTCCGAAAAAATCATGAAATATTTTATCAAATACTCTCTAACAAGTCAACAATAGACAAAACAATAACTCACCTAAAAGTAGAAGTAGTTCATCAAAGTATTACAGAACATACAGTTCACAAAATACAAACAAGACATATTATAAAGGATTAGAAAACCATATAGTTCATGAGAATACCATAAAAATGCACAAAACCTAATAAATAAACAAGCATTAGGATATCATACCAATTTTTCTTTTGAGCCAATTTCCTCTTTTGTGCTTAACCGTAGACAACATGGATTTCCTTATTATAACTTTTTTCGAAAAAGAGATGTGCCTTCTTATCATCTTCATCGAAGCCATGCAGTTTATCATATGCCTCAAATTCTAGATATATCTAATGGTGAAAAACTCGAAGAAGATTTTCTGCCTTTATGTTAACTAGTTGAAACTCCACTTGCATCCATTGTGCCTAATATGTAGCATGAATGTACCCGATCTGTCTGTTGCCTCTTGAAATCAAAGTAGTCCTTCATGTTTCTCTCCATCCTTTTTTCCTATTTTTTCTTGAGGTTCCATTGGTCTTGCCTCTCTAGATGGTGCATGTGACATTTGAGTAGAAGATGGCGTCTGCGGCACTTGCTTGAGTAGAAAGGATCTTCATAGTATAATGATATCATCTTCAATATGAATCAGTGCATTCTTCGTCTTCATGAAAATTCTCTATACGAGCTTGAAAAGAAGCATGCGATGTTAATAGATTCCCTCGTCTTGAGTCTTATTGGCAAGAGAACAATCTTTGGAAACGTGTGAACATTTACTCTCATCATATCTCTTTATGCCAATCAATACTAAATACAACAACAATCGAGACTTATCCCAATCATATGGGATAGGCTATATGAACCAACATGAGAATGATGCCGGGTCGAACACATGAATCCTCCGCCTCCACTCACTCCTATGCTTGGGATAAAAGGCCAGTCAATACTAAATGTTAATACTTAAATAGAGAATTCCAATCATGCATATGAAGATACAAAACAAACTGTATAATATCTACCTTTATACAAGTCAAAACAGTTGAGATAATCAGGGATCATATGCCCTTCAACTTACAGAATGCCTTTGTGTCCTGAGACTCCTAATGACATGCATCTCATGTTTAATCTATAAATTTATTGTTATGATGATTATTTTAAAGAAAAATTAAGCTAATAAAAATTAATCTGTAAAAGACCTTCCCATAGGAGGAGCCACTAAGTTTAAGAGCGGGTCCCAACCAATTCCACTCCATTGCTTCATTATGTTTTGTACTTTTCTTTTACTTGCCCTCTTGTTAAGTCCACGCATTTAAATATGAATTACGCATGAAACTCGTCTGTGATTGTAGTTCTTACTTTTTTGGACCAACCATTGCGGACTCTGAACCAACCATTATAGACTTTCTCCTGAGAATTATCATTTTGTTTTAAAAATTGGATCAAATATGATGTTTGAAACATGCATGATGTGCACCTTTCCCATTTCAACTTGCATCCAACAATCGATGAACAATACTTGATTTTTTTAACATACAGAAGCAATACCCATGATTTTTAATTTAATAAAATTACAATACCAAATTTCTCTCTTTGATTCACATTATTCTCATGTTCTAGGGGTGTGGTACTAGTAGAGAAGCTTCCAAAACTTCTTGTCTCGCAAAAGTGAACATCCATCTAAGAATCACTTAGCACAAAAATTAGTATTTTTAAGAATATAACTTGGCATAAAACTAAGCTTTCATATTCATTCTTAGAATAAAGCCTTTAGATCAAGACTTTGCTTTTGTACAAATGTAATGTGATGAATACATCATAAAAATTCAGTTAAATTTTTTATGAATGATGAGAGAATTATACTGCATATAAATAATTAAGAGAACGAGATTTAAATCTTATTTCTCTCACTTATCCTGAATGTAAAAACCCTTACCTTCAATTTGGGATTTCAAGTTACCATCAATTTGGGATTTCAAGTCTATAATACCTTCAAAATCTTCGAAATAGGGTTTCAAGACAACAACAACTTCGATTTGGGATTTTGAGACGACACTACCGAGCGGAAGAACTTGACTTGACAACTTCAAGGTAGACATGGAAGGTTTTTTTTAAAGAGATCGCGAAGGTTGTCTCAAAGGAGATGAGAAGGGATTTCGGGCATGCGGGAAGAAGAGGGAAAGAGCTGAAAAGATGGCGGAAATGGGGGAAACATAGAGAAAGGGAATTCGTTTCTTTTCTCCTAAGCGAACAGTCTATAAAACTTTGGTCCGAATGGAGTTTAGATAACTACAATTATCTCAACTTTTGAGACTGAATCCCCCCAGGGTCTACTTAAAATTTTGGAGTTAAATTTTACTAACTTTATGAAACTCCTGTTTAGAAAACTTGACTCCATTGCCCATCCCCACACAAGGCCAGTAGTAATTCGAAGAAACATGGCCTCAGTGTTTTTGTTTAGTTTGTAAATGTTGGAAAAGCAATATGTAATGATTTAGGAAGGCATTAGGTAAGTGATTGGTTGGACCATATATAAATAAGACCTTTATGCTGTGTTGAATTGCTGAAGCAGGAATTGGTTTTTATTCCTCGAGAACATAGGCCTACTACAGCAATAAGAATAATACTACCGACTTCAGTCCTAAACTCCTATACTGTGCCCCCCCCCTCTCTACTTTGGAGTGGAGGCTTCTAATAGCTCTTGGGTGGTAGGAAATCATATATTTGTATGTTATACTATCAAGGCCGATTGCCTGCTGTAAACGGCAGGAAACCACAAAGGTAAGGCAGGGTGGAGTCCTAACCCGAGATTACCTTTCATCAGGGAACTTCGTTCTATTTTTCTTCCGTGTTTGACAATCGAGATTTATGTGCAGATAATTGATTCTTGCTCTAGGGGCACATTACCAGTAAGGCAGCAACCTATGGAATAAGCCCCAGCAAAGTTGATTCCCCCCTACCTCAACCAGCATAATTTTTTAATCCTTAATGCAGCATGCAAAAGATTTGTTAACCCCCCTCTTCATCTTCTCAGTTCAATCTTTAGTCAGTGCCTGGCAATTTCTTAGTGTCCAATATATAGTGTATTTTTGGATGTGATCCCTTTGGGAATCGAACCGGTGACCTTTCACTTCTAGAGAGGAAAGTTCTAGCGCAAGAGCCATGCATCTCTGGTGTCCAACGCTTGGTGTCCTGGTTTAAGTAAGGTTCTCATAATATCTTCCCACGTAAGGTAATATTGTGGTGCATCTTTGTTTTGGGACTAGAATTTCTTTTGTGGTATTACTACTGAGTTTGCATACAGGACAGTATAGTACACCATTCTTATATCTGCTTGCTTTATAATTTTTATTTCTAGCAATGGCCATGTAAACAATTGAGTTTGAAAGACTGAATTTTTTTTTTCTCCCAGTTGGAAGAGTTCCGTAAGAGAAAAGCTGCAAAGAAGGTTGCATCTGCAGGTCAATTGATATCAGCTGATTCTGACAAACACGAAAAACTATCTGAGAAGTATGAACATATGATAGATGGAGCGAAATCTGCTATTGATACCGACTCCTATGGGTTGGGTATAGATGAAAACGAAGCAGGTAATCCCCAGAGCACAGGGGCTTACTCCTCGAATAGGCCACATGGTAGCTCTCCTGTCTTGATTGACAGTAATTATGCATCCTATGCTGAATCAGCACACGACTCTGGTAAGGAGGAATCTAAATTATATGAAAGTTCGGTCTCTCATGAAGTAGTTAATGGGTATCACGATCAGTTGAAAGGAAGCAGTGAGCTTAGTCATAAACAGATTGCCAAGGTTAAACCATCTAGTGATAGTAGTCTAACACCGGATCAGTTTGATACTTTCAATACAGTAAAGACAAATCAAAACCTTGATACTAGCAGTGATCATTCGAGTTTCCATTCTTTTACCAAAGTTTCACGTGATGAGGATAGCAATTCATCGAAAGTCAACATTAGCCATCCGGAGACATCTTTTGCTAATTCTTTGATCACTTCTGAGAGCCCAGAGAGAGTTTATGGGCTAAACAGGTGGGGACTTCCCAGCACTTTAGCTAACACATCTGGGTTACATAAAGGTACAGTACTTAGCAATCCTACAAATTGTTTGCATTATCTTTTGTTTTCTTGTGTTAACCTCCTTTAGGTTTGTGATTATTCTTAAAACCATGGTCTTAACAGAATCATCATTTGGGATGGGGCTGTCTTATCATGGGAGCTTGTACAGAGATAATGGTTTGGATATTTATAATGGAGGAGGAAAGATTACTGGCTCCATCAACAACCATACTGTTGATGGCGGACATTGGCATGCACCCGAAACTTCATATAAAGATTCTAGTCTGGCTAATAAAGGCATGCAGTACGATTACCTGTTTGCTTCATCTGGTTTTGGATCCGCTTCTGCTCGATCTCGTCCATCCTTTCTTGATTCTGTAGTTGGCTCTAGAGTTTCTTCAATGGCTCATGTTCCATATGATGAATCTGAGAAAGCTAATACACCTATATCTAATGAAAATTCGAAGGTTCAAAGTACAGAGATTCCATTATCTTCTCCATCAAGGCCATTTGCAGAGTTTAAGACAACAGACCACTCTTTTAAGTCAATCACACCTGATATTATAAGAGATAAGGAGTTTTCTACGAACACTATTGTTTCTTCAAATGACGTGAATCTGGCACAGAGGGAACATGATTTGTTCACATCGAAAAAAGATGAAGATTTTTCAGCTCTGGAGCAGGTGCCTATTTTTGTTATTTGCATCGTTCTATGAATGTTCTACTATAATTTTGTTGTTTTAAAATCGAACACGTGATTTTGTATAAACTTTTCTATTTCCTTTCACACATTGTAGCAAACTGTCCTTTTTCGTAGTAAAATTGTTTTACTTTCTCCTGCATATTGCTTCCTCCATTTCTTTTTACTAGTCCTTTTTCCTCTTGCACATTTATGAAGCAGAGTATACTACTTTAAAATCTAAATTGTCATAAATGAGAAATTCCTAATTTAATTCTAGGTTAGTCTTCATTCCCAATTAGGGATTGAAAGAGCTAAAAAGTGCTCTGATTTTAGAAGTATAGAGTAAAACTTCTTGATATTTTAAATGGACTAGTAATTTGAAAAATAAAAGAGCTAAAAAGGACCGGTAAAAAGAAATGGAGAGAGTATAACACTCTATCGGTTTTAACTTCTAAACATGGACACATGTATTTTTTTAAGTACACAATTGTTTTGCTTATAGAATATGGATTTTCTACAACAAATGAAGTCCTCATCAATCGTAAATCAATGATATCTCATCAAGCATTGAAATATTTCACTACTCGAATAGATATTCATACGGCTTCAGAAAGTGTTGCACACACACACACACGCACGCACACGAACGATCCTCAACAGTCAGAATCATGCTGATTCTATCTACATTCAAATTGTGTTATGCACCAGGGACCAGTCAATCATCATAATGTATACCATGATGTAAATCCACTTGCTAGCAAAATTTCACTTTGTGAATTAATTTAGTAGATCAGATGAATGGTACCATGGGAATTGTCACGTTCAAGGCTTATGACGAATGCATCAACAGGACTAAAGTCTGATGTATATACCTGAGAATAACTACTTTGGCTTTCCGCTACTCTCAGAAGCTAGAGCTGAGAAGTTAGAGAAATAACCGCAACTGGGATGAGTGGCTTTAGTATATGTGACCAAGTATTAAAATCATTTCATGTCGACAGCTATGATTAGAACAGTGACATTTTTGCCAATCACAGCTCGATGATTCCATATTCCTTGATATATGTATTTATGTCTATATTTTACTATTGGTATTGGCTATTTGAATTATTCATTTATGTGATGTGCTTTGTTGTGCTTGAAGATGTCCAAATTTAGGGAACAATTTCTTGCAGAATGAATTAACTTTGATTTTGTTCAGGACGAGTTAGTTTCTTTCATGGACATACTTCCATGATACTCATTTCTAGATAGTTACAGTTCTAGTTGTATTTGGAATTATATTTCAACCACCATGTACTCATTATAACATTTGGTCTAACGTTGAATACCTTGCATGGGAAACAGATTGCTCGTTGTTATTCTGAATAAAATTCAACTTATATGTAAACATTTGGCACCTTTTTCTGTTTCATGGCATACTGCATCCTGTAGTTAGATTACTTGGCTTACGAACTGTTGATTATTTCTTCAAACATTTTAAATTTCCTTTTATACTTTTCTCTGTGCCCATCCCTTTTTCTGGCATAGGCAAAGCTTGAGATGCTGATTTTGTTGAATTGATCTATGCCCTTTGTGTTTTTTGCCCTACTTCAAAAAAGTTTACTGACATCGTCTCCTGGGAAATCAAGGCCTGAGCATATAGCTAGCAATCATACATCATACTACTGTTTGGAAATTTTCTCTGCCATGAATAATAATTACTCGAAATTTGGTTTTATAACAAACCTCCACTGGACAATGATTGTCCATAATTAGAAACTGTTATGCCTCTGTTATTATGCGTCATCTTTGCTTCCCCGTATATGGCATACTTTCAGGGTCCATTATATTAGTTCACATGTCTCCTTTCCCTGCAGCACATTGAAGATCTGACACAAGAAAAGTTCTCCTTGCAAAGAGCTCTGGAGACATCAAGAACATTAGCTGAGTCCTTGGCCGCTGAAAATTCATCTCTGACCGAGAGTTATAACCAGCAGGTTTGTACTTTGATCATCTAGCGAGCATTAATCTAATCCCTGAATTAACTATGAAATTCAAACGTATACGTTGGTTATCTTTCAAATCTTAGCACTTAAGTTGATTTATTAATAATCTCATGATCTATCATTTTATGACATCTGCATAAATTTAAC
Organism: Agapanthus africanus; assembly: GCA_030015575.1. Classification (NCBI taxonomy): domain Eukaryota; kingdom Viridiplantae; phylum Streptophyta; class Magnoliopsida; order Asparagales; family Amaryllidaceae; genus Agapanthus; species Agapanthus africanus. The sequence goes on from JASDDO010000022.1 coordinate 15,681,203, forward strand.
TCCGTAATGACGTAATCTATTATCTATAATTTGCTAATTTGATTGCTTTTTGGAATGCAAGTTCTTTCACCTTTTGGTGTAGGCCCGTTCTTCAGCAAGGTGAATTTGAGGCTTTTCCGTGTGAAGCCCTGATCATAACTGCATGACTGAAATCGGTTTGGTCCTACGGGCCATCATGCTTTTAAGGTTCAATTGTATATGATCTTCGCTTGCTCATGGTTACCTTGGCTCTTTTCATATCAATTCATAGAGATGTACACATAGGTTAAAAGCTGATAGAACTTGGCTTGTCCCTTAGAGATATGTTGATTGTAACCCTTGCTTCATAACCAAATGGCTTTGCTGCAAAAGCGATAATGATGGTTTTTTTCTGGGCTGCATCGAGCCAATTTCCGGATAAAATTTTCTTTTATGTAGTCGCCATCTCCCATCTTTCAAAAGTTTGAAGTCCATAAATGTCGACTATTTTTGGATTTAATTATAGGAATGATTTCAGATGACATGATTTGGGATCCTCAAATGCTGACTATTTTGCTCTAGAGAGATGGTATTATTATCAGTTGGTTTTGTTAGGGTTAGGGTTAGGGTTAGGGTTATGGAATGATTTCAGACCATATGATTTGGAATGATTTCAGATGGTAGTTCGTAATTTTGTATTGACCAGTACATTGGAATTCTATATGCTGTAGCGATATGTTTTTGTTTAGTGATCTATAATTTGACCTGTATTTTGGAATCTTCTTTAGTTTTATTTTTGTTTTACCTATTTTTCACTATATGTTCCAGGTTGTAGAGGATGTAAGTGTTATGTTTTAGTCCTGTCCATTACTGTGTTTCAGGCAGAGAAATAGTCATGCAGCTCCAATTATATATTTAATGCTTATTTTTTAGAGCAATGAAAAAAAATTGTTCTATTCAGTATTGACTGCAAACCAACCTGTTTTGTCCACTTTGTCCGTTTGTCTCAATGTTGTCTGGACCAGGAGACTCAAATTATTTAGCAAGCAGGAGAAAGGATAATGAAGATGAAAGAGAGGAGGGAAAGGACTAGAAAGGAGCAATTAAAAACACATGGTTGCTACATCACTTGAGCCAACAACCGGACTATAACTGTTAGCCAAACACTGTGCCTAAAAGTTTAAGCTGATGAACCGTGTCATCGGCAAACTATGTTTCAAAAATCTATAACACCTTCTTGTAGGAGCCTTAGAAGAACGTGCTAGGCTCAACGAGGAGATGATTAACTTGAAATGATAGAATAAATGTGGGTTATGTAAATCAGCTCTTGTTGCTAATGCTGATGTTTGCACTGAGTCCGTGAGTAGTGTGTACCTCTGAAAGCCTGGGGGTTATACGCTATGTCAGTTAAACCACTTCACCCAAAACTTTAGCGGTTAATGGTTGTCTACAATGTATATTAATCAATATTAATAAATTTGAATCCTACAAAAGCAACAGGAAAAAGTGAATGAAAAGTTTTTGTTGGGGGTGGACGATACACTACCATTGTCATTCATTTCCTGGCAGGGTATTGTTCCTGACTTTTTCGTTTCCAGCTCCATCACCATTGCTGCTCAACCTCCTTAGCTTCCCCCCTTTGTTCTCTTCAAGTGAGAGATAAGACATATTGTAAAATGATGTATTTGAGTTAAGACCTTGCACTCGATCAGAAACTACCTCTTAATAAGTTATAAAAGAAGTATTACAGTGATGAAACCTCCTGCAGTCCAATAGGTTTGGGCCTGATTACAACCTTGCTTCCCACACCCCATCCAATCTCACCCAAACACACCTGCTAATGCACACAAAATAAAAATTCATAGATGGACTTAGAAATTATAAGAACCAATCAACACCTGAGTACCTAGCTTTGTATTTGGTCCTTTAGCATTTAAATCCTTATAATCTTCCTAGCTTGCATTGTTAACCGCTTGAACCTTAATCTAGTAGAATTTGAATATTTACTTCGAAAAGTTGTTACATATTTCATGTATAATCCTTGCCTGCACTGTGGTAAGCTCATAGCTTTGAGTATGGTCCTTTAGCATTTAAGTCTCTAAAAGAAAAACAACAACAACAAATGTTTGCAGTCTTCACCCGAAATATTCCTAGCTTGCATTGCTAACGTCTCTACCCTTCACACGTTAAAATTTGAATATTTACTTCCAAAAGTTGTTACATTTTCCCTTTATTATCTTTGTCTGCGCTCTGGAAAGTCTCATGGTTGATGCATTAAAATGAATTTATTAATGATTGCTTTCATTTAATTATTTGTACGCATAAAGCATGTACTAAGATATTTTCCTGCTACTCTAGCTAGTTCCTGTCCATGTTCATACAATTGTGTTAATGCAAAAATTTATGAAATGATCCTTTTAACGTTAATTTCCAGTTCCAGCATTAGCGTTGTACCAATATTTATGATTTCAATTCAAGTATGACTTTTGATCTCAGGGACAGTTAGTCAGCCAATTGAAATTTGACATGGAAAGACTGCAGGAAGAAATCAAGGCCCAGCTGGTTAGTTCTATTCCCCTCCCTGGCGCCAGTCCTTTGCATTTGCATCTAGATTTGTAAAGATCATAATATTAGGTTATTTTACTGAGGCTTCCGCCATACCCCACTGATAGAGCTAGAATGTTTCGACTTCACACACTCTAATGCAAGACTTCTTAATCCATGAGATTCCTCTTCTTGCTCAACCAATTTGATCGCAAACCATACATCAGGCAGAAGGTTTTAAAAGGAACAAGAAACTAAGAACAAATAACTAACATGAAAAACCTCCACCCAACATCCACATGTTATTCAACCTCTGCATTTGAACCTAAAGATGCTGTTTTTAGTCCGGATTTCTCTTGTTATAGTGAGTGCTGTACAGTTTCCGCCAGCAGTTGTTAGATGAGTTCTAAAAAGTGGGTCCTGGTAAACTTTTAATGGTTGAAATATTGAGTGATGGATGAACTTTCAGAGATCAAGGAGCCAAGAAAGACAAATATTCGGTATGTGGCAGACTGTAGGAGTACTGATCGTTAAGAACAAGCAGATTAGTTGAATGGTTGATTTCATAGTAATCCATTACTGTGAAAGCAAGATAACTAGGATGCTTGATTGAATCTATATATGTTAAGTAGAATGAAAGAAATCACACAATATTTTGGGCAGATGGTAAGTTAAGTCTATCGCCTATGAGGATGACCAATGAAGTAGAAATTGTGAGGCTTATAAAATTCCTTTGTGCTTGCTCTTATAGCAATTTTGGAATTTTTTTGGTTCCATATATTTTAGTATTGAAACCTGTTCTTGTTCACAATGTTAATGAACTCACCTCATACATCAAGAGACTTGCTTTTCCTGTGGTATCTGTGCCTCTTTTGATTTCTCTTACAGATCAGTCTATTAAAGTTTTATCATGCATATGATATATTACAGTTGGTACTGGACTCTGAGAGATCGGAGTATATGAATGCACAACTAGAATGCAATGCTGCTGATGAAAGAGCAAAAATACTTGCATCTGAAGTCATTGACTTAGAAGAGAAGGTACTTCATTACTTTTCTGTTTGCTAGATTTCTGTATATAGTATTCTCCTGAGAAAGCTTATTCCAACAAGCTAAGACTTCTTTCTAGGAGAGTACGTCTGATGATAGCTTCTTTGGTTTTTTGGAAATTTGTTATACTCAACGCTTAGGGTGTTTATCATTCATATACATTTTTGAGTGTTGTCTGCTTTATCAGTTCAATTTGTATATTTTGCAGTCTCGTTGTGCCTAATTTTTGTGTAGTCTCCAATTGTTATTTGGAAGTTTCATAGATTTTTTTGAAAACTTACCCTCGTTATATTTTGATTCAGTTTTTTCAGAGAATTTCTTTATTTCATTTGTAGTTGCACATGTGTGCCATCAATGGATTCTACCCTGATTGTTACTTGGCTTGCTGATTACAATAATAATCTGTTTGTTGTCCGCTAAGCTTTCTTAGGTATAGATCTATGAATATTTTTTACTATTAAATTACTTCTATCTGCCATATGTTTTCTTAATTTACCATGTTCTGTTTAGCAGCTGAAAGCCTCTTGCACAGTTGTCCGTGTAAGTCTGGCCATCCCCCCCCCCCCCCGGACATGTGTATCCCTGATTTGAGAACAAGAACCTCGTTATAGTTATATAAAAAAAGAAGAAGAGAGATCAGTAGAAGTTGAATGCGTTTAGTTTATGCGCTGGCATTGTTGGATCTTCATTACCTTGGACACCGGTGAAAAGTGTCCTGGGGCGAATAGGACAAATAACTAACAATTAAAACTTTATTACTCAACACAATAAATGTTGCGGAAAGATAATATAAATAATAAAATTACGCAAACAATAGAATAAATAAGGATAAAAAAATGCAAACTCAGTAGGACACTGGTCTTTGGTAACGAAATTTGATGCTAGCGGTATCTAGTCTCCGCCAAGGTCTCCCCTAGGAACATCCACTATTCAAACTTCTTAAGGTGAAGAAACCTTTACACCTGATGGATCACCTCCATCGGGCAATCTTTTACACAGGCTCAGATCAAACCTTTACAACTTTCAGTTACAACACAATAACCAAAACCAACTTCCAATCTCATATAGAATCGATCACAATTTTAAAACCGGATAATTATGGTATATGATAAAGTCAAGTTTGTAGCACCTTTTTGATCTCAAAAGAATTTATAAAGAGTTTAAGATAAGTGAACAAAATATTGCAAAGGCAGGGGATTCAAAAACAGTTTAGAAAACCTTTTGCAAAAGTTCAAAACAAAAAAGCTTTTGAAAAACCCAAATAGATTTCAAACCTGGTGACAACCAGGGTTTTGAATAACTTGAGAGATAATGATCACAAAATGAGAGCAAGAGAGATAGATGAATAATCTGTAGAATTGTTAAATAATCCGTCCAAGACCATATTTAAAGAACTGGGAAAGAATCTCATGAAACTGGAAAGAAATTGGTTGAGAATAATTTCAGGGATTTCAAACGGTCAGCAGTTGAGACGTTTCAAAATATTATGAGCCGTTTCATACCAACAGAGAAAAAATCAGTATGCATGAAACCGATATGCATGAAACCAATGAGACGGCTCAAGATATGGTGAGACGTCTCAAGACAGAAATATCAAGATACATGAAGTCAATGTAAGACGTCTCAAGAAGGTATGAGCCGGCTTATAGCAACAGAACAAAATTCATTGTGCAGAGAATGAATATGAGACGTCTCAAGAAAAGGTAGGACGACTCAAGATGTCAAGAACAAATGGAAGAGATCAAAGACACTATGAGACGTCTCATGGATACTTGAGACGTCTCAAAAACTGGCATTTCAGATATTTGAGAGTTTTTGAAAGTTTTAAATCATGCGACTCATTCGAGATGATCTACAACTCAATAAATAGAGAAAATACATGTTTTACTCATTTGAGGTACGTTCTCCGAGTCACCTAGGACTTCATCTCTCAAACCATGTCCTTTTTGATTTCTTTATCTCCTTGTCTTGATAATTCCTTGTCGCCATGTCCCTTTGCTTCCTTTGATGTTGCCAATGCTCGTTCTATTTGATTTTCTTGTCTGTACGTCTTGTAAGTCCATATCATCATATTCATTTGCTCTTTGATATCGCAATGCTTGTCTTTTCTTTTGATTTGTAATACCTGTTATGTCTCTTACACTGAAATCATGAAACTTAACCACAAGAATTGTTGGTGTAAAAGATAGTTAAATAGTGTTTTGTCCAATATTAAAACTAAGGTGATGTTACCCAATAAGATCAACAATCTCCCTCTTTTGATATTTGACAAAACCTATTTACAGGATACGGAAAAGAGACATAACCAAATGCAAGACATGGATAAAATACTATAAGAGCTCCCCCTGAATTCAATATTCATATAAAATGCAAGAATTCAAGTATGTCGCAATAATATAAAATACTTGTAAATATAAATCTTTCTCCCTCTTTTTGTCGAAAATCAAAAAGGCATTACCTGATATATCGCGACAATAATAACATGCACAAAACACGCACAGAAGTATATTGTAAAATATATATCCATATCTATAAAGCCAAAGATTAATTCATAAACCAAATATTCAAACGATATTCAACACACACAATGATATCCAAGTCATGTCCAAACAAAACAAAATCAATCCATAGACCAAATATTCTTATCCATAGTATCCAGAAATTCATCATCTATATCTACCAAAATATCACAACCCAAGACATAATTACCACCAAAGTATCATCACAACCAACATAACCATTTTTTCTCAAACTATATCCAAAAAATATAATAACCCCATTGTTTTTTTTAAAATAAAAAACAAACTACCAAAATATATTACGCTCCAATAAACCATCATCATTAAAGCAGTACGGCGCGGGATCAACAGAGCAACTGAGGTCGAGGGAGTTATGGGATCACCAGGAGTAGGTGGATGTGTAGGAGCAGAAAAAGGAGGAACATAGAAGGTGGATGATGAGGAGGAACATCAAAGCATTTTGCAACAAACTTCCTACTACGACATTCCGATAAGATTTGCTGATTTGAGATACTAATTTCGACAACATCCATACGGTTTTTCAATACGTTCAAACGATCAAGTATGCGAGCTTTATGATTATCAAGTCTAGATAAGATGTTTCGCTCAAGTCCAGAGAGAACATGACGGACATTGACATGTGGAGGAGTATCGTCAGGAATAGGATTTCGGCTGTGGAAGAGTCACATAGGTGTGAGAAGAAGCTTCTTCAGGAGTATGATGAGAGTGTGAAGACTTACTAGTATGAAAGATAGAAGCGGATGCAGATGGTTCATCAACGGGAACGTGCGCGGGCTCATTAGGTGAGGGAGGAGACTCAAATTCTGAAACACACGAGTCATCAGGAGATATACCTATAAACTTCACATTGTGTTTTGTGAAAAGGTTATCGGAAGCTTGGGCAGGAAATTTTTCAATACGAATCTCAAAGTGATCGAGAATTTTGGTAATGACGTAAGCGAGAATGTTGCGAGCATTGATAAGAAAGAACATGGGCTGCAGATAAGTAGAGGCAAACTAACACGCATCTTCTTCAAAATACAATTGACGAGAAGCTTATGACATCCCGTATATTTGTGTCGAGAACCCGCCTTCGGAGGAATGCAAAAGCTAAGAATTCTTGTTAAAAGGCGAGAGCGAGGAGTCAACGGATCCAAGAGCTTGGAAGTCAACGGATTCAAGAGCTTGGAATCAATGAGAGTAGCATTCTTGTGAAGCAATTGTCGGGTAGCTAGGCATCTCTAGTAGGGTTTAAAGTAAGACGGAAGCGGTGATTTAAAAAATCTAGAGAGCATTAGCAAACCCAAACCAAGAATCAAACCAAAAAGCTAAACTTGCATCTAAACTAGTAAGCTAAAAATTAAAGTTTAGAACGCTACAACCTTTGTAGTGCGTTAGCCACCTCCCTCTCTTTAGACTCCGGCTAGTCTCCACGAAGCCCGGAACAAGCTTGCTCGATGATTCCCTCACCGAAGGTGATTCACCTTGAGATAACTCCAACACAAACTATAGTTTCAAATTGATCTCATCAAAATGAAGCAACCCACTAATTAAACTTGCTAAGAATGATTAGTACGAGATGCAGAATAATTAGCTTACTTAATTTTTCTCTTTTCTTTTCTATTCCCCACTTGAAGAAAAATCAAGAGAAGGAAGATGAAGCATGAAGAAGATAAGAGTAATGAATAAGATAAGCATGAAAAGCATATGAACTAGAAACAAAAACGAGTCATTAAAAGAATCATCTCAAGACTTCTACAACCATGACTCATTCTCATTTCTTTCATATAATTCTTATACTCCCATCATCCATGTATCAACATACATGTCTCTTTATTTATATCAAATATAAATATTAATTTAAAGAGAATAAAATAATTAAGTGAGCATGATATTGGTAATATATAAATATATCATTATATAAATATATATTTAATTATTAAATCAACACTTGTTTTAATAATCCGGCTATATCATATATATACCGGCTAATATCAATATACACCCGATTAAAATACGCGTATCAAATACACGTGTTTAATCGAACTCCTGCACGTATCCCTATACATGCCTTACATCGTTTTGCATGTGCTGAGACACTTCTATGTGGGACTTTAAAGACTCGACAATATGCTGGCAGTAGGTTAGGATCATATGCACAGTCCACAAGCACGTCAGCGGTACTAGCTGCACGTAACGGCTACCCAGGTATTGAACGAAAGAAGGTTAAAGGGCAAGCTCATTTGAACCCTGCAAAGTCTATTAGTGACATTACCGTACAGTCCGGTCTCTTTGTTTAAGAGTATCGTATATTGGGTCTAGAGTTTGGAATCTGTCAGACCCCAATAACTTTATAAATCGTGCGACAGAAGACTCATAACCATCCGGAGATACAACTAATAACACTTATCAGTTTATCTCCACTGCAATGACCATCGACTTATGCTTGTAGTCATGTCCTGCACAGCGCGATATCAACTCCCTATACCGGGAGAGATCAATCCCTTCGACCGCTCACTGCCTCCACGCGTTTCAGGACTATATCCAACAAAAACCTGTTTGCACGACTCCTTTGAGCCGTGGTAGGATAGAAGTCAAAGTATAGTGGGAACACACATGAGACATTGTGTCGATCTCAGGTCCTAAGGTAGTCTGTACCTATGTCATAAGAGAACTGCTACTTGACATTGGTATATTACCAACTAGGAGTTCTCGGTGAGTCCGCCCAGTGTAACTCATCCAATGAGTATATACAATCCTCGATGTCAAACACCAATAGCTGTAGGATCAGCTATCACCCTCCAACCGGGTCAGGAAACGTACACACTAGTCTAAACTGGAGTACCGATGCCCAGTCTCGATATTCCTACTACTAGGGACATTTAAAGATGACTACTCAGGCCCTACTAGTATGATCTCCATTGTCTTGGTAGTCAAGCAAAATCTTAGGATTTTTATCTCATGTCTAAACGATACGTGATAGTAAATAAAATGAAAGATAAAATCAAACCAGATAGCATACTATCTTGAGTAAGATTGCTCTCTTGTATATGTCCTCCTTCAATTACAATAATTGACTTAAGGGTATCTATATCCAACATTCTCCCACTTTCACTTAAGGCTAATTATTGCGGTATCTCATACCCAATTTTTGTACTAACAGTTTTTCAAATTGTTCGAGAAGCAGCCTTAATGAGTGGACGCGACATAGTGCATAGTTTCTCTCTGAATCTCAACTTCACGGAGATCAAATATCTCCCGAACTGGGCTATACCTGCCTTAGTATTTGCCTGGACTGATGATGGGATCATGTTCATAAATGAACAATTATATCCAGCGAATTCTCAGGCGGTATCCTTTTGCTGATGCACAGTCAGCATCCAGTGCCATAATTACCTCAGCATCGCACCTGGAACTCTTTCCAATATACCGCTCCTCAAAAGAGGGTATACTTATAACCCGCGATAGACGCTCAGTCTTCCATGTTACCTGAGAAGCAAGAATCGGTAACCACCTCCTCCAGGAGGCTGCCATTATCATATTCTAAGAACATCAAACGCTTTTCACTCCTACCCCATGTTTCTCCAGGATTGGACTGATATCCATATTCTATATGGAGAAACACATGTGACCACCATTGTTTTACCGATTTGCAGTATAAGAACATCACTTCCTATCATGAGTATGTCATCCACGTACCACATGAGAAATCTGACAACACTCCCTACTAACTTCTTACAAATACCAGATTCATCTCTCATTTTGATGAAGCCTAACACTTTGACCGTATCATCAAAACATATGATCTTTCTCCTCTATACCCGCTTTAGTCGAAAAATAAATTTAAGCAATTTGCACACTTACCGCTGCTCCCATTAACTACGATAACCCTCTGGCAGAGTCATATAGACATACACATTTAAATCCAATTTAGAAAGACAGTATAGTCATCCACATGCCAGATATCATAGTCATGAAAGACAATAATGGCAAGTTATATCTGAATAGACTTCAGCGCAGACACTGAAGTAATAGTTTCATCACAATCCACAACGAGTATTTGATAAAAAAAATTTACTACAAGTCTAGCTTTATTTGGTCAGTACATTTCCATTACGCAAACAATAGAATAAACAAGGATCAGAAAATGCAAGCTCAGTAGGACACCGGCAATTGGTAACGAAGTTCGATGCCCGCGGTATCTAGTCTCCGCTTAGGTCTCCTCCTAAGAACATTCATTATTCAAACTTCTTAAAGTGAAGAAACATTTACAACCGGTAGACCACCTCCACCAGTTAATCTTTTCAACAGGCTCAGATCAAATCTTTACAACTCAACACTGATAGGCCACCTCCACCAGGTAATCTTTTACACAGGCTCAGATCAAACCTTTAGAATTTTCGGTTACAACACAATAACCAGAACCAACTCCTAATCTCGTATAGAATCGGTCATAATTTTAAAACCGGAGAATTATGTTATATGATAAAGTCAAGTTTGTAGCATCTTTTTGATCTCAAAAGAATTTATAAAGAGTTTAAAATAAGAGCTCAAGATATTGTAAAGCCAGGAGATTCAAAAACAGTTTAGAAAATCCTTTGCAAAAGTTCAAAACAAAAAGCTTTCGAAAAACCCAAATAGATTTCAAACCTGGTGACAACGAGGGTTTCGAAAAACTTGAGAGATGATCACAAAATGAGAGCAAGAGAGATGATGAATAATTTGTATAATTGTTGTTAAATAATTCGTCCAAGCCCATATTTAAAGAACTGTGAAAAAATCCCACAAAACTGGAATGAAATTGGTCGAGAATAATTTTAGGAATTTCAAACGGTCAACAGTTGAGACGTCTCAAAATATTATGAGCTGTCCCATACCAATAGAAAAAATCAGTATGCAAGAAACCAATATGAGACGGCTCAAGATATGGTGAGACGTCTCAAGACAGAAATTTCAAGATACAAGAAGTCAATGTGAGACATCTCAAGAAAATATGAGCCGGCTCATAGCAACAGAACAAAATTCATTGTGCAGAGAATGAATACAAGACGTCTCAAGAAAAGGTGAGACGTCTTATGGATATATGAGACGCCTAAAAAACCGTCATTTCAGATATTTGAAAGTTTTTGAAAGTTTAAAATCATGTGACTCATACGAGATGACCTACAACTCAATAAATAGAGAAAATACATGTTTTACTCATTTGAGGCACGTTCTCTGAGTCACTTGGGTCGCCATTTCTCAAACCATGTTCTTTTTTGTTTCTTTATCTCTTTGTCTTGATAATTCCTTGTCGCCATGTCCTTTTGCTTCCTTTGATATCGCCAATGCTCGTTCTATTTGATTTCCTTGTCTGTACGCGTCTTGTAAGTCCATATCATCATATTCATTTGCTCTTTGATATCGCTATGCTTGTCTTTTTCATTGATTTGCAATACTTGGTATGTCTCACACTGAAATCATGAAACTTAACCACAAGCATCATCAGTGTATAAAAGATGGTTAAATAGTGTTTTGTCCAATATTAAAACTAAGGTGATGTTACCCAACAAGGTCAACAACGAGCTTTTGCTCTTATGGATGCTATGTAGGTGTATGTCTGATGTCAGACCTAGGGGCTTGTATTCTCGGTTATTAAGAGAGCTTTAGGAGAAAATTTCGCATTACTAAAGGCGTTAACATTAGTGATCTTTTTTGCAGTTTAGTACCCTTATTATAATATTTATTTACATTAGTTGACATATTTCTTCATGAGTGATTGTTGATAATTTGTGTTCGGACCTTTGTATAGGCACTCAGATTAAGGTCAAATGAGCTAAAGCTGGAAAAGCGAGTGGAGAACTTAAATTCCGAGATCACATCTTACACGTATGTCTAATATTCTCCCTTTACTTTAACTTTATGTTTATGCTAACTGTCTTTGTCATTTATTAAATTAGAAAGACAGTAAGATGATAGGTTTTAACATCCAGCTGTCTGTAACTTCGAAATAACATGGAAATTTGGGAAGAAAGCAAACACTATCATACATGGTTTCCTCATTGATTTATTTGTAGATTCTAACTAGAGTGAACTAAAATTGGGTCTGCAATTCTGAGCAAGCAACCTCCACAGCTTGACTTGACTTGACAAGGAAAACTTTTTTCCGTGGGGGGGTGGGGGTGGGGGGTGGGGTGGCATTTAGTTCATTTATAACTTGATTACGAAACAAGATGTGCCTAACCTTTACCACATCAACCAGTTTAAGCTTGTTAAGGTCAGTGCTTGTAAAATTAATATAGAAGTCTTTGAAGTCTATGATCAAGCGTATTGGATCTAAGAATTTCCGTTCTTTTACTTTGTTTCTTTCACCTCCTGTTTTGAAATTTTCTGGATTATGGTATGTCAATTAGATAAATCTGTTTGGAACCTCCCTACGTTTTGGATGTTAAATATTTTGTACATGTTTTTGGAATTGGTTGAAAACTTTGCTGGTAATCCCCTGTCATCCCATATGATGGTGGCTGATCACCTCCTTTCTGGAAGAGCTAATGCTTATCCCCATGGTTTGACATTTCTTCACACAAAAAAGAAGCGAGCTATGCATGGGATAAGCTTGGATATTCATGTGTATCAAAGTTTAAAATTATCATGGAATATAGTTTGTTGTTTGAGTCATTTGCATGAAGCTTGGCAAGTAAATTTGATTAGCTCGCACTTTAGGTCGCTGTAGTTCTATAAGACAATACTAGTATGGTAATAACCTTTACCTAGGTCTGTTGAATATTAGGAAACATTAAGCTTGGGATTTTCATAGGGGTATGCAGAACATTAGGTGCATAAAACAAGTCCTCATAGTGGCATGTGAAACATTAGGTGAATAACAATGACGTCAAATTTCACATTGTTAAAATGAATAGAAAAGAAAAAATTTAAGATAGAACTTAGTTTTTTTTTAATATAAAAAATATAGTTTACTTGTAATCGAGTCAAGCCCCAAGCTGCAGTACTTTTCAATCTGAGCTTATCTTCACATAGATTCAAGCTCTAGCCGACTTCCAGCTATCCAACAAATAAACAATATGTTATAACATGGCAAACTTGCACAGCTTGGCTCATTTACACCCTATGTAAACCTGGTGGTTATCTAATACTTAACCTTCTCTGAATGACATATACTGCTGCTGACTAAGATGCTAAAAGTTTCTAGTTTCAACCTGTAATATAGATGATTTCTTCTTCCTCGTCTCAAACTTATTGGAAGTCATTTATGTGTTTACTAGGGTGTGGTAACAATTGTTGTTGTAGAACAATCATGTTTTCTATTGGGTTAAGATGATTTCATGCATATGTGGGTAAACAAAATCCTGGCTTCCTGGCTGAAATAATCTGTCTTGCGAACATAATCTTTATGATTTCTTGTAAATTGTTCAATACAGAAAAGGTGTAATGTATATTATAAGGATGATTACAACAACAACAACCACCCTTTATACCAATTTTTTTGTGTTGGCATTTAGATGATTCTTTTAATGCAAATAGTTCTACTGTAACCCTGCAAAAAGAATCAGAAAAAAAAACCCTTATGATCTCCTACTCACTTAATATGAGCTGCTCTACATGATCCAGAAATAGTAAGGAGAGGAGAAGAGAGGAGAAAAAGGGAAAAAAGAAGATACATTAAAGAAAAGGAAGAGGGAAGTAGACAGAATTGGAAGAAGGAAAGCAAGTAAAATATCTAATATGTAGTCTTAGGTTTAATTGTTTATTTTTCTATTGGTTTCTTCTTTTTATGTTATTTTCTTATTTTAGTTGAAAATTTTGCCTCCTTTCCCCATTTATTTTAAGTGGGGAAATTTCTATCGGCCTTTAGTGAGGGCCGGCAGGCCAAGGCATACATAGGCACCTGGTCCACCCAGATTGACCACTTCTGCCTAGCATTTTCTAGAACACTACTAGCTACCAAGCATTCTAGATTATATCACAAACCAGCCTTTGTTAATCATATTTCCTTGGCCAGGAATTTTACACCTATTTAGCTCTAAAGTTGAGGGTTGATGTCCTGCTGACGAACGGTCATAGAAGTTCATCATATATTATCTTTTTGTGGAGCTTTCTCATTCATGATTCATATCCCAGAGCTGGCCCCTTTTGATGGGTATTTTTCTAGATGATGAAAACAAGATGGCAGAAGAAGATATTATAGTTGATTCTTTGTGCTGCTCCAATGATTGAGCAGTACTGAGGACAAATGTACTAAATGGCTTTGATCTATTGATATGAAGGATATTGTCTTTGACAGTTGGTTTGCTGCTCTGGTTGTTCCTTCCTTTTCTTTGTTCAAATACAGTCTAATCACTGCCATTTATTACACATTCTAAGAAGATTCAGTTTTTCTATCCGAAATGCAACAAAACTATACTCATTTAAAGATACTATCCATGCTCAATATGAAATGCTTTGGAAGTAGGGATAGTAAGATTTCTAAAATTAGTATCTACTGTCTGGAGTATACCAAATTTAGTTATGGTTATTGATATCTGCTATCCAGGGCTTTAGAAATATTTAACCAGACCTATCTCTTTTTGCATTATGCAGACGGAAAGTGTCCATTTTGGAGAAGGAGCGCCAGGAGTTCCAATTCACAATTGATGCCTTGCAAGAAGGTATATATCTTCTTGCTTGTAATCTTTCAAGAAATTACTGTAACTACAGGTTTCCTTTTAGTACTGTATACATTCTATGAAAGACCGACTTTTGTCCTTATTGCATATAAAAGCTTTAATCACATATTTAGTACTTATTTATAGTTCTTCCACATGCCTTGTGATTGAACCATTTCTCTTTCAGTATCTAACAACATATATAGGTATTTCTTGCTTCTACATGTTGGATATTGTAGGAGGAGGTTGTTGCCTCTGCATGTTATGATGGTCTCTCCTCTTAGTTTGTATCATTGTTATCATTCTTATCACGCAGAAAAGAAGCTCTTGCAGTCCAAAGTGAGAAAAGTCTCTACAAATGAGAAAACTGATCTTAAGAAGACATCTACTAGAAGAGACGTTTCTACCACAACCGAAGATTTAGGTATGAAATCTTTCTTCTGATCTGCCTTAATGTTATAATAATAAATTTTAAGAAGTTTCTTTTGACAGAGAATGGAGTTATAGGGAAGCTTCGAATTATATGAAATGAGCAGTGTGTTTATGATAATCATTCCGCAGTAAAAACTCTGAAGCATTCATTGCTTGTTGGGCATACCAGAACTAGCTTGTTTAATGAGTGATGATGACAATAAAAAAAGTATTAGCCATGGGATACTTAATATGGGGAAGACATCGGCTATTTATGAACATGAATTCCAGAAATGTGCATGATAAGAGTTATCTTAGGTGTACAGCTCATATGGCCCCTTAAGACACAGAACATGAGTGGGTGCCCCCTCATTTTCCTTCTGTTGACTCACGATCAGTGAAGGTTTTCACTTGAAAGGTTCAGTATGAAGAAGCTAGTGCCATTGACATAAAGAAGGCAGACACATTATTATGATATTAGATTTTTTTTTGAGACGCGTCCTTAACAACTATCAACTTGATGTTTGTCTTGCACTTTTTCAATTTGATATCATTTTGATCTTAGGTCTTTTGAATACATGTCCCTAACAACAGTCTCGGGAAGGTGGGACCTACCCATTATGAATCCTGTTGTTAGTGCTTTCATTAGTCCCTTGCACAATCTTACAATGCTATAAGCAAGGGTACAAAATGATGAAAAGTTCCCATGCTTACTCCCAATTTCTTTATTTTACCGACCTAACCATTTCTCATTTTGCTCTCAAATTGAGCACAACTCGGCTCACCTTTCCTTTTTGTTCTCACACCAAGGCGAAGATCGAGATAGAAAAAAATGCCAGCATTAATGGACCCTACACACTATGTAGCACGGGTTCGGATTTGGATACGGGATACGATACGATACAGATTCACAATTTTCCAAAAACCTAGGATATGGGATACATTTTCATATTGATTTTAAATTAACTAAATATGAATATATATTATGGTATACATACCAATATATAATAATATACATAAATAATGGTATTATGTTAAATATCCATGCACTTTCAGACTTTTGAGTGCCTTAATTTTCGAGAGAGAGATAAGAAGCGTCGATTCGAGAGAGGTTGGTGAGACATTTACAAGTCCAAGAGAATCCAAAAGAATCCGAGAGTTTCGGACTCCGATACACGATTGAGGACGATTGATTGATGAGGCATATACAAGTCTACACATGCTGGCAGGTGGCTAACTGTAGGGGAAGCTGGATCTATTCACATTATTAGTGATAGCCTTGCTTCAGTTTGCCTGGATTGCTGAGTAGACATACAGTTGCCTTCATTGTGGTCACAAGGAAGAACACGAGGGAGTACTTGGGGCTGTAACAGGAGGCAGTTGTTAGAGTGCTAGAGAACGTCAATGAGTATTTTGATTGTTTTTTGAGTCATATGATTGGACCTCTGTGGGACCCACTCCTCCCCTATATGACCTTGTAACTTGTGTTGGTTGCATATGTTATGAACTTATGGTCTCCTTATCGCATTTCTCATGCAGCATTAACTTTATCACCATGTGGAAGTATTTTGAAATGTTGATTATTCAGCCGGTGATTTGCTTGGGATCTTTAGGGGTGGTCGTAAGAGAAATTTTTAAGTAGTGAACAAGGGGAACAAGGGGGATCTTTAGATTTAAATAAATTAGATTTTTTCCTTCTTTATCGATGTTTTCTGATTTATTTTGGATTCTTATAGTTACTTTAGTAACTCTTTAAATGCTGAATTATATAGTTGTGGGAAACATATCGATTGTTAGATATAGCCCATCTTCTTGACCTTTTATTTTTCATGAATTCCCTTTAAAAATGAATGACGTTTGGTGAAGATGGTGTATTTTCCCCTCTCATTTCTTTAAAGATTTTAGTCATAAGTTTGATAAGTCTGTAAAAGTAAAACAATGCAATCTTTTGTCAGGAATGAAAACTTGGATCGGTTAAGCTTGGATGTTAATTTTTCTGGTGTTTTTTGTCAATTTATTTTTTGATCGAGAAAAAGAACCAAGATACATAAAAATAAAATAATATAAAATAAAATTATAATGTGTGGGCCATCTTGTGATTCTTCACATCTGTAAGAAGCTTCCATGACATGCCCATTGATATCTTCGCTGCAGCTTCTATGGTTGATGGGGAGTCAAGTACCGGGGGTAAAATGCTCAATGATACTACAAATCAACTGCAAGTCAGCACAACTGTTCTACCAACTGATGCTGCCTCTTTATCTTTGGTGCCTGAAGATAGTCCATCCGTTGTTCCAGATGCCTCTTGTGATATTCCACGGGATCAATTAAGAATGATAGAAAATATCAATTCTTTGATATCCGAGGTAGTAATCCTGATCTTTTCATGTGGCATCATATCAAGTTAGAAAGGTATTATGCTTTTCAGGATACTTCGAATTCTTGCCACCATATTGACTAATTTGTTTAAATTGGGAACTGACAGTTGGCATTGGAGAAAGAAGATCTTGTTGGAGCCCTGAAAGTTGAGTCATCTAACTGTGCAAAGTTGAAGGTATATGTATATTTGGTTTCTGATATTGTTCACGTAGTTGAAATTCCATATGTTGTGAATACATGGGTTTAACCGTTCCTAAAATTATAAGACCTACAATGATACATGTTCTACTTTACCCTGAGGTCTAATCATCATAGTACTGCTTTCAGATTAATTGATCTCTTCTTGAGTTAAAATGTTTGCGTGCAACTTGCCTAGCCTTGCAAATTGACGCATGCTAATTGTGCATTGTTTGGTACAAAAAGTTTGGTATAAAGAATTCTATGTGGAATCTTTGGATATCGGCATGTCATTGGTGTTACCTCTTGTGTCTGATATTTTCATGTGTTTCATCAAGGACCTGAACAAGGACCTCTCACAAAAACTGGAGGCGCAAACCCAGAGACTAGAACTTTTGACCGCGCAGCGTATGGCTAATGAAAATTCTGTCGGAAGACCAATAGATACTCAAAGCATGCAAGACACAACTCACTATGCTGATGAAGGAGATGAGGTATTAAACTGAATTTTAATGGAAATATGTTCCTGTAGATATCTGCAGGTCCAGCTCTATTTCTTCCTGCTTATTTAGTTGGAAGAAAATAGTTTTCAATTGATAATTAAGATTTAGCAACCCTGAAAAATGAGCACATTTTGAATATCGGCTTCATTGTAAATATATTCAGTAGAGAATATGCAGTTGGCAGCAGACTACCAAGTCTTTTACTGCTACTTGCCAAATTTGTCTTCTGATTCTATTTAATATCTCACTGCGTCATAAAGTATCTTCGCATTAGCAACACCGTTAACACCCACTGAGAACTGGAATTCAAGTACATATTGCATTTTATGTTGCTGACTGGCTTCTCAAACCCAAGGATCTAAATATAAGGTTTATAAGCTAATTTTTTCCTAAATCGGCAATGAATGTGGCATGATGAATCGAGTCAATATTGGATGTACAAAGACATATATTTGCACCAGAAAACAATATAAAGTAGAAGGCATCTATGAATAATGCAGGGTTTACTTCCTAGCTGGTTCAATCTATAATTTTGCTGAGCCGTAATTTACTGTTTCATCTCATAGGTGGTCGAAAGGGTATTGGGGTGGATAATGAAGCTTTTCCCTGGAGGCCCATCAAAGCGACGCACCAGTAAACTTCTGTAACAAGGGAAAGAAAACATCTTACCAGGCTTTGTAATTTTTTGTTCTTTTATTACTAATGGTGGTAGGGTAGAGTTCTATACCACTGTATATTGTATCATTCTTTATTAAAGAAGGAAAATGAAAGTGATGGGTGTTTCTTCCATGAATTGTACACGGAGGCTTACCCTTTGAGCGGGAAATAAACCGAGCAGCGCTTCTTATTGATGTCATTGTTTCTGTTTTTCCTTTTCAGAGAAGTGCTTTGGCTGATTTTTTTTTATAAAAATGTGATAGACTTGTCATTGTTAAATCTTCATATGTATTATCTTTTTATTGTTTTCATGATCATAGCTATGGATCTTTTTCCCCAAGTAGACCTAATTTAACAAAAATAATTCCGAAAATAGACTTCCGTACATAGGATTGGCTCTGATGTTGATGGAAGAAGAAAACACTATTGTGAATAGCGTTTGGGAATAAAAGTGAAAATGCTGTTTCCAATAGTCACAATAGCGGTTTGGGAATAAACGTGGAAATGCTATTTCCAATAGTGGTTTTATTCCTAGTCTAGCTAAATATTGATTGTGATTTTGTCAAGTCATATTGATTTTGATTTTGATTTTGTTAATGTTGTTTTAGATTTAGATTTTATTGAAATTGTTCAAAATTTGATAGAGGATGGATAAAAAAAATCTTATAGTTTTTTGAAAATAGAATAAATTTAGTTAGTCTATTATGCTTTTTTCTATAGAAATATATATTTGATTTGGAAAATATCTAGGAAAAAAAACATAATAAAAATCTATATAATAAATAAATTTATTATATTATTAGAAAACTATGAAAAAAAATTCATCTGCTACACGTAAATTTTGTTACAATTTTAAGAAAATCTAAATTTAAAACAACCATAACAAAATCAAAATCAATATCTTACTAGATTAGAAATAAGGCAAAGTGAGAATGCTGTTGCCAATAGTATTTCCATCAAGAAGAAAACGCTATTGATAGTAGTGTGTTCTTCTTCCCCGTAAATGCTTGCATCAGGACCAATCCTATATGGATGTAGGGAGGTCTAGTTTTGGAATTAATTTTGGGCTGATATTCTTTTCGGGATTATTTTTTAAATTAGGGTTAATTCAGTAAAACATTCCATAGCTATGTTGGTTGCATTGGGAAGCAAAATGTTTTGTATTAACTGCACAAAAAAAAGAGTGGATGAATTGCTTTTGTACCGTTTTTGTTTTGCTTTTGTTGATTGTCACATCATATAGATCAACACGAAGCTTTAATTATTTGAGTGGCGCCGTCACTTTCAAAGTTATTGCTTCTTACATCCAAATTACATTTGACCAGTGAAATATTGTTTGGTGAGCAGCTGTTTGGTTGCTTGGCAGCAAGAATATGAAATTTGGATTCCAAAATAATATGGTTGCAAATTTCTGGATTTGGTAATTTATTATTTGGTTGTTATTGGATTTCTAATATTGGATTTATAGATACTTGTAATCCTTATTTGGTTGGTGGAAAGAAAGTGAGATTTGAATTTGAGGATTTTAGAGAGAGATAAAGAAATGATTATTAAATAAATAAAATACCCCGGGCCCCATCTAAAAGTACAATGAACATCGCCAGATCCTTGCAAATTCTCCAAATTTTTGAGGATTCAACGTTTTTTTTTGTGGTGTGACTTCCATAAAAAATAAAGGAATCATATAAATTCAAATCGTACAACCAAACACAAAATTATGGAATTCTCTCATTCCACAATCCAATTCTTTCATAATCTTGCAACCAAACATGCCCTAAGCAACTACAGAGTATGCTTGTTGCGTTCAAACGCTGCATATGAATTATTATTGAAGTTTTGAGAACTCGGTTTTGGTTTGGTCTCTGGTAATTTGATTAGTTTCGCTGGATTTCAGCTAGTTTTGCTGATCTTGGTTCAGGTTTCGGTTTCAACGGTAATACAACATACATAAGTGCAAATATATTAAATATTTAAATTTATACTTCTATATTATAAGAAAATGATCCTAGTATTTAAAAATCCAGACGTGCTGCAAAATATATTGAAAAGTGTACTTAGATAAGTATTAATATATGGTTTGGTTAACTTTTTTTCGGTTTTCTAACAACGAAGGTCTACAATGATCGCAATGACGGTAAAAATGGTATAAAAAATAAGTTTTCTAAGGTTTGGTTGAAACGACATTGTATGGTTGGTTTCGTATCGATCTCGGTTGGTTTCATATCGGTCTCAACTGAAACCGATACGAAACCACCGTGTCTCGGTGGTTTTGGCCGAAACCTCGAATCTTGTTATTGTTTGGTTTGGTCCGAAGGGACCAAAGACCATCTGTGCCAAGTTATTGGGCAGAGCAGCTCAAATCAAACCTAAATAAAATAAGTGATGCTCATGGAAGATGCCATTTGGTCATTGGTAATATGTTTAAACGATAGGAAAAACGGGTCTAACTTCCTAGCTTTGAAAATCAATGGATTTAGGTCTCTGGTATAAAAGAAGTTATGAAAAACTCTCTAAACATAAAGATTCTTGTGTTTTAGATTCATATCAAACGTAGTATTTTAACACAAATGCAGTACTTTATAACATAAATGCAGTGCTTTGAAAGATAACAATAATATTTTAAAAGATAAATTGTTATATTTATGCACTATAGGGACCAAAACATAAGAATCGTTATGTTGAAGAGTTTTTCACAACTTCTTTCTGGACAAGTGTTTAATGCTGTTGCTTTTCATAGCCGGGCTCATTTTTCCATGTTAGCGTCAGGGCATTTTTTAAATCACTTTATACTTCATTAATGTTTTGGAGAACAGCAAGTCCTACAAAGTATACAAATCTACCTTTTAGTTTCCGTTCGTAAACTTCCACCCCCTTGTAATTTGTTAGCACAAACAACCTCTCAGCTCATTGATCAAAACCCTTAAAATAACCAACTCCAACTCCAAACTAGGGGTGTAAACGAGCCGAACTCGAGCCAGCCAAGCTCGGCTCGAGTCCGGCTCGTGGTTCTTTTTGTCGGCCCAAGTCCGGCTCGTTTAGTTAATCGAGCTAGAGATGCTCGGTTCAAGTCCGGCTCGATTAAACATGCCCAGCTCGTGTTCGGTTCATTTGTGGCCCATTAACTAAACGAGCCGAGTTCACGAGCCGAGCTCAACTGAGCTCGTTTGTGAGCTCGGCTTGTTTTCAGCTCATTTACTCATATTAATAGTATCTTCGAAGAAAAAAACATAATTAACAATAATGCTTAAAACTCAGGGTTTTGAGATATGGAAAAATTAAAAAAACATTAACATCTAAGGCATTGAATGGGTCTAAGTGCTGGGTTTTATATTTATCTCAGTACACTTTATATACTGTCATTTAATTGAATTAAGTGTTCTGAGAGTTGTATAGAATCTGTTATATATTACATATTACTGTTTTTTTTCAAACCGTGTAACCCGGCCGAACCCGAGTCAATACCGAACGATCCTGGCTGAGCTCGAGTCCGGCTCGTTTAATAAACGAGCCAGGCTTTCTGGCTCATGTCCGGCTCAGTAATAAATGAACCGAACTTGAACGAGCTGATACCGAGCCGAACCTTAATCGAACTCGAGCTGGCTCGTTCAATTAGCACCCCTACTCCAAACAACTTAGGTGGTTGTCTAGCTCCTGTGCTTGTTTGTGAATTTTGAATCACATACAACCAAACTTTCAGTCTTTTCATCAAAGCACCCATCCAAGTTCTTCCCCTATAAATAAAATAGACAAAGGGTGGGTCTCTGCCCCCTCGCCCTCTCTCTCAAATCCAAAGGAAACACGACGGCGGCGATAGCGAAGAAGTGGAAACCCTAAATATTATCAGTAAATCTTTTTAAAAACTTCCCCTTTTTTCTTTTGGTTTTCTCAGCGATTACTTTCTGCTCTTTAACCCTAGATTTGCTTTGAAAGTTCTTTTTTCGATTTGCTCTCTGTTTGTTTAGCACATGGCTTGAGACAACAAATCTTGAGATATTTGGTCTTAGATATTGTCCATCTTGTTTCTAACTTTCTTTTTTTTTCTTTCTTTTAAACTCTTTTTTTTACCCGCTGATGTCGTGGTATCTCGCTTATTATTATGTTATTGTGCTTGTGTCATCTGAAGCTTGATTCCCAAACCCTTGTTTGGGAATGGAGTTAAGTTTAGATAACCGAAGTTTCATAAAGTTGTCTAAACCTATCTCCAAAATCCTAACTATGTCATGTTTGGCTTACGTTTTTGAAGCTTAGAAACTCCAATCCAACCAAAGTTTTTAAACTCCAAAATTTGTGAAGCGAACATCATTGTTGGAGGCAACTCCAAAACAACATTTTGGAGCCTTGCAAACCATAGTTTGCATCCCCACTACCTCCACTTTCCAGCTTTCCTTAACTCCATATGCAAACAGACCTAAATTCTTATTTCTTAAGAGATGCAAGGAAGAGATCTTAAAGATAAGAGATTCTTCCGTCGTATAGTACACTTACACACATAAGCTAGTCCCACTTCCGCATCTTCTCGGGCTCCGATATCTCATTATTTGAGCTTATTTTTGTGGGTTTTTTCCTTCCCGGACATAACCTCCTTAGAGTACAGAGGTTTTTTTTTATTATTATAAATTTATAGATCATGCCTTCTTTTCTCAGAGCTTAATGTTATTTGTAGGAAAAGTGGAGTCTACATATGAAAGGAATGATTCCCCAAGAGTAGAATGTAAGAAAGGCATATATATCTCCGATATCTAGTATTAAAGCAAACATATATGTTCATGAAAGAATCAATGCCCTGGCGATTCTTTTTTCAGATGCCAAGAGCTTTATATCTGTTGTAAGTTAACTATGCTCGACCGGTACTTATTTTGCATAAACTGTTACACCATAGAAACGATCTCACCCCAAACAATTGTGCTGTATACCTATTTCCTTATTTTTGCATATTAAGTGAATTTCAACTCTTTCTTTGTTCAAGTGGCCTGTTACCTTACGTAAACCCTTCATCTCAGCATCCATCGTTAGGACTAACAATATTGGATTCCGTCGAAGGGAAGGCTTAGTGTATATTCTTTATGATGTTGTTGTTTGCTGACTTTCATGTATGTTTAATTACAATTAATGGCCCGATTGAATGCTTGCGATTTTATGTAATTCTTTTCTTGTTCTTATAACTTTAAATAAACTTTCGTAAGCCATTGGCTTTAAGAGAAATTCTTGTATGCAGCAATAAGTTCTGATATTTATAGACCTGTTATGCTACTTCTAGATTATGATTTAATTGGATTATGGTTATGATGGATGCTGTTAGATTGAGAAAGGAAAACACGGTGTCTAGAACTGATTATGTGATATCCTTTGGTACAATGTAAGACCTATTGATTTATAAAACCACCCAAAGAAGTTTAAAACACAGAAGTTCATTTTCTAAGTCTCTTTTCTGCTTAAGACAAAGACAGATGGAAAAGGAGTCATACTTGTTAATATTGTTCATCGTGTATTCTCATTAGGTGACTGAAACACGAAAAGAACTGAAACAAAAGAATAGAGATGTAGATACACAGTGGATGGTAGCTGAATTGTTCTAAGAGCAACAATAAAAAGAGCCGTACCTCCTTTTAAATATAAATAATTCCTTAAAGTGTTATCATTAGTTTGACTAGAACTAGAGAATAGAGATGCAATATACATCGAGTGGTAGATGAATCAATATGGGAGCAATAACTAAGGCACTCTTTACTTGCCTATAACCCATGTTTCGGCAACTTAGTGTTCTTCTCGTGTTTTGATATATGTGATATCTATAGTTTCCAGTGTTAGTTTCTGACTTGGTTTCACTCTTCTGTTCAGAATAAATATTTGCTTGGAAGTGTTGAACGATCTTAAAAAGTAGAATCTGACAAAGAAATGTTAATCAAATTAGGTGTTCTTTCTGCTCTTGTGAGTTGTGCAACTTGATTTGTTTTTATCCATTTGTTAATCCGCTAGTTCTTGGTTTAGCTAAAGTAGCCTAAAGATAATGCATGGAATTCTTCGTCCATTCAATATGTTCATGTGATTCACATACCTAATCTTTTTATAAGCATAAAGGATGAATACAGTCTACAAGTTCAATGAATTTTTATTTTTTCGAAATGTTTTCCAACTTATACGAGGTAAACCTATAAAGCATACTATTTACTGTATTCTTAAAAACAAGGTTCAAAAAATCATCTTGCAAAGTTTGGAGAAGCTAAGTACATTTAAAAAAAATCTTTTTGCTGAATTGTTCTTGTAGTTTTAAAGTTTTTAATGAGTTTTGAAATATAATTTTTTAGTCAAGGTAGTTTCTACCGCAGTTGAATGAGTGAAATCATTTGCTAGCTGTGTGTGTGCGGGGTGCGGGGGAGGAGAATCAGATTTATTCTATAAGGATATGCAAGGTATGTTGTCCAATCGTCAAGGAGAAGCTGCAGAATGGAGCAATGAGCCTAGAGAGGTCTGTAAACTTTTGTTAGTTTCTTGAAAAAGCGTATAAAGTTAAAACTATCCAGAAAATTCTTTAAATAAGTGATCAATCATGTTCTGATTGCAGCTCTTCCACTTAAGTTTAGGTTGCACAGAAGAAGTGTCCAATCACAGCCTTGGTCCGCCTGACAACCTGGGTTCAGAATCAAGGAAGCTTCTTTGTCACTGAATCAAAAAGCTTCATTGTCACTTGGGCCTGGTGCATGAAGATCAAGCGATCCGTAATGCTGATTTTCTATCGGCATGTGAGGTATCATTTTACAACTTAGAGGCTTATCTCTCTGACTTTGTTTTTTTAAAAATACATCTGGTATTCGAGTTCTGTAACCTGGAGAAATTGAAATACGAAGCAGATAAGCTATATCAGAATCGACGAGTCCAGTATCTGGTCACATGCACCAACAGAAAGAACAGGTTTGTCCGGTTATATTGTTAGAATATACAAAAATATATTCTTCAACCTTCACCCGACTTCAAAGTTATGGTGCAGTGTAAGAAGGTCATTAAAATCACACATGTTCAAGTCCCTTTGGACATGCTCTTAAAACGAATTAATTATAACGTATACCTATTTACATAGAGTTTCCAACTTTCAAAGTAGTGTCAAATACTAGAGCATATCTTTCTATTCTCACAGGTCACAACTTTGGAATTTTCATGCAGAGAGAGGTTCATAAAAATATTTACTCGGTTTCATTGTATCTTTTGGCTAGACTACTTTGTGGTAAGACTTTCTGATCAATAGGAAGTTCATCGCTTTGAGCGATGCAGCAATTTGACTCATACTTTTGTTACCAAAGTCTTAGTGTCATTGATTCGGCGAGGTAGCAAACGCTGATGCTGCAGTTTGACTCGTACTCTTGTTGCCAGACCCTCAAGGGTAATTGATTTGGCAAGATAGCAAAAGTTGCAGCCATTCATTAGGGAGCCTAATAGATTTGGCGAGGAAGCAAAAGCTGCAGCCATCCATCAGGGAGCCTAATTGATTTGGCGAGGTGGCAAAAGCTGCAGCCATACGTTAGGGAGCCTAATTGATCTGGCGAGGTGGCAAAAGCTGCAGCAATTTGTTAGGGAGCCTAATTGATTTGGTGAGGTAGCAAAAGCTGCAGCCATTCCTTAGGAAGCAGATTTGATGTTTAAGAATGGGCCTTTGGTAGCCTCAAACAGGGGCATTTTTTGAGGCTACCTTAATAATAGTTTTTTAGCAGGTACAACCTTATTTGTTAGCCAATTTTTTCCATCATCACTCGGAAATTTTATGTGCATTTTCCATAATGGATTTACTGATTGCATTTCTTTAGATTCATTTTCTTATTTCTAGACCTGTTGAGACCTTTTTCACAATTTATTGTCCTGTACAGTTTAGTTTTACTTATGTCAGCTTCCGACATTCTCCCAATGACTAAATTAAAGATAATAGGCACCTTTTTAGCATATAAATTAATTGTCTCTTGAAACATAGTGGCCACCCCCAAAACTGTTGCTATTTCCAACTGATCCTTTTTAAATTCTGTATATGTGCTATTTTGCATTGTAGAAAAGGGTTGATATAAATTTGACTAATATGAAGTCTTATGTAACAGCCCTATTTGAATGCAATAATTCAAGAGTTTATCAAGATTCTTTTCCCATAATTTTTGAATTTTTAGTTGGCCGCTAAAATATTTTAATTTAGATTTTTTTCTCTGTAAACAATTTTGATATGGAAAATATTCAGTTTTTATGTTATATAAATAATTTCTTAGTGACAACAAAATAACATTGTGCGTATCTGTTTACTGTTAAAATGAGAACAAGAAAATCTGCACCGAATCTCTAAAATACGAGCAATTAAAGATATGCATCTTTATACATATATTTATAAAAATTTATATATACACAAAACAAAATCTCTCTCCATCTCTAATACCTGCATCTCTCTCTCGCCCCGCTGCTCATCAAGTCCCTCACCCACGAAACCCGTAACCCTAGCCCTCGCCTCTGCCACCTTCGCCCTTGCAGATCCCTCGACCTCGCCATCCTCGCCGGCACCACCACCTCACCTCTCTCTCACCTCCCCGCTGCATCCCGGATGACGAGACCGCGACGAACCCAAGAAACCCAACTCCTCGCCGCCGCCGTCGGCCTCCCCTCGTCGACATCCTCCACTCTGCTCCATCTCCTCGACCTCCTCGACCCGCTCACCTTTCCCTCCTTCCCCGACTACAGCGGACGCCGACCTCACTGCAAACCACCAAGCGACCCATCGGCGCCTGCACCCTCGCCGGATCTCCGACCCCGTCGCCTCCACGTCCTCGCCACCACCTTTCTTTCTCTCTCTCTCCTCTCTCCTACACTCTCAAACCCCCTGCTTTCCCCTGCACCCGAACCCGATCACCCAACATCAAACCCCCACTGCCCTTTTGCCGTAAAACCTCGCCGGCAACCCCATCGTCGGAAACCCATCATCGACAACTCCCTCGCCTCACCTCTGACCCAAGAGCACCCAAGCCCAGAGAACAACCCTCACCTTCTCCCTCTTGCTCAAATCCCTCGTCTCTTTCCAAACGACAAGCAACCAAATAAGAAAGCCCCCGATCGATGGAGAAAACCCTAAAAACCCTAGCCGTCTTCTTCCAAAACCCCAACCCTAGCTGTAATGGCGACCAAATTCGGGCTCGCCGGCGGGATCCCGGAACGGAGGGTGCGCCCGATCTGGGACGCCGTCGACTCGCGGCAGTTCAAGCACGCCCTCAAGCTCTGCGCCGCCCTGCTCGCTAAGTATCCTAGCTCCCCTTATGCTCTTGCCATGAAAGCTCTTATTTTGGAGAGGATGGGAAAGACTGATGAAGCACTTAGTATTTGCTTGGAGGCCAAGGAGCTTTTGTTTTCACACAATGTTATTCCCATAGACGATCTTACTCTTAACACCTTACAAGTTGTTTTCCAACGCCTTGATAGATTGGATTTGGCTACTTCTTGCTATGAGCATGCTTGTGTGAAATACCCGAACAACCTGGAAATAATTATGGGTCTATTCAACTGTTATGTTTGTGAGTACTCATTTGTGAAACAGCAACAGACAACTATTAAAATGTACAAGGTTATGGGTGAAGAAAGGTTTTTGCTCTGGGCGGTATGCAGCATACAATTGCAGGTATTTTGCAGCACTGGGGGAGAGAAATTATTGCCATTAGCTGAGGCTGTACTCAGAAAAAAAAACATATTGCTTCACATAGTCTGCATGAGCCAGAAGCCCTTGTAATATATATCTCAGTTTTGGAACAACAAGCTAAGTATAGAGATGCCTTGGGAATCCTTTCAGGAGATCTGGGTTCTCTTATAGGAATTGAAGCTGACAAATTACGTATGCAGAAAGAGCGTATAACTCTGATCCCAAGTGGAATCCTAGCCGAGTTCGTGCCTCGCATCTTCGTACGACATTCTCCCGTGATCCTTATCATCCAGGCAAGTACTCTTTCTTTACTTTTGGTCGATATATATCGGCATTCCTTTGTGGTTATATGTATATATATATTTCCTGCACTGTTAGAATAAAAGATAAATGTGTTAGTATCCTTTCGTTATATTATACAATATATATATGGGCAAACTGTTATGTAGCAAGTGAAAATAATTAGCAAGTATGGTTTTAAAAATGAGATTTATTTTAACTACAAATAAAGTTCGAAAGTTGTTAACCTATCTCACATATATGTATTTTCTAGTCAGATTGTGATTAAGATACCCATATTAAGGTTAACGGTAAAGATAACAATTGTGACTCATACTAGCTGGTACACCACCTTTATGCAGTTACTATTACCTGATAACTATTATCACTGACATGTCTTGACTATTCTTTACTCTAGTCTTATTGGGCGAGATCGCTGATAAGGATGCTGAACTACATGACATGACACACTACTATTTACCAGTTTCATCTCCATACAATTAACATACCACAATTCCAGTCTTTTCAGTATTCTTAACTAGTGCTCTAGTCATTGCCATAATAGCTATAAATACGCGGATGTTGGGGTAGTTTGAGTGTGCGTTGTACAACAGGATCTTAGGAGTCCCATGCCGGCAGCTCGTACCGGGCTATAGCGGTCTCATGTTTACAGCTCGTACCGGGCTATAGCGGTCTCATGTTCACAGCTCGTACCGGGCTATAGCGGTCTCTTGTTCATTCCACAGTTGAGCCCGTGTTTCCTAGCCCCTGGGGCACCACTCTTGGGTTAGGAATACTCCTGCAGAGGTTGACGCACACACTCGAGCTTACGATAGGATAGTTTATCTTTTAGTGACCAGTTAGGTTATGACCTGACCCCTTACATACATGTTTCATAGTGTTAATGCATCTAATTATTTATATACTTGTTTTTCTTGCGCACCGGGCTTCACTATTTTCATATATTCATGTTATTATGTTACACACACACTTTTTACGTTTGAGTACTTGCTGGGGTGTTCTGACATCCCTGAGATTTGCCATCTCAGGTTTAGAGACAGGTTTTCAGGCCGAGCAGGATCAGAGCGGCTATCGGGACTTTGCTGAAGACCAGTAATCGTAGGTTTATTTTCACCCTTTTTAATTAGCTTTTAGCTTGTGCGCCCTTCTGGGACATTAGAATTATGTATCTTTCCGATTTTGTTTTCTTTTCGAACCTATTGTATCGGATCTTTTTGCATCAATTATCTACTGGACCCATTTTTAGAATTTCTTTTGGTTTCATTGCAGCATGATTATCAGTATTATTCCTTTCGATATTGGATTTTATTTTTGACAGGTTAATCTAGACAGTCTTATGTGACTATGGAAGGATCTTTCCTTACCGTAGGTAGCACGGCTGGCCTTCGTCGCTCTCCGCATTCCGGATTTTGGGAAGCAGGGCGTGACATCTTATTTTACTGTCCTTGAGCTTAACGACTTGTATGTTATAATCCCTTCTAACGA
Organism: Agapanthus africanus; assembly: GCA_030015575.1. Taxonomy (NCBI): domain Eukaryota; kingdom Viridiplantae; phylum Streptophyta; class Magnoliopsida; order Asparagales; family Amaryllidaceae; genus Agapanthus; species Agapanthus africanus. The sequence goes on from JASDDO010000022.1 coordinate 15,711,477, forward strand.
TCTAGTTGTTTAATGATGTGCTGCAGACCATTTGCTCGAAAATTTCTTAAGCAATTCCAGAGATGTACACAAAACTTTCCTCGGTGGTGGTCCCGGAGAAATGTTTGTGATTGATCTTATTTATTAAGCACTTGCTTTTGTCGAATGGTATGCTGTTATGTTTTTCTTTTTTTTGTAAAGGCATATTAGGCATATTCTGAACCGAAAGCTGCAAATGGTTCCACAGCTGACACATTTCAGGCTGATCTCATAGAAAGGTTACATCAATCTCACCTGAATGCTCCAAATTGGTCCTCAGTTAACACATTTCTGTCTAATCTTATAGAAAAGATGCAACATTGTTGCCGCGTCCATGGAGAGGCAATATAAACACTGTCAGTCTACTAAATCTTTGTCAGCATGCTCTAGATTTTGGTGACAAGGTTAAGTACGCAATTTACGTAGACACTTGTCCATGGACTCCATTTGTACACTTGTGCTGATAGTTTGTTTTCAGGTGGTCTTAGAGCACACCATTATTGGCGACCAGTTGCTGGCAGTAGGGTAAGGAGAGGCAGATTTCATTATGAAGGATCTGTGGGGTACTTTGTCCAGTCGTCGCGGAGAGGATGCACCATTTACCCAGACATATCGAAAAGGTCTGTAAAATTATGTTTTTTTTACTATACCATCTAGAATATTCTGTTACTCATCAGATGAGCAGGAATCATGTTAGCATGGATTCACATTAATCGGATGAGCATAAAACAGTTTGAAAATTTGATTCATGCATCATCAAAGATTCGAACTTGTTATTTCTGCTTATACTGAATCTACTATAACCTCTTGACTGTGATCACATCATAATTTGTTGTAGGAGGAAAAAAAGATATGCAGCTTCTTCCATAAATTTTCCATAGAATTACAGGTCTGGGCAGAAAACCGACCCACATGTATAAATCCGAAACCTGCCCAAACCCACCCGAAACCTGAAGTTGCGGTTTGGCTTTAACGCATTATAATCCCGTCAGGTTCGGGCGGGTTTTTGGGTTTAGGTTTTTACTTTCCAGGTCGGATAAAAAAATTGTCAAAAACCCGTCCAACCCGGCCCAGTTTCACCCCTAGATATAGACAATATCAAAGCATATTTAGGGATCTTGAGCAAGGAATGGTTCGATAAGGTTGCCCATGGTGATGAAAAGCCATGGTTCATTGGATGATTGAGATATGTAAGACAAAGAGGGGGAGGGAGGGGGGAGTTGAGAGTAAAGATGGCAGCTTTTACTGGATAATTAAATTGAAAGAGTGAGAATGGGGGAAGTCTAAGAGACACGTGGAGTATTCTATTTTCCTCTATTTCGAAATTTTGTAGCATTCCTATTTCTTTTTTGCGCTAGCTCGTAAGCCCTAACCTATAACACCCCCCCCAACACACACACACCCACCACACAAGCACACAACACACCCACCCACCCATGGTACCAACTAATTTGCCCCGAAAGCGTTAATTTGTGGCCACTTCCCCTCTTTGGGTTCTTGGGGTTCGAACCCCACACTCTCCCCAAGAGGGGAAGTGCCCATACCAACTGAGCAACTGCTCATTGGTGTCGCATTCCTAATTAATTGTCTAGAACAGCCAGCTTTTCCTATTGTCTTCTCTCTTTCCAATAATTTCTTTGCCTAATTAATTGTCTAGAACAGCCAGCTTTTCCTATTGTCTTCTCTCTTTCCAATAATTTCTTTGCATAAAAACTTTCACCATTTAAAGTAGAGCATGAAATAGCCAACTTTTTTTGACCTTTAAAGCTTCTTTATTAGGTATGAAACTTTGAAATATTAATTGCTCTGCAATTGTTCCCATTAAAATCTCCAATAAAAACGAATCCCTGTTTTTTCTCTTTATAATCCTTCCTTTTTCAGATTATCTTTTCCATGTTTGGCATATACCTGAACTGTTAAGGACGAGCAAAGTTGTAAGCAACCAAGTATATACATTTTTTCCTCGATGTTTTTTTTATTTCTTACTATAAATGCAATATAATGCGATGATATCCCGATTTGGAATATATTTTCCCTTGAGACCATGATCATGCCTATAACATTTAGTACATATGGCAATGACTATTAGTGTATGAGATCTTTCTTAGTCCCTTCTCCAGTTCTCCTCTCAACATTAATGGCTACAAACCAAGGTAACTACACGAACCTTTCTCCATTCTTCATATCTTGTACTTTTGAGTGCGTCTATACTTGCTCTGTGTTCTTGATTCTGATCAGAAGAGGATACGGCATATGATTTTCCGATTGAAGAGGTTAGGCTGACGGTGCCACCTACAGATGACACAACTCTTCCAGTTTTAACTTTTCGTACATGGGTCCTTGGCCTCAGCACTTGTTGCATGCTGTCCTTCACCACAGAGTTCTTTGTTTATCGTCAGCAAATGATATACATATCCTCGACATGTGTTGATATCATGTTATTACTTGCTGGAAAGATGATGGCCAGTAAACTTCCTAATAAGCTTGTCAAAATACCAGGTATGAGGTGGACATTTTCGCTGAATCCTGGTCCTTTCAACATTAAAGAGCATGTGCTCATATCAATTCTTGCTAATTCTGGAAGTAGTTCTCCTTTTGCAATGGAGATTATCACTTTAAGCAAAATCTTCTACCATCGGAAGATTCGACTTTTGCCGTCTCTCCTGCTAACACTATCTATTCAGGTGTGTCCCTTTTCAATTTCATCTCGACAAGTTTAACAATATATCTAGGTGATGTTCTCATATTTCTATAATGTTTATCATGATGGCAACTAGTGCATCATGCTATGCTCTCAATGATGACAAACAACACAATTTTGTTAATTTTGCTACGGTTTCAAATAGAAGCAGCAAGTTTGATCCTATCCAAAAATTCGAACCAAACTTATTGGGTAGGGATTATGATAATTTTATACTATTATAAAAACCAATAAGTCATGTGCATAAAAAATCTAACCATAAAACTTCGGCCCCAACAAATAACCTAACGATCCTCGTCATAAGCCAATGGGTCCTAGACTAACAAATGTATTAGCAGTTTCATGATATTCTAAATAAAAAAAGAGTTGCAAAAATATAATAAAATTTTCTCTTTTGTTGTACCGGTTTTTCCTTAATAACTTCATTCAACAATATATTGGGGCATCTGTCTTTGTTTTAATCCTAAAATCTGAATCCTCTCAAACTAAAAATCATGAATAAGCTGTAAGCAACAAACATAAAAGGCAATCGTCATTTATTTTTACACTAGAGCATGCAACAAGTAAAAAAATGTATACAAAGTAAATTAGAAGAAAAAGACGAGCCTTTAAATTGGATGCTAATAAATAGCTAAAAGAACAACTTCTTATTGACATGATAAAAAATCACGAATCAGAAAAAGGATATCTTTTTTGATACATTATCTGTGAAGAAAAAACCATTTTGATCTATAAACCGTCGAGAGAATCCAAGGTAATTAAATGAAGCAAATACAAAAAAAAATGTAATCATACTACCAAATGCATATAAAAGCATAAAGTGAAAAGGAGGAAAAAGTCATTTGTCATATTTGTGCAGAGTGAAGCTAATAAGAATAAGATTTATATTTAATTAAATCACTCAAAAAGAGCAACCATCATTACTCTAAATAACCATTTTATTAAAAAATCACTACCAACTTTTATAAATAAGCAAAAAAATAAAATGTTAATGATATAAAATTGAGACTTCTATGTGACCCATCAATCATTAATCCATAGAAACTCCCTAAAAGACACATTTTTAAGTTGAAATTGGATAAATTAAATGTTCTTAAACAACTCAACAACTTATACCAAACAAACTTAACACTTAATTGTAAAAATTGATTAATAATGAACAGTAATTTGTAAATACATAGTTATCTTGATAATTGTTGAAAATTAAGTTGAGTATCTAATAAAACGACAAAGGAGGGATATATGTGATCCACGTAGAACATTAATACTTGTATCATATGAGTAACTTTATGAAAGCAAGAGCTTCTAATGTGGATAGGATTTTAAGGGTTTGAATCCTCTCTAATAACAAGAAATTACCGGCGAGTCAAGTCCTCCAAATCCCACCATCCATTAATTTTGAATGGTGGGGTTTAATTCCTCAGTTCCAAAATTTGCATGCATACTTTTATTATAATTTAAACTTCAGGATGCCTTCTTCATACCGGTGCTATAGCTACAATATAAACGTTGGATACACTTGTACGTAAAGAAAAGCATTCAACTTTATGCCCATTTTTAGATCGTAACTGATCTGAATCGTAGTGAACCCCTATTATTGGAAATGACCATTCCAAATCGCAAATCACTAATGATTTAGCGATTTATGGTAACACAATCTTGGGTTCCATTTCTTTCCACTGTATTGGATCCTCAACATATCATTTATGTATCTCAACCAGCGGGAATAGGCTATGGAAGATAATCATCAGAAGCCGAACAACACAAATGTCTTTCTAAAATCAGGTAGGAGAACCATCTCCTTTCCTTGTACGACCGTAACATATTTGGCTTGTTTCACCGATGCATATCAAACCAAGAGATTGTGATGCATCCATAAACTTTCTATAATAAGATAAACAAACAACTAGCCAAAAATAGGATCTTCTTGTATAGGCCTCTTTGACAACTAATAACCCTATTGGATTCCCTTTTTATCTGTAAGAAAAGTTATCCGATGAATGAATCTCCTCCTAGCGATTCAGCATGATGCGCCGCTCTACCTTAAGATACACCTTCTTGAAGTCTAGCTTCAAGAAAAAACCTCTCCCCTTGTAAATGTACTAAAGAGTCCTAAATTCAATGTCTTTATCATGTATGCATATTCATATATTGTAATATTTCCATTTCCATACCGTTTCCACGTCCATTCTTTATCCATGTGATAGTTATTTCAAGACATATCCTATATGCATGTTTTGTCGGTTGCCTGTCTAATATTTATGTGAGGGCCACATAGCTTACCACCAAACTTTAAGTTATTTGTGATATATTGTCACTATAATTATACAAAGGGTTAACAGCCTCATATTTTGTCCCAATTTGATAAGTATACTCAGTGTTGTATCTATTTTTGTTGTATATTTGAAATTTAATCTCTGATTCCTTTATATTTCCTTGATTATCTAAATATTTCTCCTAACTTTCTTCTTTTGATAATGAACAGTTACTTGGCTACGGGTTTACTGGCCTATTTATGAAGTTCTTAGTACATTCTCCCTACATGTGGTTTCCTGGGAATCTAGTGTCAGTCTCTTTCTATAGGTATCATAAGATCAATGACTTTACAGTGCAAGCTGCCGCCTTTTTATTTTCCATTCTGCTTTTCCTTGTGCAAGCTTAAATGCCTGATGTCATTGGAAAGTTGGATCATTAATACTTGTCCTTTCTCTATTTACAGAGCATTGCATGCAAGGGAGGAAAGACAAAAGGGTCAAATTACTAGTTTTCAGTTCTTTCTGATGGTTGCCGCCTCGAGTTTTGCCTATTACATAGTCCCTAATTACTTATTTCCTTCTATCGGTTATTTATCATTTATTTGCTGGATATGGAAAGATTCAATAACAGCACAACAAATCGGTTCTGGACTCCACGGGCTTGGTCTTGGCTCTATCGGTCTAGATTGGTTCACCATATCAGCATTCTTAGGAAGTCCGATGGCTATTCCAATATCAGTGATCATCAACATTATGGCTGGATTTATCTTATGTGTATACGTACTGATACCCATATCGTATTGGTCTAATGCACATAATGCTAAGAGGTTTCCAATCGTCTCTTCAGATATGTTTGATGCCGAAGGGCAATCTTATAATGTATCTCGTATTATTGGTAAGAACTTAGAATTCAACGAGGATGCATACAACAAGTACTCAAAGCTCTATTTAAGTGCACAACTTCCTTATCGGTATGGATTCCATTTCGCAGTTCTTACCTCAAGTATCTCTCATGTTGCCCTCTTTTATGGACGGTAATGATTATGTTTCCTTTTCCTCTTTTTAAAATTGTGGGGATATTCTAAATACGGACAACACATAACTAATGTACAACTTTAATATGTTCCTTTTGTTATCCTATTAGTCTTATGTGAAACTTATAGACTCTCTCTCTCTCTCTCTACACACACACACACAGAAACACACACACACCCATGCATGTATATATGCATATACATCTATATATGTAATACAGATGCACATATACATACATATACATCTAAAAACATATATGTATGTTTGTATACACACACACACACACACAAAATGTACAGGAATGATCTTATAAGAGCAACTTAAGGTGATAGGGTATGAAAAGAAGAAATGGTAACCATTTAATTTAATCTGACGGTTGAGATTAAGAGATTTTATAGGATTTGCTAGGATTCCCATTTGATTCTTATTGAGGCTGCTAAACGGCAAGCAGTGGTGAGATGGCTTGCCAGTCTTTGAAACCAGACTGAAGTGAAAAGCCCGATAGATATTCTATGGATATAAGCATTTAACATAAACATTAATTTCGATCGTTATATAAAATCTATTGACTGTCCTGTCCTCTTCTTATGCCTCTCACCATAAGTTGCTTCTCATAGATGGTAAAAGTTTTCCTAAGATGTCTCTTGGGTTGCAACCTAACAAGTTGATCTAAATTACATGATGGATCATTCATATGTATGATCCATTTTCTTCATTCTGATCTACATCCCTTGGATCATAATTGTTGTGTATGCCTCTCATTCGATTCCTATTTGATTTCCTAATATATTCGGCATTATCTCAGAGTTGATAGAGATTCGAAGTTATCCACCGGTAAGGAGGAAAGGCGTCTGACGTCTGTCGATGCTCTGTATACACGGTATATTTTGGGTAGACGTCTGACTCGAAGAGTTCAGACATCTATGAGCGATCTGTTCTTTTGTAGATCTCAAGACCAGACGTCTGAATATCCTTGTTTAGACGTCTGGGGTTGCTCTGTTAATTTGGAGACGTTTTGGCAGATGCCTGAGAATTCCTTGTTCAGACGCCCGCCGTGTCTTGGGCCGGATAATTGTTAGTTGGGAAATTAGCTATTTGAATCTATCTTTTCAAATACTATATATAATGTAGTATTTTGCAACCCTAGATGAGATAACCTTAAGATAGCTTTTGTGATATTTGAGAGAACCTTTTTGTTATTTTGAGAGAGCTAGGGTTTTTGAGGGATTTGTATTCGTCCACCGGTTTTGTACTTCTTTACTTTTGGATATTAATAAAGCTTCGTCTCCGCCTATTGGTTAGTACTCATATTTCTTTTTCCCTGTGGTTTGATTACTTCTCTGTATCGTCTGTGTTATTACTTCGTGATCGTCTTGTCGCAACAAACTGGTATCAGAGCATTGTTGCTTTTGGGGATCTTTTGGATTGAACCGTTGAGTCTTTAATTTTGCGATCTAGATTAACAGTGGATAACGACACTTGTGTCCTCTTCCTAAATTTCTTAGATTGTGATTTTGAAGTTTTAGGGCTCGTTAGCACTCAAGGTGTTTTAGATTGATTCCACATCATGTCTCCGACAATCATGAAGTTCGATATCGAAAAGTTTGATAGAAATATGAGTTTCTGTTTATGGCAAGTCCGTATGATTGCCGTATTAACTCAAAATAATTTGAGAAAGACGATTCTTGGGAAGGATGCAAAGCCTTCCACTATGATGGAGGAAGCTTGGGAGGAGTACGGCTATCAGTTGTGTCTGACAAACGAAGTTCTGCAAAAAGTTTTGTTTGAAAAGACGGCGACAAAATTATGGCAAAAATTAGAGGAGTTATATTTAAGGAAATCTCTCACGAATCGACTCCTGTTGAATTATCGTCTCTACACATTTCGTATGTCAGAAAGCTCTGCATTCAAATCTCACGTCGGTGAGTTTAATTCCATCATTACAGATCTGTGTAAGATCGACATTAAGATTGATTATAAAGATCAAGCTTTTCTTTTGTAATGTTCGTTGCCACCCTCATATAAGTACTTTCGTGACACCATGGTCTATGGACGAGATTCAAGCTCGATCAAGGATGTCAAAGAGAACTTGATGAATAAAGAGAAGATCGACATGGAGTTGACTTCTATCGAAGCGGGTGGTTCATCTTCCGGCTTATTTGTTCGAGGGTGAGCGGAGAAGAGAGATCCGGAAGGTAATAGCAAGCGAAAGTAAAGGTCGAAGTTCAAAAATAAGAATTTGACCTGCAACTATTGTAAGAAGAGGCACTTCAAGGTCGATTTCTACAAATTGCAGAACAAGCTAAAATAGGAAGACAAATCGAAGGAGTTTTCAGCCGAAACTAGTATTGCGGAAGGAGATCTTCTTGTGGTTCTTGACAGCACACATCGATTTAAGGACGGGTGGATTATGGATTCGGATTGTTCCTACTACATCTGTCCCAACAGGGATTTGATGGGCAACAATAGTTCGTGTCAAACTATTGGTAAGGGAACGATCAAAATCAAGATGTTTGACGGTGTTGTGAGGATATTGATGAAAGTCGGGCACGCACCTGACTTGAAAAAGAATCTCATCTATTTGGGTGCATTCGACGACAATGGTTACAAGTTTTCCGCTGATGGTTGAATTTTGAAGGTAACCAAAGGTGCTCTCGTTGTTATGAAGGGCTCAAAGAAGGGGTCCTTATATTCATTGCAGGGTTCGACAATTTCCGGATCAGCGGCTATTTCATTATCCAGATCTATGACAGATTTCAACACTATCAGATTATGGCACATGAGGCTCGGGCATATCAAAGAGATATGGCCGAGTTGTCGAAGCAGGGTCTACTTGGTGGGAAGAGTACAACGAAGCTGGAATTTTGTGAACATTACGTTTTTGCGAAGCTAAAACGTGTTAGGTTCAGTTCGGCGGTGCACAACACAAAATATACTCTTGATTATATCCATTCGGATCTTTAGGGACCCTCTCTAGTTGGTGCCAATTAACTGCCTACTTTTATCGATGATTTTTCGAGAAAAGTTTGGGTCTACTTCTTGAAGCACAAAAGTGATGTATTTACTACGTTCAAGTAATGGAAGACGTTTGAGAAGCAGACAGGAAAACAGATCAAAAGACTGCGGACAAACAACGTGTTAGAGTCTTCCGGTGGAGATTTCAATGATTTCTTCAAAAATGAAGGGATTGTTCGACATCATACCGTTGTCTAGACGCTACAGCTGAATGGAGTCAAAGAGCGTATGAACCAGACTCTTATGGAGAAATCTCGGTGCATGTTGTCTAATGCAGCGCGTGGCAAGGAGTTTTGGGCAGAAGCGGTGAATACGGCATGTTTCATTGTGAATCGGTCACCTCATACATCGTTGGTAGTAAAACATCGGAGCAGGTATGGTCTGAGAAGTACATCAATTATCTACACTTCGAGTGTTTGGTTGTCCCGCATATGCACATTGCCGTGAAGGAAAGTTGGATTCTCGAGCAAAGTGCATATTTTTTGGTTATGCTACCGACGTCAAAGCTTATAGATTGTGCCGTTCGGATCCTAAGTCACCAAAGTTTATGATTAGCAGAGATGTGACTTTTGATAAATCTGCTATATTGAAGCCGAAAATTGTGGAATCTCCAAGTAAAGATGATTCAAGGAAGGATGAGTCGGGCGTTGAAATTAAGGTCGGTGAAAATTCGGGTTCGCTGAAGATCTCTCCTTCGCCATCTTCTGAAGAAGCTCATGATGAGCAGTCCTATGATGATGAGTATTTGCTCGCTCATGACGGACAAAGAAAGGATATTAGACCGTCAAGGAGATACATCTATGATGATCTAGTGGCGTATGCGCTGTCTTTGCTGAGACCGTTGATAATAGCGAGCCGACGGGTTATCAAAAAGCCATCTCATCCGATGAGTCAGCTCGTTGGCTAGTCTCTATGAATGAAGAGATTAAGTCTCTTCACAAGAACCGGACTTGGATGTGTAGGGTTACCTAGCACGACAACAAGGTTTCGGGAGGCATCAACCATGCTAATTTGAAAATTTGCAATGCTAAAAAACCCTAACCCTAGAATCTTAACTAGAGAATTATACGAAACATACATGTAAACAACTTTACATCTAAGTGAATGAGGAATACAACCTTTGTAGACCGGTCCTTCACTTTTAAAGCTCTGTGTGGTTGTCCCTTCGCTCCAAGTAGTGAACATCCGAACTCTAGTAAGGGTTCACATGAAGAAATGAACAAGCTTGCTTGAAGTCTTCAAGACCGAAGATGATCTATGTCGAGGAGACTCAAGCTCATGCTACCTCTTCACTAATGGTAGATTAGTGAAGCAAACACCCTAAGCTAAATGACTAGTCTAGTGTAGGATGATGAAGTAGGAATTTTGCTCACTTTAAAAATATGTTTCTCACAATATTTCTTCACCTCAAGAAAAGCCAGTGAGCTTTCTTCAGATGAAGAAGAAAAAGAATGGTGAATGAATCTCATCTCATGAGAGTCTGAGGCAACCATGGGTGGGTTAATATCATATACTAACCCTTGTAGAGACTTAACCATGGCTTAGGATAATGGTTGGGTTAACAAATATCTCAAGTAAAACAAGTTTAGTGGACTAAGTCAATGGACACAACAAGCTTCTCCAAGTTTCTAGCCATGATAAATTTCTAACCAATTTTGATTTACTTTGATAAATAAAAACCCTAGGATTATCATAAGCATGGTGTAAGTCTCATACACCCATATAGCATATATCATCTAGCATGACCAAAAAAAATATACATTAATATATATCACATATATACTAAAGCACAAGTGAGAAAAAGAAATACTTAGTAAGCAAATATTAGTTAATGTAAGTTAATATATCAAATATATAATTATACATTAAATTATCAAATCAACACTTGAACTCCTAATCCGGCTATATCACATACAACCGATCAAATTATCGAATCAACACTTGATTCGATAACCCGGCTATATCACATATAACCGATCGATATCACATATCGCGAGAATAAAATACGGTATCACATATCGTATTAATCTCGGTCCTGCATATATCACATATGTGCTTCTACTTCGTTTCGCATGAACCAGGAAACCTCTGTGTAGGACTCTAAAGACTCGTCAATACGCTGGCAGTAGGTGATGATCATATCAAACACCCACAAGCTGTAAGCGGTCTGCTAAACGTAACAACCATCCGGTATTGAACGATCAGAAGATCAACAAGCAAGCCTGCTCATACTCCTGTGAATCCAATCGGTAACACTACCGTACGTCCGGTCTCTTCCTATGATATATCGTATATCTCGTCTAGGGGTGGTAAACGTCAGACCCCAGTAACTCGATAAGTCATGCCGATTTGAGGCTTATAACGGATCGAGAAACTACTGATAACACTTACCAGTATATCTCAGAATCAGCCCTGGTCAGGGACTTCCTGTTATAGCCAATCGAGCACAGCGCAACATCAACCCCCAATACCGGGAGAGACGAAATCCCCTCCTATCGCTCATTGCCTCCATGTGACTCGGGACTGTATCCAAAACCACCGTTTTGCACGATCTTTTGAACGTGGTAAGGTGGAAATCAAAACATAGTGGGAATCACACAAGACTCTATAACGATCTCGGGTCGACAGACTACCCTGTACTAGTGTCACCAAAGAACTGCTATCTGACGTGAGGTATAATACTATTTAGGAGTTCTCGGCGAGTCCGTCCAGTGTACCCAGTCTCCACCGAGCACCCGTATACCATCTCTGATGTCAAACACCAATGATATGAGATCATCCATCGCCCATCACATGGGTCGAGAAGCGTATACGCTAGTCTACTCTGGAATATCGATGCGCTGTCTCGATACACCAATGACTAGGAACATTAAAGGATGCACTCATGGAATACCCTTGTCCCACTAGTATGATCTGCATCATAATCCAGGTAGTCAAGTACACATCCTAAGGGCTTTACCAACATGTGAGAGCGAGACAGTATCAGTATACTAATCTCTATGTTAAGGTAAAGAGCAACCGGATAGCATACAACATACTATCATGTTGAGAAAGAAAGTCCTCCCTATATATGTCCAAGTATCCATTATAATATACAATCATGTACAATAATGGCCTCTAGGGCATACATATAACTAACAATCTCCCACTTACACTAAGGCCATATGCTGTAGTATCCAATACTCAACAATAAAGCAGTGGTTGTAGTATCCCATACTAAACCATCCCAAAATCTCTAAAGTAGTATTTGGGGAAACTTGCCTTGGTGAGTGGATCCGCCGTGTTAACCTATGAGTCTACTCTCCTAATCTCGATCATCCGGAGATCAACCATCTCCCTGATCAGGTGATACTGCCTAAGAATATGTCTGGATCACTGATGGGACGCGGGTTCCTAGGCCAAAACCACAACTCCATTGTCACACAATGGTAGGAACGAAGTTCATCTCATGAACAAATATACACCCAGACTGTCTCTTTAGTAGCATCGTTGGTAACGATGTATCCAGTCTTTATCGTTGAGTTTGCCTCGCTATCTAGCTTGGAACTATTCCAACATACCGTCCCTTCACTGAGGGTTAAGACAAAACCCGTGACTGTCAAACAGTCGACCTTATCACTCTTGAAGCTCGAATTGGTAAAGGACTCGACAAGAAGTTCACTGTTACTAAACACCAAGAACTCTTCTTTAGTGCTTCTCAACTACTTGAGAATGTTCTTTACAGCTTTCCAGTGATTCTCCCCAAGATCATTTGATACCATCTCACTACACCTAGTGAGAATCCTAACATCCACTTATATCTATCTCATAGATCCAAAACCCAGGATTTAGGAGGTATCACCTTGATCCTACATGGAGAATCATTGTGATAAGAGGAGATTGACCGAGTGTAGCATAAGAAACTCTTTTCCTATCAAGAGTATGTCATCCACGTACAATATGAGGAAGACCACCTTACTCTTTACAACCCTTTTGTATATACACGGTTCATCTAACATTTTGATGAAGTCAAACTCTTTGACTACCACATCAAAACAGACGTTCCAACTCCGCGATACCTGCTTTAACCCTTAAAGCAACTTGCACACGTTTCCGCTGCTCCCACTGTCTATGAAGCCCTCTGGCTGTGTACTTATAGACGCTTTCTTCTAAATCACTATTTAGAAAAGCAGTCATGATACCCAACCGCCAGATATCGTAGTCATGGTATGCAGCAATAGCAAGTAGGATCCGGATGAACTTAAGCATAACCATTGGAGAAAAGGTTTCATCATAATCCACACCTGGTCGATGACAAGAACCTTTTACACCAAGTCTAGCTTTGAAACTCTCAACTTTTCCATCTACACCAAGTAATCTTCTCAAGATATACTTGCTCCTGATGGGTTTTACCCCTTCAGGTATAGCAACCAAAGTCCATATTTTGTTGGTGTATATTGATTCCATCTCAGATCGCAACATCCAGCCATTCTCACAGAGTCCCTACTCATGATGGCCTGCTCGAAACTAGTTGGGTCATCATCTTTCACGATGCAATCCTCGCTCCCACTGTCATTGAGAAAACCGAAGTATCTCTCAGACGGATGAGGAACCCTACCAGATCGGCGGAGAGGCTGAGGTTCGTCAGGAACTATTGAATCCTTCGGTTCAACCAAATCATCAGCTGTAGTTTGTATAGCTGGAACTTCTTCCAGTTCTGCCTCATGACCATAAATTTCTTTCCAAAATAAATTCTTTTTCTAAAAAGGTGGCATGCCGAGAAACAAAACACCTTTTGTTTCTCGGTATGGTAGAAGATATTCCCTCGCGAATGCTTGGGATATCCAACAAACTTTCACAGAATTGATCTTGCCTCAAGATTGTCCGGATTTTGCTTTTAGACATAGACCGGACAACCTCAAATCTTAACTTGCTTAAGAGATGGTCTCTTCCCATTCTATATCTCATATAGAGTGGTAGGCACATGATTTGGTTGAAACCCAATTCAATAGGTATGCAGCTTCTCAAGTGCATAACCCCAAAAGGAAATGGGCAACTCAGCAGTACTCATCATAGAGCGCACCATATCTAATAGGGTGCGATTGCTCCCCGAGACACTGACGTGCTGTGGTGTATTCGGAGGAGTAAGCTGAGTGAGAATCTCATTCTCCTTTTGAATGGTCCAGGAACTTCATGCTCAAGTATTCTCCTCCCCGATCACATCGTAGCATATAATACTTATATCCATTTGGTTCTCTACTTCGCACTTATATTCTTTGAATTTCTCAAAAGCTTCAGACTTGTGTTTCAATAGGAACACATGTCCGAATCTTGAGAGATTATCAGTGAATGTAATGAAGTATAAAGAACCATACCTGGCATGCGTAGACAGGGGACCACATACATCATCATGTATCATTCCCAAGAGTTCACTAACTCTCTCTGTTTGTAGTAAACAGAGTATTGGTCATCTTTATCTTTGAGACATGACTGACAAGTTTCATATGATGTAAATTTGAACAGATTCAACTATGCATCTTTATGTAACTTAGCTTGTCGTGTTGCATTGATATGACCTAGTCTACAATGCCACAAGAAGTATTCGTTCATTTCTGAACTCTTCCTCTTGTGTGTGTTCTGTACGTTAAGAACTGTGGTTTGATTTAGAACGTATATGCCATTAGATAATGTGCCTGATCCGATCAACTCTTGATATAGGAAAATGTTCAAAATATTATCCAACAATACAAAATTATATCCTTCTTTACAAAAATAAAGAGACTAATATAATGTTGTATATCAGGTTCGGTATCTAATAACATTCGTTCAGAATCAATGTATTTGGTAATACAGGATGATAACTGCCAACTACCTTGGCTGCAACACTTGCACCGTTTCCAACTCTTAAAACTTTATCACCCATTCTCAGTTCTCTACATTTCTGTAGCTCATGTAACAGATTACATATATGGGATCTTGATCCGGTATCTCATACCAAGGACGTAGAGGATACTGAGAAACAGTTCTCTGTAACGAACACACCCGAAGAAGCATCAAAATGCACTCTCTTCGTTTGGACGGCACGGGAATCCTGGTATTCCCCAATTTTCTGCTCGGTCTTATAACAATTATAAGGTAAAACGGAACCAACGTCCCCCAGCTCAGTATAACAAGCGGGTCCGGTTAATACATCCATATTATTATCTTGATTAAGGCGTGACATGGTCGCTACCTAGAGAGAAAGAAGAAAACACTCTGCGTGCGCTCTTACAAGATTAGATTGGTTATTATTTTATCTAATCAGGATGGCTCCCACTGTTTTTATCAAATCTTCCTTGAAACCCTAAATGGAAAGACTAGCCGGGATTAATTACACCCTACAAGTTCGCCAATCGTTCGGCCAGGCCAGTGTCGGTACTTTGAGGGAGGTTCCCTGTGCTTTCGCACGGACCTAATTAAAATAAATCTTGTTTTCTCAGGGGCGTAACCCCGTTGACACCTTTCTAGTCACCTACTTGATCGGCTAATTGTAAAGTGCAAAAACTCTCTCAGGAGTAACACTTACTCGCAGCGGGTATCGGGATCCAACTATCTCATAGAAGGTATGCAATCTCATTGGAAATTTCAATACTTAAAATTCCTGATAATATTTTGCCCCTAGCGTCCTATGACCTTGACGGAGGTCAACAAACTATAGGCGGCTAGTCAAGCTCAACCCGTACATTTCATGATTGAATTAAACCCACCCGTACGACCCTTGACGGAGGTCAACAAGGCCGCACGACTATCCTAATCCAATCGCATCACATGCTATAGCAGATGAGCACTAATCAGCTACCGCACACTACGCCTTGACGGAGGTCAACAAACGTAGCACGAATACTAAATAATACTTATCTGAAATGACGGAGGGCTACGACAGGTTTTTACCAAAACCTTTTGCGTAATGAACTTGATCTCGTTGTAGAATCGAGTGATTTTTGAAAAGGAATGTTTTTGAGGCTTTTGCTAGTTTCGCTAAAAAGGTCACTTCCGGTAAAGGGATCTCGGCTCTTTTCTCGTCGAATGAGGTGCATGATATTCACAATACCACTATGTAAAGCAAGAACTAGAAAAGCAATCAAAAGACAAAACCGAGCGGATTGTAGCATCTGCCAGTTTCGCTAAAGAGGTCACTCCCGGTGAAGGGATCCCGGCTCTTTCCTTATCAAATAAGGTGCTGGATATTCTACAAGGAATACCGCTATGCAAAGCAAGAACTAGAGCTACCAGTTTTTAAAACAAGATTCAACAATATCTTTATGCTTATTTTCTTTCATTAATCTCATTAATGAAGTCCCATCATTTAAGCTTCCTAAGCATTATAGATAAATACAACGTACGCTTATGCCATCCGCATTCGCCACGGAGTCCCGTCATGCACCGTTAGGTTAGATAACTAACGGCAGAGCGGGACAGGGCTAGCGCGGGTGAAAAACATAAGCAACGTCTATTATATATCTTATATATAATATACAGTATTCATCTCATCATATAAAGTGATCACATCACAGAATATCGCAGCAGAAACAACATATGAAATATTGGATATACTAGAATTTTCGGGTTTTAAATTAAGCCAGTATAAAACACGGATTCCATGGTCGTGATGAATAGCCAATCCCACATCCCTAGACCCCTACGAGAGCGGCAAGCAACCCTACCAATTCTAGAGTTAGGAGACCCTGACTCGACTCCTCGAGATGGTTTCCCATTGACTCTAGAACCCGGTTACTTGTGCTCCCCGTCTTGGGTCTATCCTAATGCGGAAAAGTAAATAATATACATCAACAGTGACATCTTCCTCAATCCGGAATTGCCCTAATAAAAGAATATTACATACAAGTTTGTACATGAATGAAAATGAAAAACTCTCATCTTACTCAAAAACCCCCGGCTATTCAAACACGATGATCCAATATAACATATCCCAGCAACACATAACATCACATGTCATCAACGCATGTAAATATGCGTATCCCAATTGTCGTTGACGTATAGCAACGAAACCGGCGATACACCATATATTACACTTACGGTCGCAGAAAAGAAAGTGAAAATCTACAACAATTGGAATCCGCAACCACCTTAGACATCATAAACCCGAAATATCTCATACTCCGATTTTATGCCTAACCAAATGAATTCCTTAGACATCGCATGCCTAACAATTATAAATCCCGCATTTTAGTTTCGATGTTGAAAACACTTTTCAATAACAAGTCAGACAATTCAATAAGATTCCTGACATCCTGATCGAATGCTCATCGGAAACTTTAGTAGACGGACGCATCCCTGATACCGTTGACGAAGTGCACTTAGGCTGAACACCGCGGCCGCGAGCACCCGGACGAATGCTTTTGGCAACGGAGTTATCCTACAGTCACTTGGTCGGGGCGATGGGGCGTGGCTATCTATTAGTGTTACCCGGCGAGTATCTGCGTACGCTACGTGATTGCGACAGACTTTTGATCCACATTAAAATTCCGTGGCAACCGATCAAATGAGACTAAATTGCTAGATTTATAAAATTCAAATCAGTTTTTACAAAACCAACACTTATGGATTCCAAGTATTGTATCCCATCACACGGTATCCGGACGACGTTAAAATTTTCGATCGATTCATCAAAGTCCCACAATTCCCCGAGAGCTCAACACTTGAGCACAGTTTAAAAATAACCCAGAACATGCCACAACACCTATGGACCATCCGTAGAAGGGCAGACTCAAGCCTCATTAATGGCGCCGCGGAACTGCCGCAAACCCTAAGGTTTGAAAGCGGTTCCATGGTCATTATGTCGAGTTAGGGTTTTATTTTTCTAGAGGGTCCACAAAATTACTTGCATGATTTTCTGAATACCTTAAACTTGGAAAAATGGGTTTTTGATATTCGTTCAAACTATTTAACTTCGCCTAGACAATATGTTAATGCCCGAAACAAAGTTAAAATTACGAATACGAAATACTCCGAATTGCCTTTACATAAGATAACATCACATGCAATTTTAGAAAAAACAATCAACACCTGAAACACCAAAACCCAGAGACTGGAACACCACAAAAATTTGAAGCCAAACACCCACTAAGCATCCGGCGAGCTCGGATTTTCCATGATTGTCGCCGGCCAAAATCCGGCCATCTTGCTTCAAATTTATGTGGTGTTAATGTTATATTACATACAACATTCTGCAATTGTTTAAAAAATTTTTAAAGGCCATTTAAAAATCGACAGAAACTAGGATTATGTTTCGCGTGTTTCGGAGTTGTTTCGGTTTCGTAATCTAACAAATATCGTCTAATTCTCTAGCTTGGCTCTGATACCACTGCAGGGTTACCTAGCACGACAGAGGTTTCGGGAGGCATCAACCATGCCATTTCAAAATTTGCCATGCTAAAGAACCTTAACCCTAGAATCTTAACTAGAGAATTATACGATACATACATGTAAACAACTTTACATCTAAGTGGATGAGAAATACAACCTTTGTAGACCGGTCCTTCACTTCTAAAGCTCCGTGTAGTAGTCCCTTCGCTCAAAATAGTGAACACCCGAACTCTAGTAAGGGTTCACATGAAGAAATGAACAAGCTTGCTCGAAGTTTTCGAGGCCGAAAATGATCTACGTCGAGAAGACTCAAGTTCATGCTATCTCTTTACTAATTGTAGATTAGTGAAGTAAACACCCTAAGCTAAATGACTAGTCTAGTGTAGGATGATGAAATAGGAATTTTGCTCGCTTTAAAAATATGTTTCTCACAATATTTCTTCACCTCAAGAAAAGTCGGTGAGCTTTCTTGAGATGAAGTAGAAGAAGAAGAATGGTGAATCTCATGAGAGTGTGAGGCAACCATGGGTGAGTTAATATTATATACTAACCCTTATATAGACTTAACCATGGTTTAGGATAATGATTGGGTTAACAAATATCTCAAGTAAAACAAGTTTAGTGGACTAAGTCAATGGACACAACAAGCTTCTCCAAGCTTCTAGCCATGACAAATTTCCAACCAATTTTGATTTACTTTGATAAATAAAAACCCTAGGATTATCATAAGCATGGTGTAAGTCTCATACACCCATGTAGCATGTATCATCTAGGATGACAAAAAATGTACATTGATATATAAAACATATATACTAAAGCATAAGTGAGAAAAAGAAATACTTAGTGAGTAAATATTAGTTAATGTAAGTTAATATATAAAATATATAATTATACATTAAATTATCAAATCAACACTTGAACTCCTAATCCGGCTATATCAGATACAACCGACTAATATCATATGAATCAACTTATCGAATCAACACTTGATTCGATAACTTGGCTATATCACATATAACCGACCGATATCACATATCGTGAGAATAAAATACGGTATCACATATCGTATTAATCTCGGTCCTGCACATATCACATATGTGCTCCTACTTCGTTTCGCATGAACCAGGAAAGCTCTGTGTAGGACTCTAAAGACTCGTCAATACGCCGGCAGCAGGTGATGATCATATCAAACACCCACAAGCCGCAAGCGGTCTGCTAAACGTAACAGCCACCCGGGTATTGAACGATCAGAAGATCAACAAGCAAGCCTTCTCATACTCCTGTGAATCCAACCGGTAACACTACCGTACAGTCCGGTCTCTTCGTCTGATATGATGCATATCTCGTCTAGGGGTGGTAAACGTCAGACCCCAGTAACTCGATAAGTCATGCCGATATGAGGCTCATAACGGGTCGAGAAACTACTGATAACACTTACCAGTATATCTCAGAATCAGCCCTGGCCAGGGACTTCCTGTTATACCCAATCGAGCACAACGCAACATCAACCCCCAATACCGGGAGAGACGAAATTCCCTCCTATCGCTCATTGCTTCCATGTAACTCGGGACTGTACCTAAAAACCACCGTTTTGCACGATCTCTTGAACGTAGTAAGGTGGAAATCAAAGTACAGTGGGAATCACACAAGACTCTATGACGATCTCGGTTCGACAGACTACCCTGTACCAGTGTCACCAGAGAACTGCTATCTGACGTGAGGTATAATACTATTTAGGAGTTCTTGCCGAGTCCGTCCAGTGTACCCAGTCTCCACTGAGCACCCGTATACCATCTCTGATGTCAAACACCAATGGATATGAGATCATCCATCGCCCATCACATGGGTCGAGAAGCGTATACGCTAGTCTACTCTGGAATATCGATGCCCTGTCTCGATACACCCACGACTAGGAACATTAAAGGATGTACTCATGGAATACCCTTGTCCCACTAGTATGATCTGTATCATAATCCAGGTAGTCAAGTACACATCATAAGGGCTTTACCAACATGTGAGAGCGAGACAGTATCCGTCTACTAATCTTTATGTTATGGTAAAGAGCAACCAGATAGCATACTATCATGTTGAGCAAGAAAGTTCTCCCTATATATGTCCAAGCATCCATTATAATATACAATCATGTACAATAATGGCCTCTAGGGCATACATATAACTAACAGGATGCTCGTGAAGCCCGAAAGAGAAAAGAAAGTAGCTGGCTGCAAGTGAGTTTTCAAGAAGAAAGAAGGTGACCAAGGGGCGGTTGATACGAGATACAAGGCACGGTTGGTAGCTAAAGGCTATTCGCAGGTTAAGAGAGTTGACTTCAATGAGGTATTTTCTCCGTTTAAACACACCTCTATACGTGTCTTGCTCGGTTCGGTAGCTATGCAAGATTTGGAGCTCGAGCAGCTCGATGCGAAGATTACATTCTTGCATGGTGATTTGGTAGAGAAGATCTACATG
Source organism: Agapanthus africanus (assembly GCA_030015575.1). Lineage (NCBI taxonomy): Eukaryota > Viridiplantae > Streptophyta > Magnoliopsida > Asparagales > Amaryllidaceae > Agapanthus > Agapanthus africanus. The sequence continues at coordinate 15,732,315 of JASDDO010000022.1, forward strand.
AAACAACCCAAAGATTTTGAAGTCGAACGCAAAGAAGACCATGTTTGTTTGCTAGAGAAGTCTCTATGGTTTGAGGCAGGAACCTAGACGTTGGTATAAAAAGTTTGACTCCTTTATGAAAGAAATTGAGTTTACGAGAAGTATGGGCAACGGTTGTGTCTATTCGAAGAAGCTTGCTGATAGTTCTTTCATATACTTGTTTTATGTTGATATGTTGATAGCAGCAAGGTATATGGTTGATATTCATCTCGTTCATCACTACAAACTGAGGATGAGATTAAGTATATGTCGAATGATCCGTATTCGAGTGCGGTGGGTAACATTATATATGCCATGGTTTGTACCCGACCCGATATTTCACATGCAGGTAGCGTTAGTCATTATATGACATCTCTTAGTAAAGGCCATTGTCAGGCAGTGAAATGGATTTTACGATACATGCGATGTACTTCTGATGTGAGGTTGGTGTTTGGGACGAACAACGACAATTTGGTTGGATTCAGCGATTCTGATTATGCGGGTGATCTCGACAGGTGAAGGTCGATCACCAATTATGTATTCTCTTTAAGAGGATGTGCTATCAGTTGCCGTGCTTCATTACAGTCTACGGTAACGTTGTCTACGACGAATGTGGAGTATATGGCCGTTGTTGGGGCCGTTAAGAAAGCGATCTGGTTGAAGGGACTATTTTCGGAACTTGGTATTTAATAGGATACCATAATAGTCTATTGTGATAGCTAAAACCCGATTCATTTGACGAAAGATCATATGCATCATGATAAGATGAAGCACATTGATGTACGGTATTGGTTTGTTCAGGAAGTCGTTGAAAAAGAAGAGATTATTGTGAAGAAGGTTGGCACAACGGATAATCCGGCCGACATGTTGACGAAGTCTCTTTCGGTTAAATTTGAGCATTGCTTGATCTTAATTGGAGTGCGTCGCTCTCATTAAGCTCTTTAGTGGTTTTGTGGTGAATGTGGAGCTATTATTAATTTTATGGAGGAGTGTTGGGAATGCGAGGCAAGGTGGAGATTTATTGTATATGCCTCTCATTCGATCCCTATTTGATTTCCTAATATATTCGGTGTTATCTTGATGGAGATTCGAAGTTATCTGCAAGTAAGGAGGACAGACGTTCGGAGCTACAGCTTCAGACGTCTGTCGATGCTCTATATACACGGTATACTTTGGGCAAACGTTTGCGAACGATATGTTCTTTCGTAAATCTCAAGACCAGACGTCTGAACATCCTTGTTCAGACGTTTAGGGTTGCTCTGTTAATTTGGAGACTCTTTGGCAGATATCAAAGAATTTCTTGTTCAGACGTCTACCGTGTCTTGGGTCGCATAATTGTTGGGAATTTAATTATTTGAATCTATCTTTTCTAATACTATATATAATGTAGTATTTTATAACCCTAGATGAGATAGCCTTAAGTTGGCTTTTGTGATATTTGAGAGAACTTTTTTGTTATTTTGAGAGAGCTAGGGTTTTTGGGGGATTTGTATTCGATCACCGGTTTTGTACTCCTTCATTTTTGGATATTAATAAAGTTTTATCTTCGCCTATTGGTTAATACTCATATTTCTTATTTACTTGTAGTTTGATTACTTCTCTATAGAGTCTGTGTTATTACTTCGTGTGTTGGGGTAAAAATTTACGCCCCATTTGCCAAAATAAAAAATTCAGAAATAAAAAGTCAAAATAAAAGTCAACGGGCTTAAGTGAGCCCCAAGTCAACACAGGTTCATCTAACCCGGGACCGACCCTAAGTTACTGGATCCACGCCCAAGCCGTCTCAAGCCCAAGCGAAGTTGATAATCGAAGAAGGCGAGAACAGAATTATGCGATAAATGAATTTAAATGTAATTTTTATGAATAAATGTAAGGGAATTGAGCAAAAAGCCAAATAATTGTAAAACTCATGGCTTATGTGCAAAAATAAATAAGCACATAGACATGAAGGGTAAAAGCCAAAATTGTAAAGCCCTAGGGGCCCAAATGTACGGTGAAAAGCCTAGATAGGCTTCCATGAAATGAAAAAAATCTCTTCTAAATCATTTTCCAGGGTTTTGGAGACACCTTTTTCCTTCTTCCTTTCTGCGTAGTGCTACCTTTCCTTAAAGATTTTTTTCTTTTTTTATAAAACAGAGAAAGATTCCTTGGCCTTTTCTTTCTTAATCATCCATCAAGGCCTTTTAAAAAAAGAGAGGGAAGAGACTTTTTTTTTTCTTTCTTCTCCCCATCCATCAAATCTACAAGATACGAAGGAAGTAGAGAAGAGGGGGACGCGTCTCGTAAAGACTCGTTACAGCAAGATTTGAAACAAAAAAAACCAAAACATTTTTTTAACCAGAGATCTTGATCGGGATCAGAGGAGGGTGCCTTCATCAAAGGGAAAGCTTTCGGACTTTTCCTTTTGAGGAGACCCTCAGGAATACGGATTTCGATATGTATTTCCCTTTTGGTGGCTTGCGAATGCGGATTTTGATCCGTATTTCCCTTTTTGAATGTGGATTTCGGTTCGTATTTCACTTTTGATGAGTTCGGAGTTTTCCGTGCTTCACCATTTAACATGATAAAATCGACATATCCAGCAGTGATGCTGTCAAAATTTCGTTGAAATTAATATGCTTGATCCCGTCTACAAAGTTAAATAAAAAATAAAAAAAGAACGAATGACAAATAAATTAAAGCCACCACCTGGGGCACCTACAGGGATACCTAACTGTCTCGGACCCGTCACAAGCAGAGAGGTCCCCGCTTGCAAAGTGAAAAAAAAACAAAAACAAAGAGTAGGGAGCCCGCACACGCGGGGACTTCCCCAAAAGTCGGGAGACTTTCCCCACGTGGGGGAGCCCCATTTAAATAATTTTTTTCTTCTCTCTTTCTTTCTTAAAAAAACATAATTAAAAATAGAATCAAATAAAATAAAAATAAAATAAAAAAACACGGCAATAAATAACAAAACATGAATGCATAAATAAAAAACAAAAAAAATGAAATGAACACGCTACATTTATTTTTGAAACACACATTACTGCATTGAGTTCGCATTATTCGCACGACCCGTTAATCATATAGTCACAAATTCGTCGTTCGGGTATAATTCAGCGAGGTCGAAAATTCGGATTCGGAGAACTATTCGGAAAAAATCGGCAAGTGTTCGGGAAAGATTCGGTAAATGTTCGGGAAGGATTTCGAGCAAGAAATTAATATATAAGACGCTAGGTTTTGATTTTGTGAATTATTTGCTGTTTTTTGAATTATTCGCTGTTTTTTCACATAATTCAGGAATAATTCGCGAATTATTCGGCCCGCCGATTAATTCGGCGATTAAGTCGGCTGATCAAAAATTCGTGAATTATTCGCGAATTCGGCGAATAATTCGCGAATTATGTGACTATGGTTAATCAGAGGTTCTCTCGTTTCGGAGCGAGGGGCCGCGACTCCCGGAGATTAAGATTCCACAATCAATAAACCCCAACCTATCCTAGACAGGGGGAATCTGCAAGCTAGTGCATTTCTATTAAGCATACGTTGTCTGTACGGAACCATGCTCTTTCATCCAGATCATCAGCTTTCAACAACAAACAACTCTTAACAATAACCAATCATGTGGCATTTTGAATGTTTGTTAGTCGCAAGTAACGGATGACGACCAGGGCCCGCTCGTTGTTTTTCACTTCTACCTTGTATTCGAATGCCAACAAAGAACCACTTCACATACCTGCTCTATAAGTTCACGTCCGAAATGACATTAAACTAAAATTTCTCAAGCTTTTAAGTCATGTCCGAAATAATATTAAACTAAAATTTCTCAAGTTTTCAAGTTACGTCTGAAATGACTTTAAACTAATGTATGTTAAATTTCCGGGAAAACAAGCTCAGCTTCTTACTCGACCATCGTCGTATACACAATCAAGGCTACTGCCAAAGTGATTCTCCTGTCAAGACTCATACAGCAGGGGCAGAACATCTGATTCGGACTGTCACGCCCCGCTTCCCAGAGTACGCTAAATAGGCGCGTGACATAGCCAACTATGCTACCTGTGGATAAGAAAAAATTCTTCCACGGTCACATTACGGCTGTAGAGATATCAAGAACAGGAAAGTAGACTAAACTATCTAGTACATGTCCGTGAGTCAGAATAAATGAGTCAAGAAATGATAATATGCGGAAGCAAAAGATACAATAAGTGAACCACCTGGAAAGTAAAACTGCATACCGATAGGATCTTCACCGCTCGGTCTAACAGCGGCAATACTCCTGATCAGTCTGCAACAAAGGTAGAGGATCTAGGCCATGCAAAACCCAGACGTCAGCGCGTCATAACATCAAGCAATAATTTATAAATAGGGTAGCAAGACATGCAAGTATTATCATAAAAGGTAAAGCAATTGTAACAGTAATATAAATCAGGGCAGTGACAGGTAGTGTGCAGTGAGTAATCTAAACTGGTCTATTGGGTTAAATACTCTCAAGTCTTTGAAATCAATTTGATGAATCATCGATGTAACTCAATAGTATCCCGTGCGTGCCCGGGACCACGGTCAAGATTCTCGGGCTGAATCCGAGACGTGCCGCTAGGCAGTAAAAGGTAGCATGTACAGATGAGTGATGTCAGCATCATCACCCCGGGGCTGGCCTAGCCCGTAAGACTGATCAGAGCAGGTATCGAACTGTCGAGTTACAAGTCAGGTTTCATCATTGATTTCCCCATACCCCCAAGTTATGTGTTCAAGTCAGGTATTTAAGTAATCAAGAACTAATGCCAACACAGGAACATGTAGGTGCAGGTTTGTCTGGATAGACAACAGGAACGGTCCGTAAGGACTACATGTCAGGTTTGTTGGCATTAGACACAAGATCAGGTAACAGGTCAAGCCATGGTACATCAGGTCAAGTCAAGTAGGGTACGGTACCATGTCGGGTCAAGTAATATGTGTGTTGCAAGTCATGTCAGGGTGTAAAAGATATCATGTGGGTGCTCATAATCAACTAACATAATCATGGTTATGAATAAACAAGCATGGGTATCAACAACACAATAAATTGGCACATGTAATAGGTTAAGCAATATGTGCAGATTAAACTACTTAGCTGTACAGTTATCAGTTTGTGTTTTCAGAGACGGTTTCAACATTATATGAATACAGTATGACAAATATGGATGTTAAAATCAGGTTAATAAGCATTAAGTAATTTAGGGATGCAATGACATGTATAATATGTTCAATGGATGCAATTATAACTAAAACCGGTTAAAGATGCGCACGGATGTCCGAAAAGTTATAAAACTATAAAATGGTAATGTGGGATGTACAACTAAGCAATATGTGATATAAATATTGATATAATAATATTAGTATGGATAGCATATTCAAAGCGATTAATAACTATAAAAGTGGTATTGATTAACCATGCACAAGAAAGTTCCGTTCAGAAATTCAGCGTCACCTTGATTTGTAAAATAGCTTAAAAAATAACAAACGTTCTCTAAAAGGGACGTGTCTTATACTAAAACAATAATTCAATAAGCTTTTCATTTTTGTAAGTATAAGTATCTCAGGTTGTCCCTATAAAAAGCTATGAACATTCGAAGTTGAAAGTTTGCTGCTGGAATTTTCCTGGACAGCAGTTTAGAGACGTATTCATTTGCATTTTGCGTTATTTAAACAATTTATTTTGCAAGTAAATATTTCATAGAGTTATAGTATTCTGAGTTAGCTTCGCAACGAACTAAAGAACGCATACTAATGATTTTTCTATGATTTATAATGAATTTTATAAGGTAAGGTGTACAGTAAATTTCAGATTTGTCGTATCCGCTTTTCAATGACGTTTCATGTGTAAACTATAATATTTTCAAGTGTATAATATTATAAAATGCAGATTATAAACTAATTAAAGATAATAATAAGAAATATTACGACGATATATATTTTAAATGATATGGATGCAGTATAATGTAATCTAGTATGTCACAAGATAAGTTTTCATGATCTAGATTTAAAATGATATAAACGGATGCAAATGGAATATCGAAACGTTATAAAATTAAACATGGGGTACTAGATTTAAACTATAGGTATGATATTTATTTAAATAGGTATAAAATGAATTATATAGCATGTAGCAAGACTAACTTGCCTAGACGGAACAAGAACGGATGTGTACGAAACGTCTTCCGTCGGCGAAATGTCGCGACGCGCGCACGGTACACGGAACGGTTCTAAACAATGCACGAGGGTGATCACGCAAGTCAGGTACGTTCACTGGATCACTCGGATCGTCAGCGACGAGCACGGCTCCAGCGGTGATCACCGGAATCAAGAAACAAGATCAAGAAAAAGAAAGAAGAAAGAAGAAGTAAGAAGAAGAGGTTGTGCATTAAATACGGAAAGAAAAATTAAATAAATAAAATATATATAAATATATATATTCAGAGGAGAGAGAGAAAGAAAGGAGTTGTTATTAAGGTTTAGATTTTAATTTAAAAAGATTTTGTAAGTTATAAATATTTTAAACTGTTAAATTTTAATAAAGATATTAGCTGAAATAAAATTGGATTTTCTGGTAAATACAAATTTAGTCCAAAACATGCCCGGGTCGGGTCTAAAATTTTGGATTTGAAATATGGAAATTATTAGCAAGTTCCAAAAATTAAAATGAAAGATTATGTAACAGAAATGCATACCCCCAAGATCGGACGCACGTACGTGCGCGTAGCCATCCAAACACGTCCGTTTCACTGAACGGGACGAGAACACGATGCAAGGACGCTACCACAGGGTTAGGGGTATCAAGCAGGCTATGAAATGCAATTTTAAATTATTTTTCGTGATTTAAATTGTTATATGCAAAAGATGCGATACTAGACAAAATATCAGTATATACTAAATCATGAGATGTACCAGTCCATGCAACAAGTCAAGATAATTTATAAATAAGAGTCAAACAGGTTCAAGCAAGCGGGTCGGGTCGAATGCAATATAAAGTCTAAAATACCATTCGCACCCAAGATACGCTAAATCAAGAAATATCACGAATAAAGAAAATACGAGAACTGGAATTTGTATAAATAAACTAGGGTGTTACGTTATACCCAACTACAAAAAGAATTTCGTCCTCGAAATTTCCGAGACAAGAGAAGATAACAACCAAGAAACTACAAGCATAAGTATGGAAACCTCCGTCGAATTTCATCTTCACGTTCCCAAGTTGATTCTCCATGTGAGCGATCGCCCCAAGAAACAAGTACGAGAGGGATAACCTTGTTCTTAAGAACATTTTCCCTTCGATCCACAATCAACATCGGTCGTTCCTCAAAGGTCAAATCTTCTCGTACAGTCAGCTCTGAATGATCCAGCACGTGTGCTTCATCTCGAACATACTTACGGAGTTGAGATACATGAGACACGTCATGAACATTCGCCAAAGATTGCGGTAACGCCAAACGATACGTCACCTCTCCAATACGCTCCAAAATCTCAAAGGTCCAACGAGTCGAGGACTAAGCTTTCCTCAACTTCCGAAACGAATCACCCCTCTAGTCGGTGATATCTTCAAGAATACCAAATCACCAACGGCAAACTCTAGAGGTCTTCTCGATGTATCTGCCCAACTCTTTTGTCGGTAGTGTACTGCTTTAAAATGATTCCAAATAGTGTTAACCTTCTCAACTGTTTGCACGATCAAATCCGGTCAAAAAATCTTCGTTCTCCAATATCGTCCCAACAAACAGGTGAACGATATTTGGGACCATACAATACTTCGAATGGAGTCAACTGAATAGTCGCCTGGAAACTGTTATTGTAAGAAAACTCCACCAAATGTAGATGATCCTCCCAAGAACCCTTGAAGTCTAACATGCAAGCTCTCAACATGTTTTCAAGAGTTTGGATCGTTCTCTCTGACTGGCCATCTTCCTGAGGATGATAAGCTATGCTAAATTTCAATTGAGTCCCTAAACTTTCCTGTAAGCTCCTCCAAAAGTGTGATAAGAACCGAGTGTCATGATCGGACACGATGCTCACCGGTACTCCATGCAATCTTACAATCTCCTGCATGTACCGTTCTGCCAAAGTTTCCGTGGATTGACCAACCCGAAAAGGAATGAAATGAGCTGTCTTGGTCAATCGATCAACAATCACCCATACCACATTGTTGCCTTTTGGACTCCGCGGTAGAGCTGTCATGAAATCCATGGTTATATGTTCCCACTTCCACTGAGGAATCGGAAGTGGTTGCAATAAACCAGCAACCCTTTGATGTTCAGCCTTAACTTGCTGACACACCAAACACTTTGCCACAAAGCGAGCAATCTCCCGTTTCATGCCTTCCCACCAGAAATGCTGTCGTGAATCTCGGTACATCTTCGTGCCTCCTGGATGTACGAAATAAGCTGAGCTGTGCGCCTCTTTCATAAGTTCTTCACGAATATCTCCCTTTGGCACACACAAACGGCTACCATATCTCAACGAACCATCTTCATGGATCAGTAAATCTGTTCGAAGTCTAGCTTCAACCTGTTCTCGAAACTTTTGCAATCTAGGGTCCTGCGATTGCGCTGCTTTAATATTTTCGATCAACGACGAATGTACTTGCAGCTACATCAACTGTCCCGAAGAATGCGGTAGCACAACCTCCAAATCAAATCTTCGAAAGTCTTCAATGAGATCCTTCTGTGCAGTCAATATCTGAATTGCTGGTAACCGACTGAGTGCATCCGGCACGACATTAACCTTCCCCAGATGGTACTTAAGATCAAGATCGTAGTCAGTCATCAGCTCCAACCATCTACGTTTCCTTATATTAAGCTCCTTCTGCGTGAACACATACTTCAAGTTTTTATGATCAGTAAAAACCTCGACCTTTTCGCCCAAGAGGTAGTGTCTCCAAATCTTCAAAGCGAAGATCACAGCCGCAAGCTCCAAGTCATGAGTTGGGTAATTCTTCTCATGGGTCTTCAACTGTCTCGATGCGTATGCTACAACCTTCCCATGCTGCATTAAAACGCATCCCAATCCTTTCCCAGACGCGTCGCTGTGAATCACCAATCCTCCGGAATTGTCTGGCACGGTCAGAATAGGAGCGGTTATCAATCTCTGCTTCAACGCCTCAAAAGTTGACGCACACCTATCCGTCCACACAAATGGTACTTCCTTGCGCATAAGCTTGGTCAGAGGCTCAGCCAAACGAGCAGAATTCTCCACGAACCTTCTGTAATAACCGGCAAGTCCAAGAAAGCTTCTGATCTCAGCAACGTTCTTCGGAATCGGCCAATCTCGAACTGCTGCAATCTTTTCGGGGTCAACAACGATTCCATCTCCGGATACGACGTGCCCCAAAAACTTCACTTCTTCAAGCCAAAACTTGCACTTGCTCATCTTTGCATATAATCTTTCTTGCCTCAATGTCTGCAGTGCGATCTTCAAGTGTTCCACATGCTCTTCAATGCTCCTCGAGTAGACCAGACTATCATCGATGATCACCACTATAAACTGGTCCAAGATCGGTGAAAAGATTCGGTTCATCAAGTCCATAAATATCGCCGGTGCATTCATGACTCCGAATGACATCACTAAATACTTGTAATGTCCATACCAAGTTCGGAATGCAGTCTTGCAAATATCTTCTGATTTAACTCGGACCTGATGATATCCGGACCGTAAATCCAGCTTCGAGAATACCCTCGTGCCACTAAGCTGCTCGAACAATTCGCCAATGCGAGGGATCGGGTACTTGTTCTTAATAGTCACCCGGTTTAATTCTCGATAATCGATGCACATCCTCCTTGTGCCGTCTTTCTTCTTGACTAGAAGAACTGGAGCTCCACAAGGTGAATTGCTGCTGCGAATTTAACCCTTCTCTAGCAATTCGGTAACCTGCTTCTTTACTTCTTCTAACTCCACCGGTGCCGTCGGATAGTACGCCTTTGAGATTGGCGCTGCACCAGGAACAAGATCGATCGCGAACTCCACATCTTGTTTTTGGCGGTAAACCCGAGATGTTCTCGAACACGTCCATGAAATCTCGAACAACAGCTGGCGCTTCATCCTTATCAACTTCTATCAACGAAAGAACATTATTTGTCGGCCTAGCCCTAACCTCGACTGGCCCGACAGAACTGCTTCCTCCAGAAAAACAAACTTCGGATGTCCGGGAATCTGGAAAATCACTTTCTTTGCCCTACAATCAATGTGAGCGTGGAAAGTGCCGAGAAAATCCATTCCTAAGACAACAACAAACAAAGGGATACATCGGAATTGAATAATTCTAATGCGGGGAAGACATGATCAAGTAGGATACCTGAAACGATTTCATCTGAAGCCAAATACTGAAGAAGATAAGTACGGTAAACAGAATTCAAGCTTGCGATAAAACATGAACTGGAAAGCAAGAGAAGCAAGGTAATATAACGACCATGAAATAAGGAAGTGAATCAAGACTAGGACTCCAAGTTACTTAAATAGAGTACCGCATTGTAACCATGCTGCAGTTCATAGTTACAATCACATAACTCCACTCAAGTCGCCCAAATCCTAGTATCAGAATCAAGGAACATGAAGAAACATTAGGGAACCAAAAAGGTTTCAAGTCGAGATGCAAAGTGGTTTGCATATCGTCAAGGCAAAGGATAAGAGAAAGATATGATTCAAGAATCATGATAGCAATGTGGCAGGACATGTTCTTAATCACGAGTATTCTGATTCGTGTATTGGGTCCATTACCCAACTACAAAAGAATCAAACTCGATTAACCTATATCCTATGGCTCTGATACCAAACAAACCATGTCACGCCCCGCTTCCCAGAGTACGCTAAATAGGCGCGTGACATAGCCAACTATGCTACCTGTGGATAGGAAAAAATCCTTCCACAGTCATATTACGGCTGTAGAGATATCAAGAACAGGAAAGTAGACTAAACTATCTAGTACATGTCCGTGAGCCAGAATAAATGAGTCAAGAAATGATAATATGCGGAAGCAAAAGATACAATAAGTGAACCACCTGGAAAGTAAAACTGCATACCGATAGGATCTTCACCGCTCGGTGTAACAGCGGCAATACTCCTGATCAGTCTGCAACAAAGGTAGAGGATCTGGGCCATGCAAAACCCAGACGTCAGCCCGTCATAACATCAAGCAATAATTTATAAACAGGGTAGCAAGACATGCAAGTATTATCATAAAAGGTAAAGCAATTGTAACAGTAATATAAATCAGGGCAGTGACAGGTAGTGTGCAGTGAGTAATCTAAACTGGTCTATTGGGTTAAATACTCTCAAGTCTTTGAAATCAATTTGATGAATCATCGATGTAACTCAATAGTATCCCGTGCGTGTCCGGGACCACGGTCAAGATTCTCGGACTGAATCCGAGACGTGCCGCTAGGCAGGAAAATGTAGCATGTACAGATGAGTGATGTCAGCATCATCACCCCGGGGCTGGCCTAGCCCGTAAGACTGATCAGAACAGGTATTGAACTGTCGAGTTACAAGTCAGGTTTCATCATTGATTTCCCCATACCCCCAAGTTATATGTGTTCATGTCAGGTATTTAAGTAATCAAGAACTAATGCCAACACAGGAACAGGTAGGTGCAGGTTTGTCTGGATAGACAACAAGAACGGTCCGTAAGGACTACATGTCAGGTTTGTTGGCATTAGACACAAGATCAGGTAACAGGTCAAGCCATGATACATCAGGTCAAGTCAAGTAGTGTACGGTACCATGTCGGGTCAAGTAATATGTGTGTAGCAAGTCATGTCAGGGTGTAAAAGATATCATGTGGATGCTCATAATCAACTAACATAATCATGGTTATAAATAAACAAGCATGGGTATCAACAACACAATAAATTGGCACATGTAATAGGTTAAGCAATATGTGCAGATTAAACTTCTTAGCTGTACGGTTATCAGTTTGTGTCTTCAGAGACGGTTTCAACATTATATGAATACAGTATGACAAATATGGATGTTAAAATCAGGTTAATAAGCATTAAGTAATTTAGGGATGTAATGACATGTATAATATGTTCAATGGATGCAATTATAACTAAAACCGGTTAAAGATGCGCACGGATGTCCGAAAAGTTATAAAACTATAAAATGGTATTGTGTGATGTACAACTAAGCAATATGTGATATAAATATTGATATAATAATATTAGTATGGATAGCATATTCTAAACGATTAATAACTATAAAAGTGGTATTGATTAACCATGCACAAGAAAGTTCCGTTCAGAAATTCAGCGTCACCCTAATTTGTAAAATAACTTAAAAAATAACAAACGTTCTCCAAAAGTGACGTGTCTTATACCAAAACAAAGATAATTCAATAAGGTTTTTTATTTTTATAAGTATAAGTATCTCAGGTTGTCCCTACAAAAAGCTATGAACATTCGAAGTTGAAAGTTTGCTGCTGGAATTTCCCTGGACAGCAGTTTAGAGACGTATTCATTTGCATTTTACGTTATTTAAACAATTTATTTTACAAGTATATATTTCATAGAGTTATAGTATTCTGAGTTAGCTTCGCAACGAACTAAAGAACGCATACTAATGATTTTTCTATGATTTATAATGAATTTTATAAGGTAAGGTGTACAGTAAATTTCAGATTTGTCGTATCCGCTTTTCAATGACGTTTCATGTGTAAACTATAATATTTTCAAGTGTATAATATTATAAAATGCAGATTATAAACTAATTAAAGATAATAATAAGAAATATTACGACGATATATATTTTAAATGATATGGATGCAGTATAATGTAATCTAGTATGTCACAAGATAAGTTTTCATGATTTAGATTTAAAATGATATAAACGGATGCAAACGGAATATCGAAACGTTATAAAATTAAACATGGGGTACTAGATTTAAACTATAGGTATGATATTTATTTAAATAGGTATAAAATGAATTATATAGCATGTAGCAAGATTAACTTGCCTAGACGGAACAAGAACGGATGTGTATGGAACGTCTTTCTTCGGCGAAATGTCGCGACGCGCGCACGGTACACGGAACGGTTCCAAACAACGCACGAGGGTGATCACGCAAGTCAGGTACGTTCACTGGATCACTCGGATCGTCAGCGACGAGCACGGCTTCGGCGGTGATCAACGGAATCAAGAAACAAGATCAAGAAGAAGAAAGAAGAAGAAGTAAGAAGAAGAGGTTGTTTATTAAATAAGGAAAGAAAAATTAAATAAATAATATATATATATATATAAATATATATATTCAGAGGAGAGAGAGAGAGAAAGTAGTTATTAAGGTTTAGATTTTAATTTAAATAGATTTTGTAAGTTATAAATATTTTAAACTGTTAAATTTTAATAAAGATATTAACTGAAATAAAATTGGATTTTCTGGTAAATACAAATTTAGTCCAAAATATGCCCGGGTCGGGTCTAAAATTTTGGATTTGAAATATGGAAATTATTAGCAAGTTCCAAAAATTAAAATGAAAGATTATGTAACAGAAATGCATACCCCCAAGAACGGACGCACGTACGTGTGCGTAGCCATCCAAACACGTCCGTTTCACTGAACGGGACGAGAACACGATGCAAGGACGCTACCACAGGGTTAGGGGTATCAAGCAGGTTATGAAATGCAATTTTAAATTATTTTTCGTGATTTAAATTGTTATATGCAAAAGATGCGATACTAGACAAAATATCAGTATATACTAAATCATGAGATGTATTAGTCCATGCAACAAGTCAAGATAATTTATAAATAAGAGTCAAACAGGTTCAAGCAAGCGGGTCGGGTCGAATGCAATATAAAGTGTAAAATACCATTCGTATCCAAGATACGCTAAATCAAGAAATATCACGAATGAAGAAAATACGAGAACCGGAACTGGTATAAATGAACTAGGGTGTTACACGGACCCATCCTATTCTCTTCAATCTCCATCAGCGCCCTTGCCGCGGAGACCCCAATGAGTTGAATCAACAGACCGGCCTAAAAAAAGGCCGAACATCATAATCGCAAGGATGCCGAACCAAAACACAAATCGATGTTTGGGCGGCTTTCTATCTCTCCCTCTGGAGGAAAAGCCCAGGTGAGGCCCATGATGACCGCAAATGCAAGTGTCTTCTCTAGATCGTCTGTCGGTCGGCCCGAAACGGCCGACAAGGAACTTATGTCCGGCAAGCCCTTGAAATCGAAGAGTTGAAGCAGAAACGGCTCAGATATTGAGCCAATAAGAGGGCTAAAGTTACCGCAAAATTGTAGTTCGTCGGGTTTCATGAACATGGCTACCCCGCGACAAAAACCAAATCTACCGTAAAAATCAACAATTCTTTCGAACCCCTAGGGTCGGCGCAGAAGTATGTTATGGCTGCGCGGATCAAGAAGATGGCGATTCAATGAGTTCTGCAAAGAGACGTGTTTAAGCCCCAGAATCAAAAGCATAGCACTGTCTCATCAAGGGCATGCCATGCTCCACTCGCTGGGTAAAATCAAAAGAAAGAACTCAAACAGAGGATACCGGTTATATCCAAAACCCCGGTCGGACCGACTATATCAAGCAACGACCGGTATCACAACCACGATAAAGATACTTCTGCGCCGACCGGTATCACAACCATTCTACAATAATGGTCCAAAAGCCCAGCAAATATCTCTGCCAATGATGTGGCAATGGAAGGATATACAATCCACACGGTCTATATGGTGAGACTCGAAAGAACAAGTTTTTCTACGCTTCACAACCATGATAAAAATACGGTTGCCGCTGCTAAATCCCGGATTGGTTCAGATGACTCTACTTGGGCATCTGGACAAAAAAGAATCCGGAATTCCTGAGGAGTCAGACGGCAGTGATAGCCCGGTCTCCGTCCACAAAAAATATGGAACGTGCAATGTTCCTAGATTTTCAAAAGCAGCTTCATGACAAAGACAAAGCGTCGACAAGGCCAAATGAAGAATACACGCACAACTTCGACCCCTAAGCCTGTAAATTGGGAGTCAATAAAAAAACCCATAAGTCGTTAAATTAGGAACAAATAAAATCCTCTAAAGGCGAATGATGAGTCACTTCTGGCACTATTCTAGTGCAGCGATGCAGATGCCAATCGAAATCCAAATCTCCCAATGGAAAAATGATGAGTCACTCTTGGTACTATGCTTCAGTGTTAGCGTGCTGATGTCGAAACAAAACCAAAATTCCAAACTCTCTTAAGGCAAATTATGAATTGCTTCTGGCACCCGTGCTCCAGTGTTAGCAACGCACATGCCCGCCCGAAAACCAAAATTTCAACTCAAATCCAATCAAACTCTATAAAAAGGCCAGTCCACAAGCGAAAGGGGCACGGATTAAAACCTGAAAAGAGTTCGTGAGTAAAAACAGCGAGACTACCTATGAGCCTGTGAAAACCCGCAAGGGCGCAAGCTCGTACGAAAAAATGTCCAAGTCTCACTTGACAGCTACTTCTAAGCTTAAAGAAGGTCCTGCCAAATAAGGCAGGAATCAGACAAATCAAATCAAAGTCCCATCCAGCAGAATTTCCAGGTTTAAAAGTCCCGCTGGACAGATAGTAAACTCCAAATCAAATCAAGCAATGATCTCTATGTCGCCAAAAGGGAAGCAACGACCTCCACGTCGTAAAAAGGGAACCAAATCAAGCAACGACCTCAACGTCGCAAAAAGGGAACCAAATCAAGCAACGACCTTCACGTTGCTAAAAGAAAAGTAACGACCTCCACGCCGCCAAAAAGGAATTAAGCAACGACCTCTAATCAAGCAATGGCCTCCTACGTCGCCAAAAGAGAACCAAGCAACGACCTCCACATCGCCAAAAGGGAAGCAACGACCTCCAGGTCGCAAAAAGGGAACCAAATTAAGCAACGACCTCTACGTCGCCAAAAGAGAACCAAGCAACGACCTCCACGTCACCAAAAGAGAAGTAAAGACCCTCACGTCGCCAAAAGGGAATCAAGCAACGACCTCCACGTCGTCAAAAAAGCTAAGCAACAACTTCCACGTTACCAAAAGAGAACCAAGCAATGACCTCCATGTCGCCAAAAGGGAAGCAACGATCTCTACGTCGCAAAAGCAATGACTTCTACGTTGCAAATACGGAACGAAGTACTGATCTCCATGTCGTCAAAAGGGAACAAGCATAGACATCCACGTCGCCAAAACGGAAGCAAATCAACCTCTCCATGAAAGATCCATCAATTTCATGCTCATGACCCATACACGTGTGCATTTATTGATGGAGACACTTTATTGGGGTAAAAATTCACACCCTATTTGCCAAAATAAAAAAACTAGAAATAAAAGGTCAAAGTCAAAGTCAACGCCTAAGTCAACGCAGGTCCGACTAATTCGGGTCCGACCCCAAGTAACTGGATCCACGTCCGTCTCAAGCCCAAGTGAAGCCATCATCGAAAAAGGTGAACAGAATTATGCGATAAATGAATTTAAATGTAATTTTTATGAATAAATGTAAGGAAAATGGGTAAAAAAACAAATAATTGTAAAACCCATGGCTTGTGTGCGAAAATAAATAAGCACATGGACATGGGAGAAGTAGAAGCCAAAATTGTAAAATCCTAGGGGCCCAAATGTAATGTGAAAAGCCTATATAAGGCTCCCATGAAATGAAAAAAATTAATTTTCTTCCCAATCATTTTCTAGGGTTTTGGAGACGTCCTTTTCCTTCCTCTATGTCTCTCCTTTCACGTAGGTGTTGCCTTTCCTTCAAGAATTTTTATTTTATTTTAGAAAACAGAGAAAGATTTCTTGGCCCTTTCTTTCTTATTCATCCATCAATAACCTTTAAAAAAAGAGAGGGAAGAGACTGTTGTTTTTTTTCTTCTCCCCATCCATCAAATCTAGAAGATACGAAGGAAGTAGAGGAGAGGGGGACACCTCTCGTAATGACTCACTTGCAGCAAGATTCGAAACAAAAAAAAATCAAAGACATTTTTTTAACCAGAGATCTTGATCGAAATCGGAGGAGGGTGTCTTTATCAAAGGGAAAGATTTCAGGTTTTTCCCTTGGAGGAGACCTTTGGGAATACGGATTTCGATTCGTATTCCCTTTCTGGTGGCTTCTGAATGCGGATTTTGATCCGTATTTTTCCTTTGGAATGCGGATTTTGGTCCGTATTTTCCTTTTGGTGAGTGCGGAGTTTTCCGTGCTTCATCGTTTAACATGATAAAATCGACAAATCTAGCGGTGATGTTGCCAAAATTTCGTCTAAATTAACATGCTTGCTCACGTTTACAAAGCTAAACAAAAAATTTAAAAAAAGAACGAATGGTTAATAAATTAAAACCACCGCCTCAGGCACCCTACATGGATACCCAACCGTCGGGGACCCCTCACAACCGAAGAGGCCCCCGCTTGCAAAGTACGAAAATACAGATAAAAACAGAGAAGAGAGTCCGCACCTGCAGGACTTCCCCAAAATTGGGGAAGGTCCCCGCAAGTGGAGACTCTCCCCCATGCGGGGACCTCCCCAACGTAAGGGAGCCCCCCATTTTCCTGGGAGCTTCCCCATCCATTTAAATAATTTTTTTCTTCTTTCTTTCTTAAAAAAATATAATTAAAAATAGAATAAAACCAAATAAAAATAAAATAAACAAACATGGTAATAAATAACAAAACATAAACACATAAATAATAAACTAAAAAATGAAATTAACACGCCGCATTTATTTTTAAAACACATTCCTGCATTGAGTTCGTATTATTCGCACGACCTGTTAATCGGAGGTTCTCTTGTTAAGGAGAAGGGGTAATTAACGACAGTTTAGTCCGCGGTTGCCGGAGATTAGGATCTCACAATCAATAAACCCAGCCTATCCTAGACAGGGGGAATTTGTACATGCCTAATAAGCTAGCACATTCCTATCTCAATAGGATGGCGAAAAACACTCTACATTGTGATCATCTTGTCGCAACAATAATGAATTATTTGGATCATCCATTTCAAAAGCCCCTCATGATATTTTAGGTCCAATCTAAGGAGTCACCTTAGGGCCTATAAGCAATGTGTGTGTGATTCTTTTTTCTGTATTATTTAACTTGTAAGATTTTGTAATAGTACATTCAAGACAATTTTTTTTGCTTTGTTTTTTGTAGATCAATAAGGGACCAATTAAGAAAGGCATATAAAAATGAAGAAGAAGATATCCATACAAGGCTAATGAAGAATAATTATGGATCTGTTCCTAAATGGTGGTTCTACTTGAACTTGTTCTCCATGATTGGTTTAGCAATTGCCGTCTGTGAAGGATTTAAAGAACAATTCCAGATTTCTTACTGGGGTGTTCTATTAGCAACTGCCATGGTTAGCTTGTTCGTACTTCCTAATGGAGTTCTTTCAGCGACTGCTAATTCGGTAAGATCAACTCTTGTTGGAACCACATCTTTTTCATATGTAGATATTTCAACATAGAATCATAGTGCTAAAGATTAATTACGAAACTGTAAATTTTTATCTATCAGGTTCTTCATTCATTTGAACTCTTTTGCAGCAATTAGGCATAGGCATCTTATCGGAGCTCCTGATGTCATATATTGATCCAGGGAAACCTATCTGTAACTTGACATTTAAAAACTTTAGTTCTGGGAGCCTGTATGCATCGTTGTCCTTTACTTCTGAATTCAAGCTTGGTCACTATTTGAAGATTCCTCCAAAATCGATGTTCCTTATTCAGGTAACAATTTAAAATTTCTGAAGAACACGAGATGTTTTGAGCGCTCTCTCATGATAGGATATGCTTATTAGTTCAAAACAAGCTATTGGCACATGTGTAGGAACTTCCGGTCTATCAGTGATATTAGTAGATTCCACTTAAGTTGGAATTTCGAAGTGGTATTTATTTGGCAAAGGTGATTTCGTAATCCAACTTTCTCAAGAGTTCACGAACTGTTTATCTTTTATTGTGAAACATGGACAGTGAGGGTTCCTAGCCAAAAGAGCTATTAAATTGAAAATATGAAATGATATATAAAGTAAAATCCAAGTTTGATGTACAAAAGGATCTCCAACAAAATTTATTTTCCAAACAAGGAGAAGAAAAATAGCTAAATCTCTGTTTCAGCAAGCTTTCTTCATAAATCGTCGAATCTAGGATATCATGTCGATGGACATTTCTTTCTCACCGAAGCCCTTTTCCAAAATTACTATAGAGCAATTATTTACGAGGAACTGCTAAATTTCTCCCACTCAAGATGCACCTAGCACACCAACAGGAAACCATATGACATATATCCCACATTTTCATAATAATTCTTATAGCCCTTTCAGTCATCCACAGCGAGGACAAAGAACCCAGACTCTTTTAATGTTTCAAAAATGTTTGTTATTAGCTTACGTAGACATCACGAAATGAAATTTTGAATTATATCTTCACCCTGTCTCTAATTTATTGTTAGATAGAGATATGTTGTCCGTTACTTTTGTTAGTATGATCCAAAGTGAGAACTCTCTTCAATCGCAAGCTCACATGAATATTAGATTATTAGGTCTAGTGGAACCTTACACTTTCATGGCATCGATCCTAGGCGCAATATGAGATTTCAATCACTACAGAACTTAGTAGAGATTTGCTAGAAAAAAGATCATTAGCTCCCAATCATATTTCTAAACGCTTTTATATTACGAGAGATTAGGAGAAGTGACTAAAGTAAGAAAATTGATTTCTATTGATTTTCTTCCGGATTTGGGATGCCAACTGCAATCTTTATTTCTGAACTCTCTCTTGGAGAAAACCGACACACTTGCTCTCACTAATTCCCAGAGCTGTTGAAAGAATAACAAAGGAAAATCGTCAAGCCGAGAATTTATCCCCAACTAAAAAATTAAAAATTAAACCCTCAAAATTCTGAGCATCCCAAACACTCAATATCATAGATTTTATCAAGCACAGGACCTACTCTGCAAATGCCCTTGCTGCCAAAAGCCAAGTCTCATTAGAAACTTCTTGACCTTCATGCATATTTAAATAAATCCTATTTTCCCTCCTCTTATCATTTAGTTATTTTATGGTAATATACATGCTATTGCCCCTTTCTCCAATCCATTAACTTCGATTTTCTCCACATACTTTTTTTTTTATATATAAGATTTCTTTTTTCAGGGTTTTTTTATAACTATGATATTTTGTAGCTATATTCCTTATACTTCCTTTGTTTATGTCCACAATATAATTTTATTTTCCCTGTCCACACCGATACTCTTAGTTGTTCCATTGAGAACTCTTGCACCTTTTTCTACTCCATTGAAGTTGGTGAACATATCAATTGTAGAGATAGAAAACAGTAGGATTACATCTATCAAAAAGCAACCAATCTTTAAGACCTTTCGTTTTGGCCGTATCTTCTCAAGCTTCAAGATCTTGAGCTTCAACGCCTGAGCACCAGGGTCCATAAACACCGATATATGATTGGACAATTACTAGCCAGATCTTGGACAAGAATAAGAGAATTATTTTTTTCATTCAATTAAAATTAGAAGTTTATAAAATTGCGGTAGAACCCCATTATCTCTTAATGTAAAGTTTTTGCCGTCACGGGAACATGGACTGATTATTTAACTTACATCTTTTCCGTATTTCTAATTAAGCGGTTCCTCACGGTTTTTTGTGCATGATTTAACCACTTGCTTGTCAATCCGTAACAAGTGCAGATTGTAGGTGCTACATTCGGAACTATTATCAACTTCAGCATAGGATGGTGGATACTGGGCTCAATTAAGAACCTCTGCCGTCCAGATTTGCTGCCAAAGGGAAGCCCCTGGACATGCCCAGGAGAATGGGCATCCTATAACGCCGGAGTCACATTTGGTCTTGTTGGTCCAAATAGAATGTTTTATCCTGATGGAACATACCGGTGGGTTTTCTTATTTTTCATTATTGGGTTGCTCGCGCCTGTGCCCGTATGGATACTGTCGCGAATTTACCCTGAGAAGCGATGGATTATGCTCATCAATTTTCCAGTTATATTTTCAGCGGGTAGCTGGATGCCCCCTGCCACTGCCTTAAATTTCTGGTCTTGGTTCATTGTCGGGGTGATTTTCAATTACTTCGTGTTTAACAAGTACAAAGGGTGGTGGGCGAAGTACAACTATGTGTTATCGGCAGGGCTTGATGTTGGGACTGCTTTTACGGCTCTATTGGCATCCCTTGCCCTTAACCTCGGAGGCGTTTATGGGCCGGATTGGTGGGGATTGGCTATGGATGACCATTGTCCTTTGGCCAAATGTCCCACTTCTCCAGGAATTAGTGTTCAAGGCTGCCCAGTAATTCAATGATGGAATTACTGATTTTTTGAACAAGTTCTGTTGTTGTGGAGTGATATGTATGTCGAATTGTCCGACTGAATTTACTCTCATCCTTGCCTAGTAGGCTGCCCTGCTTGTTGCCATAATAATATTGAAGCTGCACAAGTACGTAGCTGATGCTACATAAATTGAATCTTTGCGTGTGCGCACGCCCGCGCCCACTTGCATGTATATTGGTTAACCTAAAATACATGCATATATTCAGTTTAAATGCCACTATCAAAATAAAGCAAGGATTCAGGATGTGCTCGGGTACTCTTAAAATAAAAATAAATAAAAAAAACTTGATTTACCAGCTCCTTGACAATTGAAATTACATATATAATTCATCATAGTAAGAATTTATACATATATGCACAATATTGTAACATGCTCATTCATTTCCTTTTTTTTTTGTCCCTTTTATCTTCTTTAATTTATTCCTTCTTGTCTTTTTTCTCAGCAACTTGCTGCGTTTATTTGTTCCAAGAATTAAAATGATCATCAAGCTAAGACCCCAGTACTCAAGATTATTCATAACTGAAGACTTGGGGAAAGGACAGTATGCTACCAAGCCCTAACTGAATACTTGGTTATCCAATGTTTAACAGCAAAGCAGCACGTGCAAGTTTAATCCTGACAGTTGCATGAAAAATTGGATTTTTCTTGAATTTTTATAGGGACAAGATCACATCTCTCTGATCTTTAAATATATATATATAATAAAGAGAAGAAGAAGAGAAGTTAAGGAAAAAAAATAGATCATTAGTTCTTTTATGTGATAAGAAAATTAACACGTTCATTAATTAAATATCATCCAAAATATCATTTGCCTAACTGCCTTGCTTTAATATCCTCATTTTGTATCATGATTTCACCAGGAGAAAACATAGACATGTATAATAAAGCTCCTCCAGTTTTATTCAATAGATAAGAAAACATAAGATTAACTTCCAAAGCGCGCACACGCGTGGCCAGGACCAGGTCACATGATCTCAGCATCATCACACAACAAACCAATAAAAAGGAAAATAAGAAAACACATGCATGAACACAAGAAAGAAACAACCTAAATAAGAGAGAGTTAACCAAGCTAGCTACTGGAGGAGACTAAGAGATTGATCGACCCTCGATCTAGGGCAGCTTCTGCACAGCAGCCGCAGCAGCAGCCCTCAGTGCTGGAGGGCAGCAAACCTTTAACGCAGGGCAGCAGGTCCCAATCTGATCCCCTGAAACGGCTGGACGAGCCGCGAGCCCAGCAATGAGTAGGAGTGCAAGAAGAGAAGCAATGAGAACAACGTTGACCATAATTGAGGCCTTCATGATTTCTTTTTCTTTCTTAGAGAGAAGTTGAAGTAGTAGCTAGTGTGGTGTGTGTTTTTGCACTTGGTGGCTGCCCTTTCTTTGTATATTTATAGGCCAAAAAACAACTAGCTTCTTGCCTTTAATTTCACGACTTTCCTGCTAATTAACGCTAGCACTACAGTAATTTTGACACTAATTTTGAAGAAAAGTTAATGAAGGCTAAAAAGGAAAAAGAAAAAAGAAAAAAAAAAGGGAAATGATTTATTATATATGATGCATACATTCAACTCCCTGTATGTCACATGATCAAATCAATCATGATGCACTCCTCAATTTTCCTAAAAACCTTCATGCTTTAACTTTAATTTACCCCCTCATTAAATCGCATGGCTCTTCTTTGCAATTTATTTTCTTTTCCCTTAATTGATTGAACTATATATGTTAGACACTACTACAATATGGGGTTGCCCCTACGGATGATGAAATCCGTAGGGACAGATTTTTCTTACCCCTACGGACTAAGCCGTAGGGCCAAATGGTTGTCCCTACGGTGCCTGACATTTTAATTTAAAAATATTAAATCTTAATTTGTTGTTTGGCCCTACGGAGCCGCAAACCAATAACCTACGGTTATGTCCGTAGGGGCATCTAAATGGGAATTTAATAAAAAAAGGCACAGAAATGCCCTACGCCTCGATCTCGATCTTTCCCTCTCGTTCCCAAAATTTTCTCTCGTTCCCGCATCTCCAATTTTCTCTTCGTCGCCACCGCGCGCCCTCCGTTCTCAGCCCGCCACCGCCTTCCGTTCTCGGCCCACCACCGCCCTCGTTCTTCCTCGTCGAGTTCCTCGTCGCCGATTGCGTGCGTCGTCAACCGCCAAGCGTCTCCGTCGTCTCCTCCACTGTCTACAGGTAAGTAAATCTCCAATTAAACATAATTGTGATGATGTTAGGGCTAGTGTTCAGGGTTCGGGTAGGGATGAAGGTTAAGGTTAGGCATCGGGTTCAGTTTATGTTAGGGTTAGGGTTAGGGTTAGGGTTAGGGTTGGGGCTCGGCTGGGGCTGGGGCTGCGGTTGGGGTTTAGCTGGGGCTGGGTCTGGGGTTAGGGTTAGGTTGGGGTAGGGCTGGGCTGGGCTGGGGCTGGGGTTAGGATTAGGTTGGGGTTGGGGTTTGCTGAATTTGGCAAACCTGAGAAGAATTTCCAGCAATTTTAGCCTAGTTTGATTACTATAATTATTGTTGATCGAGAAAATCTTGGGTCCTTCTAATCAAACATTGTTTGTTACTGTATGTTCAACGAGTACTGATAAAAGAAAAAACCGATTTCAAGTGGAAATTAGGTATGTACAATGTTCTAATATAAAAATTAAGAAATCCCTTTTATTTAAATATAAAGCATATGTTTCATGTTAACAATAGGAGTTTGGCTTCAAGCATGGTTAATTATATATGGATCTATGTTTATAATTATGAAAAAGAGTATCAACTTAGAACTATCATACTATCATGTTGATCTGCATGGTGATCTGATGAATGTGTCTAAATTTTATATAATCTCCTAGAAATACCTTGATGCCTTGTATCGATAAATTTCAGGTTAATTAGTTAATTAGGCATATGGATTGTTATATTATAGGTGAGCCGAATATCAAGAAATTGTAGAATTATTGGATTTATGAGTTTTGATAAACATTGATTTGATAAAAAAAAATGGTAATTTGTAATATCTTAGTTTTTCCCAAGTTAGGGCTTCAAGCCAAGGTTGTTCTCCTCGTCGCCACCGCCGGTTTCGTCGCCACTGCAGTTCTCGTCGCCACCGCGGTTCAGGTCGTCGCCACCGCCGTTCAGGTCGTCGCCCCAACCCCAGCAGCCGTTCAGGTGAGTAAATTTCGAGGTAAGTTAAAGAATTTATTGGATTATTTTGGGCTTAGGGTTCATGGCGTGCGAGTTGGGGTTGGGCTGGGGTCGCGGTCGCAGTCGGGGTCGGGTTAGGGTTGGGGCAGGGGCTGGGCTCCGGGGTCGGGTTCGGGGTCGGGGTAGGGTCGGGGTCGAGGTCGGGGTCGGGGAAGGGTCAATTTATCAAATTTTTTATTGGGGGTGCGGCTGGGGCTGCGGGCTGGGCTGCGGCTAGGGCTAGGGTTGGGGCTGGGGCTGCGGCTAGGGCTGTGCGTCCTCCAGAGGGCGATCATAGGATCGGTGAAGTGAGGTGGCTGGATATGAGATACGATGGATTTCCATGTGTTCAATGGAATGCTGAGGGTCAGAGTCGGTTATTCATATATCTCCCAAAAAAGAATGAGTTTGTTACCAAAGGTGTATTGACTTCTACATCAAGGAATATCAGTTATATGTCATCCAGTGACTAAGTCTGTTTCTGGCCCAACCATATTTATGAATCGTTTCTTCTTTTTCCTTACGTATATTTACTAGTTCAGACTATATGCACCTCTGCAATCAACGCCGAGAACTTGTACATTATAGGTTAATAGACATATGCTATGAATTCACGGTGCATATCGAATTCATGATATGTTATAGTCCCTCATTATTTTTACTGTGGTGAGAAAGCAGTCGCTGGTGGCCACAAGCCATAGAATTGGCAGTTGTCCTACCTGCGATAACATCTTACAAATCATCAGTAGACATCTCTGTTATATTAATCTTTTAATGTCTGCATGCATGCATGTTTATTTGCATATTTCCACTTGTTTGTGCCATAGTTTTTGTGTGCGTGTGTGCGTGTGTGCCACAGTTATATTTACTTCTACATCAAGGAATATCAGTCGCATGGCAGGATTTAGTCCGGTTTTGGCCTAACCGCATTTATGAATTTGTCTTTTAGATATTTTCCTGAGTGTCACATCGTTCTCACCCAAGTTTGTAAGCCATGTTCATTATTCTTTCAATTCTTTTAACTTGAATATGCCAGTTATTGTTCCGTTTACTATAAAGTTGCAACAAAGAGTTTCTGTTAGCACTTCCATGCACCCTTTACATGTTTTTATCATATCCACTCCTATCTATCCAGAAAGTCAACATCTTCTGGTATTTGTTTTCAAAAAGAAAAGATAAGAGAGGAAAAGATATTTGTCCATCTCATATTTGAGCCATACTTTTGATTTTCTTGCAGATTCTGGGTTGATTTTCTGTGATAATTCATAAACTTAGTAATATTTGTAATGTTTCTTCTTGTTAGTCTAACTTTCCTCTTATGAATGCCAACACTGCTTTTGCCCTTCTTTTCTTCGTGGCACATGATATCTTGCACCTCTCCTCTCGAAAACTTATTTTCTCCTTGTTCCCCCAATCAGAGCAAGGCTCTGTTTGAATTTTGAAAATTCAAAATTTTGAAGCAACGCTTCAGATCCCGTGCGCTGCGCGCAATTTTCCACGTGTCAGAAGTTGACTCGGCAGCACAACGTCCAAGGCAGTGCGTCCAATCAGAGCAAGGCTCTTTAAAAAGCAAAAGCAACACTCAACTGCGCAAGCACGCTGCTGCGCGACACGTGTCTGCGCAGTTGCGCAAACGCTGTTGCGCAAGCGCGCCGCTGCGCGACACGTGTCTGCGCAGTTGCGCAAACGCTGTTGCGCAAGCGCGCCGCTGCGCGACACGTGTCTGCGCAGTTGCGCAAACACAACTGCGCAAGTGCAACACGTGTCTGTGCAGTTGCGCAAGCACAACTGCGTAAACGCACCTCTGCGCGACACGTGTCTGCGCAGTTGCGCAAACACAACTGCGCAAGTGCACTGCAGCGTGACACGTATCTGCGCAGTTGCGCAAGCACAACTGCGTAAACGCACCTCTGCGCGACACGTGTCTGCGCAGTTGCGCAAGCTCAGCTGCGCAAGCGCTTCACTGCGCGACACGTGTCTGCGCAGTTGCGCAAGCACAGCTGCGCAAGCGCCTTACTGCGCGACACATGTCACGCGCTGGTGAGTTGCGCAACAACAGAATGAAGATTTAAGGAAATCTTTTCTGTTCTTGTTAAAACAAGAAGATTTCTTCTGTAAAACAGGGGCCTTTGGATCAAAGATCCAACGGTGGGGAAAATTCCCCAAATCACTCAGGAAAAGATTTATTGAACAAATTTAACTAATTTTTTAGCACTATAAAAAGGACCCCAAACCTTATTTCAAAGGATCATCTGGTTTTAAAAAAAAAGAAAGAAGAGAACTTTTGAGAACTGCAGGAGAACACAAAAAGAAGGTAAAAACCTTTTAAAAGAAGAGAGAATTCTCTTAGGAATAGATCATTGATCTAAGAAAAAGATCAATGATCTTCAACAAATAAATAAAAATAATAAAAAATAGTGCCTTGCACTTGCTATGAACCTTTGGTTCTCTGAAACAAAGAAAAACTTGTTTTTCTTTGATCCAAATCATGGGATAAAAAGTGCTCTGCACTTCTGTTCTTGAATCTAAAAGATTCTTGGTGCTTTGCACAAATGCAATGCATTACTTGAAGGGCCATGCCTAAATTAAAAAGACCTAGCAGACCAAAATAAATTGCAAAGCAATAAAAAGGGCAGAGCCCAAATGAAATTGATGCTTTGCATCATTTATAAAGGGCAGAGCCCAAAACAAATTGATGCTCTGCATCTTTTTTGGGCAAAGCCCAAATAAAAATAAAAAGAAATGCAATGCAAAAGCAAATAAATGTTGGACATTTTCAACTGGACTTAGCCCAATCATGGCCATAAGTCCTTAAATTAAATTGACTGAGCAAAATGGCTCTCCTAAATCAATCTACATCCGGTTCGAGGGTACATCTCCGAACTCCTTTGACATCCATCGTTGTAATTCCTCAACGACGTCAAAGAGGTGACGAGTCCCAACGACCACACACCCATATGGACTGCGGGGTCCTTAAACTCGTGGACCGAGACGTCCTTAAACTAATATCGGACCGAAACGTCCCTAAACTAATATCGGACCGAAACGTCCCTAAACTAATAACGGACCACCACGTCTTTAAACTGGAATATGGACCACCACGTCCTTAAACTGGAATATGGACCACCACGTCCGTAAACTGGAATATCGGACCACCACGTCCCTAAACTGGCGACGGACCACTACGTCCCTAAACTAGAAAGTGGACCACTACGTCCCTAAACTGGAACAATAGAGCCTCCAAATGCTCTTTTGCCGGATCTAAACGGTCCCGTTTAAGTTGATCTTAGCCCCAAATACGGCTAACGTATCCTTAGACATTTAAAATGAATGATAAAACCCCAAATCAATTTCGGCTCAATGGTACATCTCTGAACTCCTCTGACACCCGTCGTTGTAATCCTTCAACGACGTCAGAGAGGTGACGAGTCCTGACGGCCATATATTAAATGGATCATTACGTTAAGTTGATCTTAGTCTAAAACAGGACTAACGTATCCTTGACGAACGTTTAAGTCGATCTTAGCCGCAACGCGACTAATGCATTCTTAAACTAAAAACACCAAACCCAAATCTAAGTAAATACGGATTTGGACTAATCCACGTCCTACGGGCGACGGCATTACTCAGTCTCCGTATACAATCCACGGGCAACCACAAACAAAACAAACATACACGACACGAAGTGAAATTCTGGAGAAGGAGAAAGTTGTTACCGCGATGCGGTAGCGTAATTAACTGCAGGGGCTTGCGCCTGCAGGGAAGAGCGTCTCCACAATAAAAAAACCCCTCACCCTGAGGGGGAATCTGACGAAGTCTGCTACATCGGCCGTATCCGTCTAAAGCTCCGATACACGGTGCCATAAATCAACTTGGCATCTTCGGAGAGGTAGACGGATAAAACCACATGGCATCTGCCCCGAGTCTCAGGCAAGACGCAAAGTCTAGGCCGGCCATTCGGAGGGGAACAGATTCTGGCACGCCCGGTGGGACCTTTTCCTCTTTCCACTCCACACTTCGTGTGTCGTCTTCGCGAACCAATCGCGGTTTGTTAAATGGTTGCCTTTGGATTTCAAGTTGCTAAGATTTGGTCTTTTGTCTGGCGCAGAACTCAAGCATCCATGGATTCTAACTGCACCAAATGCGCGAAGCACCACTGCAACGGACGCTCCACCTCACCGAGAGGTGTAACATATGGGCCCCAAGCGGCCTCTTTCCTCGCTCTGCCGGTAGAACAGGTGACCCAGGCCACCACCGGCCTGTTTTTCGGGACCATGGTCCCACCTACAAGCTTCTTTATGCCGATATCCGCACCGGAAGCGAACAAGAAGTCGGTGTTCGACCGGCTCACTGCTACCACGACCCCTGTCAACGGGTCGCCCGCTACTAAACCGACAGCCTCCGTTTTCACCAGGCTAGGTCAGAACTATAAAGTGGTCGTCCCAAAGAGGGCAACGGCCGCTGCTTTGGAAGTCGTTAAAGCGGCTTCTCCAATCAGAGAGTCGGTCTTCACAAGATTGACGGTTCCCACTCCTCCCCCAGCTGGTCAAAAGGCATCAGTCTTCGATAGGCTGACATCGGCAGTTACCCCACACTCAAACAGGGGGCAACCAGAAACCATCTCGATTTCCGAGCCAGTCCCAACGGCTCGTCGTGCGCGACGTCGCCATTGGCAACGAGTAAGGAAAACATGGGGCAACTCCCCCTCAGGGCTAACCCCACCTGCTCCAGTGGTGGAGGTCAACGCTGCTGTTCCAACTGGGAACAACTTTGAATTGTTGAGGAAGGTGAGAAAGAACTCTCTAATTGCTACATTGAAAAGATCTCCTCCGCCTATGGAAAAAGCTCCGGAGACAAAGCAGGAACAGCCCCCTCAACGGCTGTCGTCAAAAATTTATAAAGTTTGGCGGAGGGTTCAAGACTCCGTGATTGACCCAGACCACTTTCATCGCCAGAAAAAGGCAAAGGTGGAAAAGGACAAAAACCGCCCCATTAAACAGCAGGGGGCAACAAATGCTAGGATGCCCACTTCAACGGCTCCTTCAACCTCAATGGTCCACAAAAGAAAAAGGCCAGAGAAAGCTCCCGTGACACTGACAAAGTTTAAAAGCGGTGAACCTAAACGCCCCAAGTCAGGGGGCATAACAGTTCATACGGTTTATATGGCTTCTGGAAAGGAAGAAAGTCGCACTTCTACGGGTCACCGACCGCTTACCCGATCAGTGACCAAGGCTCAGGAGCAGCAACAAAAGCTCCAGGAGATGATGACTACAATGGCTGCACTCACGGAGCCAAAAGAGAACCCTGAGACGTCCTTAGATGAACGCCAAGAGGAAGAGACCGACGCCGTGTTCCTCTGCCGAGTACTGGAAAAGAGAGACAAAGAGGCTGCTGAACAAGCAGCCAATATACAGCGCATGGGCCTCCTCTTCCAGGACATGATAGGGATGATGATACAACAAGATCCCCCGACTGAAGAACCACCGATCGTCCTTAGGGATGATAGGGGAGAGACATCAAACCCTCAGCCCGTTCTGTCAACGGCTAAAGAGGATACAATCTCTAAAACTGATCTGGACGAATACATAGCCCAGCAAATAAGGGTTCATCATGCGGCCGAAGCAGCCGGCCACGTCGTAAAAACGGGGCGACCGTATCCAGGCTGGTATGACCAAATCAAATACCCGCCGGGTTACACAATTCCCAAGTTTCATGTCTACAAAGGGACCGGCAATCCCCATCAACATGTTGCCCAGTTCAGGGGGCTTTGCGGTAACACCGGCGGCGACGACAAGCTTTTGCTTCACCAGTTTGTTGGAAGCCTATCAGATACGGCGTTCGAATGGTATTCTGAGCTCCCCAACGACTCTATTAAAACCTTTGCAGAGATGGAGCTGCTCTTCACCCAACGTTTTGCAAGTGCCAGTGAGCGTACCCCGATGACGGCACTGATTAATGCCAGGGTAAAACCCGGCGAAACATGGGTTCAGTACGCTATACGGTGGCGTAATCTATGGTCGAAGTGCGAACAGCGCATAGAAGAAGCTCCAGCGGTGGGAATGTTTGTTGGAACCCTTGATCCACAAGCAACTATCTCGCAGTTCATGATGTTCTTCAAGCCGACTACTTTCCAGGCTTTGATCGACAAACTAGCGCAGATGGACCAGATGGGCCATAAACCCCCTCTCCCGAAGCCGGACTCCCGAAACGACAAAGGAAAGGGAAAAGCGATCATTGTCGCTAATGCCCAACAACAACCGAGCGACTCGAAGCCGGTTGCTCGTCCAAACAATACACGCCCATACGTACCCCTTGAGGACAGGATGGGACGTGCTTACTCCTTCCTCCGTGATAAAACGAGGAGGCTATTCGAGCTGGCATTGCGCAACAGACTCATAAATCTGCCAGATCCAAAACGTCCGTTGCAACCGAACGACGTCAACGAGCCCAATTACTGCCCTTACCATCGAGTACTAGGCCATCCTATCGAGGATTGCTACGTTTTCAAAAATTGGCTTGAGAACCAGTACCGCCAGGGCAAATTTGCGTTATCTGACAAATGGAAGGTGAATCCTCCGCAGCCCCACACCTCTAAGGGGACGAACACGCCGGGGGCAACATGCTCCGTCATTGAGGAAGCTCCTTGGGAGGTCGTATTGTCAGCCAAAACGAATAGGATGCTAAACGATCTTCAAACCTGTCCAGCGGTCAAGTGGAAGAACCCCTTTGAACCGCAGGTTATTGAGGGGATGTTGAAGCCACGTCCGACTCCGAAGACCGATGGGGGTAGTTCAAGCGTTCATAGCCAGCCGTCAAAATCTTCGAAAAAGAAGAAGAAGAAATCTAAGAAGCCCGTGAAGCCTGGCGACAAGCGCACGGACTTACAAAAGCAAATCGACGCGCTGGATGAATACAACCAAAAGGCGCGGACTCCCATTACGCTCCAAGATTTCCTTGATCACGTCTTTCAAAAAGAAGATGGGGGAGAAAGTTCATCGGATGAATCCGAGGAATATGTGGCGAGCTGTCATATGGTCTCCCATTCGACCACGAACGATGAAGGGACTTCTGGCACTAAAACGCTGGGGGCAAATACTGAGTCAAGGGTTCCGGAGTTATCAATCGAAATGATTGACGCGTTTCTTAGTGAAGCTCGATTGAAAAGTAAAGCTGATCGAGAACGCGAGACGGCTATATTCGAAAGGGCCAAGCGTCAGCGACTTGAGGGAGGAGCTGAAATGATCCCGCTGGAGCAAAATGCCTCCACCGCTGACAAAAGCCAATTCAAGATAAAGAAGAGGTTTGCTAAGGCCATATCAATGGGCATGAAGCTTCCATCCTCCGAAGGAAACATGACTGGTGTGGTAGAAATGCACCCCTCTTATTGCTTATATCATCAGAAGGTCTCGCATCCCACTCAAGAGTGCAAGGCTTTCGATAGATGGTGGCAAGGATACGTCGCTAATCAACAACGCTTTAAACGGGAAAAGCATAAAATTCGTCAGGAGCAAAGAAACACGACCAAAGAGCTTGAAAGAACTGCCAGCAATTGTCACATGGTTAACACTGCCGGGTCACAAGTGCCTACATTTGGGAGCGATTCCGATGAGGAGCTAGAACTTGGCCCCCTCTTCAAAGAATCCACTTCGGGAAAAGAAGAAGAACCGAAGGCTTGCGAAAATATACAGCTGCGCAATCGAACATTACCCGAAAAGAATCTCGGACCCTTAAACAAGAAAGACAAAGGGAAAGAGAAGGTCTCCGAAGACATCGCTTTGGATGACCAAGTTGCGGAAGAGTTAACCGCCAAGAACCCGCCAAAGAGGAATAAAGTGGATTACAATGTCTTGGCGCATCTGAGAAAGCTACCCTCACAACTCAGCATTCTCGATGCCCTATTACTATCAAAAGAGGCGAGGGATTCTTTGATTAAGGCCCTACAAGATCCGGACCAATTCCAAGCTTTCCTGGCCGAACAAAAGATGAAGGATGAATTGGAAGAGGTGCACACAGCCGACGTTGCTTTCGGCGATGAAGACCTTCTCCTCGGGACGTGCGAACACAATCGTCCCCTTTATGTCTCAGGGTATTGCCGTGACATAAAGATAGGTAAAATCTTGGTCGATAACGGATCGTCTGTTAATTTACTCAATGTGCGAGTGTTAAAGGAGATTTGCATGAGTGTCCAACACCTCGTCCGAGACAAAATCACCATCTCCGGATTCGACTCCCAATCATCAAAAACTCTTGGATCTGTGATATTGACGTTACGCTTCGGGTTGCTCGTTACAGACATCAAATTCCATGTTATAGACGCCAAGACGTGCTACAATGCTCTGCTCGGCCGACCATGGCTACACGAGTACAATATCATCCCTTCTACACAGCATCAGTGCATGAAGTATTCTAGGGATGGCCTCGAGTACACTGTGGCGGGAGAGTTGAATCCGTTTTCCGTGAACGAAGTTCGCAAGTATGAAGATGCCAAATACTTCTTACCGAGTTTCGAAGACACGGAAAGGTGTCACAAACCGGAGAACAAAACTAATGCCACCATCCCTGTCTTCGGCAGTGACATCGAGGAGGAGGATATAATTTATTCAGGTCCATCCCAATCCACCAGGCCAGGACCATCCGTTCCTTCATTGATTTTCGGCAGTGATTCAGAGGATGAAGTTCATGCTGTATTCCCTGCTCGGCCTTCAATACGGGTTTCCGCTGATGAAGAGCGAAGTCTGCAGATAACCATGGTGCCGCTTGAACATTACAAAGAACTGGATTCACTCGACACCAACAGCGTGGAAGAATTGCAGACATTCTATATCCCTCCCGGACGAAAAGGCGAGAAGGCAATCCTATTCTACCGTTCTGAAGAAAACAAGGTGGAAAAAGAAATTTGGCATGGCGCGGATCCCACGCTCGACAGGCTTCAGCCTATCCGTCTTCCCAGATATTATACCGAAGGTTTGAAGAAATTGCTGAAACGCCAGGGGATATCCTTCACACAGACCGTTAGAAAGGCCAAATTCTATGACAAGGTCTGGAATGTTCCCGGGACTCAATGCAAACTGCCTAACGGGAGAATAGAAACAAAAGGGCTTGGGTACATCCGGTCAAAGAAACGGGAGCTAGTAAACAGCTGTTATGTCATGTATGACTTCGATGAAGAGGCGGACGCTCAATGGGAGGACGCTAATCCTGAACCAGCAAAAGTTCCTGATACAAAGCCGCCTAGTCCATCGTTTGAAGACCAGATGAGCAAACTTATAAGGGATGCGAGTCAAAAAGCCCGAGATGATCACGATCGTGAAATGGCAATCTATGAGAAAGCCAAGACACAGCGCCTCCTTCAACAAGACCTTGACGAAAATCATGAAGAAAACGGTGTCACGAAATAAGAGAGATTGGCACGAAAGATTGCAAGAGGCTCTTTGGGCGTATCGAACTACATTTAAAACGGCCACAAACACAACGCCGTACGCGTTGGTATTTGGGACGGAAGCAGTACTCCCTCTCGAGATAGAATTACCCTCTCTACGAGTGGCAGTCCACTACGAGCTGACTGACGAAGAAAATGCTCACCTTCGGTTTGAAGAGCTTGACGCCCTTGATGAAATCCGGCTTCTAGCACAACAAAATCTGGAAGCTTATAAAGCAAAGATGACGCGCTCATACGAAAGATTGACCCGACCGAGGACATTCCGTCAAGGCGAACTCGTGCTAGTGGTCAAAAGGCCTATGATCCCCAATCGCGCCAAGCGGGGAAAATTCGAGCCAAATTATGAAGGCCCGTACGTCATAGATAAAGTTTACCAGGGTGGGGCCTATCTACTCATGGACATGCACGGTGAAAGGCCTTTCAGGCCGATAAACGGTCGCTTCCTAAAGAAATATTACGCTTAATGAGCCACAGCCTAGGTCAATGATGGATGACGACGACTAAGTCCGCTCGCTATCTTCCTAAGCTCAAGCTTCATAAAGAATAGCCAACCTTCTCAACAATGGACCGAAATATCCCTAAACTAATAGCAGACCGAAACGTCTTTAAACTAATACCGCAGCATCCTTAGGCTGACGAGGTATAAAAAAAAACATATAAAAATAAAATAAAATAAACGGTATGTCCATAAGCAAAAAGGGCACGGATGAAAACCCGAAAGGGCTCCGTGAGTAAAAACAGCAGGGCTGCCGGCGAGTGTTCGTGAAAACCCGAAAGGGCGCGATCTCGTAAAAAAAAAGAAGAAGAGAAAAAGAAAATAAAAAAAAACGGTATGTCCATAAGCAAAATGGGCACGGATGAAAACCCGAAAAGGCTCCGTGAGTAAAAACAGCAGGACTACCGGCGAATGTTTGTGAAAACCCGAAAGGGCGCAACTTCGTTAAAGAACCCTATAGAGTCCTATCGACCTTGTAAGGAGAAACCACCTGCGTGAGATCCTTACGACTCACAAAGGAGCAACACACTTAGGGAGCCCCACGATTTCTAAGGAGAAAATACACTTGCGAGATCCTCACGACTCGTAAGGAGAACTCTCTTATGGGACCCTCACGGCTCATAGGATTTGAAAGTCTTAAGTCACAGAGACCTAAACCTGTGCTTAAGCAAACCCCCGCAAACTTCCAATATTGCCCTACAAGTGGTTCAATATTGACCCTTGTATACAATCCACGGGCGCGAATAAACATTTCCCTAACTAAGTCCCATCTGAAACTAGGGATATGTTTGCATGATAAACAACCCTTGTAAATCCTCTCGACTTACAAGGAGAAAGCCCTCCTGTAGGATCCTTACGACTTACAGAGAAACAAACACTTATGGATCCTCACGACTCCTAAAGAGAGAATACACCTACAAGATCCCCACGACTTGTAGGGAGAAATACCTTCACGAGACCCTTACGGCTCATGAAGTCAAAAGCCTTAGCCGACAGGACCCTAACCCTGGTCGCTAAGCCTCCTTTGTTCGACAACGACAGAGGCAAATGATGATTCGCTCCTGGTAATATCCCAGTTGCAGCGGTGCTGATGCCGAAATCGGTGTCCAATTTCAGGTTTACGGCGAAAGCCAGTAGGCCGCTCATGCATACGAAATAGCCGAAATGATAGGGCAACTTGCAATAAAAAGCAGCAAGTAAAATGTATGCATGCAAAATAGCCGAAATGATTGGGCAACTCGTAATAAAAAGCAACGAGTAAAAATAAAAAAACAAATAGCCGAAATGATTGGACACCGCGAAAAATAGCCGAAATGATCGGGCAGTCGCGACCTTCGCGATATAAAAGCTGAAATGATAGAGCATCGCGGAAATAAAATAAAATAAAAAGAAGAAATGATAAAACTTTGGCCCTACAGTTAAGATCACATCAATCCCTGTATACAATCCAAGGGCGTAAACAGAGAATGAACCATACTTTCCCGGCGGATTCCGTCAGAAGACGAACCCCAAATCTCACCGGTTCATTTCAACCGAAGAAGCCAGTGACTTCAGCAAAATTCCTCGACTCACGGATACAAACACTCCTTGACGAGAGCCTTCTGATCCGCGTCGACCCGCAGAGCCACCAGTGCCTCCGTAGGAATCCTCGACTCGTTTCAAACCCCAAGGAAACAAATAATCCTTGGCGCTTGGGAAACAAATAATCCCTGGCAAAATTCCTCGACTCACGGATACAAACACTCCTTGACGAGAGCCTTCTGATCCGCGTCGACCCGCAGAGCCACCAGTGCCTCCGTAGGAATCCTCGACTCGTTTCAAACCCCAAGGAAACAAATAATCCTTGGCGCTTGGGAAATAAATAATCCCAGCAAACTCCTCGACTCACGGATACAAACACTCCTTGACGAGAGCTTCCTGATCCGCGTCGACCCGCAGAGCTACCAGAGCCCCCGTGGGAACCCTCGATTCGTTTCAAACCCCAAGGAAACAAATAATCCTTGGCGCTTGGGAAACAAATAATCCCAGCAAACTCCTCGACTCACGGATACAAACACTCCTTGACGAGAGCTTCCTGATTCGCGTCGACCCACAGAGCCACCAGAGCCCCCGTGGGAATCCTCGACTCGTTTCAAACCCTAAGGAAACAAATAATCCTTGGCGCTTGGGAAACAAATAATCCCAGCAAACTCCTCGACTCACGGATACAAACACTCCTTGACGAGAGCTTCCTGATCCGCGTCGACCCGCAGAGCCACCAGAGCCCCCGTGGGAACCCTCGACTCGTTTCAAACCCCAAGGAAACAAATAATCCTTGGCGCTTGGGAAACAAATAATCCCAGCAAACTCCTCGACTCACGGATACAAACACTCCTTGACGAGAGCTTCCTGATCCGCGTCGACCCGCAGAGCTACCAGAGCCCCCGTGGGAACCCTCGACTCGTTTCAAACCCCAAGGAAACAAATAATCCTTGGCGCTTGGGAAACAAATAATCCCTAGCAAAATTCCTCGACTCACGGATACAAACACTCCTTGACGAGAGCCTTCTGATCCGCGTCGACCCGCAGAGCCACCAGTGCCTCCGTAGGAATCCTCGACTCGTTTCAAACCCCAAGGAAACAAATAATCCTTGGCGCTTGGGAAACAAATAATCCCTAGCAAACTCCTCGACTCACGGATACAAATACTCCGTGACGAGAGCCTCCCAACCCGCGTCAACTCACAGAGCCACCACAGTCTCCGTGAGAGAATTCACGTTTCGCTCCACCTTGCAAGATAAAGTCTCGAGCAGCAAGGATTAAAAAACTTGCTTCCTAAACAATGGGGCCCTGCAAGTCAATCCAAAATGGTCTCTTGCATACTATCCATGGGTCTCACTCTCCAAAGTCGAGTTTCGACGAGGAGGGAAACAACCGCTTGCGAATCCGCTCAACTCGTAAGAGGGAAAAATTCTCTTAGAGGATACTTACGACTTATAAGAGAAAACCACACTTAGGAATCCTCACGATTCCTAAGGAGAAAATCCACCTATGGGATCCTCTCGACCCGTAGGGAGAAAAGCCTCTATGGGACCCTTACGGCTCATAGAGTTGAAAAGTCTTAGGCAGTAGACCTGAACCTGCGGCTTAAGTCATCGCTATTTCTTAAGGAAGTCAGAATACTCGTTTTGGATATCCATCAACCATGGTTATTAAGACAGCCTGCTGACAATTAAAAAGAGATGACAGAAAGAATATCCGGTCTACATTTGATCCGGCGTGCGTGATGCACTCATTTATGCATGGGCAGAAGACTCAGGATGAGAAATAAGACAACCCAAAGAGTTTCCATTCATACTGCTAGAAAATTCCTTTTTACAATCATAAGAAAGACAAATAAAAA
This sequence comes from Agapanthus africanus, assembly GCA_030015575.1. Taxonomy (NCBI): domain Eukaryota; kingdom Viridiplantae; phylum Streptophyta; class Magnoliopsida; order Asparagales; family Amaryllidaceae; genus Agapanthus; species Agapanthus africanus. The sequence continues at coordinate 15,770,149 of JASDDO010000022.1, forward strand.
AAAACATTATTCAAATTATTACAATGGAATAACCTCAGATCCGGGGCACGGATTGAGGAAATCGAAAGTAAGGCCATCCAGAGTTCGTCTGGCCTTTCTAATTATTCTTATGCGCAGTCTTTCGCGCTCCTCTGTGTCAATATCATCGGCAAGCCCCCCTGGCCTTCGATAAGCGGCAATGATCGTCGTCTGCTGGAAGACTTGGTGTAGGATGTCGACGAGGCTGTTCCGCCGTTTCTTTGAGATCAGCACTGTCAGGTGCACTGAATGCACCTTGTCTTCGGCATCATCCAGTGCGTTAAGCGGTAAGGCCTCATGAAGATCCGGAAGTGCTCTCCATATGGCTCCCAACACGACTTTCAAAAGGGCCGAACAACGAGGCAACAGCCAACCACCGCTTGCGTTCAGACGACCCATGACTTCTGCACATTCAGCGTCCGTAAACTCCTGGTTTTGTTGACGACCCTGAGAGCGGATATCGTCGTAAGTAATGAACTCGTGCAGACTGTATAGGTGCACCGCCGCCATTATACCTAGAGGAAATATTACACGAAGATCAGCAATAGAAAAGCAATAACATACATAAAGGACTAAATTCCTGAGGAGCAAGACTATGTTCAAGGATGAAATCCCCCAAACGAAAGCTCTGCTGGTTAATCGATTCTACCTAAAGAAGTTGTTTTCTAAAAACTTCAAAAAAAAAAAAGGGGAAACAAAGCAACGGAGTTCTTAAAGGCAAGGGGAAAGCTCCGAAGTCTTCGAAGATGGAAATCTGGAAGATGATAAGTATCTGGAGGGGACCGAAGGTCCTATTTATAGGCATCAAATGCCTCCTCGACTTCCAAAAGTCGTCACGGCGGTTCACCCTAATCAGAGCGAATTCCTGTTCAAATCCCGAGGCGGGAGACGAAGCAACGCTTCGTCTTCCCCCAGTCAGAGCAAAGCTCTGTTTTAAAAATCAATGTAATGAAGCAACGCTTCGGATTGTTTGCGCGGCGTAACGGGCCACGTGGCGGATGCAGACGCATCAGCGCAACTCCCAAAGCAGCGCACCCAATCAGAGCGAGGCTCCTTTTCAAAATTAAAGGAAGCAACGCTTCAGCTGCGCTGCGCCGTGCGCTACACGACACAGCGCAGAGGCGCTAACACAGTTGCGCTGCACTGTGCGCTGTGCGACACGTGTCATACCCTGAAGCATTTGCGCTAAACAAAATTAAAAAATTCTGGAGAAATCGTTCCTACTCTTTTAAAATAAAAATATTTGCTTCTGGATCAAAGATCCGACGGTGAGGGGAAATTCCCCCAGGTCATTCAGAAAAGGGATTTCTCTAATAAATCGAATTTGCTTCTCAATTTGCAAGATTAAGCCTCAGGCAGCAGAGGTGGGAAAACTTACTTCCTGAACGATGAGACCCTACAAGTCGATCTAAAATGGTCTCTTGTATACTATACACGGGTCTCACTCTCCAAAGTCGAGTTTCGACGAGGAGGGAAACAATCACTTACGGGTCCTCTCGATTCGATAAGAGGGAAAAATTCTCTTATAAGATCCTTACGACCTATGAGAGAAAACCACACTTAGAAATCCTCACGATTCCTAAGGAGAAAATCCACCTACGAGATCCTCTCGATCCGTAGGGAGAAAAGTCTCTATGAAACCCTCACGACTTTTAGAGTTGAAAAGTCTTAGGCAGCAGATCTGAACCCGCGGCCTAAGCCATCGCTATTTCTTAAGAAGGTCAGGGATACTCGTCCTAATCATCCGTCAATCATGGTTACTAAGGTGGCATACAGATAATAAAAGAAAGAAAAGACGGAGAAATGACACAAGACATTACAAAAATGTGCATCTTTTATTCATAAATATTGATCGAGTACAGGATACATTGTGCTAAAGAATAAAAAATATATACATATACTTTACAAAGACAAATGATACAAGGAGAATTATTGGGAAGGAAGCGTCTTGCATAGTTGTAGCAATTTCTCGTATATGTCCTTCCATGCCTTCTCTTGGTCAGCTACCACCGCCAGCTCTGCCTCCACTTGGGCTCGTTGCTGCAAGACCGACGCAAGCTGCTCCCTGACGACTTGATAGGCAGCTTCCCGACTTGGGATATTGCGCTCAGCTACGTCAAGCTTCCGCTTCAAGTTTAGCCCTTGGGAGATGCGCTCTAAGAGACCCTCAAAGATAGTCTTCACTTGGGCAGCATTTGCCTCAACCTCAGCGCGCAGATGGGCCGTTTCGTTCGAGGTCTTTTGGCATTCCCTTAGTCTTAAAGCTGCTTCTTGCTCCAAGTGGCGGGAGTGCGAAGTGCTTTGCTCGAGCCAAGTTGTACGTTGGGTGCTCAGGGCTAAAACTTCGGAAGAAGGGCGCGTCGACTCCAGCCGGTATAGACAGGCCTCGATCTCCCTGCAGTGATTAACCCAAGATCCGACGACGCCTTCGTTATGAAAAGTTACGAGCACCGCCAACATTGGATTAACCTCCACAGCGAAATCTACGGCAGAAGGGAGAGCGTCCATGTTGAGCTCTTCGATGTACCCGCTCAGCATGTCCAAACTCATCACATCACCCTTTAAAGACGGGCGTTTCAAGAAAGGGCCTGCCGGTGGAAGGACGCGAGACTCAAAAGGGACCAGAGCCGGAACAATAGCTGCAAAACAAAACATGGTTAAATGATGGTTCAAGAGATGTTTAAGGGTTACCAAAAAAGGAATTTGCTATACCAGCAGCAACGGACGGCAGAGCCGGAAGGGCCGGTAGCGCGGCAGGTCTGGCATCCCCTCCTTCGATTTGTGGCACTGCAATAAAGAAAGGGAAAAGTCAGAAATCATTCAATTGCTAGAAAAAGGAGATGAACAAAGATATTGTAGTGAACGTACACTCACCAGCGCCACTAGAGGGAGAAGCAAGTTCGGATGGGAAGGAGAAGTGTGGGAGCAACACTTGATATAGATGATCAAAGAGCACTCCTGAAAAGATGCGGTGGTATGGCGTTAGTCCATGAACTACACGTTTAAAAGATTAACTTGTGAGTCGCAAATCCATACCTTCCAACATCCGCGATGGCACGAGGGAAGATGGGGAAGTGACCACCGCCAAAGCAGTAGTTGACGGTGCTCCTTCAAGCAATGGAGCGTCGGCACTGGCCGCACGTGCAAAGACAAGCTTGTTAGAAGAGATCGCAAGATATATAAAAAAGGGGGAAACGATAGTAACCCGAAACTTACCCGACGAACTGCCAGCCGAGACTGAGGCAATTCCTTCCTCCATTGACATCAGGCCACCACCCGTAGCCTCGTCACCCGACTCAATAGGGACCGTTGTTACACTTGCAGGCCCTGGAGAAAGCGGGGGAATATAGGCGGAGAGGGTCATGATTGGAGCGTTGCCAGATTCCCGAGAAAGAGCAGCTGGCTCGTCCTCAGGAATCATGACGACCTCAGCCGCTACTCCTATGGATCCCGCGGTCACGGTTGTCTCATCCACCGTCACCGCGAGGTCTCCATCCTCGAGCGCTTCGCCTTCTACCGCCTTCGCCTCGGTTAAGACAATCATCTCATCTACCGCCACGTCAGGAGCGGTATCAATGACCCTCTCGGCGGTGGACTCCTCAACCTCTGTGACAGATCCCGTGGCCCCAATGACGCGCCTCACTGTCGGCTCAGGTTCGGTAGGCGCCGCTTCCGCCGTTTCCTGGGGTCTAACGGTCTCCGCCTCCCCCTCAGTCGGGCTAGGCCCTGCCAGATGAAACGCATATGAGCCAATGGCTTTATAATTCTTACAACAAAGCTCTGAAAGAAGTACTACCTGAAGAAGATTTATCATTTGCACTTCGGGCCGCGCGCGCCGCTCGCCTATAAGCAGTAGATAGGGCGACAGGGGCCTCTTCAGAAGGAGTGTCAGCGCGAGGAATGGTACTGGGACCCGCTCCCGCAGCCAAAGCAGCTCTACGCGCCTTTGCTGCACGTCTCAACCGCTTCCGCTCCTCCCGAGCCGTTGAGACGGATGCCACTAGAGCTTCCCTAATTGAGGTGTCCTCGTCCGTGAATAGGGAGGCCTCTAGGTTTTTCAGGGCATCCCTTGTCGTTTTGTCAAGCTGAGGCTCTTGCGGCAACTTCGACGAAGCTGGGACTTCGGTAACAGGCTCAGGAAGGATCCCCGCGTCAACTGATATAACCTCTGCAAAGAAACAAAAGAAGGTTAGGTTGACCATCAGAGAAGATGACAAACTTTCCTTATGAAAGGGAAAAGGGTGGGACATACCAATGCCTGCTGGGACACGCTTCTTCTCCTCCTCCTGGAAGGTCTTCAAAGAGGCAGCAATGGCCTCTTCAGTAGAAATACCTGTTGAAAATGGAGCAAATGTTAGTTAAATATAATAATACAAAGTGCAATGAAATGACAAATAAAGCGTCTGATGATTACCGGACTCAGCGAGTTTGCTTAACATCGCTTCAAGCCTCGCCGATCGCTCTGAAACTGCAATGGCGGCAGCCAGATTGGTGTCCTCAGGGTCTACCACGAAGCCCACATTACTGCCATACTCACGTATAGCCTCGGTGGGAGGAGCCGCAGGCTTTGAGCTGAGGATCGCATCGAGGGAAAGGGCGGACTTCTTCTTTTTCTGCTGTCCACCAGCTTTAGATCCACCCGGAGCGGATTTGCGCTTGGCAGCCACTTTAGGGCGGCGAGTCCCGATCTCTGCCCCTCCGCCAGACCCTGGTGATACCACATTAACCGTCTTCGTAGGAGCACGGGGCGGTGGCGGTGCATCCACCGTAGTGGGCAATGGCAATCCACGCGGGGGACTCAACACGCGTGGTCGATCTACTCCAGCATCTTTTAGCGGGGGGACGACCGGGAGCCTTGGCTGCAAAGGGGCCTTGCGATCGCCGCCGGGAGGCGCACCCCTACGGTCAACCAGCATACGCTTCTCCGTTAAGATAATTGGGCCCATCGCGTGCGCATACCAGGCCACATATGAATTAAGCATCTTAGGGGCACAGCTGGGTTCACTAATGAAGAAATAGGAACCTGTGTTAAGCCGTGTAAAATGATGCATCGCATTCTTTATCCCCTCTGGGCCGACCACGGGCGTTTCCAAGAAAGCTTCCAGTGGGATCCCTTGGTTGTAGCTTGATTGCCGGGCAAATCGGTGTGGGTTATACCTCATAAACAAGGCTGTCTTATTCTGCCTAAACACTAGATAGCCCGGCCGGATGGAGTAGAGATGGAGGATTTCCCGAGCTTTCAGTACAGAAGCCCCATCTTTGAAGTCATCACGCAGGGGCACCACTGATTTGGTGGTCTCTGAGCCTATGGTGATGACCTTATCCACAAAGGAAACCTTCGCCCCGACCAGATGTGGACGAAGGAGCAACCCTCTAGACTCCCACGGAGCTGGAACCACAATTGAAGCCCCGACCAACCGCATGACTCTCGGGAGTCTGTATTTCTCGAAGAGCGGAGGAGTCTTGTGGGCACCAAACACTCCTCGCACGTGTATCTCCATCCAAGAAATAAAATAGTGCATCGGGAAGTTGGCAGGCTGTACCCCAGGCTCACTAGCGTCCGCCGCTACGCTAAGTCCATTGTAAAGGTAGGCCAATCCGGCGATCCCTACCGATAACTGCAAACCGGCCACCATTCGATGCGCCGGGTAAAAGACTGAGGGCCGCATGAGGCGCGGGTGCATGGGGAGCGCGAAGCTGCATAACCATAAACCCAAGAACCCTATGAAAAAGGTCTCCTCGTCCATGCCAGGAACGGCGATCTCTGAGAAAGGGATGCTGGCAGTGCTGGGGAGGTAAAAATTCCGTTGGTCACTTTCCGAGGTAGGTCGGCGGTCCAAACCGAAACCAAAAGGGTCAACAAGCTGAGCGAACTTCTCGCTCTGCTCTGATAAGAACTCCGGGCGAATAAAACGAGCAATGAAGTCCGCGAAACTGACGCCCCGGTCGCCCGATTCCAAATGGAGTTCCTCATAGATCTCCAACACCTTCACCAAGCCCGGATGCTGATGTTGAATGGCGTTCTCCGGAGTTAAGTCAAACACCAGCTGCTTAGTGGCAAAGACGTACTCGTCAGGAGGAAGCAGCTCCTCGTAGTGCTCTCCCCTCATTGGTAGACCTGAAATCTCAGCAAATTCCTCCAAAGAGATGGAGACTTCCTTATCCGCCATCAGGAAGGTGTGGGTGGGGATGTTCCATTGTTCAATAAAAGCCTTCATCCACCATGTTGGAGGAGAAGGATACTCGAAAAGCGAAACGTAGACGGCCGAGTATAAACCAATCGTCGTCAGGTGAGCCCTTTTCGCCGCTAAGATGTAGCGGGCCCAATGCAAATAGCCGGCAAGCGGTCGCGGGATCAGTCCAATATTATAAGCCTGTCCCCAAGGGCGTGCTTCACCCTGACAGATTCGCCTCCCCAAGATGTCTATCGCCGGCGGCGGCTGCACTGGGATGGCACCAATGGCAGGCTGGAGGAGATCGTCAGAATTCCAATTTTTAACCTCCACGGCATACTCCACCGGGGGCTTGTCCGCATAAGGGATCGTAACTATGGGTTCAGAGGGCGAAGCGGAGCTGAAGCTGCGGCGGCCTTGGATGATTTGGCTGTACCACCTTCCCCACAGGTGAAGTCTCTTGCACTCAGGATCGTGATCTTTAATCAAGGCGAACACCACCTGGTCCACTGGTGAATGTGGGAACCCTCCTTCTGAGCGAACGAAAGGGAAAGACAGATCTTCAGACATGTTTCCTGTAGAAAAAAAATAATATAATTGTTAGTGTTCCAATGCTTAACATGTCAAAGTCCTACATCACACTACAATGCAGTGAGTAGGGGACCAAAGGGGGACCCACAAAATCTAGATGACGGCGCATCATTTGATAAGACAGTCCCATCATTGGATGGGACTGTCAGTCAATAAAAAAAACCCATAAGAATATCCTCATTGGGGGGGAGGGAATCCCTAGAGACAAGGAGAAAATCTCCTCTTTTTAGAGCAAAGCTCTGTCACAGAGTGATATTTGTCAAACTCTGGTCTCAAAGGAATAAAACTTCTTAAAAAAAAGAGCCTAGCTCTGTAGTAGTAATGAAAGATTATAACTCCTAAGAATTAAAATTTTTGGGATCTTAAAGATCCATGAAAACTTTTAGGAGTTCTCTATTTGATCTATGAGCAGGGCTCTGTTCATGGGTTAAAACCCAGGAACAAGATCTCTGTGAATTTTTGAGAGCAAGGCTCTATGGATGAAACCCCAAAGGGGTCTTCTTTAGATCAAAGATCTATGAGAGCAAGGCTCTGTTGAAGAAACCCCAAAGGGGTTTTCTTTAGATCAAAGATCTATAAGAGCAAGGCTCTGTTAATTAAAATTAATTTAAATTAATTTAAATTTTTACCTAGAGTGATTCTAAGTTCTGAACTTCAAAGTTCTTGGGAAGAAGCAAGAGCAAGGCTCTAAGAGTTTTTAAGCAAGAGCAAGGCTCTGAATCAAAGTTCTAGAAACGGTAAAAAATTTTAAGGACCAAGGGTCTCATTTATAGACGCCTGCGTCTCTTCACCTGACCTCTATGATCCAATGGTCGGGATCTTGCCACCGCTGCACTCACGTGCACGCCACGTGAGCACAACGGTGGGGGGGCATTTGTTCCCCCAATCAGAGCAAGGCTCTGTTTGAATTTTGAAAATTCAAAATTTTGAAGCAACGCTTCAGATCCCGTGCGCTGCGCGCAATTTGCCACGTGTCAGAAGTTGACTCGGCAGCACAACGCCCAAGGCAGTGCGTCCAATTAGAGCAAGGCTCTTTAAAAAGCAAAAGCAACACTCAACTGCGCAAGCACACCGCTGCGCGACACGTGTTTGCGCAGTTGCGCAAACGTTGTTGCGCAAGTGCACCTCAGCGCGCCACGTGTCTGCGCAGTTGCGCAAGCACAACTGCGCAAGCGAACCGCTGCGCGACACGTGTCTGCGCAGTTGCGCAAACACTGTTGCGCAAGTGCACTGCAGCGTGACACGTGTCTGCGCAGTTGCGCAAGCACAACTGCGCAAACGCACCTCTGTGCGACACGTGTCTGCGCAGTTGCGCAAGCTCAGCTGCGCAAGCGCTTCACTGCGCGACACGTGTCTGCGCAGTTGCGCAAGCACAGCTGCGCAAGCGCCTTACTGCGCGACACGTGTCACGCGCTGGTGAGTTGCGCAACAACAGAATAAAGATTTAAGGAAATCTTTTCTGTTCTTGTTAAAACAAGAAGATTTCTTCTGTAAAACAGGGGCCTTTGGATCAAAGATCCAACGGTGGGGAAAATTCCCCAAATCACTCAGGAAAACATTTATTGAACAAATTTAACTAATTTTTGAGCACTATAAAAAGGACCCCAAACCTCATTTCAAAGGATCATCTGGTTTTAAAAAAAAAGAAAGAAGAGAACTTTTGAGAACTGCAGGAGAACACAAAAAGAAGGTAAAAACCTTTTAAAAGAAGAGAGAATTCTCTTAGGAATAGATCATTGATCTAAGAAAAAGATCAATGATCTTCAACAAATAAATAAAAATAATAAAAAATAGTGCCTTGCACTTGCTATGAACCTTTGGTTCTCTGAAACAAAGAAAAACTTGTTTTTCTTTGATCCAAATCATGGGATAAAAAGTGCTCTGCACTTCTGTTCTTGAATCTAAAAGATTCTTGGTGCTTTGCACAAATGCAATGCATTACTTGAAGGGCCAGGCCCAAATTAAAAAGACCTAGCAGGCCAAAATAAATTGCAAAGCAATAAAAAGGGCAGAGCCCAAATGAAATTGATGCTTTGCATCATTTATAAAGGGCAGAGCCCAAAACAAATTGATGCTCTGCATCTTTTTTGGGCAAAGCCCAAATAAAAATAAAAAGAAATGCAATGCAAAAGCAAATAAATGTTGGACATTTTCAACTGGACTTAGCCCAATCATGGCCATAAGTCCTTAAATTAAATTGACTGAGCAAAATGGCTCTCCTAAATCAATCTACATCCGGTTCGAGGGTACATCTCCGAACTCCTTTGACATCCATCGTTGTAATTCCTCAACGACGTCAAAGAGGTGACGAGTCCCAACGACCACACACCCATATGGACTGCGGGGTCCTTAAACTCGTGGACCGAGACGTCCTTAAACTAATATCGGACCGAAACGTCCCTAAACTAATATCGGACCGAAACGTCCCTAAACTAATAACGGACCACCACGTCCTTAAACTGGAATATGGACCACCACGTCCGTAAACTGGAATATCGGACCACCACGTCCCTAAACTGGTGACGGACCACTACGTCCCTAAACTAGAAAGTGGACCACTACGTACCTAAACTGGAACAATAGAGCCTCCAAATGCTCTTTTTCCGGATCTAAACGGTCCCGTTTAAGTTGATCTTAGCCCTAAATACGGCTAACGTATCCTTAGACATTTAAAATGAATGATAAAACCCCAAATCAATTTCGGCTCAAGGGTACATCTCTGAACTCCTCTGACACCCGTCGTTGTAATCCTTCAACGACGTCAGAGAGGTGACGAGTCCTGACGGCCATATATTAAATGGATCATTACGTTAAGTTGATCTTAGTCTAAAACAGGACTAACGTATCCTTGACGAACGTTTAAGTCGATCTTAGCCGCAACGCGACTAATGCATCCTTAAACTAAAAACACCAAACCCAAATCTAAGTAAATACAGATTTGGACTAATCCACGTCCTACGGGCGACGGCATTACTCAGTCTCCGTATACAATCCACGGGCAACCACAAACAAAACAAACACACACGACACGAAGTGAAATTCTGGAGAAGGAGAAAGTTGTTACCGCGATGCGGTAGCGTAATTAACTGCAGGGGCTTGCGCCTGCAGGGAAGAGCGTCTCCACAATCAAAAACCCCTCATCCTGAGGGGGAATCTGACGAAGTCTGCTACATCGGCCGTATCCGTCTAAACCTCCGATACATGGTGCCATAAATCAACTTGGCATCTTCGGAGAGGTAGACGGATAAAACCACATAGCATCTGCCCCGAATCTCAGGCAAGACGCAAAGTCTAGGCCGGCCATTCGGAGGGGAACACTCCTTTCCTAATCTATCCGAGGCTTAGCATAATCTAGTTGCGATAAACAATTCCATCTTCTGCTACTATGGTGCCACTGAGAAACTTCCATTTAGAAATGACAGCACGTATTTTATGGAAGTACTGTACATATGTAAAACCACAACGGGCATGACAAATTTGTTGACCAGGTTCCGATTACTGTGTGAAAGTTGTTCGGATGAAATTCTAATTCTGGTGGAATTGAAACCGATAACCGGTTCATATGGTGATTTAGGCTGCTTCAGTGATATTTGTGCCTACATTGATGCCTCAAGCAACGAATCAAATGATGTGGATCACAAACTAATTAAATAAATTTTGAATACCAATCTGGACTGGGATTTGAATACCAATCCTAGTTTGCTACATTTTTTTATATATAGTAGATGGTGATACTTCTTTAAGTAAAAACAACCCTACACTTAAGCGAAATCATAAATCGAAACACACATATATAGAATACAACTCATACATGGGTATCCTCAAATCTAACTTTCATTGAATTTGCACGCGCACTTAAAATAACAACCTTTATACTAAAAAATTATGTATGCCATTACTTAGTAGTTTATGGTTTTTAGACGCAAAAGCCATTTGAGAAATACTTTTCCTACCCACTATTAATCCATATTCTCAATATAGTCATTGAATTTGCACGCGCACATAATAAGAAGGAGAAGACAGTAATGTGGCAGAAGAAGAAGGAGAAGACAGTAATGTGGCAGAAGAAGAAAAAAATGACATTCCTCGTTCTCTGTTTCAGCATCAATCTTCTGATATGAACTAATGATGGCTTTCACATAGGCTTTTCCCTTTAGAGACTTCTTAGTGTCCAATGGAAAGCATACATCAGATTTGTGCAGGTCGGGTTCTTCCATGACTTTCAAGAGTCTCAACTGATTCTGTAAATTACACCCTAGTTGGGTGATACTTTTACCACTTCTCACTGCAGGTGCGCCCTCTAATATCCATTTTGAATATCGATATCGATATTCAAAATGGATATTAGAGGGCGCACCTGCAGTGAGAAGTGGTAAAAGTATCCCCCAACTAGGGTGTAATTTACAGAATCAGTTGAGACTCTTGAAAGTCATGGAAGAACCCGACCTGCACAAATCTGATGTATGCTTTCCATTGGACACTAAGAAGTCTCTAAAGGGAAAAGCCTATGTGAAAGCCATCATTAGTTCATATCAGAAGATTGATGCTGAAACAGAGAACGAGTAATGTCATTTTTTTCTTCTTCTGCCACATTACTGTCTTCTCCTTCTGCCACATTATTGTCTTCTCCTTCTTATTATGTGCGCGTGCAAATTCAATGACTATATTGAGAATATGGATTAATAGTGGATAGGAAAAGTATTTCTCAAATGGTTTTTGCGTCTAAAAACCATAAACTACTAAGTAATGACATACATAATTTTTTTAGTATAAAGGTTGTTATTTTAAGTTTTCCCTTATAGAGATATGATCTAACTGCATCTATAAACTATAAGTGTGCAGAAAATTATGATAAGAAACCATAAGAAAGGGTCGTAGCCATGCATAACCTTGAATCTACATACCAAATCATGCAAAAGCATGCACTTATTGTCACCTTGCCTTGGAATATAAAATATCTTGGAAGACTATAAGCGAGCATTTAAATCGTGATAGCTTTTGACTTCAACATATATTTTTCTCAAGTACCATGAAATATACTTCCTCCGTATAAACCGTTTTCAGGAAGATGGATTAATAATGACAAATTATCCATTGTGGCTCACTAGGTTAGCATTTTCTCTTCTATTGACCATCTTACTAATTTGCTTGGTAAATTTATTCGGAACCGGCTGCGAATCATTAAAAGACATGCATAAGAAAGAAAGCTAAAATACAGATATATAGCATACCGATATATCGAAACTTCATAGTTGCGATGGCAATCCAGAGATATTTATTTCTACACACGTGGTGCGCGTGCGAATGCGTCAGGCATCATGGACAAATATTTCAGAACATGGAAAGTATCATTCGTATAAAATAATTAAAACTTTTAAACACCTTGGGTAGATATTTTCTTAGTTGATGCAATCATATCATGAGGACTAAATTTAAGCTATTATACATATGCATATGTATTTTTCTAACCTAATATATCTCTCACACACACAGAGAGAGAGAGAGAGAGAACACCAGTTTGGTAGAGAAATCAGCTAGCAGGACCCTGAAGAAATGGAGTCCATAGCATTGCTCATCATCATCATCCGTGATCCCTTTGAAAAAATATTATCAAAGGGATCATGGATGATGATGATGAGCAATACTATGGACTCTATTTCTTCAGGATCCTGCTACCTGATTTCTCTACCTACCTGGTGTTCTCTCTCTGTGTGTGTGTGTGTGTGTGTGATATATTAGGTTAGAAAAATACATATGCATATGTATAATAGCTTAAATTTAGTCCTCATGATATGATTGCATCAACTAAGAAAATATCTACCCAAGGTGTTTAAAAGTTTTAATTACTTTATACGAATAATACTTTCCATGTTCTGAAATATTTGTCCATGATGCCTGACGCATTCGCACGCGCACCACGTGTGTAGAAATAAATATCTCTGGATTGTCATCGCAACTATGAAGTTTCGATGTATCGGTATGCTATATATCTGTATTTTAGCTTTCTTTCTTATGCATGTCTTTTAATGATTCGCAGCCGGTTCCGAATAAATTTACCAAGCAGATTAGTAAGATGGTCAATAGAAGAGAAAATGCTAACCTAGTGAGCCACAATGGATAATTTGTCATTATTAATCCATCTTCCTGAAAACGGTTTATACAGAGGAAGTATATTTCATGGTACTTGAGAAAAATATATGTTGAAGTCAAAAGCTATCAAGATTTAAATGCTCGCTTATATTCTTCCAAGATATTTTATATTCCAAGGCAAGGTGACAATAAGTGCATGCTTTTGCATGATTGGGTATGTAGATTCAAGGTTATTCATGGCTACGACCCTTTCTTATGGTTTCTTATCACAATTTTCTGCACACTTATAGTTTATAGATGCAGTTAGATCATATCTCTATAAGGGAAAACTTAAAATAACAACCTTTATACTAAAAAAATTATGTATGCCATTACTTAGTAGTTTATGGTTTTAAGATGCAAAAGCCATTTGAGAAATACTTTTCCTACCCACTATTAATCCATATTCTCAATATAGTCATTGAATTTGCACGCGCACATAATAAGAAGGAGAAGACAGTAATGTGGCAGAAGAAGAAAAAAATGACATTCATCGTTCTCTGTTTCAGCATCAATCTTCGGATATGAACTAATGATGGCTTTCACATAGGCTTTTCCCTTTAGAGACTTCTTAGTGTCCAATGGAAAGCATACATCAGATTTGTGCAGGTCGGGTTCTTCTATGACTTTCAAGAGTCTCAACTGATTCTGTAAATTACACCCTAGTTGGGTGATACTTTTACCACTTCTCACTGCAGGTGCGCTCTCTAATATCCATTTTGAATGTAATATTATAGATATCCATGCATGTTTATATCAAAATTACTTATATTGTCAATGTTTGATTGTCTAGTTGTTGGTGATGCGTCCATATCAGGGACAGAGGCCACTCCCGTTCCTCCAGGTATGTTTATATATTATATAGGGCATGTATATTGATTTAGAATGCTATATCATAAATATACACACATTCCTTTTGCTCTTAGTCGTCCAACTCATTATCATGGGCTGCTTGATGAGATTAGATTTGCGCCTGATGATCTACAAGAGCTTGTTCACTCCCTGTCATATGTGTAAGCAGCGCTATATGCGAGTTTACCTTGTTAGTATGTATGTACTGAAATTAATTAATATTATTCAAATTTTGATACATGCAGATACCAGAGGAGCACATCTTCTATCTCTGTAGGTAAGGCTTTGAATTTGTTGATTTTGGTATTTCTTGTCAATTTTATAGACCAGTATGTGCTAAATATAATGTTCTGACAGTTGCTAGGGGGAAGGCAGCATTCGAGGCTGCTGACCCCAGTCCTGGACGCCGCACACGGACGGCACCACGGAGGTTAGGAGAGAGGCCGAGGACTGGGCTCTAGCAGGGCCCATATGAGGTTGGACTCCACCCCGGTGGTTACTTCCTCCGTCTCCAGTGAGCGACGTATCCAGCAGGAACCGGAGAGCTTGAAGGCCACCGTTCAGGAGTTGAATGAGATGCTGGTATGTATACTACTTAATAGTAAAATATAATGTCATATTATAGATATCAACATATCCAATATCAGTACATAGCCTGAGCTTATTTGGTTGTAGACTTATGTTTTATTAATCATACATGTACATATCTAATTAAAATAAACTACAGTTTTCCAAACTAGATATCCAAATGGGGTTTCGAAATAACTCGATAATGATAAGAATTCGAATGTGGGTGTAGGAGCGGGTGGTTGAGCAGGCCCAGACCTCGGGGATCGATTTTACCGGACAGAACGATCTGAGGCTGCTGACCCCAGTTCTGGACGCCGCACACGGAGGGCACCACGGAGGTTGGGAGAGGCCGGGGATTGGGCCCTAGCAGGGCCCATATGAGGTTGGACTCCACCCCGGCGGTTACTTCCTCCGTCTCCAGTGACCGGCATGTCCATCATGAACTGGATAGCTTGAGGGCCAGCGTTCAGGAGTTGAAGGAGATGCTGGTATGTATACTACTTTATAGTAAAATATCATTTCATATTATATACATATTAACATATCCATAATTAGTACGTAGCTTGAGCTTATTTGGTTTTAGACTTAAGTTTGATTAATCATACATACATATGTAATTGAAATAAACAACGCTTTTCCAAACTAGATATCCAAACAGGGTTTCGAAATAACTTAATAATGATACGAATTCGAATAATAAACAGTTCTTACACGCTTCTTACACACGTTATATCCAGACGCGACAGGGTAGATCGGCCGAGCCTCCACACGCATCTCCTTCGGCTGCGGCTCCGCAAGTCACTACATCGGCTGCGGTTCCGCAGACAGCTCCTGTAGCTCCACCGCCCACTCAGACTCCCGCAGCCGCGGCTCCGCAAGCGACTACCTCGACGGCGGCTGCGCAGACCATATCGCCGGCTCCACATGCCGCTCAGACTCCCGCTCGCGACGAATTTCAGAGTTTATTGACCGAGGAGCAGGCGCGCGTTATTCTATCGTTATTCAGAGGTGGAGCTGGACCGAGCTAGGGTAGATTTTTGGTTCTTTTTTTTTTGAAACATGTATTTATTTATATCATACACATTGTACTACATTTTGAAACGATATTGATATTGGTTTGTATTTATATCATATTCAGTTTTTGTGTTTCTTTTGTATATTATATATATGCGTGAGATGTGATTATGAATACTGCAATATATGATTTGATTGATGTATATATTATTGTGCACAGGGCGGGAAAAAATCAAGCAGCCCATTTTTAAAAAAAAATTACAGACAATATGTACCTACGGATTAATCCGTAGGCACACATGTTACCCCTACGGATATGTCCGTAAGGGCACAATATCAGCAGTAACTGATATTTCCCCCAGATCTCAGTGCCAGGGGGTTGGGAAAGCCCCTACGGATATATCCGTAGGGGCCACTGACTCTCCCCTACGGTGTTATCCGTAGGGGCAAAATATCAGGAATCCTGAATTTGTGCCCCTACGGAAATGTACCTACGCATATATACGTAGGGGGTAGTACATGCCCCTACGGGTATATCCGTAGGGCCAAGTAATTTATTAAAATAAACCGTAAATAATATAAAATCTTATACCCTACGGCTTAATCCATAGGGGACACGGGACCTACATATATATCCGTAGGGGCAAGAATTAAACCGTAGGGGCAAGTTCAGGGCCTCAACTTGCACCTGCGGCCTTTGCACCTACGGGGTGTTTTTTCGCCCCTACGTATATATCCGTAGGGGCAGTGGGTTGTCCCTACGGATTTATCCGTAGGGGCAACCCTTCTTTGTAGTAGTGAGAGTATGAAATACGTTAATGTCATGTTCATGTCATGGTATATTTTGGTATTAAATATTGTAAATAGCTAGATTGTACGTCTGGATTATTCTCTTCTAAAACATCCATTTCATTATATTTTTTTTGTTGATTTTTTTCATTTATAACTGTAAACTATAAAGCTTTACAATTAGTTCTACCGTGGTGATCCATATGTGTACTCATGAATTGAAATTTCGTTTTTAATCATGGGCCTATAAATTAACAGGAATGTTCAATTGATCGTCTATCGAAAAAGATAATGAAAATTTCAAAATCACGCCCGGCGAAACGACTCTATTAAAAAAAATGTGAATGGTGATTGAATTGAATGTTTATATATTCGGGAAAATTACTCATCTTGCTTTACCTCTTCACATTTGTTTGTATTGATTCACCATAATATTGATAAAAAGGAAAGAAAGAAAAAGTTAACTGTCAATAACACAGATAATCGCACACCCTCAATTAAACATTTTTTCTGTTATCGGTCATTTTTTATTTATTTATTTTACACATGCATCTGTTACCGGCCCATGTGAAATTATTTCCATTTTGGAACCCACTTTGACCTATGTGTGTGTGTGTATTACATTTCACCTCTAGATATTTTTATACAATCCATTTGTGATGGGAGAAAGAGATTCAAACACAACTACTTGCATTTTTTGTCCAATGAATTTCAAAATTTGAACCCCCTACGAACGTTTCTAATTGTTTTAAAGTTTTGTTGACCAAGACATACAAATGGATATATTAAACTACCTTTAGTTAAGGGTATTGAAATGGTGGGGGGGGGTGGGGGGGGTGGGGGGGACCCCTTTCATGAAAGCAAAGTATATACGAGGGAGTTGAGGACTAATGAAAAAACCTCTCACCAAAACAATGTATATATGAGGGAGTTAACCAGAACACAAAAACATTGAGGTAGTTTAGTGAAAACTATTGGCAATAACGGTTATATATGTTAGGATTATTTAGCAAATAAAAATAGTTGAGCTATTATTCATCAAATTGATGTTACCATGGTGAAATTAAAGGGTCACTAATATATAACTAGAGTTTTCTTTCTCGTCATCGACAAATTAACTTTAGTTCTCTTACCTATTGGACTTAGCACAATTAGTATCAATTTACTCTTCAATATGAAAAGTCACAAGTTCGGATAAAAAAAAAGAACTTTAGTGCTCTTCACATTTCACGTAACTACCACATCTACTAAATTCATAATCCGAAAAAAAGCATGCTTTAAATTCCGAGTATAATGAGTTCTAAAGCATGCATCCCTACCATTGACATGTAAAACAAGATGTTTGGAGCTAATATTCATTTTGATGGATAGACGATGGTCGGAAGTTTTCATCTCACTTTAAGATCACATTTTAGTAATCTCACAATATCACGTACATATATATGTATGTGCGTGTGTATAAAAGATTACAGACCATTTTAATCAATGTGTCAATCGATTCAAATTTTTGCCATATACATGCAAAACACTTCCATTCAATGTGATTTTTCATCCATACACTATCTAGAACATGTAGAGCACCTTGGACGGAGCGAACCGTTGAAAGGAGGTCACACGAAAATGTTTGTGAATTTGAAAAAACATGAAGCCGTCCTAACGGATCCACACACACACTATATATATATATAGAGAGAGAGAGAGAGAGGGAGGGAGGGATTAGTTGTACATATACCAATTGTTGGAGAATTGCCGGGGCCGAGACCCCCGTTAGTCCCCCACTTCTTTCGCCCCTGACTACCTCACACCCCATAGGGGAGCCGATGGCTCCCTTGACCCTTAACCCGTTGTTCGGGAAGAGTCCCTCCCCTCCCCCCCTTCAAAAAATGATAACCATTCGAGGCCTGCTAAGTTTCAAACGAGGCAATTTGAAAATTGTCGGAGTTGAGCCAGAGTTGAGATACATGTGCATGTCAATGTGCTCCCATGCCTATATATGGATCCCTTCGTGAGTTTATCATGAGAAGAAAGCGATAAGCCTCATTAATTTTCCAGTTTTGTTTTACGGCCAGTGGGTTGTATGATGCCCCTTGCTACTGCCTTAAATTTCTGGTGTTCGTTAATTGTTAGGGTATTTTTCAATTATTTCATGTTTAACACGTACTAGTGGCTGATTCTATATATATAAATTGTATCATGCACGGGGACACATGTATATTTGGTTAACCTAAAATGCATTCGTATGTTCAGTTTAAATATCGCTATCGAAATAAAGCAAATCTGAAGGAATTGCTTGGTTACTGAACGTGCTACAGGTTTGTGGCAGACACGTACGAAAGCCCATTTATTGAAATTAGACGTGTTTGGTTTGTATTGACATTTAAATGTGTTTCTTTGTTACAGAAGATTTGAAAACCTTGTACTTTCATAGCAACCTGGAACCTATCACAATCATGGTACCCGAAAAAACATGGGTTTCGGTGGATTTGATGCATGTGTAAATTGTAAAAATATGACAATATTGGGGGCGTTCATATCCAATCCTTACAAGTTACAAATGGAGCCAATATATCTGGGCTGATCCAAGTTAATTAAGGGAATTAATTACTATCATGAGGGACGCATATATAAATGTATTTATAAGCATACATGGCCACCATTTGTACTTTTTAATGAAGTGCCAATTGATTTGAACTTTTTTAGGGACAAGATATCACCCCTCTCTGATCATCTTCTTCTTCTTCTTCTTCTTCTTCTTCTTTTTTTTAAATGCTGAAAAGGAAAGGATTTAGGATAAGGCATATAGTAGATAACTAAACATGAACAAATATCGTACAAAATACAAACAACACACTAGAAAAATGCATAATAATACATCAGCAATTCTTTAATAGCCAACAAAGCAAAAACTAAGGCCCTGTTTGGTAATGGAGTTAACTTTTATAAACTGCGATTTCATGAAGTTTGGAAGCCCTAACTCCAAAATCCAAATGTTGCTCTGTTTGAGTCTCATTTTGGAGTTGTTACCTCAGCTTAAATGTTGAGAAAACTGCAGTTATTATCTCAACTCCAATCTGATCAAAGTTTTGTAAACATCATTTTTAGAGTTCGGGATTTGCAAACCCCCTACCTTCATTTAAAAATCCTAACTCCATATCCAAACAGGTCGTGAAACATATATAATTATAGTAAGAAGAGACTACAAAAAGCCTAAAAGCCTTAAGACTCATAAACCGGGTATCGATTGTGAGGGAGAGTTTTGTTAATCCTTCAGAAATGCTGTAGTCGCCGCTCGTCCAGTTGAACGGTAAAAAAAAACCTTCTTTCTCTTTTGGAACCCAACCAAATCTAACGTTGATGATATTCCCCGTTTCATCAAAAGTACTGCCCACTTCAGCAAGCTCACTGCTTCATTTTCCTTTACATCTACAGCAAGCTCACTGTTCACTGCACATATACATCATGATCATGTTTTCCCCTCTTTCCCCCCCCTATGATTTCCCTATCTTTTACAAAACAACTCCATATATTTATACACACACTAACAATGGCCCCACGCAATGCACACGCAGAAACTCCAAAATCAAGAATAATCATATTAATTTTAAAGTTTATTATTGTATTATTTGTAAGTTGTAATATCTCCTATTTATTAACTGCAAATAAAAATATATATCAAAGATTAGCTTTCAAATACTTGGACATTTTTTAATATTTTATATATTTTTCTTGCTATAGTATACAAAAATCGGGAAATTTCTTAAAATCTTTATTAAAAAATACTAGTTTTTCAATATTTTGATTGTTACAGCACACGAGAATCACATAATGCCCAAAAATCCCAAAAAAAATTATTTTTTTTTCAATTTTTTAACGTATTGCATATTGCATGCTGCATTCATGAATATGGTGAAATTAAATAATCTCCAAATTTGTATTTCCAATATGTTTTTTTGCTATAATAGAAGAAAATCATGAAATATTTAAGAATAAATTTTATATCGGTTATTCAATATTTTCTATGATATAACACATGAAAATCTCAAAATTTTATGTTTTCTTTCTTTTTTCAGTATCATGTAAGATCAATTTTTAAAAATCTCAAATTTTTCTATCTTGTTCGGGTTTTAAATATTTTGCATTTTATAACACATGCATGATAACTACGAAATTTACAGAAATCCGAAAATTATTAATTTTCTTCAAATTGACAATATTTTGCACCCTCTTACATGAAATTACAAAATTTCCTTTTTTATCCGGAAATTATCTTTCTTCTTTTAGCCAAAAACTATATAGATATTTTCTAGAATATCAAAGTTTCTGTGTCTTCATATTATAAATATTTTTTATGCTATAGCATGTGAATGTGAAAATAACGAATCTTTAAAATTCAATTTTTTTCTTTCAAATTTCCAATATTTTGCAGCACGAAAATTAAGAAAATTTAAAAAATATCAAATTTTTTAGTTTTATGCGTTTTCCCTACATTTTGCTTTGATATAGCACTTATACATTTTGCTTTGATGTAGCACTTAAAAATCAAGAACTTTTCAAAACTATAATTTCTTTGTTTTTCACATTTCTCGATATTTTGCTTTTTATAACAATCAAAATATTAAAAACCGAAGAAAAATTTAAGTTTTTTTTATCATGAATTTCACGATTTTCATATATTATTGTAAGGAAAATATTGAAAATCTAAAGAAAGTGCTTAAGAATTTGAATATTAATGTTCATATATTTTTTCATATAAAGTGCATAAATATGATATATTACAACTTACAAATAACACAACAATAAGCTTTCAAATTAATATGATTATTCTTGAGTTTGGATTTCATGTCCGGGCAATTTTTTTTTCACGTCCCGCTAAAAGAGCAGTAATGGCACGTGACAAGCCTGCGGTGTATTTATTTTGAGAAGGTCATTTCTCAAAACAAAAACGTTAAACGTAATGTAAGCGGTATAATAATGACAAGAACAGACAATTGATAATAAAATCCACCCACTTTATATAATTACATTTTCAACTTTACAAGGTTTAAACTGATACAAGATATCTGAAATAAGAAATATAAACATAAAATCCTAAACATGTATCTTACTGAGATGAAAACTGAAAGAAACTAGAGATCGGTATGTGCTGTGAACTGGTTATACTCCTGTTCCACCTCCTTAGTCCCTAGACCACCTGACGAACATTCCAAGAAATAGATAAATGGATGGAATGAACGTCAGCGAACTAGCGCTCGGTAAGTCCTCAAAAAGGATGAAAAAGATATATGATGCATAATAGGTACAGAATGAAATAGAATATAACATATATAGCATAACAGGTAATAAGTGTGTGTGTGAGTGAACATGAAGTATGTGTCTTAATAGGTCTTTACAAGGTAATCTAACTAACGTAAGTTTAAGTGTGAATATCAACCGATCTCAAGAGTATTCTTGAACCCAAGACTATCATCCAGGGACAAGGAATCACGGACCCAAAATAACAGGACTTCAATTGGTATTGAAGTATTCCAAACCCAACATGCCCTTATTAGTGAATTCATGATGTACCATTTCAACCCGGTACCATAGCAGCATGATTCGTACTGTTTCAGCTCGTTTCCATGATAACATGATTTTGTATTAATGGGACTCATGAGATTCCGTTAGATTCATACTCAAACTATCCCAACACTCCGAGTATAATAGATTATAACTGTTAAATTGAATTAGTGGATTTGATTGATTGATTATCACATATCTTGATCGAAACCATAAATTACAAAAGGTGAAGAATGAAGTCGAGTAAGTCAAGTAGAGTGCTAGTCATGACAGTTGCAATCCTGCGTCGAGTCAAGTTAGTTCGAGTAGATTGGGTTCGAGTTTAAATTCAAGTTTGAATTCGAGTTTAAATTCAAGTTTGAATTCGGGTTCAAGTTTGTATTCGGGTTCAAGTTTGTATTCAGGTTATAGTCATATCTTATTAAAAGATTTAAATGTTGAAAATGTTAAGTTCGGGAATCGGACAACCGCTGTATATGGATGACATGATTTATGTCTTTTTTCATGACGATTGTCATTGATAATACTGTTAATTTGCAGTGTTTTCTAACCTGAATAGGCAAGCGCTCACTTTCTCCGGCTCTCTGGGGCTCAAAAGAAATGATACCGCTTAAACCTATATTAATTTAGGGTCCTTAAAGATTTATTCAAATTGTTTATTAAATGTATTTGCATATTTGCATTCCTCGAGAGGGTTTTATGTAAAATGTTTTAAAAAATAAAATACGAGGGTATTTTTGATAAAAAAATGTTAATTAAAATTCCAAGAGTTTTTTTTAAAATATATTTTAGATTTAGAGGTATTTTAGAAATAAAACCTAGTTTTAAAAAGTTTAAGGTATTTTCTTTCAAAAATCTAATTTAAAAAATAGTGGTAGTTTATAAAAATCTAAGGTTAGTTAAATAATCAAGTTATAAGTATTAATAGTATAATATGTAAACAACTAAGTGAAACTATATAAATAAACTATATTAAACCTAAATCACTACAATTTGAATGTTAATATGTGTATACTTCAATACACAAAAAGTATCATATCTTGTTATGTTATATTTATTTTCAGCGTTGAGTGATTTGCGTCCCTTATGTCAGGAAAGATTTTGTTGTGTAATTGATTGATCCCTAGTTGATAGTCAGGTTATTAGTGATAATGCACTATAAGTTATGCATAATATATATCGTTAGGAATTTGCAATGTGTATAATATATTTTCAGTAAAGCATTAATAAGGAATTATTTTAGGTTGCGTATTAGTGTTCATTTTATTTATTGTTGTTACTAAATATTCAATGTATTTTTCATAGCAGCTGCGTGTTTAGTGTATATATATATATATATATATATATATATATATATATATATAAACCTCGCAATTAGTTTATGGTAACTAGCAGTGCTTTCTAATTAATTGTTATCATTTTCTTTTAATTGGTGACAACTATCTGTTTTCATGATTTTAACTATCCAGAGACATAAACATTAACAGCAGCAGGGTCAGCTTCATCATAAACCCAGCCATAAAAAAAAAGAGCTTCCTAATTCTCTTCTATTGTCATAAAACAAAATAACCTTCATGCCCAATATAATGACTTTTTGATATGATTTTAACATCTATTAAGCATTGCTATGAATTTAACAATTTTATTAACATATACATGTCCCGTTTTCATAATCAAATTATGTACTGGCAACATCCAATGTAGACAGTGGGCATAAATGCTATCCTATAAGCAAGCCATAGATTAGGCATATCATTTAGTAATTATATATAATGGCAATAATATTACTGGATAATCAAACAAAATATACCATATCATGACTAATGGCAGTCTTAATATTAAAACTTAATATTTCCGTTTGTGCGGTATTGTTTGTTATAGTAATGCTGCAGACATTGATGGTTACAGTAAAAGCTAATGTGGGAAGAAAAGTGAGAGAGAGAGAGGGCGAGCACTTGCGGGTTGTGTGAATCGGTATAACAACCGGCTCACCGTTTTGATAAAATTTTCAACCGAGATTTTGAAACTTGATGGAACCGGTGTCTCTCCAAGCTCAAGGGAAAATAGATTTTTTTATATTTTATTTTATTTAAGAATTGATCAAAAAGAAAATGGCTAAGGTGGGTTGAAGAAGAGATGGGCGTTAAAGGAAGATGAAATGAAAAGTCATTTCTATGTTATGTGAAAGATTTAAAAATAGATAAAAATAATTGCAAAAATGGGAATTTCAACATATGGCTTATGGAATAACAATGCAAGAACTAAACCAATAAGCTACAAAATTGTTCATGCATATATTTACCAAGAAGTAAATATATGTTGTTGCTTGGAAAAAAAATGAGCTAAGGAAAAAGAAAAAGGGAAATCAAATAGAACTATTTTGGCTTAGGTTTTGGGTTTTGAAAAATTATAGAATAGGCAAAATAAAAGAAACGATAAACTAATATATTTAATAGAGAATAAATTATACTGGGATACCCAAATAAATACAGCCTTTTTTATAAAAAGAAGAATGATATGAAGATATATGAATTTTGGGGTGGTTACATTTTTTATATATTTTTTCGTATGAAGTTCAAAAAATATGATATATTACAACCTACAAATAATACAACAATATACTTTGAGATTAATATAATTATTCTTGACTTTGGATTTCGTGTCCACGTGTGGGAAAACAGATTAAATAATTTTCAATTTTGTTGCCATGCTAAAACCTGCAAAATAAAAAAATTGAAAGATAAAAAAGTAGAACAAAAAGAAAAATAGAACTAAGTTCTCAACATGCCAAGAGTATTACCAAAATATCAAGAGTTCGACATTTATTTTCTATCTCATTAATATTATTTATATACTGCGATAGGTCTAGAATATGGTCAATTTAAATTTTGAAGAAAATTACAGACCTAACCTAATTTTGGTGGATATTATTTCTATGCTAGAGCTTAGAATGGGAATAGTTTACATTTTATAAAAAGTTAGGGACCTAAACTAATATATGTACATATAAATGGGTTTAGAATGTGATTAGTTTACATTTTAAAGAAAGTTAGGGACCTAAACTAACTTTTACACATGGATATAAGCTTAAAATGAAATTAGGTTTCATTTATAGAAAGCCTAAACTATTTTTTGCACATACAAATAAAATAGAAATGGGAATATTTTCTAAATTACAGACTTAACCTAATTGTCATGCCCCGCTTCCCAAAAGAGCGGTAAAGGTAGGTAATAAGCCCGCGATATATTTATTCCGAGAAGGACATTTCCCGCAATAAATACGCTAAGCATTTATAAGCAATATAACAACAGTCAAGAATTAACAAGAGTAAGTAAAATTTAACAGCAACTTTATTTACATTCACTTCCATAAAGTTTTGATATAAAATAACTAAAAAGAAAGAGCAATGAAAACGCCTAACAGGTGGCATATTAAAAATAAACGGCTGAAGAATCTAGTTGTCTGGCTGAGCTGAAACCTGATTGAAGTCCTCCTGGCCTAGCTCGATCTCCTCTGTCTCTAGATCACCTGATGAACATTCCAAAGAAGAAGAAACAAAGGGAATGTTGTCAGTGAACTAGCGCTCGGTAAGTTTCCAAAGACATGTATAATGACAAGGTGGAAAGTATAGGCAATATGATAGGGTGATTAAGCATTGCAATTTATATATCATGACAGTTCTAATATAACATGATAATACAAAATGAAAAGTATGTAAGTATTGTAATGTAACATGAGCATAAAAGCCAAGTATATCATGGTCGTGTTGTGTAGCTATAGTGAACATGAAGTGCATGTAAGTATCCTAAAAGAGTCTCTACAAGGATAAGCTAACTAACGTGAATTCAAGTGTGAATGCAAATCAATTTTAAGAGTGTTCTCGAATCCAACAGGTTATCGTTCAGGGGTAAGGAACCACGGGTCCGAATCAAGAGTGTTAGTAACGGTGCTTCAATTGAAGTATTCCAAACACAGCAGGTTATCGTCCAGGGGCTTAGAAATATAGGCCCTCATGATAGATTACTTGTGTCAGTAGACATGGATTCATGAACTATGGGAACTCCTTAGATTTCGTTGGTTTCACTTAAACTAACCCAACACGCCGCATATATTAGACTAAGATTATGGTTATAAATCTTGATCGAGTCCATGAATACAAAAGGTGATATAATATCAAGATTGAGTTCTTATAGTCATGTCAAGTGTAATTTACGTCATTTGTATTCATGGTTCGGGTCAAGTTGGTTTCAGGTATATTTGTTGAGTTCATGTATACATGTCAAGTTTCAAGTAGATAGTTCATGTTCAAATTCGTGTTCAAGTCAAGTTAAAATTTACGTTCAAGTTCGGGTTCAAGTTCTAATCATATTTTATTAAAAGATTTATCTTTTGAAGATATTAAGTTTGGGAATAATCGGGCAACCGCAGTATATGGACAGTAGAATTTGTGTCGTTTTTCAAGAAGATTGCCATTAATAATTCTTTTAATTTACAATGTTATCTAATCTGGATACCGTTTAACCTGTGATTAATCTAAGATTCTTAAATATTTATTTTTATTATATGTATTTGCATGTTTGCATTTCTCGAGGGTTTTTTTTATGTAAAATGTTTTAAAATAAATCTCGAGAGTATTTTGTTATAAATATGTTAATTAGAATGTCAAGAGTTTTTTTTTATAAAAAGTATTTTAGATTTAGAGTTATTTTAGTGATAAAACCTAATTTTTAAAAAAATATGGTATTTTTATGAAAAATGTATCTTTTGGAAACTTGAAGGTATTTTCTTAAAAAAATTAATATTGTCATTTTATAGTATTTATATAATTTTCACAAATTTGTTTTTCTTTAGAATTTCAATATATGTTTCGAGTTATTTGCAATTTGTTTAACTTTATTTTAAAATATCGTATTTTCTTTAAAATCGTATTTTATTATTTTCGAGAACGAATTCTCTGTGAGGAGTTCTGCATCTCACTCTATTGTCCTAAGAATGTACAATAATCCGTACAGTCCCCAAACAGGCCTCCTAATGAGAGTTGTAGAGGCGTATTTGCAAAGAAAAAGAATATCGATTAAAAAAAAGTATTTTAGAATTTGAGGGTATTTTAATGTAAAACAAATTCTTTGCTAAAAGTTACAAATATATGTTCGTGCTATGAATGTCGTGTCTGCGTGTGGGGTAGTTCATTACCCCATGCATGATATTATTTATTAGGTTAACAATAACCTACCATCAAGTATCAAGAAGTGGTATTTATTCGTTAAGTTTCATTCTAATATTGTTTAACTATGGCAACTTCGTTTTAAATCCATGTAAAAAATTATATAAGACATGGATTGCAAGATGATAGCATGGTAAATTTTTCTTGTTAGCATGGAAAATTTAGTGACTTATAAATGTTGCAAAATAATTATATATATTACAATTTGTGCATAGTAACGGGTTTGAATGAATCGAAAACTTAGCGTTGGTGCAAGTGAGAAACAAAAGGAGAGGAAAACAGAAAAGGAGTGTCACGCCCCGCTTTCCAGAGTGCGCTAAGATCGGCACGTGACAGAGCCAACCATGCAACCTGTGGTTAGGAAACATCTCTCCACAGTCACATTACGGCTGTCTATAAGATATCAAGAACAGTAAAACATAAAACAAACTAGTACATGTCCATCTTCCAGAATAAACGAGTTAAGAAATATATATGCGGAAGCAATAAAACTCCAATAAACAGTAACATCTGAAAAACATCCCAATACAATTTCACATAAGGAAATAAAGCCGCGGAAAGAAAACTAAACTAAACTAAACTAAACTACCACTAACACGATCCTCACTGCTCGGCTTGACGGCTAAAATACTCCTGGTTAGCCTGCGATAGGGATAGAGGAACTGGGCCATGCAAAACCCAGACGTCGGTGCGTCATAATATCAAACAATAAAATATAACCAGAATGCAACAAGATATGCATACATGAATATAAACGATAACATGAATATAACAGGTAAACATAGATATGTAACAGTGAGGTGTATATGTGTATGTGAAGTGCAGTGAGTAATCTAAACTGTGCTGTGTTCATATCATAATACTGCATTATTATATTCCACATTCTTATTCTTTTTACAAATAAACAGGTGCTTTTGATGCATGTCTGCTACATAGTACATGTTACAGGTTCTTGGATCTAAAACAGTGAAAAAGATAAAAGACGATGCAAAAGTGAGACTACGACCAGCAAACAGAAGGATTTTGATAAAGCATACACAAAGATCAGTACAAGGCAACGTAAGGTCTAAGATTACAAAGCGAACGGTTAAAAGTCCACTGCAATTGTTCACTGGAGATCTGGAAGAAACCTAGAAGCTATTTTAATAAAAAGAACTAAAGAATAAGGAAGCCCAGAAAGCCCAGAACAAGAACAAGACTTTTCAGCAAATGATTCCTTTATTGGGCCGCGGAACCGCGGCCCAACCCCTGCTGAGGCCGCGGTTCCGTGGCCATCTAGAGCCTGTTGTGGAATATCTTTTTACCATAATTCTTTGGCAGCGTTGAAAGGTCAACCTAGGGGTATTTTGGTAAATGCAGACGTGTGGCAATTGTAAACCTAGGGTTTTCTATGTCCTATAAATAGAAGCCCAATTCCTTGTATTAGGTTATGCCTCTTTTCATTTCATAAATTCATATCTGTACTGTGTTGATGTTTGGAGAGAGCCATCAATAAAAATTAGTAAGTTCTTTTATTTTTTTGCCTTAGTTTAATTTAATTTAGAATGTCTTTCAATTCCCTAACGAGCGAGTAGTCTCCTCGCTTGTTAGGGTTAGTTTTAGGGAAAGGTTTGAGAGATGAGATCTCTCACCCCTTTTTTGCCCCATCACACATAATAATTAGAACTCCATGCATACATGCACACACCGCTCCCTGCGGCACCTTACCCCTCGAGGTAACGGTGATACCGTAGTATAAAGGACCGGTTGGGCGTGTTTTCCATGGAGGTTAGGATAAGGATCGATAAAGGAAGGATAAGGATCGATAAAGGAAAAAAACATCTTCCCGATGGTACTAATCCCTTTTATTGATAATTACCATAACATCTAATAGATCTAAAATAGGATATTGAAAGCGGTGAGGAAACCTACAATCTCTCAACTTACCCTAGACCTAACCCTAGTAAGACTTAGATCTAGATAATCTTAGTATAAATCAATTTAGGTTTTAGAAATAATCAATCCGACACCCATCGGAATTAACTCGTCAGAGCGATTAGGAAAACACAAAATCCCTGTGGACCGACTCGTACTCACCGGCTAGCTACCAAGCGATGCCGTTTTTTATTGCGGTTATAGATAATTTTTTAGATCAGTCAAATGACGCCATTGCCGGGGATGGCGTGTCATTTCCTTTTTGCAATTTCGGGTTAATATTAAATTAAAAAACCATAAAAACTGAAAAATCACAAAAATATAAAAATATATCATCTGTTATTTTTTGGAAGCGTATTTTTGTGAATCTTTGCAGGATCGACGGATCTGGAAAAATCCATAGTGCGAAACAGAAAAAGGTAGATCAGAATAGAAGGGAATTGGACCAACAGAACACCAGAATTTTTTTAGAGACCTGAAGCCTCAACTCCGCCGCCTTTCCGCCGCGCAAGCCGCCTCCCGCAGCTAATCCGCGGTCCTTCTGGCTCTTCATCGCGCGAAATTTTCACTGTTTGTTTCCTTTTCCCCCCCTCTGCAACCTAAAATATATCTTTTGTCAAATATTCTGCAGGATTCTTTGCGCTTTAAAAATCTTCCCCCTTCCAAATAACAAATCTTGTGCAGGAATCTTTGCGCCGCGCGTAAATTAAAAATTGATTGCAAGTGATCTTTTCTGTTTTGCATATCTTTTATCGAAAATCTTTTTGCAAACAATTTCCAAATAAAGAGAAAAAGGAAAAAGGAAATTTAAAAAAAAAAAAAAGACTTGCAACTTTTATCGCTAAGAAATCCGTATACCCCAACCTTCTTTCTCTTCTCATTCTTCCATCATGGGTACCCCACATCATAAATCACTTTCCGAACTTCGGTATCCCGAACTTAATTTTGCTTCGTACGTCAATTGTTTCGGTCGATTTAAGGAAGACCCCTCCGTGCCCAAAATTTCTTTGAAAGATCAAATAGAAGCGTTTAGGAGAAACAGTTCGACTTTGCAACCCACTTTGTGTCAACCATGTCAACCTTCACCACCTTCGTACGTTGACACCACTTTTTCTAGTTCTGTTGTAACTCCTAAGCCGATATCTATTGCTGAGCACATTGCACAATCTCATAGCCGATCTTTCACCCCTCTCCACACATCCAGTTCTAGGGATCAACAAGTTCATTCACCTTTTTATCCACATATTGATCCTACTTCTGTCCAACCATCCACTTCCTACCAGTCCTACCCGACTTTCCCACCTTCATTAGACACTGTTCCTACACAGCCATTTGGGAGTTTCACGTATCCAAACAGTTTTGAATCTTTTACCGAAACCCCTGCACAACCCATGTCTAGTGTGGAACAGTCGTTGGGAGCTTATATTTCGGCAACAAACAAAATGGTTAGGAATGTGGATGCGTCCATTGCCGCCCTTATGCAACCTAGTGAACCGGCAGCTAGTTTCCAACTAGCTTCAAATTTTTCAATGTATGAGGAGGCGGTTGGACAGAGTGAGAATTTGAGAGGAGCGAGTGAGTTCTACACATTTCCAAATCAATCCTACCCATACCCAATTGAAGCCCACAATTCCTGTTTTCCATCGATTGTCCCAAATGATTCATAAGTTGAAAATAGAACAAATAAAAACGAGTTGTATGATTTTGTAGTTCTTGATTTGCCAGATTGTGAAGAACCCCTTTCGAGTGAAACCACACCTAATCCGTTTGACCTTTACACCTCCACTCTAGAACCTACATTGATAAATATCCATGCTTTTGATGAGGTGTCAGAAAAAATTGATTTTCACTTGATTGAGGATTTAGACGCCGGGAATATTTTGGATGAACCCGTAGATTTGAGTGAAATTTTATGTCCAATTCATCATCCCGAGTCATTAAATGTTTCTTCCGAACTTTATATGCGTCTTGATTTTTATGATAATGGCATGGATAAGCTAAATATTGAGGAGAATTATGAGGATAGTATTGAGGAGAGTATTGAGAATAATATTGAGGTTGAACCATTTTTGTTTGATGTGTCGTATTTTCCAATTCATCCTCCTGAACTTTTAACTGTTATATCACCCTCTCTCCTTTCCATCGTTCCGACCACGCAAAAGTTCACGCTTGAAGACTGTGAGCTTGAAAAAATTCCTTTGAATCTGACACAGTTCTCACAGCCGATAACACTTACGAGTGTTTCACTTTTTCGGACGATGTTGATGACTCACCGCCCGAGTTTGAGTCCTTTGAATTTTCAGATGGGTTAGTTGAACCATCAGACTCGGGTGCTTACAGTCGTCTCGAACTATTGATGGAATCTTTCAAGTTCGAGACAGTTTACTACGGTGAGAATGAGACTATCCCTAATTCACTCCCTTTCGTCCTTCCTATCGTTCCGACCATGCAAGAGACCGTTACGCTTTCATCTCTAATACCAAGTTCGACGTACCTATGCTTTCTTGCGAATCTTGAAGGATTTGACCCCATTTCTCGACGGGTTGATAGATTAGCACAATCGCTTTTAACACATCGGCCATCACAAATTGTGCTAATTTATTCACTCGATTTACACCCTCAAGATTGTGCTAGCCTTCTTTCTCTTTTCCGCCCTTCTTCTCCTCCACCGAGACCATATTCTCCCTTTCTCTCCACACGGTCTCGTGTGCTTCTCATTTCTTTCCTTTACACCCGATTCTTTCATTAACCCTACCATTACCACGATAAGATTTTTGAATGGTTGGTGCTAACCTTTGGCTTATGTAAGGCCTTGCTTAGTTTGGGGAGGACCTTATTGTATATATGTATATATATTTTTTTGTTTTCTTTCCTAATAAAAAAAATTCAAAAAAAATTATAAATAAATAAACAAGGGAGTGCCGACAATTTTGACCCTCTTGGTGTGGCATGACAGTGAGGACACTGTCAAGTTTAAGTTTGGGGGCATGCTCGGTAAGCCTTCTTCCTTCGCATTCATGTGTATATTTTTGCATTTGCATACTTATTTGAAAACCCATAAAAATTGAAAAATTTCAAAAATTATAAAAATTAATGTATTCAATTTTGGCCTTATTTGACTGAAGTTTGACAGATAGGTTAACTAGCTAGGAACAACTAGATCTTAGACTTAGTAAATTAAAAAACCTAAAAATAACCTTTCTTTTAGTTTAACGGTAGAAAGTATATATCTTTGTAGTTTATTTAGAAATAGGCAATTTTTGAGTTCACTTCTTGGGCTAAGTCAAAATAAAGGAAAAGTATTGATATTTTTATTAGAGTATAAGTTTGAAAAATAATTCCTAGCTTAAGTCTAGATTCTGAAAATATATACCCTACAAATTGCACTAACACGCACCTTGAAACTTGAAATAGTAGAGGAGACCTTGAAATGCTCTTGTCTAAAGTCCTTAGTACGAAGAAAATAAAATAAAAATTCAAGTGTGAATAAAGAGATAATAAAAAAAAATGAACACTGGTTTTTGTGATTACTTAAGGCTGCAAAAAAATAGAAAAATATTTAGCGAGGGTGCTTCATCACCTAGTGCCTTAGACCAACTGGTTTGGGAGTCACTGCTAAAAAGCCTTGGGTGTTGCAAGACTAGGAATTACGCTTTAATGTGCAAACACATCATGTAATCGGTTGTTGGTACCTCAAGAAGTATTAACGGTCGCGTAAAGGATGTGTAAGCAAAATTCAATTAAAAATTCACCAATTAATAAGTACGTTGGACAACGGACAAGAGTATGATTGCTTGATTTGAATTTCCAAGTGGAGGGGTGATATACACACACACGTAGGGATATGTGATTGGAGTTTAGATGAGAGAAAGGAGTGAAGAATAGAACTTGTATCTTTAGTAGAGTTGATAAAAATTCCTAAGTGGAGATGGAACCCTAGAAGGAAAACTTAAGAAATGCCGAAAGCTAAGTAAGTCTATAGAACATATATAATCTTAAGTTAAATGATGAGGAAGTGTGAAGAATATGGGTGGATAATTTACGAGTCGACGATAATAGAATTCCTTGTTAGAAACCCTAATTGGAGAATAAAAGTCGAAAAGCCAAATTGATAGGATTTTGTGGGTAGTATCCGCTGAAAACCCTCAGGAGACAACACTCCTCCTACTAGGGACACCTAGAGGTTTAACGGCTTGTTGCACGAGCTCAGTGCAATCGCGTTTCCCTGCGAAAGTGAGGTTAGGTTTTTGTCGAGAATAAAAAATAAGTTTGCTCGAGTACGAGCAAAAGATAAGTTTGGGGGTATTTGTTCATATCATAATACTGCAATATTCCCCATTCTTATTCTTTTTACAAATAAACAGGTGCTTTTGACGCATGTCTGCTACATAGTACAGGTTACAGGTTCTTGGATCTAAAACAGTGAAAAAGAGAAAAGAAAATGCAAAAGTGAGACTACGACCAGCAAACAGAAGGATTTTGATAAAGCCTACACAAAGATCAGTACAAGGCAACGTAAGGTCCAAGATTACAAAGCGAACGGTTAAAAGTCCACTGCAATTGTTCACTGGAGATCTGGAAGAAACCTAGAAGCTATTTTAATAAAAGAACCAAAGAATAAGGAAGCCCAGAAAGCCCAGAACAAGAACAAGAGTTTTCAGCAAATGATTCCTTTAATGGGCCGTGGAACTGCGGCCCAACCCCTGCTGAGGCTGCGGTTCCGCGGCCATCTAGAGCCTGTTGTGGAATATCTTTTTACCATAATTCTTTGGCGGCGTTGAATGGTCAATCTAGGGGTATTTTGGTAAATGCAGACGTGCGGCAATTGTAAACCTAGGGTTTTCTATGTCCTATAAATAGAAGCCCAATTCCTTGTATTAGGTTATGCCTCTTTTCATTTCATAAATTCAGATCTGTACTGTGTTGATGTTTGGAGAGAGCCATTAATAAAAATTAGTAAGTTCTTTTATTTCTTTGCCTTAGTTTAATTTAATTTAGAATGTCTTTCAATTCCCTAACGAGCGAGTAGTCTCCTCGCTTGTTAGGGTTAGCTTTAGGGAAACGTTTGAGAGATGAGATCTCTCACCCCTTTTTTGCCCCATCACACATAATAATTAGAACTCCATGCATACATGCACACACCGCTCCCTGCGGCACCTTACCCCTCGAGGTAACGGTGATACCGTAGTATAAAGGACCGGTTGGGCGTGTTTTCCATGGAGGTTAGGGTAAGGATCGATAAAGGAAGGACAAGAACCTAGAGGAAGAAACATCTTCTCGATGGTACTAATCCATTTTATTAATAATTACCATAACATCTAATAGATCTAAAATAGGGTATTGAAAGCGGTGAGGAAATCTACAATCTCTCAACTTATCCTAGACCTAACCCTAGCAAGACTTAGATCTAGATAATCTTAGTATAAATCAATTTAGGTTTTAGAAATAATCAATCCGACACCCATCGGAATTAACTCGTTAGAGCGATTAGGAAAACACAAAATCCCTATGGACCGACCCGTACTCACCGGCTAGCTACCAAGCGACGCCGTTTTTTATTGCGGTTATAGATAATTTTTGAGATCAGTCGTGCTGCTGGATTATCTGTTCTAAAGTTATTCGAAACCAATTGATGTACTCCTCATGTAACCCAAAAGAATATGCCCCGTTACCCTCCGGGACCACGGATCAAGATGTATGAACCAAGAATGGTTCTGTCCCGTTACCCCCCGGGACCACGGATCAAGATGTATGAACCAAGAATGGTTCTGTCCCGTTACCCCCCTGGGACCACGGATCAGTAAGAATTATGAATGACTATGTCCCGTTACCCCCCGGGACCACGGATCAGTAAGAATTATGAATGACTCTGTCCCGTTACCCCCCAGGACCACGGATCAGTAAGAATCACGAATCATTCTGTCCTGTTACCCCCCGGGACCACGGATCAAGTAATAAGAATCACGAATGATTTTGTCCCGTTACCCTCCGGGACCACGAATCAAGTAATATCCTTTTAAGTTATAATCGGTTACACCTTTGATTTCCCCATACCCCCAAGGTTATGTGTTCAAGTCAGGTATTGATAAATATGGAGCTAATGCCAACACAGGATCAAGCAGGTACAAGTTTTGTCTATGCAAACAACAGGATACGTCCGTCAGAGAACATGTCAGGATTGTCGGCATTAGTAACAAGATTAGGTAACAAGTCAAGTGGTGTATTAGAGCATGACAGGTAGTGCATATGTGTCACACGGATGCTCAAAGTAAAACTGTAGCAAGTATCAAAGCACGGTAAAAACACGGATGCACAAGTAATAATCAGTGATAACATATAATCATTCCATGAGTCGTATGATGCACACTAGCAAGCATGCTATATGAATATAGCAGTAACATGAAATAATCAGGTTCCGGCATGCAACTAGATATGTAATAAACAGTATGGATACGAACGGATATCGTAAAACGGTAAAACTGTAACAGGGGTGCACAATGCAACATATATGTATTATTTTTATTCATATGGATGTAAATATAATAGCATAGCATATAGCAAGATAAACTTACCTGATCGGATCTCACGACGGGGTACGTACGCCGCGTCCGACGTCGGGTAAACGTCGCGATGCACACATGCGCGTACAGAACAGAACCAAGCTATGAAAGAACATGACCATGCTGGATGAGCATGTCTACTGGGTTGCCCGAATCGTCGGCAATGAGCACGGCTCCGGCGATCACCGCTAAACCAAGAATCAAGAAAGAAAAGAGAAGAAAGAAGAAGAAGAGGGTGGTCTGCGGTTCTCTGGTGTGGCTCGGGGTATCTGGGATAGAGGAGAAGGAGAGGCGACGACGAGTCGTGGGTTTTCCAGCTATGGGTAGTGGGCTGCGGTTGGGTGCAGGTTCTTGGGGTCGGGTGTGCGGGGTTCTTGGTGCTCGGGAAAGGAGAAGAGAGGGGAGAAGAAGAAGAGGTGGTGGCTATGGCGTGGAGACGACGACGAGGTCGGAGCTCCGGCGAAGAGGGTGCAGCGATGGGTGCAGGCGTGCAGGGTTTCTTGGGTTGAGGTCACGATGGGATTTGCAGGGGAGAGGAGTGGAGATGACGGGGGTGACGACGGGGTGGTGATAAGGCGAGGTCAGCGAGGCTCAGCTGGGGGCGTGGGTTTTCCTCGCACGTGGGTTTGAGGAAGAAGAGAGGGAAAGAAAGAGAGACGTGAGTAATATAAGGTTAGGTTTAGAATTATATATATAGAGAGAGATAGAGAAAGAGAGAGAGTGTTTGTGTGTGTTGGGGGGGCGGAAAAAAATCATATGGGAACCTATCTATAAAACTTTTTATAGGGAGGAGATGAAACCGTACACGTGGCAGATTGGGTATGAATCTTTGAGGTAAAACAATAGCGCGCTTCTTTATCTTTGAGATTCATACCCAATCTGCCACGTGTACGGTTTCACCTCCTCCCTATAAAAAGTTAGATAGGTTCCCATATGATTTTTTCCGGGAGGGGGGGGGCAGGAGATTAGATAGGATGTTAATAAATAAAAATATATAACAGTTTAAATATATAAAGAATATTATATTATATATTTTGAGTTTTCTGGCTAATACAAAAATACTCCAAAATATGCCCGGGTTGTGTCTAAAAATATAGTTTGAAAATACGGATAATATACGTATCAACCAAAACCATAATGCGATATCTGGTTAAAGAAAATGCATACCCCCAAGAACGGATACACGTAATATGCACGTAGCGATCCAAACGAATCTGTTTCACTAAACGGGACGTGAACACGATATACGGATACACCTATAGGGCATGGGGTATGATGCAGACCATACTAGGTATTTTTAAAATATATTATTTGACTATAATTGTATTGTTAAAAAATGCAGATGTCAGATATAATGCAGGTAAATGGAACATATGTGAGCACGGATCCCCAGCACTAGCAGGGAGAACACGTAAACAGAAACCAAGATAGGTTTCAAGCATGCGGGTCGGGTCGGATACCAAGCACATAAACCAAACACTATCCGCACCCAAAAGAGAATAAACTCAAGAAAATCACAAAATAAATAGAATACTCAAATCTAGCATGGTATAACTGAACTAGGGTGTTACAAGAAGTAGAAAAGGACTTACGGATTCCGCTCATACTCATATGAGCGAGAAGGAAGAGTAGTGGCCTTGGTTGGTAGAACCGAGACCGCGAATATAACAAGGAGGGCGAGCTCGATCTACCGATATCACTTCAGCGAGTTGTGGAGTAACGGAGATGGAGTAAAGGGCTTGAGAAAACTTTAACTTCCTTTGGCTAGTTGCGGAGTTTCAATGTTCTAGAACTTGGGCAAGACTTTCAGGAATTTCGGGAGGAATTTTTAGTATAACATGAAGGGGAGGAACTAAGATAGCCTAGGGTATTTATAGGAGAAAGGTAGATTAAAAGATAGAGTAAAAGAATTGTTAATTGGCAATTAAAAAGAAATTTAGTGGAGAAATGAAGAGTTGTGAACTCTCAGGTTTGAATGGGGCAGTTTAAAGTATAAAAATGATCCGAGAGTGGGCAAAAGGATGCACGCACACAAGATGGACTCGTTTGGAGCATAAGGGGTCGACTGGGGCTGTTTTTCGGCGGCTCGACTCGAGTCAATTGCCTCGACAACTGCGGAGAGTCTTAACCAATGAGCTATAAGGAGATTTTTGCTTTTATTTGAGAATAATTACTTATAACTCATAATCAAAACTGAAACACACCTTCATATTTATATGGAACTTGATACAAACGTACAGGGATTTCAGGGTCGTTACACTAATTTTGGTGAATATTATTTCTATGTTGAAGCTTAAAATGAGATT
This sequence comes from Agapanthus africanus, assembly GCA_030015575.1. Taxonomy (NCBI): domain Eukaryota; kingdom Viridiplantae; phylum Streptophyta; class Magnoliopsida; order Asparagales; family Amaryllidaceae; genus Agapanthus; species Agapanthus africanus. The sequence goes on from JASDDO010000022.1 coordinate 15,807,846, forward strand.
AGTTGAAATTTTATAGAAAGTTAGAGAGCTAAACTAATTTTTACACATGAGCTTAGAATAAGATTATTTTACATTTTATAGAAAGTTAATAACTTAAACTTGTTGGGGTAAAAATTTACACCCCGGTTGACCTAGTCAAAATCAATGTCGACCCCAAGCCAAGTGGGCCCAAGCCCAGATCCAGTGGGCCCATGCCCGGGTCGAGCCCGAACATGAAGTGACCGGCCTTCCCCCATGCCAAGATAAAAATTTTGTAATAAATAGTTTGTTGTATTTCTTTTATTTTGTTTTATAGATAAATATAAGAAAAATAGGCATAAAGCCAAATTTTTGTAAAGCCCATGACTTATGTGCAAAAAGAAATGGCACATGAGCCATGGGATAGGCAAAATGCCATTTTGTGAAGCCCAAGGGACTATGTGTAAAGTGTATGGCCTATAAAGGCAAAGATAATGAAATATCTCAACAACTTTTCTCTCTCTCTCAAAATTTTTTAGATCTGAGATCTTTTCTCCTTCTTCAAGATTCCAAAACCTTCTTCTTTCTCTTGAATTAAATCAAGAGTTTTACTCTCCTTTTTATAAAACAAATTAGTTTTTCACCACCAAACCCACAAAGGGGAACTTGGATCTGTCTTTAGATCCCAAAAATGAGAGATTTTAAGATCTCACATCTCTTGATCTTCAAGATCCAGCTAACAGAGGAGGAAGAAGAAGAACATCGTTCACTAAAAAAAAACACACTCAGGAGTCCAACTCCTCTCTGATTTCTCTTCCGAGAAATTTTTTTTAGGCTAAAAGCCTATTTTTCTCGCCGGCGCTCAAGCGCAGAGAGCCCGCGTGCCGACACGTGGCGCGCTTGCGCTCAAGTGCAAGCGCTCGAGCGCAAGTCGCCCGCGTGCCGACACGTGGCGCGCTTGCGCTCAAGCGCCCAACGCTCAAGCGCAGAGCGCCCACGTGCCGGCACGTGGCGCGCTTGCGCTCAAGCGCCCAACGCTCAAGCGCAGAGCGCCCACGTGCCGGCACGTGGCACTCTAGCGCCTGAGCGCACAGCACCTAGGCGCACATCGCCCAAAGTGCTGCCCCACGCATCCTTTGGATGTCTTTTCCCCTTTATATATATATACATGTATATCTATACATCTGTATACATATGTACATACACATATACTCCACGACACTGTCCCTGTTAGAAAAAAAATTTCTAACGGGACGCTGCCCCGCACCCCGCAAGGGGGCTGCTAGCCCCCTTGACCCCCAGCCCGCTATCCGGGTAGCGGGACCCCGTAAAAACTCTGCGTGGCTCCCGATATATCCAAAACCCCCTTTCAAAATACAACACACATACACTGCACATTGAGTTCGCATGACCAGTTTAACCCGTCAATCGGAGGTTCCCTCGCTCCAAAGGCGAGGGGTAATTAACGGCAGCTTAGTCCGCGGCTGCCGGAGATTCGGATCCCCACAATCATTAAACCCCGGCCTACCCTAGACAGGGCGAATCTGTAGTACGCCTGACAAGCGCGCGCGTATTCCCATCTCAATGGGGTGACGAAAAACACCCTACAGATTCTGGCATGCCCGGTGGGACCTTTCTCTCCTCCCATATTTCGGGTTAAACGTTCATGCAAACTCAATCCATATACATATCGATTGTATATACTGAAATGATGTTTTTTTCTGTGCAGCAATCAACCTTCGACGACAATGTCTCCCCAGACGAATTCAGCTTCCAACGTGACCCCGATTCCGTACGTGGTCAAGATCAACGCTCGTGTGGTTCTCCCCACAAGCCTCATTCGACAGTGGGAGGAACCGCCCCGCCAGTTTGGCTCTGTCATCATCTACCCTGCCGGAAGCGCTCATCTGGCGGAAATCCCGGCGGAACAAGTGGCCAAGCCGGTCCCAAGGGGCAAGAGGCCGAACGTTGTGATTGCTAAGGCACCACAACCGAAACTTAAGATGGTGTTTGAACGACTCCCTGGCGCTCCAGCTGGGGGCAAGACTTCCGGTGCGAAGGGCAACATCAAATGTCGCGGACGAGCTCAGGCGATGGCTCCAACAAATGCGCAATCGAGCGTATCTCCAAGGCCCTCCATCGCCCGGTCTGCGGCGTCTTCCCAAAGAGCCGAAGTCTGCCAGGCGCTTAGAACAGAAAAGTTAAGGCAGAAGCGGCTCAGGTATCGAGCCAACAAGAGGGCCAGGGCTTTATCTAAATGGAATCGTGTGAAGTTCCAAGTGCAGGGTTGCCCTGCGACGACGGCTGAGTCGGATGTAAGAATCAGCAATTCCTTCGAGCCTCTGAAGTGGGTTCAGAAAAATGCCATGACCGCCAGAATCAAGAAGACAGCGGTCCGAACAGTGCTACAAAGAGACGTGTCCCGGCCCCAACAGAAAAAGTATGACACTGTCTCTTCAAGGGTCTATCAGGCGCTCTGTGCCGCACGAAAGCAACGGGGCAAATCCAGAAAAGAAGCGCCAGCACCATTCAAGAACCTGGTTAGGCCAGCCGCCTTCAATCGACTACCAGCTACCGAGGCAAGGGGGTCAAGACAGCGATTCGTGAAATCAGCCGCCAATGATAGAAAGACGGCCGGATATATCATCCATACGGTCTATATGGCGGGAGGGCGCCCCAGCGACAACCTTTGCAGCAAAAGCAAGGATGGGGCCACCACATCCCAAGCCCAATCTAGCCTGAATGTGGTTGCCGCCGCCCAAGAACAGCCGCCCCCGCTGGATGAAGAAAACCCTCTCGATGAGGATGATAGGCAGAAAGACCCCTCGGTCCATGCAGAGTCAAGCTCGGACAGCGAGGAAGAGCCAACTTTCCACCCCAGGACTGCGGAGCAAGAGCTGCTTCAAGAGCTTCGAAAACAGCTCAGGAGCAAAGATAAAGAGATGGCCAAGCTCTATTCGAAGATTAACGACTTAACGAACGTGGTGATGCAGCTTACGACTCAAATTGCTCGAGCGCCTCCCAATCAGACACAAGCCGCTACTAATCAACCGGGTGATGACAATCCGAGGCAGCCAATGCTTGTTCCTTTGGGTCCAAGACTGGTCGAGCCGCATGAGAGCCGACTGCATTCCGCTTCTGGGGATGCCTTGGCCCCAGATAGCACTATCCCGCTAACACAGGATCGGATAATGGATTTGGTCACCAGCAAGGTTAAAACATTGGTGGCCGAAGCTGAAGCTCAGAAAGAAATCGGCAGTAGTGGGCGGCCATATCCCGCGCAGTATGATCTGATTGAGTTCCCAAGCGGCTATGTCATTCCTAAGTTCGGAAGATTTGATGGAACGGGGAATGCAAATCAGCACGTCGCCCACTTCAAAGCATCGTGCGGAAATACAGGGGGCAATGACGCGCTCCTTCTTCGTCGGTTTGTCAACAGCCTGACCGGCGTCGCCTTCGACTGGTATGCGAGTATACCGGACGGGTCCGTCGTTACCTTTGCCCAAATGGAGTCCCTGTTTCGGCAAAGGTTTATGAGTGTCAGTGATAAAATATCCATTGCCGACCTTGTAAGGACCAAGCCGGGAAAGAATGAAAGCAACACCGACTTTATCGCTCGATGGCGTAATCTCACAGTCAAGTGCGAACCACCGCTGGAGCAGGACCAGTCCGTCAGCCTTCTCATTGGGAACCTCAGCAATTGGATGGTCCCATTCTTGTGTACGGCGGACCTCAAGACATTTCAGGAGCTAACAAAGAAAGTCCAAATGCTGGAACGCTCGAAGCAAGAGTCCCCGCCGGATTCTCAGAGAGAGAAAACTTGGAAAAGCAAGCGGGACGACAACCGTAGAAGCGGGAGTTCCAGCAGTACCAATGTCTTCAATGCGTCCGACAATGAAGAAAAGCGAAGGGCGGCCGAATCCAAAACTAACCGGTCTCGAAAGCCATTGTTGGGAGGAGATGGGCCTTCCCTAGAAGAGAAAAAGAACAAGGTTTACTCTTTCAGAAGGGACAAGGTCCGCAAGATATTTAAAGATGCCTTGAACAACGGCCTACAATTGCCGGAGTCGAAAAGACCCCAAGAAGCAAAAATGACCGACAATCCTCTGTATTGCCCGTACCACCAAGTAGTGAGCCATGCGATCGAGGATTGTTATATCTTCAAAGACTGGGTCGAGAAGCAGTACAAGGCTGGAGAGATCGAGCTGTCCAAAAGCGTGTTGGTGAACAATCAAGTTGCAACCGCCAACTTTATACAGACAGAAGTTGAAGCCTTCTGGGAGCAGACAGCTGAACCTGCTGCCCTGACAAATGAAACTGACTCATCGCGGCCTCCGTGGAGTACGCACATATCTAATAAGAAGAAGAAGATGATAAAGCTACTTCGGAAAGAACCCAGGACGGAATGGGAAGGGCAGAAGAAGCCTACCAGTCCAGCTGCCAATGCGGCTCCATCAGGCTCAAAATCCAAGAAGCTCAAAAAGAAGAGGAGTGCAGCTCGGCGCGAAAAAGAGTCTGCAGGGAGATCGACCATTCAAAAATATATCGATTCTCTCGAAGAAGATGAACAAAAGGAAAGAACATTGATTCAATTGAAGGAGTTCTTCCCTGTACAGGCGGCTGAAATTCTGGTGGAGTTAGAAGAAGACTCCAATGAAGAGATCCCAGTAGTGACCTGCTACGCCATCCATCTTGGCAGCGACTCCGAGGATGAGCTCTGTTTTCCCGAAGAGGACAAGGAGCTCACCATAAAGGCCAATCAAATCCATCTCAGAAGCGGCAGGGATCCACCGCAAAATCAGGGCAACGCCCCAAATGGGAAGGAAAAACAAGTCGCTAATGAGGAAGATGGCAGAGAACCGGCTGATGAAAACATAAGTCCTTTCTCGGTGGACTATAATGTCTTGGCACATCTCCGGAAGCTTCCGTCTCTCCTGAGCATCTACGACGTCTTGGTCCTATCTAAGGAGCTTAGAGATGTTCTCATTCACGCTCTACAAAACCCCGAGCGGTATCAGGCTCACTTTGCGGAAATTAATATGAAAGAAGCCCAGCACGCTTTGAATGCCGCCGCAGTCACATTTAAGGATGAAGACTTGCTACTGGGAACGGCTGAGCATAATCGGCCGCTTTACGTGACCGGGTACAGCGACGGAGATCGAATTAATCGCATATTGATTGATCCGGGGTCCTCAGTGAACATCATGAACTTGCGAACTCTGAAGAGTTTGTCAATGGACGTCCGACCTGTCAAGGGAAAGGATTGTCATTCAAGGCTTCAACCAAAATTGCCAACAAGTTCTGGGGTCTATAGCTTTGCCAATCAAATTCGTGGATCTGCAAGCTGAAGCTAAGATATACGTGATCGATGCCGACACGTCTTATAAGATTCACTTGGGGAGGCCGTGGCTCTACGATTACGGCAGCATTCCGTCAACTCTCCATCAATGCATGAAGTATACTAAAAATGGCGAAGAAAGACGCATTGACGGAGACATCCAGCCGTTCGGTGTGCATGAAATTCGATATGAAGATTCTCAGTACTTTATGAACCACCAAAATGCTAAGCCACAACTGACTGAGGATAGACCGGCCCCAAGACTCAAAAGTAAATCTGCGCCGGCTGTCACTTTCAAAAGCAAAAATACCCAAGTGCGCCCGTATTTCGGCAGCAACACTGATGAGTCCGACGATGGAAGCCCGTCCTTCCGTAAAACTCGCCCGCATTTCGACAGCGATACGGACGAATCTGTTACTGAAGGCCCATCTAGCAGCAAAGTCCGCCCTCATCTTGGCAGTGACACTGAAAAGTCAGAAGAAGAGGACCTGTCGTGCAACAGCTGTGCAGATTGGCCCCCCATGCAGCAAGCGAAACTACGAGAGACCTTCGAAGTCGCAGATGGGTCCCTGGCCATCACAAGGGTGCCGGAACGGATGTGCAAAGAGCTCGACGCATTGTCAGTCTCTACTGTGGACCAGCTGAAAACTTTCTACGTGCCAGGGAGGAAAAATGGACAGAAGGGCATCCTGTTTTACAAGTCAAACCCCATTGTGAACCCGGACGATCTTTCTGTCGCGTGCCTTCCCTATGAGAGAGGCATAAGAGCCGTCCTCAATCCCAGATACTATGCGCCCGAGATGCGGGAATACTTTAAGAAGTGCGGATGCCGGTTATATCAAACGGAGTCCGAAGCAAAGTTTTACGAAGGGCTATGGTATCCGCCCCAGGTCAGAGCACTCATCGATGGACGAATTCCAGATAGACGGGGCATAGGCTATATTCAACCTGATTCCAAAGCGTACTACATGATCCATATTGGTGAGGCCAACGAAAGATCAAATAATGATGACGAGATAGCCGAGCCAGAAGAAGCTCCTCAAGAGCTCGAAGATGGCGGACAAGCAACCTTTGACGAGCTAACCGAGATTGACTTAGGAACGCCCGATAATCCAAGGCCGACCTACATCAGCTCGCTCTTGTCATAGGAAATGAAAGCGCAGATAATTGCCCTGCTGCATGAGTTCGTCGACTGGTTCGCGTGGACATACAAAGAAATGCCTGGCCTTTCCCCTGAAGTGGCCGTACATAAGTTGGCTATATCTCCTGATGCTAAGTCAGTCAAACAAGCCCCTCGAAGAATGAGAAGGGAACTAGAAGAAAAGGTCATCGAGGAAACTAAGAAACTCATCGATGCCGGCTTCATCAGGGAAGAGAAATATGCGGACTGGATCGCATGCATAGTCCCAGTGAAGAAGAAAAATGGGCAGATCCGAGTTTGTGTCGATTTCAGGGACCTCAACAAGGCATGTCCTAAAGACGACTTCCCGCTACCGGTCATGGAAATGATGGTCGATGACACCTCAAATTACGAGCTGTTCACCTTTATGGATGGCTCATCTGGATACAATCAGATCAAGATGTCGCCTGAGGATGAGAAGCACACAGTATTTCCAACCCCGATCGGAATATATTGCTACAAGGTGATGCCGTTCGGATTGAAGAACGCAGGTGCTACATATCAAAGGGCAATGACCTATATCTTCGATGACCTAATCCATAAAGTCGTCGAATGTTATGTTGATGATCTGGTCGTCAAGACTAAAACCAAGGCCGATCATATCCAAGATCTTAGGACCGTTCTCACCAGACTGAGGGAATTTGACCTGAAGATGAATCCTCTGAAATGCGCTTTTGGCGTGTCATCGGGAAAATTCCTGGGCTTCATAGTCCGACATCGAGGGATTGAAGTTGACCCATCAAAGATAAAGGCCATCATGGAGATGCCCCCTCCGAAGAGTCTGACGCAGCTAAGATCTTTTCAAGGCAAGCTTGCTTATATACGGAGGTTCATCTCAAATTTATCGGGGAGATGTAGGCCCTTCTCAAAGCTCATGAAGAAAGGGGCTCCTTTTATCTGGGATGCCGAATGTCAAGCAGCGTTCTAAAGCATCAAACAATACTTGTTGCACCCTCCAGTGCCGGCCGCCCCCCTTCCAAATAAACCGCTGATTCTCTACACTGCTGCGTTAGATGAGTCACTCGGTGCGCTCCTTGCCCAGAATAATGGGGAGGGAAAAGAAAATGCCCTCTACTACCTCAGTCGAACTCTAGTCGGAGCGGAACACAACTATTCCCCAATCGAAAAGCAATGCCTGGCTCTGATATTTGCTGTGAAGAAGCTGAGGCACTATCTGCTTGCTCATCGGGTTATGCTGATCTCCAAGGTCGACCCGCTCAAACACCTGATGACTAGAGCGAGCTTAGCTGGCAGAATGACAAGATGGGCTGTTATGCTACTTGAGTTTGACATAGTTTACACTCCTCAGAAAGCAGTAAAAGGGCAAGCTCTTGCAGACTTTCTCGCTGCTTATCCCATACCAGAAGGGTCGCCGCTAAATTGTGAGTTACCCGACGAACAAGTGCTGCACCTCGAGGAAGACGAGCCATGTTGGGAGCTCTACTTCGATGGGCCTCATCAATAAGGAGCTCCGGCAGATCAAGCATCCCGGAGGTAAAAGCGGGGATAGGATTGGTGTTCATCACGCCATCAATGGGAACCCTACGGCGTTCTTTCGCTCTCACCGAGCCTCGCACAAACAATGAGGCCAAGTATGAGGCTCTGATAGCTGGTTTAGAGATCGCCATAGAAATGGAAATCCTTCGGCTACGGGTTTACGGTGACTCCCAGCTTGTCGTCAACCAAGTAAGCGGCGATTATAAGATATACAAACCCGAATTAGCTCGGTACAGAGGCCGAGTGGTGGAACTCATGAAAAGGTTCACTCATATTGAACTAACGAGAGTCCCTAGAGCGTTGAACGGAAAGGCTGACGTACTCGCTCGCTTAGCCAAGGAGCTGGCTGATCCTGATATGGACGAAATTTTGATCACAATCAGGAGCCGGCAAATTCTACCCCCAGTCTCTCTACGAGAAGATGAAAGCGCGGAACAGAAGAGCAGTCCTGCCGAAGAAGCTTCGATCATCCAAGACGAGCCTGATTGGAGAGACCCCTTCATAGAGTACCTCCGATACGACAAGCTGCTTGAAGAAAAATCTGCGAGGATTCAGCTGAAGAAAAGAGCTCTCCGATACGTATTTGTAAATGACACGTTATACCGCAGGTCATATGACCAACTCTGGCTCAGGTGTCTGTCATTGGCCGAAGCCCAAAAGGTCATGAAAGATGTTCACTCGGGCGTTTGCGGTGCTCACCAATCTGGCCCCAAGATGCGACTTCAAATCAAACGGCTTGGGTATTACTGGCCCACCATGATACGGGATTGCGGAGAGCATGCAAAGAAATGTCAGATCTGCCAAATCCATGGTGATTTCATTCACAAGCATCCCAATCCGTTGCATCCTACGGTGGCGTCGTGGCCCTTCGAAGTCTGGGGCACCGACATTGTTGGCCCAATTGATCCACCGTCATCCAAAGGCCACCGGTTCATACTGGCCGCGACAGACTACTTCTCCAGATGGGCTGAAGCTGTCCCGCTAAAAGAAATCAAGACAAAAGATATTCTGACATTCTTCCAGCATAATATTCTATACCGCTTCGGTACACCAAGAAGAATCATTTCTGACAACGGGCCTTCTTTCAAGAGCTTCAATGTCTCAAGGTTCGCTACTCAGCACAAGATAGACAGGAGATATTCCTCCATCTATAATCCAAGAGCCAATGGGCTAGCCGAAACCTTCAATAAGACTCTATGCAAGCTCCTGAGGAAAAATGCTTCAGCCAACAAGAGAGACTGGAATCTCAAACTTCACGAGGCGTTGTGGGCATATCGTACCACGCACCGTACTCCAACTCAGTCCACTCCATACTCATTGCTCTTCGGAGTGGAGGCAGTACTCCCCCTCGAAGTCGAAGTTCCAAGCTTAAGAATGGCCGTTCAGCACTAGTTGACGGAGGAGGAAAACGTGCTCCTTCGACTTGAAGAGCTCGATGCCCTCGAAGAAAAGAGGCTCGCGGTGCAGCAAAACCTGGAGCTATATCGAGCCCAAATGTCATGGGCCTATGACAAGATAACCCGTCTCCGTGCTTTCAATAAAGGTGAATTGGTGTTGGTCCTCAAAAGACCGATCGTCCTCAATCGATATGCCAAGGGAAAATTCGAGCCAAACTGGGAAGGACCATACCTCATCGAAAAAGTGTTCGACGGAGGATCCTACCAACTAATAAGTGCCGAGGGAGAAAGGCTCATGCCACCCATCAATGGCCGATATCTCAAGAAATACTACACGTGAATGCTCCAAGTCGCAGGCGAATTGAGCACATCAGCCCTACGGTCTGGATCATACATCCTGTTGTAGGGTGTTTTTCGTCACTCCATTGAGATGGGAATACGCGCGCGCTTGTCAGGCGCATTACAGATTCCCCTGCCTACGGTAAGCCGGGGTTTATTGATTGTGGGGATCCGAATCTCCGGCAGCCGCGGACTAAGCTGCCGTTAATTACCCCTCGCATTTGGAGCGAAGGAACCTCCGATTGACGGGTTAAACTGGTCATGCGAACTCAATATGCAGTGCGTTGGTGTGTGTATTTTTTTGGTTTTGTTCTACTTGTAAAAAAAAAGATATATATACATATATAGATTTTCTATATATAAAAACGAAAATAAATAAGTAAATAAATATTTAGAGAATTTTTTTTTAAATTTATAAATATTTTTTTTAATTTTAAAATATTATTTATAATTTATTTAATATTTATTTATTTTTATTTTAAATAAAAAAGGAGGAAGAAAGAAGAAAAGAAGAAAAGAGAATTTTGTTTTATAAAAAAAGTGGGGTCACATGTTAGCATGTGACCCCTCATATGAGGGGGGGGGTCACATGCTAGCATATGACATGGAGGGTCACATGTTAGCATTGACCCCTCATGTGAGGGGGGGTCACATGCTAGCTTGTGAGAAGGCCATCACATGCTTAGCATGTGACCCGTCACATGCAAACATGTGACGCCCGTCACATGTTAAACATGTGATGGACCCCGTCACATGCTTTGCATGTGACCCCGTCACATGCTTTGCATGTGACCCCGTCACATGCTTGCATGTGACGCCGTCACATGTTAAACATGTGATGGGGCTGGTCACATGCTCTACATGTGATGGGGCTGGTCACATGCTCTGCATGTGACCCCGTTCACATGTTAAACATGTGATGGGGTTGGTCACATGCTTTGCATGTGACCGCCACCTTTTTTTTATTTTTTATTTTTTATTTTTTATTTTTTTTTATTTTTTGAACGTGGAGTTCAACTCCAAAAGAATTTTATATGGCTAAAAAAATGTAATGTGGAGTTAAACTTCCCAAAAAAAAGTATTTTTTTTGTGGAGTTAAACTCCAAAAGAATTTCTGTAGTGGAGTTAAACTCCAAAAGAATTTTATTTGTGGATTTGAACTCCAAAAGATTTTTGCTGTGGAGTTAAACTCCAAAAGAATTTTTGTAGTGGAGTTAAACTCCAAAATAATTTTCCTGGTGGTGGAGTTGAACTCCAAAAGAATTTTATTTGTGGAGTTGAACTCCAAAAGAATTTTATTTTCTCCTTTCTCCTTTGAGAAGAAACCCAAAATGGGTTCTCTTGAAACTCCAAGATCTAGATCTTGGATGATAAAAAAAGAGACCCTTTTTCCTCTCTTGATGGAGTCTTGGGAGGTGGATTTATGGTAAAACTTTGTTTAGTTTTAAAAAAAAAAAAGCTAAGCTCTTGATTTATTTGGAAAATTAAAAGGAAGAGGAAGAACTTGAAAAAAAGAGAGTGGATGCACAAACCCTAGTTTTTGAGGGAATGAAAAAAGTGTATGCTTTATTCATCATCATGTTGCCTTATATAGGCTTACACATTTACATATAGCCCATTGGGCTTCACAAAATGGCATTTTGCCTATCCCATGGCTCTTGTGCCATTTCATTTTTTGCACATAAGCCATGGGCTTACAAAATATTGGCTTTATGCCCATTTTGCATACATTCATATATAAAAAATTACATAAAAATTATTTATTACATGATTTCATTTTTGGCATGGGGAGGGTCGGCCGCTTCATGTTTCGGACTCGACCTGGGCATGGGCCCACTTGACCTGGGCTTAGGCCCACCTGGCTTGGGGTTGACCTTGACTTTGACTCGGTCAACCGGGGTGTAAATTTTTACTCCAACAAAGTGCCCCACATCAATAAATGCACACCGCACATTTGAGTTGTGTGCATGAAATTGATGGATTTTGAAGCTGAACTTCGAGATGGAACATCATTCCGAGGGCGGAGCATCATCCCGGGGAGCATGATTCCCGGGGATCGGAGCATCATTCTGATTCGCGGAGCATAATTCCAGGGTCGGAGTATCCCTCGGGGAGCATGATTCCCGGGGATCGGAGCATCATTCCGAAATGCAGAGCATGATTCCAGGGATCGGAGCATCATTCCGATGAGCGGAGCATGATTCCACGGGATCGGAGCATCATTCCGATGGGCGGAGCATGGTTCCGGTGATCGGAGCATGATTCCAGGGGATCGGAGCATCATTCCGAAGAGCGGAGCATAATTCCAGGATTCGGAGCATCATTCCAAAGGGCGGAGCATCATTCCAAGGATCGGAGCATCGTTCCGAAGGGCGGAGCATCATTCCAGGGTCGGAGCATCATTCCGATTTGCGGAGCATAATTCCAGGAGATCGGAGCATCGTTCCGATGGGCGGAGCATAATTCCAAGGATCAGAGCATCATTCCGAAGGGCGGAGCATGGTTCCAGGGATCGGAGCATCATTCCGATGAGCGGAGCATGATTCCAGGGGATCGGAGCATCATTCCGATGGGCGGAGCATGGTTCCAGGGATCGGAGCATCATTCCGATGGGCGGAGCATGATTCCAAGGATCGGAGCATCGTTCCGATGGGCGGAGCATGATTCCAGGGTATCGGAGCATCATTCCGAAGGGCGGAGCATGATTCCAGGGATCGGAGCATCATTCCGATGAGCGGAGCATGATTTCAGGGGATCGGAGCATCATTCCGATGGGCGGAGCATGATTTCAGGGGATCGGAGCATCATTCCGATGGGCGGAGCATGGTTCCGAGGATCGGAGCATCATTCCGATGAGCGGAGCATGATTCCAGGGGATCGGAGCATCGTTCCGAAGAGCGGAGCATAATTCCAGGATTCGGAGCATCATTCCGAAGGGCGGAGCATGATTCCAAGGATCAGAGCATCGTTCCGAAGGGCGGAGCATCATTCCGGGAGATCGGAGCATCATTCCGAAGAGCGGAGCATCATTCCAGGGGATCGGAGCATCATTCCGAAGAGCGGAGCATCATTCCAGGATTCAGAGCATCATCCCGAAAGGCGGAGCATGATTCCAGAGTTCGGAGCATCTTTCCGAAGAGCGGAGCATAATTCCATAGATCGGAGCATCGTTCCGATGGGCGGAGCATAATTCCAGAGATCGGAGCATCATTCCGATGATCGGAGCATAATTCCAGGGTTCGGAGCATCTTTCCGAAGAGCGGAGCATAATTCCATAGATCGGAGCATCGTTCCAATGGGCGGAGCATAATTCTAGAGATCGGAGCATCATTCCGATGATCGGAGCATAATTCCAGGGTTCGGAGCATCTTTCCGAAGAGCGGAGCATAATTCCAGAGTTCGGAGCATCTTTCCGAAGAGCGGAGCATAATTCCAGAGATCGGAGCATCGTTCCGATAGGCGGAGCATAATTCCAGAGATCGGAGCATCATTCCGATGATCGGAGCATAATTCCATAGATCGGAGCATCGTTCCGATGGGCGGAGCATAATTCCAGAGATCGGAGCATCATTCCGATGATCGGAGCATAATTCCAGGGTTCGGAGCATCTTTCCGAAGAGCGGAGCATAATTCCAAGATTCGGAGCATCATTCCGAAGGGCGGAGCATCATTCCGATGGGTGGCAGACATTCTAACCGAAGCATAATTTTGATGCGGAGGTTGATTCCCAGGCGAAGCATAATTCCGACAGAGATGGCAAATACTCCGAGGCGAAGCATGATTTCGACATTGGGTACATTCTGACGGAGCATGATACCGGCGCAGAGCTTGTCGGTTGACTTGATTCCAAGGCGAAGCATAATTTCAACAGGGAAGGAAGGTACACCGAGGCGAAGCATCATTTCGACACGGGGTGCACATTCTGAGACGAAGCTTTATTCCGACGCAGAGCTGGTTGGTTGATTTGATTCCGAGGCGGAGCATAATTCTGGCAGGGAAGGTAGATATCCCGAGGCGAGGCATGATTTCGACACGGGGTACACTCTGAGACGAAGTATGGTTCCGACGCAGAACTGGTTGGTTGATTTGATACCGAGGCGGAGCATAATTCCGACAGGGAAGGTAGATATCCCGAGGCGAAGCATGATTTCGACACGGGGTAAATTCTGGGACGGAGCATGATTCCGCCGTAGAGGTTGTTGGTTTGATTTGATTTGGGTTGACATCAGCATCGCTACACTGGAATATGGTACCAGGAGCGAATCATCATTTGCCTTTGAGAGGATTTTGGGATTGGTTTTGGTTGGCATCTGCATTGCTGCACTGGAATAATGCCAGGAGCAACTCATCATTTGCCCCGAGAGGATTTGAGAATTGGTTTTTGTTTGGCATCAGCATCGCTACACTGGAATATGGTACCAGGAGCGAATCATCATTTGCAATGAGTGGATTTGAGAATTTCGGTTTTGGTTTGGCATCTACATTGCTGCACTGGAATGATACCAGGAGCAACTCATCATTTGCCCCTGGAGGACTTGGGAATTGGTTTTGTTTTGGCATCTGCATTGCTGCACTGGAATAATGCCAGGAGAAACTCATCATTTGCCCCGGGAGGATTTGGGAATTGGTTTTGTTTTGGCATCTGCATTGCTGCACTGGAATAATGCCAGGAGCAACTCATCATTTGCCCCGGGAGGACTTGGGATTTGGAATTTGGCTGGCGTCTGCATCGCTGCACTGGAGTATGGTACCAGGAGCGACTCATCATTCGCCACTTGGGGATTGGGGAGCGATGGCTTAGGAGACAGGTTTAGATCCCTATCACCTAAGACTTTTCAATTTTATGGGCAGTGAGGGTCCCGTAAAAGCATTTTCTCCCTACGAGTCGTAAGGATCCCGCAGGTGTATTTTCTCTTTAAGAGTCGTGAGGACTCCTAAGTGTGTTTTTCCTTTATGAGTCGTAAGGATCCCACAAAGGTTTGTTCTCCTCATATATCGTGAGGACACATGAGTGGGTCTTCTCAATGGAGCATAATTCCAAAGGCGGAGACCAGCCGCGTAACTGGTGGTTGCGATGGGGCATGGGTATGCTGAGAATTATTTGAGCCCGTGGATTGTATACGGTAGTCAATTTGGGGACTAACCGTAGGGCTGGAAGAATTTTGGAAATTGGATTTTGGTTGGCGTCTGCATCGCTGCACTAGAATATGGTACCAGGAGCGACTCATCATTCGCCGTTGTTTTGTTTAATTTTTTTTTTGGTTTTTGTTTTTGTTTTACCGCGATTGCTCTATCATTTCAGCTTTTATTATCGCGAAGGTCGCGATTGCCCTATCATTTCGGCTATTTATTCGCGGTTGCCCCATCATTTCGGCTTTATTTTCATTTTCATTTTTACTCGCTGATTTTTATTGCGAGTTGCCCCATCATTTCGGCTTTTCTTTATTTTTCTTTTATTTACACTTTTTTTTTTACATTTCCAGTTTAACGACTTAGAGGTCGATTGTTCCCAGTTTAATGACGTGGTGGTCGATTGTTCCCAGTTTAAAGACTTGGTGGTCCTCTGTTTCCAGTTTAAAGACTTAGGGGTCTACTGTTTCCAGTTTAAAGACTTAGAGGTCATCTGTTTCCAGTTTAACGACGTAGAGATCATCTGTTTCCAGTTTAAAGACGTAGAGGTCATATGTTTCCAGTTTAACGACTTGGAGGTCATCTGTTTCCAGTTTAAAGACGTAGAGGTCATCTGTTTCCAGTTTAACGACTTGGAGGTCATCTGTTTCCAGTTTAAAGACGTAGAGGTCATCTGTTTCCAGTTTAACAGGTCTGCTGTTTCCAGTTTAAAGACGTGGAGGTCATCTGTTTCCAGTTTAACGACGTGGAGGTCATCTGTTTCCAGTTTAACGACGTAGTGGTCTATCTGTTTCCAGTTTAACGACGTAGAGGTCATCTGTTTCCAGTTTAAAGACTTAGAAGTCATCTGTTTCCAGTTTAACGACGTAGTGGTCATCTGTCTCCAGTTTAACGACGTAGTGGTCTATCTGTTTCCAGTTTAACGACGTAGAGGTCATCTGTTTCCAGTTTAAAGACTTAGAGGTCATTTGTTTCCAGTTTAACGACGTAGTGGTCATCTGTCTCCAGTTTAACGACGTAGAGGTCATCCGTTTCCAGTTTAACGACGTGGAGGTCAGAGAAGATACCTGATCGGGCAGTTGTCGGGGGTACCGCTGGAGTTTGCCTGAGATGCCTTATTACTTTGTCGGAGTTGATGGCCTTGCCCCCAGCTGGGGCCAAGGAAAGTCGTTCAAATACCGACTTGCATCGAATATGGCAATTGGAAATTGTTAACCCTGCAAATAGAAACATTATTTCAGTATAGGTAATCGATATGTATATTGATTGAGTTCGCATGAACATTTAACCCGACATATGGGAGGAGAGATGGTCCCACCGGGCGTGCCAGAATCTGTAGGGTGTTTTTCGTCACCCCATTGAGATGGGAATACGCGCGCGCTTGTCAGGCGCATTACAGATTCCCCCTGCCTACGGTAGGCCGGGGTTATTGAGTGTGGGGATCCGAATCTCCGGCAGCCGCGGACTAAGCTGCCGTTAATTACCCCTCGCATTTGGAGCGAAGGAACCTCCGATTGACGGGTTAAACTGGTCATGCGAACTCAATATGCAGTGCGTTGGTGTGTGTATTTTTTTGGTTTTGTTCTACTTGTAAAAAAAAAGATATATATACATATATAGATTTTCTATATATAAAAACGAAAATAAATAAGTAAATAAATATTTGGAGAATTTTTTTTTAAATTTATAAATATTTTTTTTAATTTTAAAATATTATTTATAATTTATTTAATATTTATTTATTTTTATTTTAAATAAAAAAGAAGGAAGAAAGAAGAAAAGAAGAAAAGAGAATTTTGTTTTATAAAAAAAGTGGGGTCACATGCTAGCATGTGACATGGAGGGTCACATGTTAGCATGTGACCCCTCATGTGAGGGGGGGGTCACATGCTAGCATGTGAGAAGGCCATCACATGCTTAGCATGTGACCCGTCACATGCTTAGCATGTGACGCCCGTCACATGCAAACATGTGACGCCCGTCACATGCTTTGCATGTGACGCCCGTCACATGTTAAACATGTGATGGAGCTGGTCACATGCTCTGCATGTGACCCCGTTCACATGTTAAACATGTGATCGGGCTGGTTTGCATGTGACCGCCACCTTTTTTTTTTTTTTTAATTATTTTTTATTTTTTGAACGTGGAGTTCAACTCCAAAAGAATTTTATATGGCTAAAAAATGTAATGTGGAGTTAAACTCCCCCCAAAAAAGTATTTTTTTTGTGGAGTTAAACTCCAAAAGAATTTCTGTAGTGGAGTTAAACTCCAAAGGAATTTTATTTGTGGAGTTGAACTCCAAAAGATTTTTGCTGTGGAGTTAAACTCCAAAAGAATTTTTGTAGTGGAGTTAAACTCCAAAATAATTTTCCTGGTGGTGGAGTTGAACTCCAAAAGAATTTTATTTTCTCCTTTCTCCTTTGAGAAGAAACCCAAAATGGGTTCTCTTGAAACTCCAAGATCTAGATCTTGGATGATAAAAAAAGAGACCCTTTTTCCTCTCTTGATGGAGTCTTGGGAGGTGGATTTATGGTAAAACTTTGTTTAGTTTTGAAAAAAAGAGCTAAGCTCTTGATTTATTTGGAAAATTAAAAGGAAGAGGAAGAACTTGAAAAAGAGAGAGTGGGGGCACAAACCCTAGTTTTTGAGGGAATGAAAAAAGTGTATGCTTTATTCATCATCATGTTGTCTTATATAGGCTTACACATTTACATATAGCCCTTTGGGCTTCACAAAATGGCATTTTGCCTATCCCATGGCTCATGTGCCATTTCATTTTTTGCACATAAGCCATGGGCTTACAAAATATTGGCTTTATGCCCATTTTGCAACATTCATGTATAAAAAATTACATAAAAATTATTTATTACATGATTTCATTTTTGGCATGGGGAGGGTCGGCCGCTTCATGTTTCGGACTCGACCTGGGCATAGGCCCACTTGACCTGGGCTTAGGCCCACCTGGCTTGGGGTTGACCTTGACTCTGACTCGGTCAACTGGGATGTAAATTTTTACTCCAACACCTGTAAAACCGTATACAATCCACGGGCGTAAGATGACCCTTATCTCTCCCAAATCCTGCCAGTGAGACTACTTTGAAAGTCCCGCCAGCGGCAAAAAAAAAGAAAGAAAAAGAGAAAGAAAAAAAAGAAAGAAATAAAAAAAATAAACGGTATCTCCACAAGCAAAACAGGAATGGATGAAAACCCAAAAGGGCTCCGTGAGTAAAAACAGCAGGACTACCGGCGAGTTTGTGAAAACCCGAAAGGGCGCAAACTCGTGAAAAGAGATGAAATACACTCGCAAAGTCCTCTTGACCTTGCGAGGAGAAAACCCCTGCGTGAGATCCTTACGACTCACAAAGGAGCAACACACTTAGGAATCCTCACGATTCCTAAGGAGAACATACACCTGCGAGATTCTCTCGACTCGTATGGAGAAAATGCTTTTATGAGACCCTCACGGCTCATAAAATTGAAAAGCCCTAGGTGATAGGGACCCAAACCTGTCTCCTAAGCCATCGTTCCCCAATGGGCAACGGCAAATGATGAGTCGCTCCTGGTATTTCGCTTCAGTGTTAGCAGTGCTGATGTCGACCAAAAACCCAAATCCCAAGTCCTCCCAAGGCAAATGATGAGTTGCTCCTGGCATTATTCCAGTGCAGCAATGCTAATGCCAAACAAGATCCAAATTCCAAGTTCCCAAACGGCAAATGATGAGTCGCTCCTGGTACCATATTCCAGTGTAGCGATGCAGACGCCAACCAAAATCCAATTTCTCAAAATTCTCCAGCCCTACGGCTAGTCCCCAAATTTACTGCCGTATACAATCCACGGGCTCAAATAATTCTCGTCATACCCATGCCCCACCACAATCACCAGTTACGTGGCCGGTCTCCGCCTTTGGAATTATGCTCCATTGAGAAGACCCACTCATGTGTCCTCACGATACATGAGGAGAACAAACCTTTGTAGGATCCTCACGACTCATAAAGGAAAAACACACTTAGGAGTCCTCACGACTCCTAAGGAGAAAATACACCTGCGGGATCCTTACGACTCGTATGGAGAAAATGCTTTTATGGGACCCTCACGGCCCATAAAATTGAAAAGCCTTAGGTGATAGAGACCTAAACCTATCTCCTAAGCCATCGCTCCCCCCAACAGGAATAGGCAAATGATGAATAGCTCCTGGCACATGTGCTTCAGTGTTAGCAACGCTGATGCCTACCCTAACCCCAAAATCCTAAACTCCAATCCAATAGACCCCTAAGTCTTTAAACTAGGAACAGATGACCCCTAAGTCGTTAAACTGGGAACAGATGACCCCTAAGTCGTTAAACTGGGAACGAGGTAAATCTCCTCATGGCAGATGATGATTCGCTCCTGGTACCATATTCTAGTGCAGCGATGCTGATGCTAAACCAAAACCAAAATCCCCAAATCCTGTCATGACAAATGATGATTCGCTCCTGGTACCATATTCCAGCGTAGCGATGCTGATGTCAACCCAAATCACATCAAGTCAGCAAAACAACCAATGACCTCCCTGACACCGCAAGAAGCGGAGCAAGTCAAATCCAGCACCGACCGTCCAAGTCGCAAAAAGGGCAGAACCGACCGTCCATGTCGCTAAAAGGGCAGCACCGACCGTCCAAGTCGCAAAAAGGGCAGAACCGACCGTCCATGTCGCTAAAAGGGCAGCACCGACCGTCCAAGTCGCAAAAAGGGCAGAACCGACCATCCACGTCGCTAAAAGGGCAGCACCGACCGTCCACATCGCTAAAAGGGCAGCACCGACCGTCCAAGTCGCTAAAAGGGCAGCACCGACCGTCCACGTCGCTAAAAGGACAGCATCGACCGTCCAAGTCGGAAAAAGGGCAGCATCGACCGTCCAAGTCGCTAAAAAGGCAGCACCGACCGTCCACGTCGCTAAAAGGGCAGCACCGACCGTCCAAGTCGCAAAAAGGGCAGCATCGACCGTCCCCGTCGCTAAAAGGGCAGCACCGACCGTCCAAGTCGCTAAAAGGGCAGTATCGACCGTCCAAGTCGCAAAAAGGGCAGCATCGACCGTCCAAGTCGCTAAAAGGGCAGCACCGACCGTCCAAGTCGCTAAAAAGGCAGCACCGACAGTCCAAGTCGCTAAAAGGGCAGCACCGACCGTCCACGTCGCTAAAAGGGCAGCACCGACCGTCCAAGTCGCAAAAAGGGCAGCATCTACTGTCCCCGTCGCTAAAAGGGCAGCAACGACCGTCCAAGTCGCAAAAAGGGCAGCACCGACCGTCCAAGTCGCAAAAAGGGCAGCACCGACCGTCCAAGTCGCTAAAAGGGCAGCACCGACCGTCCAACTCGCAAAAAGGGCAGCATCGACCGTCCAAGTCGCTAAAAGGGCAGCACCGACCGTCCACGTCGCTAAAAGGGCAACGTCAACCGTCCAAGTCACTAAAAGGGCAGCATTGACCGTCCATGTCGTAAAAAGGGCAGCGCAAGATTCCTACAAAGCGGGAACCAGATCACTCTGGGCCAGGGAAACGTCTATCACGGACACTCCGTCTCGGAGACATGTCAAGCAATGACCGTCCATGTCGTAAAAAGGGCAGTGCCAGCTTCCTAAAAAGCGGGAACCAAATCAGGTCGCCTCCAAGTAAAAAAAGATCCATCAATTTCATGCACACGACCCACATACGTGGTGTGCATTTATTGATAGGGGGCAATTTGTTGGGGTAAAAATTTACACCCCGGTTGACCTAGTCAAAATCAATTCGACCCCAAGCCAAGTGGGCCCAAGCCCAGATCCAGTGGGCCCATGCCCGGGTCGAGCCCGAACATGAAGCGGCCGGCCTTCCCCCATGCCAAGATAAAAATTTTGTAATAAATAGTTTGTTGTATTTCTTTTATTTTGTTTTATGGATAAATGTAAGAAAAATAGGCATAAAGCCAAATTTTTGTAAAGCCCGTGACTTATGTGCAAAAAGAAATGGCACATGAGCCATGGGATAGGCAAAATGCCATTTTGTGAAGCTCAAGGGGCTATGTGTAAAGTGTATGGCCTATAAAGGCAAAAATAATGAAATATCTCAACAACTTTTCTCTCTCTCTCAAAATTTTTCAGATCTGAGATCTTTTCTCCTTCTTCAAGGTTCCAAAACCTTCTTCTTTCTCTTGAATTAAATCAAGAGTTTTACTCTTCTTTTTATAAAACAAATTAGTTTTTCACCACCAAACCCACAAAGGAGAACTTTGATCTGTCTTTAGATCCCCAAAAGGAGAGATTTTGAGATCTCACATCTCTTGATCTTCAAGATCCAGCTAACAGAGGAGGAAGAAGAAGAACATCGTTCACTAAAAAAAACACTCAGGAGTCCAACTCCTCTCTGATTTCTCTTCCGAGAAATTTTTTTTAGGCTAAAAGCCTATTTTTCTCGCCGGCTCTCAAGCACAGAGTGTCCGTGTGCCGACACGTGGCGCGCTTGCGCTCGAGCGTAAGTCGTCCCCGTGTCGACACGTGGCGCGCTTGCGCTCAAGCGCCCAACGCTCAAGCACAGAGCGTCCACGTGCCGACACGTGGCACTCTAGCGCCTGAGCGCACAGCACCTAGGCGCACAGCGCCCAAAGTGCTGCCCCACGCATCCTTTGGATGTCTTTTCCCCTTTATATATATATACATGTATATCTATACATCTGTATACATATGTACATACACACATACTCCACGACACTGTCCCTGTTAGAAAAAAATTTCTAACGGGGCGCTGTCCCGCACCCCGCAAGGGGGCTGCTAGCCCCTTTGACCCCCAGCCCGCTATCCGAGTAGCGGGACCCCGTAAAAACTCTGCGTGGCTCCCGATATATCCAAAACCCCCTTTCAAAACACAACACACATACACTGCACATTGAGTTCGCATGACCGGTTTAACCCGTCAATCGGAGGTTCGCTCGCTCCAAAGGCGAGGGGTAATTAACGGCAGCTTAGTCCGCGGCTGCCGGAGATTCGGATCCCCACAATCATTAAACCCCGGCCTACCCTAGGTAGGGGGAATCTGTAGTACGCTTGACAAGCGCGCGCGTATTCCCATCTCAATGGGGTGACGAAAAACACCCTACAAAACTAATTTTGTTAGAGACATAAACCAATTTTTGCACATAGATACGAGCTTAGAATAAGATTAGTTTACATTTTATAGAAAGTTAGGGTGCTAAACTATTTTTTGCATAAACAAACAATAAAGAAATGGAAATATGATTTTACTAGAATATGCTTTCTATATATATATATATGAGATTAATGGAGGAAAGAGGCCATGGGAGGTGATTTCCTCCTATGGCGTGGAAAAAATACAACCTCCACCATTTTTTCCGACGATCGGCATCCATCATCATCATCGTTATCATCTAAGATGTGCGTACACCAAATTTCATGTGATTCCACAACTTTTTCACCGTTGATTAAGTGGGTTCAAAATTAACGGTTTACCGACAATAGAACTTTTTACATTACTAAATCAACGGTGAAAAAGTTGTAGAATCACATGAAATTTGGTGTACCCACATCTTAGATGATAACGATGAAGATGATGGGGGCCGATCGTCGAAAAAATTGATGGAGGTTGTATTTTTTCCACGCCATAGGAGGAAATTTCCTCCTATGGCCTCTTTTCTCCATTATTTTCAATATATATATATATATAGAGAGAGAGAGAGAGAGAGAGAGAGAGAGAGAGGTAGAATAGACGAGCAATTGCACACCCTCAATTCAATATGTTTTTAGATAACTGTCCATATTTTTACTTATTTTAGACATGCATTTGTTTCGAGCCCACGTTAACTTATTTCCAACAATTAACTCAGCATTCTTTATCCTATTTGAAAATTAGCTATTACACCTGCATTCATTCATCTGGTAGCATTGTCTCTTTACCAAAATTGTTGAATTTTTCTTTTCACAAATATACCTATAAGGATCTAAAACCATGCAAGTCAATTGGTGAAAACTGAAGAGATTCTCTTTTTTTAGTGTAAACCACAATTTTACTTTGGCATGATGCATTAACTTGATCATGATAAATGGAGTTTTGTTCTTTTTTGGCACTGATGATAATTGGAGTTGGTACGCATCATTATAACCTGTTATAATAAATACGATTCCATGCCCTTTCAATCAGTTGAGCTAAATTTTAATTGTGCCTACCAACCAATTAAACTAGCATGCCCTATTAATTTGAGTGACAACTAATTAACTTGTAACATGTGCATTGAGGGCATGGATGTAAACGGCACCGGATCATCCGATCCGGTTTCGTTTTCGAATCCGAAAAATACTGGATGTAAATACCTGAAATCAATATCCGACCCGATTCGGATAGCAACATTTTAGAAATCTTATATTCTTATTCGAATTAATATGGATAATTCTATAAAAATCGGATTTGGATCCGAATATCCAAATAAATTCATACCAACCCGAGTATCCACTGCTTAATACCTATTACTAATAGTTTAAAGTGGTTGCTGGTAAGTGATATGCAAACACAACCGTTTAAGTAATATCCGGATCCACTTGCTATATTTTCTCTAGAAAAGGGTATAGAAAATGGATATTCTAGATCTTTTTCTCAGCCTGCCAAAAAAGAAAAAAAATAGAAACAAAAAATATTTAATGGGTATTCTAAATTTTTACTTAATGTTATATTTGAACGTTAAAATATTGGTTGATCTAATCGTATTTTTAGTAGTTGCAATTATAAAGTTTATATCTATCCAAATTGTATATGAATCCGAATTTCTGCGGATATAGTTTTTATAATATTCGACCAATCAAAATCTGCATTTTAGCAAATATGACAGTAGTTTTAGTTTCCAACAAATATCCGTGCCTATATTCATATCCGAAAATTAAAATCGGATTTGGATATAATAATACATATATCAAATCTCTATCCGATCCTTTTATATCTCTAATTGAGGGTCCCCCCTCTTTTTATCCGTTCAAGCACAAGGTGTGAATCTCTTCTATTTACAAGAATCGGCCCATGTAGAGACCATATAAAAACAATTAATATTAAGGGAAAATACTTTAGGTTTATAAATGAAGACCAAAAAATTGTATTAAAAAAATTTACATATTAATTAATAAAAAAATCTTGAGCTCAACAGTCTCTATTAAGGAAAGATGCTTTAGTTTTATGTGAAGACTAAAAATACTATTAAAATTTTCAAAATATAAATAAACTAAAAGAGCTTAAAATTTACTTTAATATATTGGATTTCAGTTCAAACAATTTAAGTAAAATTTGGTATCTCTTTTTTTTATATTATTGTCAAAACTAAAGTTAAAATTTGCTTGGCAATGTCTTTTATGTACACTGATGGATATGAAACAAATAAACATAATGATTATGATATGTTCAAGCATAACCAACACAATTCATTCAAATTCTAAAGATATAAAATTAAAACCGCTTCTTATATTTCTTTGAAGGAGGAGACTTCCATGAATTTGACTCTTTTTTTCCAAACCAACCGTCTTGAAGGCCATTCCGCTGTCGTTCTCATCATCGTCGCCCCCGCCGCCATCTCCCGGGCTCCTCCGGATCTTCTCCTTCTTTTTTCCCTCTAGTTCCTCAATTCACATCCTCCTCCTCATGGTCGTTGGTGAGAGTATGGTGGGAAATAGGTTGTTTGATATTTTAAATTTTGAAAACTTGATGCTGCAAGAAATTTCATTGGGAATTTCTCATATTTTATATTCTTAGTTTAAAAGGATTTCGAGTTTGCATTTGCATTAGAAGAATAGATATTCGATCCTTCCACCGTGCTAATATTGCAACACAAGATAACAATTTACTTTTTTATAATGAGAATAATGGAGAAAAGATGCCATAGGAGGGAATTCCCTCCTATGGCGTCGAAAAAATACCCCTTCCACCAATTTTTCCGACGATCGGCCCCCATCATCTTCATCGTCATCATTTAAGATGTGGGTACACCAAATTTCATGTGATTCTACAACCTTTTCACCGTTGATTTAGCAATGTAAAAAGTTCTATTGTCGGTAAACCGTTAATTTTGAACCCACTAAATCAACGGTGAAAAAGTTGTAGAATCACATGAAATTTGGTGTACCCACATCTTAAATGATGACGATGAAGATGATGGGGGCCGATCGTCGGAAAAATTGGTGGAGGGGGTATTTTTTCGACGCCATAGGAGGGAATTCCCTCCTATGGCCTCTTTCCTCCATTAATCTCTTTTATAATTTACCCTAAAAGGATGCCGGCCTACCTCAAGTCAACAACACTTTTTGTAAATACGGAAAATGTACAGAAAACATAATAGAGATGTAAACATGCACAAATATGATTTTCATCATGATAACCCGCACAATACCTTGATTATGTCATATAAAATACAATTAGCAAACTAGAATTGGAAATGCATGCGTAAAACATCATCACTTATTTTAAGACCAAGAAATTAAAACATGAATTATTCGAAGTTCTTAAAACTGATGGCCAAAGTTGGATGATTGTAAGATAAACTTTAGTCCCTTCAGAAATACCGTAGTCTCTAACAGTAGAATCTCTAACAGGACGGTTGTCGTTTGAAAGCACTGTACCGTCATGCAGCTGAACCATGATTTTATCATAAGCCATTTTCTTCTTGACCATATATGATTTCCCCTTTCAATAGGCTCACCGATGTTTCTTCTCTTACATCTATAGAACATAAGCCACCTCCGGCAGTATACTCTCTACATGTACCCTGGCAATAGAAAATAAGCATGATTTTTTTTTCCCTTTATAAATATATACAGTGAGAGATGATCTTAACCGTTGGAAATTCACCAATGTGGCAAATTCACCATCTTGTTAAATTCAAACCAAGCATATGAGGCTATGAGCTGTTGAATTCTATCACCTTTTAAGGAAGACGATGATGAAGTATAGTAGTCCTTGCCAATTCAATAAGTGAGGAAGAAAAGGTGAAAGAAGTTGATAGCCTTCCCTATATTAAGGTCCATGGCACCACTAGGTAATATCATTTAATGCGAAAAAAACTTAACAGACAAAATACATTCATGAGTTAAATATGCATTTTTTACCAAGAGTAAACGGAATATATCGTGGCCTGGTAGGAAAATACCTACCGTGACATCTCTCAAAGTCAGCTATCCGTCAATAATATCATTTCCATCTACTTATCTGCTCTGAAATGCTGTCATTAAAGCAAAACATAGTCTAGTAGTAGAAGAAAGCTCAGATGAACTTGGAGTACCACCATAAGATCTCACCTTGTGGTCTACTCTTTTATTTTATTTTTCCACCTCACCAAACTTTGTCAAGGAAAACCAATCCTTGAAACCAAATCAACCACTTGCCACCATCTTATTAAATTAAACACAATACGTCAACAACCTGTGCTTTAGTTCTGCTTCTTCCCATCACATTTTACTAGAAAATTTGCCCATTATAAATTGCTTTTGGTCCTTCTGCTCGGAAAGAAATAAGGAAAAGCGAGATCCTTTTGCTTCCGTGCCGATTTTTTTCCGACCGAGGCGGCAGCATTGTAGCTGGTGGAGGAACCAAAGCCCACACTGAAGATAGGAGAGCTCATTCTGATGGTCTAGAACCTGTAATCTTGATAGGTTTTGCTCCTCTGTGTTAATGTAGAGATTAAAAGAAATTATTTGATACGGCAGCATCAACTAACTTAATTAACTATGAATGAGAATATATGACAAATATTTTGAGAAAATTATGTGGAAGAAAAAACACACCTGAAAACGTGAAGATTGGTTCAAGCACGGCACAAGGGATGCTGAAATTAAGATGCGGTATAATAGTTCCCCCACCATGCCTAGCGTTGCTGAAGGACCAAAGAGAAAATTATGTAAGAACAATAAAATAAACAATTTAATCACAAGAATTGTATGTAACATCATTCTCATAGCTGGTTTCATCACCAAACAACAAAATTGATGCTAATAAAAGAAATAACAGAATGAAGATATGTTGTATCAGAAAATTCATCAAGAGAAAATATTAAATTTCTACACTTAGTTATTGGGACATGAAAATTAATTATTAGACAATAAGAATTAGGTTTGAGAATTTTGGAGGATTGCTCCTTGAATGCAATAGGATAGAATGTTCTAAAACATCAAATCACCTTTACTAATTCCATGGCAAGGCCCTGTCTTATCCATTGTTTATTCCGCAGTGAATACTGGCAATTTAGAGGGTTAATATCAGTAAAACTCAATTCTACTGATAGAACAATAATGTTATAAACTTTAGGGGAAATGTGAAATTGAGAGCGAGGATTGGTGGCAAAAAATTGCCTATAAGTGGTCAAATTTGCTTAGGCATGATCAATTATTCACTGCGATGGAGATATCGAGGAAGGTTGGTTCATATAATCAAGATGAGATGGTTAAAGTTGAGAAATGCTTGAGTATTATGTGTCGTAAAATACAAGACTAAACCACCTACACCAATTAAAGCCCTAAATCAAGATTTCAGGGACAACCTGGTAAGTCCCTATATCTCAATTTTCTTAATTGGGGGGGGGGGGGGGGGGGGGGGGGGTTTAACCCAAAATTGCCACAATAAGAACTGGCAATCTAGGCATACAGTCTAAATAAATTATTCTAACATCACCTTATAACAATCAACATTAGACCTTGCAAGAATGAAACATGGACTTGCACAACATACAAAATACAAAGCATCATAAAACATGTGAATGCTGATTAAAATAGTATATATACATTCAAACAGCTCTGAACATTACGAAACCACTAATGACTGTTTTTTGATAAAGCAATGGCCAAATATGAATCTGAGTTAAAGGGGCATATGTTAATTTATTAGGCAATCAACTTCTTGGGCATTCAAATTAACAAACTACTGTTGTTTGATGTTTTTTTAATGAATTCCTAATTACTACTTATCCAGCTCAAGTTGTTTGGTATGTTTCTGCAATTAGACTAATTGTCATTAAGCAATAATAATATTGATTTACATTATCTCTCGTCATATTTCTCAGAACTTCAATCCTCATAATTGCGACTAATGTTTTATTCTACCATAGTCGTCAAACAGATTCTTCCGTGTATAAACCATAAAGTGCTTGCTTCAAACAAACTTACAAATGCTCGAATTTTCGGCACAATGTTTGCATTATAAAGTAATAATAAAAGAGACAGCTGCCAATGCAGACCAACTTGACTTATTGTCAGAACTCAAAAGCAAACAATTGAAATTGAGTTTACTAGCCGGCTCCTACTCACTTATAGATCTAGAGTCAAAGAAATCATCAATTTGGTGTATCAATGAAAAAGCAAAAGAAGGGTCAATAGGAGTATTTTGAGGCAAGGTTCTATTTTATAGTCCCATGACTGAACATAAGGATTCAAATCATGCTTTGTTCATTTTTCCGGATATGTAAATACTTCATAAAAGCTACACATGCTATAACTTGCAAGATTTAATTGTGGTTAGCTTGACCTTTTCCCAATATGTAAACAATGCACCAATACGTCTCAAGATGTGTTGGAGCAAGGAGGAGATGGAGAATCCTTCTTTTTCACGATTTGTGGGTTATTTAGCAAAAGGTGCATCCGCTGTAAGAATGCAACCAAGAAGTTTATGAGAAACTACATTGAGAAACATGTGCATGTCTGCTATTCTCTTTTCAATGTGTGGATAAACTTATGACTACTTGATACCACAAATCAAATTGTGCATCTTTCAAAAATTAGAATTTTCTATCGAATAGAAAACTAAATTTTTTGAACATTTTAAACAATAAAATAATAATTTAGAATAGAAATGTTGCAAAAAAAATAAAATTAAAACTACAACACCAACTTAATATGACTCCAACTGGACCAAACAATTTCTTAGATTTACTTAGTTCAGCATTCACATTACCTCTGCATGATGTAAGAAACCAATTAGAAACAAAGCATTCAACTCAAGATCTAATCCCCAGAACCCCTAAATCTCATATATGGTGATAGCTGTCAGATATTTCAAGCACGACTCTTAATACCCTAATCTCGATTTCCTTCCATTAAAAAAAGATCTTAAACACTCTACAATAAGAAATGGAAATGTACACATACAAGCAAAATAATCAACTCTTATAAAATAACTGGTCCCATCTTGTACTTGAACCCGTATTTGAATAATGAAGCCTAGCGACTTTCTTTATCGGTGACTAAATAATTTTTCCTAATATTTCCCTATTTCCTTTCCTATATTTTTTTCCTTTATTCTTTACCATTCTTTTAAAATTTTCCTAACTTATTGTTTAGCCTAAACATCTAACCCTAATCTAGCCCATCAAAGCGCGGCCCAACTCCTCTCTCTCTCTCTTTTAACCCAACAGCTTCTTCTCTTTCTTCTTCTCCCAACTCCCACGTCACCTTCCTTTGTGCCCCCATGATCGCAACCGACCCCCTACGAATCGTGCCCACAACCTCCTCCGCGATCTTTGAGCCATCACCCGAGATCTCCACCCTAAATCCCTAACCGACTCTCCCTCTCCCTCTCACTCTCTATCTCCCAATCCCTCACTCTCTTCATCTCTCTAACCCTCTCTCTCTTTCAAAAAACTCACCGGCTTCCCCAACTGCAAACCCCTTTCGCCGGCCACGCCTTGCTTCGCTACGACCACCTCCTCTTCGACCAATGCCTCCACCATCTCCATAGCCCGAGCTCCTTCTCTCACCCTCTTACTCCATCCTAACCTATCACCCTGAGATCCATCACCGACACCTTGTCTCTGCCACCGCCGGCTGTTGGGGTCAAAAATTACACCTCGGTTGACCAAGTCAAAGTCAAAGTCAAAGTCAAAATCAACTCAAGTAGACCCGAGCCCAAGCCAAGTGGGTCCGAGCCCAAGTCAAGACCGAGTATGGAAGGGGCCGGCTCCATGCCAAAAGGAGGCAATAAATTAGTTTAAATGCAATTTTTAGAAATAAATGTATGAAAATGGGCAAAAATCCAAAATTTTGTAAACCCAATTTCTATGTGCAAAAAGAAATAAGCACATGAGACATGAGAAGGCATAAGTGCCATTTGGAAAAGCCCAAGGGACTATATGTAAAATGTGTAGCCTATAAAAAGCAAACATGATGAGAAAATTAATAACTCACATTCTCTCATAATTTCTAAGGTTCCGTGACTCCTTCCAAGTTTTAAACCTTCTCTTTTCTGAATTAAATCAAGAGTTTAACTCTGTTTTTCCCAAAACGAAATAGTTTTTCACCATAAAACCCTTAAAGGGGAGTTCAAAATCTCCCATCAAATCTCTAAAAGGAAGATTTTAAATCTCACCATTCTTTTTCTCCAAGATCCGACAAAAAGAAAGGAGGAAAGAGACTCATCTCCAAAAATCCAATTTTGGAAGGATGCTCAAGGGAAAAGAAAAGAGTCCCTTTTCATCGTCTCCGAAAATCTTTTAGAAATTTAACTCCAAATAAAAATCCTTTCTTTAGAAGTTTAACTCCTCCGAATTCCAAAAAAAAAATCATCAAAATAAAAATACCTCTTTTCTTAGGAGTTGAACTCCAAAGCCCCTCAGGAGTTCAACTCCCAGCCCAGGGCTAAGCCCCTTCTTCCGCTGGTGTTTCCAGCGGTCGCGTGCCGCGCACGTGACCCGCTGGCGACCACGCGCAAGGCACGTGACCCGCTGGCTCCAGCGACCACGCGCTGACTCACTCGTCCTTAGGACGCTCCTCACCTCTCTTTTTCTCACACTTTCCACACTCAAAACACTTCTCCTTTTCAAAAACTTTTCTAACGGGACGCTACATCGCACTCTGCAAGGGGGCTGTTAGCCCCCTTGACCCCCAGCCCGCTATCTGAGTATCGGGACCTCCATAAACTCTGCGAGGCCCCTGATACGTCCAAAACACCTTCAAAACACGACACGCGCACACGGCACATTGAGTTCGCATGACCAGTTTTATCGTCATCGGAGGTTCTCTCGCTCCAAACGCGAAAGGTAATTAACAGCAATTTAGTCCACTGCTGCCGGAGATTCGGATCACCACAATCAATAAACCCCAGGTTGCCTTAGGCAGGGAAATCTGTATACGGCTGACAAACGCGTGTATTCCTATCTTAATAGGATGATGAAACACTTTACAGATTCTGGCACGCTCGATGGGACCTTTTCTCTCCACATATTTCGGGTTAAACGTTCATACGAATTTAATCAACATATATATATCAATTGCCTATACTGAAATCATGCTTTTTTATGCAGGATAACAGCTTTTAAACCGCAATTTACAAACTCAGCGAGAATGTCTCCAAGAACCAGTTCGATCTCAGAGGGGACTCCAATCCCTTACGCGGTCAAGATCAATGCCCACATGATTCTCCCCGCAAGTCTCAGTCGGCAGTGGGAGGAACCGTCTGGCCAATTTGGTTCCGTCATCTACCCTATCGAAAGCGCTCATCTGGTAGAGACCTCTGCAAGCCAGGTGACCAAACCGGTCACAGGGGGCAAGAGGCCGAACGTTGTGATCGCTAAGACACCACAACCCAAACGTATGACGGTGTTCGAACAACTCTGTGGTGCTCCAGCTGGGGCAAAACTGCCGGAACAAAGGGCATCATCAAACATCGCAAACAAACTCAGGCGACACCTCCGATAAGTGCACAATCAGGTGTATCTCCAAAGCTCTCCATCACTCGGCCTACGACGTCTTCCCGAAGAGCCAAAACCATCCAAGTGCTCAAACAAAAAAGTTGAGACAGAAGCAACTCTCAAATATAAGGCCAGCAAGAGGGCCAGGACTCCGGCTAAATGGAATTTTGTAAGGTTCCAAGAGCAGGGTTACCCCGCGACGACAGCCGAGTCGGCCGTAAAAGTCAGCAATTACTTCGAACCTCTGAAGTGGGTTCAGAAAAACGTCATGACCGCTAGAATCAAGAAGACGGCAATCCGAACGATGTTACAAAGAGACGTGTCCCAGACCCAACATAGAAAGCATGACGTCGTCTCTTTAAGAGTCTATTAGGTGCTCGGTGCCATGCGAAAGCAGCAAGACAAAGCTAGAAAAGAAACGCCAACACCACTCAAGAACCCGGTCAGGACAGCTGTCTAAAATCGATTGTCCGTTCCCGAAACAGAAGGCCCACAACAGCGGTCCGCGAAGTCAGCTGCCGATGATGAAAGAACGGCCAGATATGTTATCCATACGGTCTACATGGCGTGCTCGCGTCCCAGCGACAACCTGTGCAGCAAAAGCAAGGTTGGGCCGCCATATCCCAAGCCTAATCTGGCTTGAATGTGGTTGCCACTTCCCAAGATCAGCCACCTCCGCAAGACGATGAAAGCCCTCTTAACGAGGCCGATAGACAGAAAGACCTCTCAGTCCATGTGGAGTCCAGCTCGGACAGCAAGAAAGAGCCGACTTTCCGCCCCAGGACCGCAGAACAAGAGCTGCTTCAAGAGCTCCGAAAACGGCTCAGGAGCAAAGATGAGATGGCCAAACTTTACTCAAAAATTGATGACCTGAAGAACATCGTGATGCAGCTCACGGCTCAAGTTGCTCGGGCACCTTCTAATCAAGCGCGGGCCTCTACTCATGAGCCGGAAGATAATGACCCGAAACAACCGATGCCGGTCCCTTTAGGTCCGAGTATAGGCGAGCCGCACGAAAGCCGGCCACATTCTGCTTCTGGGTACGCCTTGTCCCCGGACGACACTATTCCACTAACACAAGATCGAATAATGGATTTGGTCACCAATAAAGTCAAAACATTGGTGGCCGAAGCCGATGCCCAGAAGGACGTTAGCAGCAGTAGGAGGCCGTACCCCGCACAGTACGATCTGATCGAGTTCCCCAGCGGCTACGTCATTCCTAAGTTTGGAAAATTTGACGGGATGAGAAACGCAAATCAGCAGGTTGCCCACTTTAAAGCTTTGTGCGGAAATACAGGGGGCAATGATACACTCCTTAGTCAGTTTGTCAACAGCCTGACCGGTGTCGCTTTCGACTAGTACGCGAGCCTACCAAACGGGTCCGTCACTACTTTCGTCCAAATGGAGTCTGTTTCAGCAAAGATTCATTTGTCAGTGATAAAATCTCCGGTGCTCTCCGTATTCTGTATTTTGGGAAGCGGGACGTGACATCAATGAACGTAACACCTTTTAAGGGAAAGGATGGCCATCCAAGACTTCAATCAAAACTGCCAGCAAGTTCTGAAGTCCATAGCTCTGCCCATTAAATTTGGGGATCTACAAACCGAAGCTAAAATATACATGATCGACGCCGACACGTCTTATAAGATTCTCCTGAGACGGCCGTAGCTCCACGATTATGGTATCGTTCCGTCAACACTCCATCAATGCATGAAATATACCAGAAATGGCGAAAAAAGACGCATTGACGGAGACATCCAGCCATTCGGTGTGCATGAAGTTCGATATGAAGATTCTCGGTACTTTGTGAACCCCAAAATACTGAGCCACCCCTGACCAGAAACAGAACGGCTCTGAAACTCAAAAGAAAATCTGAGCCCGCTGTCGCTTTCAAAAGCAAAAACCCTCAAATACATCCACGTTTCGACAGTGACGCTGATGAGTCCGACGCTGGAAGTCCATAATTCCGTAAAACCCGCCCTCATTTCGATAGCGATACGGACGAGTCTAATATTGAAGGCCCATCCGGTAACAAAATTCGCCCTCGTTTAGGCAGCAACACTAAAGAATCAGAAAAAGAAGACCCGTCTTGCAACAGCTGTGCAGATTGGGCTCTCATACAAAAAGCAAAATTAAGTGAAACCTTCAAAGTTACAGAAGATCCCTAACCATCACAAGTGTGTCGGAGCAAATGTGCAAAGAGCTCGATGCGTTGTCGGTCTCCACCGTAGACCAGCTGAAAACTTTCTACATTCCCGAAAGGAAAAATGGACATAAAGGCATCCTGTTTTATGGGTCAAATCATGTCGTGCACCCGGACGATTTTTCTGTCACGTTCATTTCCTATGAGAGAGGCATAAGAACCGTCCTCAATCCCAGATATTATGCGCTCGAGATGCAGGAATATTTTAAAAAGTGCATATGTCGGTTATATCAAACGAAATCCGAAGCGAGGTTTTATGAGGGGCTGTGGCATCCGCCTCAGGTTCGAGTACTCATCGATGGACGAATCCCAGATAGACGGGACATAGATTTCATTCAACCTGACATCAAGGCATGCTACATGATCCATGTTGGTGAAGCCAGCGGAAAGTCCAATGATTACGACGAGCTAGCCGAGCCAGAAGAAACCCTTCAAGAGCTCGAAGATGGCGGACAAGCAACCTTCGATGAGCTAACCGAGATTGATTAGCTCACTCTTATCAGAGGAAATGAGACGGATAATCGCCCTGCTATATAAGTTTGTCGACTGCTTCGTGTGGACGTACAAAGAAATGCCTGGCCTCTCTCCTGAAATGGCCGTGCATAAGCTGGCTATATCTTCTGATGCTAAGCCAGTCAAAAAAGCTCCTCGAAGAATAAGGGAGCTAGAAGAAAAGGTCATCGAGAAAACTAAGAAACTTATCGATATTGGTTTCATCAGAGAAGAGAAATATGTAAACTGGATCGCACACATCGTCCCAATGAAAATGAATGGGCAGATCCGAGTTTGCGTCGATTTCAGAGACCTTAACAAGGCATGCCCTAAAGACCATTTCCTGCTTCCGGTCATAGAAATGATGGTCGGCAACACCTTAAATTACGAGCTATTCACTTTTATGGATGGTTTGTCTGGGTACAATCAGATAAAAATATCGTCTGAGGATGAGAAGCATACAGCATTTCAAACCCCGATCGGTATATACTGTTACAAAGTGATGCCATTTGGACTGAAGAACACAGGTGCCACATATCAAAAGGCAATGACCATGATCTTTGACGACTTAATTCATAAAGTTGTCAAATGTTATGTTGATTTGGTCAAGACTAAAACCAAGACCGATCACATTCAAGATCTCAGGACTGTTTTCATCAGACTGAGAGAACACGATCTAAACATAAATCCTCTAAAGTGCGCTTTTGGCGTGTCATCGGAAAATTCTTAAGCTTCATAGTCCACATCGGGGAATCGAAGTTGACCCATCAAAGATAAAGGTCATCATGGAGATGCCTCCTCCAAAGAATCTGACGCGGCTAAGATCCTTTCAAGGCAACCTCGCTTACATACAAAGGTTCATCTCGAACCTATCGGGTAGATGCAGGCCATTCTCAAAGCTCATGAAGAAAGGAGCTCTTTTTGTCTGGGATGCCGAATGTCAAAATGCATTCGAAAATATCATGCAGTACCTATTGCGTCCTCCAGTACTTGCTGCTCACATTCCAAATAAACCACTGATTCTTTATACTGCCGCGCTAGATGAGCCACTCGGCGCACTCTTTGTCCAGAATAACGAGAAGGGAAGAGAAAATGCTCTCTACCACTTCAGTCGAACTTTAGTCGGGGCAGAACATAACTATTCCCCGACCGAAGAGCAATGCCCGGTCCTGAAATTCACTGTGAAAAGGCTGAGGTATTATCTGCTCGCTCATCGGGTCATGCTGATTTCTAAGGTCGACCCGCTTAAACACTTAATGACCAGGGCAAGCCTAACCGGCAGAATAGCAAAATGGACTGTCATGTTGCTTGTATTCAACATAGTCTACTCTTCAGAAAGTTGTAAAGGGGCAAGCCCTTGCCGACTGTCTCGCTGCTCATCCCATATCAAAAGGGTCACCGCTAAATTGCGAGTTACCCGACGAACAAATGCTGCACCTCGAGGGTAACGAGCCATGTTAGGAGCTCTACTTCAACGGAGCCTCATCAATAAAGACCTCCAGCAAATCAAGTGCCCCAGAGATAAAACCAGGGATAGTATTGGTGTTCATCGCGCCATCGGGAGGAACCTTATGACGTTCTTTCGCTCTCACTAAGCCTCGCACAAATAACAAGCCTGGGTATGAAGCTCTGATAGCTGCTCTGGAGCTTGCCATAGAAATGGAAATCCTTCGGCTCTACGGCGATTCCCAGCTTATCGTCAACCAAGTGAGCGGCGACTATAAAATATATAAGCCCGAATTAGCTCGATACAGAAGCCGGATGGTGGAACTCATGAAACAGTTTACCCATATTGAACTGATGAGAGTTCATAGGGCGTTGAACGGAAAAACCAACGTACTCGCTCGCTTAGCCAAGGAGCTGGCTGATCCCGACATGGATGAAATTCTGATCACAATCAGAAGCCGGCAAATTCTGGCTCCAGTCTCTTTACGAGAAGAAGTGTAGAACAAGAGAACAATTCTGCCGAAGTTCTGATCATTCAAAATGAGCCTAATTGGAGAGAGCCCTTTATAGCGTACCTCTGATATGACAAGCTGTCCTAAGAAAAATTCATGAGGGTTCAGTTAAAGAAGAGAGCCCTCCGATATGTGTTTGTAAATAATACGCTATATTGCAGATCATACGACCAGCTCTAGCTTAGGTGTATGTCCTCGGCCGAAGCCCAAAAAGTCATAAAAGAAGTTCATTCAGACGTCTGCGGAGCTCACCAATCTGACCCCAAAATACGGCTTCAAATCAAACGGCTTGGGTATTACTGGCCCACCATGATAAGGAATTGC
This sequence comes from Agapanthus africanus, assembly GCA_030015575.1. Lineage (NCBI taxonomy): Eukaryota > Viridiplantae > Streptophyta > Magnoliopsida > Asparagales > Amaryllidaceae > Agapanthus > Agapanthus africanus. The sequence goes on from JASDDO010000022.1 coordinate 15,844,327, forward strand.
GAAGAGCATGCAAAGAAATGACATCTCTACCAAATTCACGGTGACTTCATTCACAAGCATCCCAATCCGTTGCATCCTGCGGTGGCGTCATGTCCCTTCAAAGTCTGGGGCACCGATATAGTTGTCCCGATTGATCCTCCGTCGTCCAAAAGCCACCAGTTTATATTGGCTGCAACAGACTACTTCAAATGGGCTGAAACTGTCCTGCTAAAAGAAGTCAAGACAGAAAATCTCACATTCTTCCGGCATAATATTCTATACCGCTTCGATACACCTAGAAAAATTATTTCTGACAACGGGCCTTCTTTCAAGAGCTTCAAAATCTCAAGGTTTGCTACTCGGCATAAGATAGACTGGAGATATTCTCCATCTATAATTCAAGAGCCAATGTGCTAACCGAAGCCTTTAATAAAACTTTATGCAAGCTCCTGAGAAAAAATACTTCAGCCAACAAGAAAGACTGGAATCTCAAACTTCACGAGGCGTTGTGGGCATATCGTACCACATACCGCACTCCAATTCAGTCCACTCCATACTCACTACTCTTCGGAGTGGAGGCGATCCTCACCCTCGAAATCGAAGTTCCAAGCCTCGGGATGGTCGTCCAGCACGATTTGACGGAGGAGGAAAACGTTCTCCTTCGGTTCGAAGAACTTGATGCCCTCGAAAAAAGGAGACTCGCAGCACAGCAAATCTGAAGCTGTACCGAGCCCAAATGTCACGGACCTATGATAAGATGACCCGTCTCCGTGCTTTTAATAAAGGCGAATTAGTGTTGGTCCTCAAAAGACCGATCATCTCGAATCGACATGCCAAGGGAAAATTTGAGCCAAACTGGGAAGGACCATACGTCATCGAGAAAATGTTTGATGCAGAATCCTACCAGCTGATAAGTGCCGAGAGAGAAAGGCTCATGCCATCCATCAATGGCTGATATCTCAAGAAATACTATGTATGAATGCTCCAAGTCGCAGACGAATTGAGCACCGGCCCTGCGGTCCAGATCATACATCCCATAAAACCGTATACAATCCACGGGCAAAAACAACCCCTATCTTTCAGGCTACATCTGAAGTCCCACTGGTGATGAAGCTCCATCAACAAGAAGCCACCAATGTAAAAAAAGGTATGTCCACAAGCAAAACGGGTGCGGATGAAAACCCGAAAGAGCTCCATGAATAAATACAGCAGGACTGCCGGCGTGTTCGTGAAAACCCGAAAGGGCGCAAACTCATGAAAAGAGATGAAATACACTCGTAAAGTCCTCTCGACCTTATAAGGAGAAAATTCCCGGGTGAGATCCTTATGATTCACAAAGGAGCAACACACTTGGGAATCTCCACGATTTCTAAGAAGAAAATACACTTGGGAGATCCTCTAGACTCGTAGGAAGAAAATGCTTTTATGAGACCCTTACGGCTCATAAAATTGAAAAGTCTTCGGTGATAGAGATCTAAACCTGTTTTCTAAACCATCGCTCCCCAACGGGCAATGGCAAATGATAAGTCGCTCCTAGCACTACGCTTCAGTGTTAGCGGTGTTGATACCGACCCAAAACCCAAATCCTCTCAAGGCAAATGATAAGTCGCTTCTGACGCTATTCCAGTGTAGCGATATTGATGCCAAACAAAATCTAAATTTCAAGTCCCACTCAAATTCAAAAATCCCGCCAAACAAGACAGAAATCAAACAAATCAAATCAACGTCTCACCCGGCAGCGCTTCCAAGCTCAAAAGTCCCGCTGGACAGATAGAAAACTCCCAAAACGAATCAAATCAACAAGTCAACCAATGACATCCTCGGCGAAATCAAGCTCTACCTCGGAAACAAGTCAATCCAACCCCGACGCTGCAGAAAGCGGAGCAAGTCAATTTTAATCCTGACACCGCAAGAAGCGAAGCCAGTCAAATCAAATCCCTAACACCGCATGAAGCGGAGCACATCAAATCAAACACCGACCGTCCAAGTCGCAAAAATGGCAGCATACCCTCCACGTCGTCAAAAGAGAATCTAACTAAATCAATCTCCATATAAAACAAGATCAATCAATTTCATGCACACAACCCATACACGCGGTGTGCATTTATTGATGGGAGGTACTTTGTTGGGGTCAAAAATTACACCCCGGTTGACAGTCAAAGTCAACCCCAAGTCAACTGTGTCCGAGCTCAAGCAAGCAGGCCCAAATCCAAGCCAAGTGGGCCTAACCCCATGTCAAGACCGAATATGGAAGGGACCGGCTCTAATGCCAAAAGGAGGCAATAAATTAGTTTAAATGCAAATTTTAGAAATCAACATATGGAAAATGGGCAAAAAGTCAAAATTTTGTAAACCACATGGCTTATGTGCAAAAAGAAATAAGTGCATGAAGTGGAAAAGCCTAAGGGGCTATATGTAAAGTGTGTAGCCTATAAAAGGCAAACATGCCGAGAAAATCAATAACTCTCATTCTCTCATAATTCTGGGGTTCTGTGCCGCCTCCTTTCTCAAGGTTTTAAACTTTCTTCTCTTTTTTGAATTAAATCAAGAGTTAAACTCTTCTTTTCCGAAAAAGAAATAGTTTTTCACCATAAAACCCTTGAAGGGGAGTTCAAATCTCCCATCAAATTTCTAAAAGGGATATTTTAAATCTTACCACCTTTTTCTCCAAGATCCGACAAAAAGAGAGGAAGGAGACTCATCTCCAAAAATCCCACTTTATGAGTATCCAAGGCTCAAAAGAAGATCCAAGGCTCAAGGGAGAAGAAAAGGGTCCCCTTTTATCATCTCCGAAAATCTTTCAGGAGTTCAACTCCAAATAAAAATCCTTTCTTTAGGAGTTTTAACTCCTCCAAATTCCAAAAAAATCATCAAAATAAAAATCCATCTTTTCTCAGGAGTTCAACTCCAAAGCCCCTCAGGAGTTCAACTCCTAGCCCAGGGGCTAAGCCCCTTCTTCCGCTGGTGTTTCCAGCAGTCGCATGTCGCTCACGTGACCCGCTGGAGCCCAGCGGCCACGCATAGGGCACGTGACCCGCTGGCGCCAACGACCACGCGCTGTCTCACGCGTCCTTAGGACGCTCCTCATCCCTCCTTTTCCCACGCGTTCCACACTCAAAACACTTTTCCCTTTGAAAATAATTTCTAACGGGGCGCTGACCCGCACCCCGCAAGGGCGCTGCTAGCCCCCTTGACCCCTAACCCGCTATCCGGATAGCGGGACCCCCGTAAACTCTGCGAGGCCCCCGATACGTCCAAAACACCTTCAAAACAAAACACGCGCACGCTGCACATTGAGTTCGCATAACTGGTTTTACCCATCAATCGAAGGTTCTTTCGCTCTAAAGACGAGGGGTAATTAACGACAGCTTAGTCCGCGGCTACTGGAGATTCGGATCCCCACAGTCAATAAACCCCAGCTTACCCTAGGCAGGGGATCTGTATACGCCTAATAAACACGTGTATTCCTATCTCAATAGGATGACGAAAAACACTCTACACTGGCGAGCGTACCTGCCACCTCCATCACCTCCAACATCCTCATCTCCTCTACAGACCTCCCTGCCATCACTCACAACCTCCTCCCTCGACTCTTTTCTCTTCACCATAACCTCCACCATCACCGCACCGAGCACTTCCCTCACCCATTCTCTCTCCTCTACAACCCATTGCATATCAAGCTCTCTTACTGCAAGAATCAACTCCGACCATCTCACAGCCACCATCGATGCCGTCAAGCTCCTGCCACCATCGGCACCTTCCCCATCACCGGAGCCAGCCACCAGACCCGAGCTCCCTTCTTTCTCAACTCCCTACAACCCTCACCCGAGCTCTCCTCTCACTATAGAATCAACGGAGCACCGCCGAGCTCCTACCTCATTGGCCACCGTCGTTGTCACCTCGCCACAGCCAAGCTTCGACGTCGCCGGCCATCTTCACGTCCACCGAAGCTCCTCGCCGTCGCCGCTGTGCCTAACCGAGCTCCACTAGCCACGCCCTTTCCATTGTAATTGTTGTGCCCGTCCGTGCGATCCCCATCGTCATGTGGTCGTTACAGGCAAGAGAAAACTCATCTCTTGTTGCTCAAGATATTATAATATCTAGGTAAGATAGTAATGTTAAATGATTATATATATATATGTGTGTGTGTGTGTATGAGTGTAAATATGTGAGTATGTGTGTGTAGCGTTAAGTTACAATCGAATACTTATAATTTGAGCTCATAATATCGCCGGTAGATAATGAAATGTCGTAAGCACAATACGATGCTAAAACTGGATTTCACCGTACCCGTCACGTTACAAAAATCGTTATAAATCATAGAAAAATCAAATCGCAGCGTGTTTGGGTTCGTTGCGAAGTGTACTGTATAATCTTTAACATGATGTATAGGTTTACTGTTAAATATACCCTTTGAACATCGAAAACAGAGAAATTACATGACTTTGGACTGCAGTCCAAACTAGGAATTCGCCCCTTAAACATACCTTTACTCACCTAAAACCTTACAGTTTAATTGTGATAGTGTGTGAAGCCATTTACCGATGTGTAGACAATTGTTTTAGCTTTCCAATAATACCGGTTTTACGGAATTCCAGTATCATTTGGTATTTTAAACATATTTTAAACTGATGACGTGTATGGCAGATTTCTGCAATTTCAGTTTACACCCTTCATCAGTAAACTGATCATAACTTCTAAACCAAGACTATTGTTGATCCGTCTTCTGCGCTGTAAAATTAACTCATAGCCCTACAAATAGTTAAACTGTAGCGTCGCCTAATTGTAATCCCAACAGAAAGTAAAACGTGTTACGAAACGGACTTTCAGTTCAGGAACTGGATTTCCAGCAGTGAACACTTAAAATGGAATGACCGTAACTCGCAAACCTGAAACCCGATTAAGCTGAAACCAATTTTGTTGGATTGTTGTTTAAGTTAACTTTTAGCACCTTTTGTATCATTTTGCCAAATTACGATTGTATGATTTAATATGATTTTATGAACTCATAAGACACGTGGTGGTTCATATAATACGTGACTTGATTAGTGGTATAATTCGCATACTTACCCGACCGCAATAGCTTTAGTGATAGCGAGTGCTCTTATTGATTCTCGGCGATTATTGCATTGTCGAATGTGAATGGTATCGAATTAGTTGTGTCAAGTACGCTATTGAAAAATGAATGATTCGGGAAAATGAATGATTCGGGAAAATGAACAGTGCAATAAAAAGTGAATAAAACAGTATTAATGATGCGTACTTGTACACCACTAGCCCTATATATATGGTTCTTGAAACTGGAAGAAAAGGGGGGAAATCGAAGTGGAATGGAACTCGTATTTAGCGAGGCATTTAATACTTTAGAGGATGATCATTCGATATTAGTGATAGTGACACGTGTAGGTATTTATGCCTAGCGGCACGGCTGACAGGGTTATGTCACGGACACATTTTTTACCGTTGTCTCGGGCATACACGAGATCCTTGCTAAACATGAGGATATACTCCATCGACCGATTTCAAATGACATAAAGACTGTTACTTTAGTGACTTGAATATTAACCTAGATTACTGCCATGATTCATGCCCACTACTGCTAACTGTTTATGTTATTTTATACATTCATGTTAGTGCTTATTACTGCTATTTCATGCTTCACTATTTATTATCGTCTATTTAGTATTATTATATTATAATATTATATCGCTCTGACGATATAAGTATGCATGCTCAGAGGAAGAAGTGGATCTGCCTTATTTCAAGAAGATCACGGAGATCCAAACCAGTGAACCCGATATATCATTCCTTTGATATCACCGGTTAGTTGTCTCTTTTGTTTGTATCCGTTGTGCTCAGTTTACTTTATAGCTGATAATTTTTGTAACTGTATTATCTCATCATCTGAGTTAGATTATTGCTACCATGTAATGGTAAAAGCTGAAGTGTGACTATGGCAGGATTATTTCTTGGCCGTAGGAGCATGGTTGGCCTTGTCACTCTCGTATTCCGTATTTTGGAAAGCGGGACGTGACATCTTAGTATTATATGATATTGGTCAACATTAGGTTCAGCAAGAATGAAACATAGACATGCACAACATATAAATATACCATATCATAAAACTTGTGATTATTAAGTATAGAAAGTAAAACCGAACATAGTTTCATACAACTCCTATCTATGTATCTTATATAATTTAATGTTCCGTTTGGGTTATTCGGGCGTTCTCCATGGTATAAAAGTAAATTGGAGGGCACAAAGATAACTAATGTATATAGATAATGCACCTTGTCACAAGTCCAATGAAACGACCATCTGAATTGAAAACTGCACCACCACTTGCTCCTGGATGCACTGCTGCAGTTGTTTGAAGCATTACTGGTGTATTGTTTTTCTCAGAGCAATTTATGCCTGATTCATGGTGGTGAATATGTCCTGGAATCTTGACAACATTTGCTATGACTCCAGAGGAAATTGATGGAGAGATTTCTGCGATCAGGATAAATTTGCATATGTAATTGTTCAAATATAAAGCCCTCATCACAACTTCAGATCCACATTTAAAAAAGGCTCAAGAGATACTTCTTCACAAAAGCACAGGTTTTGTCCTCAAGAGCACGTTCAGCATACGGTAACATGCTAGAATATAAAAATATCCCTCTCAAGTTCTCAACACTCACCACAACTTCAAAGTTTTGGTGCCGTAGTAGAGACTTTGAGAGTAATAATACACACTAGACAATGAGGATAGGAAAAATTATTATATCTAATAAATTCATACATATAACATAACTTGCAACTGTTCTCACCAGAACGAGGCCCAAGAAGGCCGTGTCCGATAACATGAATAGTTGAACCTATGGCTGGGCAGGCAAATTCTGGAGTGATAGGGCAAAGTTGATTCGGTATAAATTTAATTTGCAGCAAGGTAACATCCCAGGGCCCTTTTGAAACAAATATGACTTCAGCATCATACCATATATGTTGCAAGCGAACCGATACTCTCTTGTAGCTTCTGTGATTTGAATTCAAGAACGATGGTTCGTGCCCATTGGTCACAGAATCATCGTAACCGCCCTCTTTATCAGCATTTTCTTCTTCCATGGAGATATAACTTTTACGTTCGAAAGATGCTGTGGTGATTCTGTCTGTTTTAACTGGTAAAGATGTTCCTCCAAATCTCGATGGTTCCAAGATATGTGCATTTGTGAGTATAAGGCCATGGTTGTTGAGTACAACACCAGAAGCCCAAACATCATCACCTACTGTAACAAGAGCAATCGAAGAGATCCCTTTTTCTAATAAGCATTGTGAGAGACTCGGAGAGGCGGAATGTCCATGTAAATATTTGACAGAGCTCTGAACGTTACTTGAGCTGTATATTGATGCATTCTGTGCGCTATGGATGTTCCGGTGACTTAGTTCACTCTGCACTCTTTGAGATTCCTTTAGCAGCTCATTACTTCCAGAAGTCTCTATTGCATCCCACGCCATCACAAGCTGTTAATTGACTTTAGCAATGTATATCCAGAATAGAGGTGTCAATTGGGTCAGGTCGGATCAGATCCAGATTGGGCTGGGGTTGACCCAATCAGATTATGGACAAGACAACACAACACAACACAACCCGATTATTAAATCTGTCAACATAATATCCTCACTCGATTGTAATCGACTAAACCAGATTCGACCCGATAAATCCGATTATAAGATATTTAGTCTGTAAATACTATTAACTGCTTAGGATAACTTATTAAAAACACTAATCTAAGACTTAGCAATGTTGGCTTATAAAGTGGAGATTATGAGCTTCCATCTTGATTTTTCAAATAGGACAGTCATTCCGATCAAGACCCCTTGATCCTAACCTGGTACAATTATTAATCAGATTAGGCCGGTTGATCCCTTTATGATCTATATCCGTTTATCCTAAATTCATACCCTATGATTCTGGGTCGCTCGTGTCAGGTCAAGATTGCCACCCCTAATCATGAAACTTAATATAGAGGGAAATGAAGATGCTCCAAATAGATCAATTACCTGGATTTCTGCAATGCCCCCTCTTTGCCTCAAGGGTCTAGTTAAGATCCCAGTAAGAAAGCCTTGCTCGTCAAAAACGGGGGCCCCTTCCATTCCTGCAACATCGAATATATCATCTGAATGTTTTTAGTCCAGTGTGACTCCAAAATCAATAGATTAAAGTTCGGATATTCTTATACCAGGAAAGCAATGGATGTCGGCCATCAACAATGAGCTAAAGTAGAACTTGAAGGGAAGCAGTTTGATACAGTTCCGACAGAGATGCTGGTTCAATAAAGCAAGGGCCATCTTACAAATTTTAAGCAGCACAAACTGCTTGACTTAATCAATATTAACGTGCAAAGATATTGAGAAAGGGACGGCTACAACGCAGGAGACACAGCAGTATTTATGTTGAAATTAAACTATATAAAAACATGCATAAAATATAATGCCTCCACAAGGAAATTTACTCGCAAAAAGTCTGCAAAGATCTTTAATCAATGTTGCAAAGCCCAAGGTAATCATTTCCTGAGATATGTGGAGTCGAAAAAAATTCAGTCTAATGCAAGAGTTACTAACCCCATAGGAAGAGCTACCTTTACTTAAAACATGAAGCGGAAATTGCACAGAACCTCAAAAGTAAGCTTTGAGAATTCAATATGGGCCTTGCTCCAGGATATTTGGTTCCAAAGACTTCGATATTTTTTAATAGGTTAGCAGATGATTTTCTTTTCATTTTATTTTATTTTTTTAATTCAGGAGAGGAAAAAATGATATATGTAATAGCTAAACTTGCAGCTGTCCTCAGAACAATAATAATCCATGAAATATTAAATTTAGGGTTTGGGCCAGTCAGGACATCTTATTATTTGTTAAGTGACGCATTTGTTATCCACATTGCAAAGATCACGTATGAACTTCTCATAATTTCCAAAAATATAAATTTATATCCCACAGATAATTGTAAAACAAGACTGGCCTGTATTCATAGCCAAACAGCATGTATAATGATATGTACATAAGATCAATGCTCGAGACTTGCCTGTTATAAAAATGAAAAGGAGACAAAACTCCGAAAGGAGATCCCATCACTAGAAGAAAGTCTCCTCTCTCTTGAGGCTGCGATAAATTTAGCACATCCTGGAACTAAAGTAAGAACCGTGAATCCCATGAAGACATTGCCCAAGACTGCCAACTAAATTCCAAGTATGTAATAGTAGAAGTTTTGTTTTGTGGCGGTTTCTTCCTTGGTAAAGCAATTACAGGATAGATTATTTTCTTGAGGTCTGAATTTAGATAGAAATTATACCTTGATGTCCAATGCAGCTGAAACACCAAGAAAAGCAAGTCTTGTGGCTGCTTTAGCCATAATAGTGGCATTATTAGATTTATCCAATGAAGAACTCCTATATGAAATATCTGAAAATCTCAAATCATTTTCAACCTAACAAAAATGAAGCAGAAGTTGTTTCAGAATATTTAACCAAATAATGCTATGAATACAGAACCAAACACCCAGGTAAAATGCAATCAAAAAGACACGATTGCTGCAGTCAGCTTTCCAACACCAAATGGTAAAATATACCCGTTTAAAAATATATTCCTTAGCCCTCACCATAACATCAAAGTTTGGGTGTAGCAAGGACTTCAATACCAAAATCACCATGTTCAAATTTCACAGGAAGCGCTTTATACAGCACTTTAAAAATAATATCGCCGCTTAAAATCATTGGTTTCAGTCTACAGAATGGCCACTCTACTTGCAAGGGAATGCTAGGGTATAAAAATATTTCCCTCAACTTCGGAGTTTATGCAGTCGAAGGGGCTTTAAGAAGAAAATTTAATTGGCATTGCCTGTTATGGGTTCATATGTCTATTATGGTACAGAATGACATGTCAGCTATCGATTAATAAATGCTGAAGGACAAAGCTTAAAAGAAGTTCCTTTGTGACTAATTTGAGTAAAGCATGGCACAAGAGTTTCGGTCTGCAATATTAGTACAGAAAATAAAATATGAGAAGTGCCTTTTGTAACTAATCTGAGTAAATCATGGCACAAGAATTTTGGCATGCAATATGAGTATAGAAATAATCCCAGAGATCCAATAACTTCAAATTAGACACTACTTTTCATAATTGAAGCATCATGTGTGAACAATTAAGTGCTATCAATACTTTGATGGTTTCACCTGTCTATAGGAGTCACTACCCCCAAACTTAGGATCATTACCCAAAGGAGGCAAAGACCAACTAAGATCCCATGAAGTCTGCTCACTTGGACCACCATGAGCACCAATCAGTGACAGAAGCGCATCAGAAGATGCAGAGACATCAACCTGATATAGATCGGAGATATTTGGATTTCAGAGTTTAACAAAACCTCGCCAATGAATAGCATATCATATTGACATTTACAGTTTAATGAATAGAAACATGCTTGCAGCAGGAAGACAACTTTAAGACCTCAACCTAAAGCCTGGATGGGATACGATTCAGACTCAACCAAACTCTACAGCTTTTAACATAAGTGAAGCACTGAAGCATGCAAGAGTAAATATATATGGTTAGTAATCACTTGTAAGAATAATCATCTTCAAGGATTAATTAATGTAGCTATGAAAACTACGGACTCCAGTTGATCAAAACAAGGATAGAGATATGAAAAATAATTTAAAATATGATAATAAAAAAATGAAGCCAAAGAGTATGAACTCCAGTTGATCAACACAAAGAAAGATAAGGAAATTTGATTTAAAATATGATATTCAACAATGAAGCCAAAGAGTAAATGAAGAATACTATGATAATTACTACAAATGTAATAACATCAAAAAATACTACAAACATGATGCACACAAAAACGCCAATATATATATGTGTGTGTGTGTGTGTGTGTATAAAGCTCCAAGGGCGCCGCAGAATCAAGCTCTTTTTTGGCATTTAGTGGCTGAAAATTTTCATCCCACACCCTAGATTCCTTTGTAAACAACAATCTCCCCTTTCACTGTAGAAGAATAGGATTTGCTTAATTGGAAAATTTCCAAATGAACCCTATTTTGTCATCAAAAGTTACAAAGGAGCTGAAATTGGGTTGGATCGCCTCCTCAAGTAAGCCATGAATGGAAACAAGGGCGGATCCTTATAGAGGGTTAGGCATCTGCCTCACCTGGATCCGTCATGTCTATATATATTTTGGCATATATTTAACAAACTATATGAATAAAATTAATACCCTTTTCTAATAAGATTTGCAAGTAGCCTAGTGGACAAACCAATTATGTGCTTTTTCCTAGGTCTGTTGGTTCAAAGCTTGAATGCAACAGTTTTATTTTTTACATTATTTTCATATGCATGGAACGCTTTCTCTATATTATAATTTATTAGCATTCCTGGAACTAAACCTTTTGAAATAAAAAACCTTTAAATACACATACCAATTACTAACTTATGCTCTCAAATTATTTATATCCTACACAAAATTTACATGTTTTTTCCTGACAATATACGTTAAACTTTTTTTAATGTGGTAAAAAACAGTTTTATTTTTTCACATTATTTCATAAATACACAACGCTTTCTCTATATTATAATTTATTAGCATTCCTAGGACTAAACCTTTTGAAATAAAAAACCCTTTAAATATTCATACCAATTACTAACTTATGCTCTCAAATTATTTATATCCTACACAAAATTTACATATTTTTTTATGACAAAATAATTTAAACTTTTTTTTTAATGTGGTAAAGAAATCGATTTCTTTAACTCATTATTTGTGGCACCGCGATATCGTGGTTTTAACTCAAATTTAGTTTATATATTTATAAGTCTAATTGTAAACCTAATATTTCCACGCTTTCCAATTAACTCCTTTGACAAGATAACTTAAATGTTAATTGTAAATTTGATTAAATTCTTGATTCCATTTATATACATCAGTAATGGGGTTAGAAACTTGGAATACTAAAAATATTGTTTTGTGACATTGTATGTCCATGTTAAGTTGATTCGATTCTCCCAAACAAATGGTATTTTGAACATTTTGGTCTAATTGATATTAATTTCAGATTCAACACTACTATAGCGTAAGCCTTCGCCCCACCTAACAAAAGGTCCAGAATCCACCACTGGATGGATAAAACGTTAATTGATTACAACTAACAAGCATTTCCATGTCTATCTTGAAATTCACCATCAAATAGCATAAAGTTATAAATAGTAAATAATTACTATCTAAAAGAGTAAAAATTATATTCGTACATAGTATAAAAATTCGGATGCTAAATCAGATACATCTATAGAAGGAATATATGTGTATCCTTATCCGGTAATCGTTGACGGATACGGATGGTCATTGGAAATAAAAATCAATATCCATATTTGATAAATATCGCATACGAATATGGATTCCATTCGGATTATCCGTATCCATCTACATAGTTGAAATCATAAAAAAAAATATTTCATTCAACGTATTGATCGGTTTTTCTTAAATTAATTAAAACATGTTTCTCTTTAACTTTGTAGTTTGTAGAGTGTTTTCCAATGTTGAGTTCTTTTTCCTTTTTTCTGCTTATGATCATTCGTTCGAATTTGTTAAGCTCTGAGATTGTTCTATATTTGGTGCATTCTTGCATGGCAATTTTAAATATTAATGTGCAATATTTTTTGTTAGAGTAAACTTTCATCAAGCACATTCATCATTACACGATATTAACATTTCACTTTAGATAATATAACATCCGCGCATTATGCGCTTGCTAGTAAATATGAAAAACATATGGATAGCCCAGAAAAGAACATTTAAACTTTTAATCTAGCAAAATCTAGTACAACATTAGGGCATTTTGACAGCTTAAGCATGAAACTAATGGATCAGTCCAAGCCACTGACATACATCAGATAAAATTAGGTTTGAGATGTTGTAAACCGCCTTCTAATTTTTCATTCAAAACACCATTTTTTTAATAAAGATTTTAAGGTATGAATAATCTGCCCATATGAAGAAAAATTTCTCATCAACTAACCCATTGGGAAAGTAGAAGGGTGAAAGAAACACATGCTTTTGGCTCTTCAGGTTTCACATGCAATAAGCACCAAATGGATATGAAGAAACTTAAAACAATCAATGCATTGCACATAGAGAATACGGAAACCTACAATTGCCAGCAAATTAGATGGAACCCAAAAAAGACTACCAGGATTGTCAACGCTGCACACTTCTTTTTTTCCCTGTGAGAATTTTAAATATATGACTTCTGGAAGTAATTATGTTCACTTTCAAACCCATATGCACTATTATGGTATCATTCACTGAACCATATACCTCTACAAGAACATCAATGCAGGCACCAGGAATTAATTTTGGGGAAATATCCTGCAAAACATTTGGCATAGACTTCATTATCTGGATTACGCATGAATGAATTTTACCAAAAAATAGCCTTCATGGCATCGACAATAACAAAAACTCTAAAGTTGTGGTTAAGGTGATAGAAATATTTTAATATTCTAACACTCCATTGCAAGTTGAGCAGCCTTTTCATATGGGTTGATATGAATTGACACCTCAGGGTGTTCCTTTTTCTTTTTCAAATCCATTTTTTTATGTGAGCAAGATCTAAATCCGAGCTGCTCAAATACCATATAATGTTAATTCACCGATACTGTTATACTCTTAACAAATCCGAGTCACTGCACCAATACTTCAAAGTTGTTGGTGAGGGTTGTGAGAAATATTGTTATACTCTTAACAAATAGTGAATAGTGATAAAAGGTAAAACAAAAACAAGGAAGAGGGAATGTGTGTGTGTGGTGGGGGTGGGGGGGGGGGGGGGGATGGCACCAACCTTAGTAGGATTATCTCTATGCTGAGCTGTCAAAAAAGGCTCGATGACCGAGGCTACAGTGATAACAAGAGCGCCTGCATGATGATAAATGCTCAAAATGTGTTCAAGAACTTTTGGGGGATCACTCAAGGAGCCTGGGGGAAGGAGAAGCCCAGAAGCAGAGAGGCTAGTGGTTCCTGACCTGAACCATAAGCAGTCAATTCCAAGAGGCAATAAAAGATTGATGAAGATTTAAGAAGAAAAAATAATCAACTTTCATAAAATCAACATCCACAATGGAATATTAGATCCATGGTTGCTGTTTTTTGTTTTTAAAATGAATTTTGCTCCAAAAGATCAACCTAAATTCAGTTTCCTTTCATAAAAAGAACCATGGATGAGGGTAGGATGGCCTCAATTGTGAAATCAATAACATAGACGCAAGCGCGCACATAATTTGTCATCATATACAGGTTTTATAACATTGGTACTATAATACAAACGTATTTTGCTCAAATTTCCATGGAGAGGAATATATACTTCAAATATGAGCTAAATAAGTCCAGATGGAAAGTTAATGTACAAAAGGAGACGAGTAGTCTTTTTTTTTTTGTTTTTTTAAATGCACGCATAGAATTTATCCCTCACAAGCAAGTTTCTATAAATTCAAATTTCACCAATATGAATAAACACATGACATAGCTGTCATATGAAGTTTTAGCATACCAAAAGTTACAAAGAACAAAAAAACATCCAGAAATATCCACATGTAACTAGTTTACACAACAAGACCTCATCCCATACTTTTGTTGTTGCTATATGAATATTTTCTTCAATCAATCACCAAGATATGTATATTTATCAATTAGCCTCAATACATGTTCATTTAGACCTAGCCAAACCCTCGCTCCTCCCTTAACTACGATTTTGCCACTCCATAAAATTTATTACCAAATTGATTAAAGAGGGTATGCATATACTAACAAAGACAAAGAAATCACAATCAAAATCAAATTTTTCACCAAAATTCCAACGATACAAGTGAGAATATACAACAAATGCGTACTGGTGAAGGTGGAAAGCATGATTCCGCATCTTGAGCCCCTTCGGATCCTGAAACAAGATGAGATAAATAAGAAAAAAATACCCAAATAAAAATCTCGAAGAGGCTAGAATCGAATGAAACTCACAGGGCCTTGGATTCGAACCATAACTGAGAAATTGCAAGCGAATTTGGAAAGCTCAGGGATCTCCATCTCCTTCTTCTTCCCTCTTTTCAGTTTTGGAGATGAAGTCAGAGCAGATCAGGACTTGAAGTTTGCCATCGAAAAGCGAAGTCCTAGATAAAGTTTCTGTCGTCTTTGGGATGAATACACTAAAATACCATGAAGTTTCAGCATTTTCCTAATAAATGAAAATCTTGTAACTTTGTGTATTTATTTTGATCAACAAACTCTTCTAAATTTATAACTGCTTTTATTGTATAGCATGCATGCCTATTAGGGTTTTTCAAATCACGAGTTTGTTTTCGAGCCTGAGTTGTGAAGTTTTGCAAAAACATGATAAGAGACACAGTTGCATCCCCAAAAGGAAAAAAAGTTGCTTTAAACAATCGTTGATTGCATTGAGGAGTTTTCTCTAGTTTGGAAAACTCGAGTATGGGTCCCAAACAAATTGCGATTTGAATATTTGAAGTTCGGTTTTACACCAGAAGGGAAACCATGATTTCAAATCGGTGATCCTTGTTGCTGAGTGAGGTTTTGTAAGAATCTATAGAAGCAATCAACAATTATAGGCAACCAAATAAAGTCAAGAAAGTTTCATCTCTTTTTAAGTCATTAAATGCCATTCAGTTCTTCAACTTTGACACAAAAAGAAATGCACAGCTTATGCCTTTTGTGAATTATAGGGAAAATTTCTATAAATGTACGGCTAACGCCATAAAAAATTATGTTTTAATGGGTAGTATAAATACAAATTCATAACACCCCTAGAAAATAATATTAAAATTGTTTTGAATTTAAAAACGCTCGACTGATACAAAGCAAACGGATTTTTTTAGAATTATCAACATTTCGAGTTTTTTTAATCATTTGCGAAAATTTTGAGTTCGATATTTGAAAATACCATGCATTCAAGAAAATATCAAGATTTTACCGATCCATTTTATTCCAAATAAAATTACTTAGCTATACTTTTATAGAATACTTTGACATTCTAGAGTATAAACGTAGGAAAAAGTAAATAAAAAAAAGTTCCACAGGGCTCTACAAGAAATTAAATGAGAAGTTTTGGCAACTAAGATGCTCAAATAGAAATTAAAATGGAAACGTGTATCTATTTGATAAAAATCTATGGTCATGTTACCTGCAAACATCAATTTTTTTTGTTTTTCTTTATATTCTCTTTCCTTTTTTTTTATATGTGAGTTGAAACTGAGGAAGTTTCAACTGAATTTTATGGAAACAATTTTGACTTGGGAATTGGTCTCAATCTAATTATTATGGGCTGCAGTTGACTGCCATGCTAGCCCAGTAACCAATTAACAATATGCTCTTGGTAGGAGATAATCTAGGTGGTGATCTTAGATTACTATAAAATAACTATCACGCTTGTTTAGACGTAAAAGATATTTTCGGGAATATAGAATTACCGTGGTAATCAAATGACCTTATTTCATGATAATCCAATCCTCCAAAAACATATGTCTATCCTAAATTACCATGAAATATTTCCGCCCAAAATGAAATGAGCTACGACCATCCGCTGCTGCCCTTCCTCATCAACCCCGGGCCTAAAAGATAAAAATTTGAAAACTGGGCTCAACTCATAACCAAAAGCATATTTTGAAAACGATATAAAATGAAAAGCTAAAAAACATTCGCTGACTCATAAAAGTAAATCAAGTTTTGAAACGTATGAGTTAGAAGACATGACATAAAACGAAACATAAGATATCAACGAAAATCATAATCGTCTACGTATGTACAAGGCGTGCGTGTTTCTTTTATAACATAAAATTTTAAAAAAGCGTGCACAACACGATTTGGGAATGTAAATATGAAATATTCTACTTGAAAAGCACAAAATTTACCTTTCCCAATCGCGAGAATCTTCTAATACGAGAACCAAAACCAAACGATACATTCACGAGTCCTATCTCGCAATCTCTTGAATACCAAACCATTAGAGTTCAAACATAAAATATAATGGAACACAAACAATAGAAATTGAACGATACTAAACTCATGAGCTGATCAAAATATGCACAAATAAATAAGATGAAACCAATGAAATGCTCAAATGTCCACGCTACTCACATAAACAATAATCAAACTTATAAAGATATGTAAGTGCAAGCATGAGTAGTCCTAAGTCATATAGGTACAAACTTGATTTTCTTAGCATAAGAACTGACTATCCAGTGAAGGATCTCGAGTTCACCCTACTAGACCCGTGAATAGAATTCGTTATAATTAACGAAATCCACAACTGAGTTTCCCTAAAAGGGTTGCAAAAGGCATTTAGCTAGATGAAAAAAAAGTCGATACCTAATGAAATTAGTCAACTCATGCAAGAGGATGAGTGTAAAAATATAAAGCAAGTTCAAGCATAATTACATCCAAAACAAGTCACAATAACGAGAAAGAGTCAAAATTTAAAACCATGTGCCAAAAGTATCCATTTTGAAAAGATTTAAGCAATTTTTAAAATGTATGGATACAAACTCTCACATACATGATTAAGCAAGTGAGAGGAGTTATGGAAAGAAAACTTAAACGGTATGCAAAAATAATCCTAGTTTTCAAACCAAGTTGTACTCATGGTTTAAAAGATCTTAAGTTTAGAATAGATGAACATAAGAGATCACATATGAGCAAAAGAATAATCTAATGATAGAATCCCATATATGATCAAGCACAAAAATACATTAGCAATTATAAAGCCATTGTGCTTGCTACCCAAATGATAATAGGAAAAGTAAAGTATGGATACAAGAAAAATCTCATCAAAATCATGGACCAAACGGAGTATAAACCGATTATGTTCTTTTAAAATATCAAAATAAGCACAAGTTAATAACCAATATCTTAAAAGAGAATACCAATGAAAATTTTACCCAACAAGGCAATGAGCAAAGCAAGTTTTTCTCGTTGAAGCGCTCTTATTCATCGCGGTCCCGAATTTCTCGTCTCTTCAAGTTATTTATGCCTACAAAACAAGGTATAGATGGGGATTTTAGGATTCAAGATTTCTTGGATCCATACGGGTTATATTTTGGAACACATATCAATTAGGGATGTTAGGAAATATCTCTTTCTAAACTATATGCGTATGCCAAATGTCCACGTGCACCATAAAAATTGCAAGTATGAGTGTGTGCATACATGGAAATGCTAGATGTGTCAACAGCATCTGAAATGGCAAGTGTGTGATGCGCATACTTCTTGAAAAATGGTTTCGAACCAAATCTATATAAATATGCATGTATATGAGCATGAGACTTAGTATGATGTGAAGTATGTTTGACAAAACTAGACGAAGTCGGTTTTAAATATTCAAAGTTTTAAAACCAATACCTCCTCGATTTAAAACTTTTTCCTTGTTAGGTAAAACATCAACTTTTGAAGATTTAGCAAGGAAAGCAACCAAATCATCATTTTGAGGTTTGAGAAAAGAATTTTCGGAAATCAAAGATTATTGAGACACGATAGAAGATTTCAACAAATCGATTTTATTTTTCAAATTCGGAATCACATCAACGTTTTTTATCTCAAAATATCGCAAGTTAAAACCAAATTCTCGTTTTCCTTTTTGAGAGAGGCAAAAGCAACAATCAAGGATTCTTTAGATAAAATAGAAGATTTCAAAATAGAAGATCTCACTTTTTAAACTAGAAATCACAATACCCTTTTCTTTTCTCAAAGAATTACAAGATAAAACCAAATTTTCATTTTCAACTTTCAAACCATCAATAGAATGGTATTCTCTTGATGTAGCTCATTTTTGAATGTAGCTCATTTTTCTCAACTTCTAATTTATCAATTAAAGTTTTTTTAGAATCATGAGCCCAAGATAAAGCATTAAATTTGGCAATAATCATCTTATTCAAAATCCCAAAAGAATTGCAACAATAAATCAATTCATTTTTCTCATTAATAAAAGAAGAATTTTGCTCATCTAACGAATCATTTTTAGATGCCATCAAATTGCAACCACAATGAAAAATATGGAAAGCATCTAACAGTTAATCATAGGATAATTTGCAAAAATTAAAAGAAGAATTGCTTACAATTCCAAGATCAAAGCATCCCTTTGTTGACTCCATAGACTTGAATGATCTCGTTTGATTAGCTTTTTGATGAGTTGCACCCGAAGTTCAAATAGATGTCGTTCTCTTGATTTTCTCTTCTTCATTGCCCATGACTTTCTCTCCATAAATTGCTCTAATGAGCACCAAATTCCATAAACCGTCTTGCAAGAAGAAAACATGTTAAAAATATTAACATCTAAAGCACACTGTAAAAAATTTATAACTTTGATATTTGTAGCAAATAAATCTCTATCACGACTGCTCCATTTTAATTTATCATAAAGAGGAATAGAATAATCGTTATTAACAATTTTCCAAAAATTTATACCCAGAGAACCATCCATTTTAATCTTCCAAATAAAAAACTTGTTACTGTCAAAATAAGGAGGATTGTTAATCGATGGTATATCATCATAAAAATAACTAGGAAGAAAAGAAGTTATGGATCACTCTAAAATGTAAAGCCTAACAAGAAGAGCATCTCATTCTGATACCAGTTGAAAGTAGTCCGAAAAGGGAATGAATAGGACTATGCCACTACTATACTCAAATTAAAAAAAATCTATCAACACTTGCTAATCAATAACCACAATTGCAAAGCTTAAGAAAATGATATGCCAATAAAGATGAGTGGTCAAGCAAAACTAAAATTGTGAAATCATAAATATAAAGCAAGAGCGATATTAAAAGCAAGCAATGAGTATATAGAGTAAAAGATATTGAGCATGCAAGTTCTAAACTAAAAGCAAATAAGATATAAGAATTTGAAAACCACCGGAGATTTTAGAGAGGTTCGAGAAACCCCCTAGTTCTCTTTGTTTAGGTGCACGAGTATGTTCCACTAGACTCGTCTCCACCGAGACAACACGTTGCACACTCGCAACCAGTACAACACGTCTCCATCGAGACAACACGTTGCGCACCCACAACCTTCCAACACGTCACTCGATATACGAGTGACACTTCTCTCAATACAATCACACGTGCTCACATTTAAGCACTTTTTCTCTCAACAAGCTCTTCTCTCTTACAATAACACTCTTACACTCAAGAGCCCAAACACAAAGAAAAAGATGAAGAAATACAAGCATGATTGCTCTTTAAAAGTGTTTCTCTTAAGCTCAAGATAATACTCTAAGAGTATAGATATTCAATTGAACCTCTTGAATGTACGTGAGAATGATTTGGATAAACAAATGAAAATCTCTTTCAATTCTCATAAGAGATGGGATGTATAACAACCCTAACCTTTCTGTACAGCTTTCTGTACAAATTTTTCAAAAAATACAGAAAGGGGTATTTTTGTCTGAGCACAAGATATAAGTTTGTTTTGCTTTTTAATAACAAGAAGGAGCTTATAGCTTATTGGTAAGATCTTGCACTGCTGAACCAACGCACCAGAGTTTAAATCCCATCATCCACATTATTTTTAATATTGTTCTCTTTTAAATTTTTAGAAGCCCAAGAGCCTACACGTGCATAACTCGTAAAAACTCCACTATACATATAAAACAAACTGACCCAAGGGCTACACCATACGACATAGGACACATGGCAGCAAGCCCCGGCCTGACTAGGGCCGGCGACTCGGTCGACTCGGCCCGCCGCCGCCGGCCGAATTGAGCCGGATAGCCGAGTTGTCAACAGGAAAGTGTGTCTTTTGGCCTCCCCATTACCCCTGTACACTTTAAATTTCCTGTAATTTAACAGAGCTCTTTAAAACCCCATTAAACCATATTTTTAATATAATTTTTAATACATTTTTAATTCAACCATTCACCTACTCTAACTCTAGTTTTACCCTATAAATACTACCCCTAAACACACACATCTCACTCACAATTTTGTCCAAATTCTCAAGAAATTCCTCTAGAAATTTTGTGTACAAGTGGAGTTAGCTTAGGGCAAAACTCCGGCGATCTTCCGACGACGACCCTAGGAGCTCCCGGCGACGAAACGACGTACCGGCGTCTCCTACGTCTTCCTCTCCCTGTTCTCTATACTACAAATCCGTAAGTCCCACTCCCCTCTTCTCTATTCTTTTCTAAAAACATGTGTAACACCCTAGTTCATTTATACCAATTCTAGTTCTCGTATTTTCTTTATTCGTGATATTTCTTGATTTAGCGTATCTTGGGTGCGAATGGTATTTTACACTTTATATTGCATTCGACCCGACCCGCTTGCTTGAACCTGTTTGACTCTTATTTATAAATTATCTTGACTTGTTGCATGGACTAGTACATCTCATGATTTAGTATATACTGATATTTTGTCTAGTATCGCATCTTTTGCGTATAATAATTTAAATCACGAAAAATAATTTAAAATTGCATTTCATAACCTACTTGATACCCCTAACCCTTTGGTAGCGTCCTTGCATCGTTTTCTCGCCCCGTTCAGTGAAACGGACGTGTTTGGATGGCTACGCGCACGTACGTGCGTCCGTTCTTGGGGTATGCATTTCTGTTATATAATCTTTCATTTTAATTTTTGGAACTTACTAATAATTTTCATATTTCAAATCCAAAATTTTAGACCCGACCCGGGCATGTTTTGGACTAAATTTGTATTTACCAGAAAATCCAATTTTATTTCAGCTAATATCTTTATTAAAATTTAACAGTTTAAAATATTTATAACTTACAAAATCTTTTTAAATTAAAATCTAAACCTTAATAACAACCCCTTTCTCTCTCTCTCTCCTCTGCATATATATATTTATATATTTTTTATTTATTTATTTTTCTTTTCTTATTTAATACACAGCATCTTCTTTTTCTTCTTTCTTCTTTCTTTTTCTTGATCTTGTTTCTTGATCCCGGTGATCACCGTCGGAGCCGTGCTCGTCGCTGAAGATTCGAGTGATCCAGTGAACGTACCTAACTTGCGTGATCACCCTCGTGCGTTGTTTGGAACCGTTCCGTGTACCGTGCGCGCGTCGCGACATTTCGCCGACGAAGGACGTTCCATACACATCCGTTCTTATTCCGTCTAGGCAAGTTAATCTTGCTACATGCTATATAATTAATTTTATACTTATTTAAATAAATACCATACCTATAGTTTAAATCTAGTACCCCATGTTTAATTTTATAACGTTTCGATGTTCCGTTTGCATCCGTTTATATCATTTTAAATCTAGATCATGAAAACTTATCTTGTGACATACTAGTTTACATTATACTGCATCCATATCATTTAAAATATATATATCGTTGTAATATTTCTTATTATGATCTTTAATTAGTTTATAATCTGCATTTTATAATGTTATGCATTTGAAAATATTATAGTTTACGCATGAAACGTCGTCGCAAAGCGGGTACGACAAATCTGAAATTTACTGTACACCTTACCTTATAAAATTCATTATAAATCATAGAAAAATCATTAGTATACGTTCTTTAGTTCATTGAGAAGCTAACTCAGAATACTATAATTCTATGAAATATTTACTTGCAAAATAAATTGTTTAAATAACGTAAAATGCAAATGAATATGTCTCTAAACAGCTGTCCAGGGAAATTCCAGCAGCAAACTTTCAACTTCGAATGTTCATAACTTTTTGTAGGGACAACCTGAGATACTAATACTTATAAAAATGAAAAAAATTATTGAATTATCTTTGTTTTGGTATAAGAAACGTCCATTTTGGAGAACGTTTGTTATTTTTAAGATATTTTACAAATCAGGGTGACGCTGAATTTCTGAACGGAACTTTCTTGTGCATGGTTAATTAATACCACTTTTATAGTTATTAATCGCTTTGAATATGCTATCCATACTAATATTATTATATCAATATTTATATCACATATTGCTTAGTTGTACATCCCACATTACCATTTTATGGTTTTATAACTTTTCGGACATCCGTGCGCATCTTTAATCGGTTTTAGTTATAATTGCATCCATTGAACATATTATACATGTCATTGCATCTCTAGATTACTTAATACTTATTAACCTGATTTTAACATCCATATTTGTCATACTGTATTCATATAATATTGAAATCATCTCTGAAAACACAAACTGATAACCGTACAGCTAAATAGTTTAATCTGCACATATTGCTTAACCTATTACATGTGCCAATTTATTGTGTTGTTGATACCCATGCTTGTTTATTTATAACCATGATTATGTTAGTTGATTATGAGCACCCACATGATATCTTTTACACCCTGACATGACTTACTACACACATATTCCTTGACCCGACATGGTACCGTACACTACTTGACTTGACTTGATGTATCATGGCTTGACCTGTTACCTGATCTTGTGTCTAATGCCAACAAACCTGACATGTAGTCCTCACGGACCGTTCCTGTTGTCTATCCAGACAAACCTGCTCTTACCTGATCCTGTGTTGGCATTAGTTCTTGATTACGGAATACCTGACTTGACACATATAACTTGGGGGCATGGGGAAATCAATGATGAAATCCTGACTTGTAACTCGACAGTTGCTCGCTTATACTGATCAGTTTCAGAGGCTAGGCCCGCCTCGTAACGATACTGCTGACATCGTTGGTCTGTACTCCTTTCCTGTTAGTGCCTAGCGGCACGTCTCGGTTTCAGCCCGAGAGTCTGTAGACCGTGGTCCCGGGCATGCACGGGATACTATTGAGTTACATCGATGATTTATCAAATTGATTTCAAAGACTTGAGAATAGATAACCCAATAGAACAGTTTAGTTTACTCACTGCATACTACCCTTCACTGCCCTGATTTACATTACTGCTACATCTGCTTTTCGTTCATGATTATATTTGCATTGCCTGTTACCCTGTTTATATTTTATTGCTTGATGACATGACGCGCTGACGTCTGGGTTTTGCATGGTCCAGATTCTTCTACCTTGTTGCAGACTGATCACAAGTATTGCCGCTGTTAGACGAGCGGTGAAGTTCCTGTCGGTATGTAGGTTCACTTCCAGGTGTTTCATTTATTGTATCTTTTGGCTTCCGCATATTGTTATTTCTTGACTCTTTTACTCTGGCTTATGGACATGAACTAGATAGTTAGTTTACTTTCCTGTTCTTGATATCTCTACAGCCGTAATGTGACTGTGGAAGGATTTTCCTATCCACAGGTAGTATGGTTGGCTATGTCACGTGCCCATCTTAGCGTACTCTGGGAAGCGGGGCGTGACAACATGTATTTCTAAAATCCGACGAAATCGGAGTTAATCCGATATCCGATTCAGTTCTTCCTATAAATCTCACTTTGTTCTTAAATACAATCATACTAAACCCTTACATGTTGACTATAAACATTAATAAGTCATAATGAACAAGTTCCATATCAAAAGAATTTCCATTTCAATTTTTATCGTACTTTTCACTATAATACCATGTAGTTTGATTTCGACATTTAAAACATCACAATCTTGCTATACCTTTAAGTAGATTACAAGGTAATAACCTACCTTGTAACAACTCCAATTTTTGTATACATAAATTTGAGTTAAATTTGAAGTATACTTGAAGTATTGATATTGCTGAAAACACTTTAAGTATCTATTTCCCCACAATAATTACAAGAAGGAGCTTGTAGCTCATTGGTAATACCTTGCACTGCTGAACCAAGCCACCGGAGTTCAAATCCCATGCCCCACATTATTTTTAATATTGATTTTTTAAAAACCTTTAGAATACCAAGAGTTTACACGTGCATATCTCACAAAAACCCCACTACACCCAAAGATGTAACACTTGCAGAGGGTAGATGAACCGTCAGGGGAGATCCAGGCCACCGGACTCGGCCGGGAATCGGCCAACTCGGCCTTGACTCGGCCGACTCAGTGCTCCGACCGAGTCACGGCCGAGTCACCCCCGATTCGGCCGATTCCGGTGATGGTCACAACATGAAAGTTGTGTCTCTTCATATTACCTATGCACCTGCAAAATTTCAGCTTCATACAACTTCCAGAACTCTTTAAAAACCCCAATTACTCCACTTTTAATACATTTTTTTATTACATTTTATCACATTTTTATTTTTTAACTTTTCATCTACCCTAACCCTAGCCTAGCCCTATATAAAGACCCCTACCCTCTACTATTTCACCTCACAACTCTAAGTCCACTCTCCCAAATTCTCGAGAACTCGGTACAAAGAGCGAGAAGCGAAGCGCTGCCGAAACCGACGACGGATTCCGGCGATCGTAGTACCTTCGCGACGTTTTCGACGCACCGACAATCACCACCTCCCTTAGCCTCCTTAGTTTGTCCAAAACCGTAAGTCCCATCTCTTCTATCTCTCTTTTCTTTTAATAGAAAATACGACTTTTTGGAACCCGACGGAAATCGGAACAAACCGATTCCCGATTCGTTTTTCTACAAATTTCCACTTGTCACCTAATACATAATACCCAAACCTATCTATGATGACTATTAATCACCTAGAAACCAATTCAAATAAAGTTTCTCACATGAAATGATAGCTTTCTTGTAAAACCGTATTCTTTTCATAAAAATACCATAAAGTTTGTTTTTATTGTTCTAAATAAATCCCTCACTCCTAAATATGTTTATCTTGATCACTAAATTTGTAGAAATCAATTTCAATGAAATTTCACACATAAAATGATAACGTTTTCAAATACTGTATTCTTGCGCTTTAATACCTTTAAGTTTAATATATCATGTTTTACCTCTAAACTTCATCAGAACTTAAAATAAGTCACGAGGTAATGACCTATCTCTACACACACACAAATATAACCTTAATTGATAAACGTCAAAATATAGAATACGAAAATACAAGACTTTTCACTAAAATACCCTTTTCTTTATAAACCTTCTCTAAAAAGTTCTAAGTTGTTTACAATTTTTAAAACAATATCTTTTAATAGGAAAATACGATATGTCATGGACATCGATCGTTTATCTAAACTGACTTTGTGGTGTCTAGGCTAGGCAAGTGAGCTTGGGTAACTTTAAAAGGCCCGTCTCACGATTCGTGAGTGGATCCCTCCCTCCTCACTTGTACTTACCTGACCACAATTGGCGGTGAAGAGACGATTTGAGGCTTCTAATGACTTGTCGTTTAGACCCTTAGAAATAGGCTAGTTGGCTTAGGAAACCCTAGAAACAAAAATACAGAAAACTATACTCTTTTACAAATAAATACCTTTTATTTATAAAACCGTTTTCCTAAATGAATAGTATTTGTTAAACCTAAGTAAAGTGCTACTACAACCCACTTTGGGGAACCCGTTAGGGATAGTACGGTTCATCGTGCACCCGCGGGCTGGTAGTGTGAGATTCAGACCTCCGCAAGGAGCATTCAGTCTCGAAAGGTTTAAAATACGGCATTTAAGAAAAATGAGATTTCGGGAAAATAAAATATTTATTTAAAATTATTCATGTGTTAATATATATATAATTATCATTTAAACACCTATTTTATCATAAGATAAAGTTTTCACTTTTTTCTAAAACTTACAAGATTAAAAGTTACATTAAAATACCATGAATTTCAAATAAATAAATTAATACTTTTATTAGGATATATTCACTAGAATAACATAAATAAAATTTACACTCATTATAACTATAAAGACGAATAATAATTACTTGAGGTGTATTTTGAAAACTATACAATATTACTTTTTACAATAAACCCCCTCAAGTTTTATAAATTACAATAAGGCCCCTAACAAATATTGAACTTCAAATTATCTTTCTTTTAGTCTGACTCGGGTTAGAGTCTGACTATTTCTGACTTGAATATGATTCAAGTCAATCTATATTCTTTATATTTCAACTCAAGATGAATACATGAATTCCAGAATCCAGTTAACAATCTACTTGACTGAACCGAACCATGGATATTCCTTTTACATGTTTCCCAGTATTCCATTTACATGACTCTACGGTTATAATCGTTTCCTGATATCATGGTTTCGGTCAGTCAGTTAATCAATCTTACAATCAATACAATTTTACAAGATAACAATACAAACAAGACATCGCGGGGTTTAAGGGGTAGATTGGTACGGAAGGTGTTAAAGGTGGCACGAGGTGGTCAGATTAATACACCTAACCTGAATCCTATTGCTGTTGTACCGTGGCATAACGGTTCCTTGTACTACACGTGCCCTAGTCTCTGGCAAGTGAGACTCCCCTCGTATACACTGGCATTCTTCTGTACCAAGCTACAAACAACAGCGTTAACATAACATTACGGCAATAGTTTACACTTTAAAAATGTATCTTCTTATTCTGTCCTCTCTACTTCCCTCTTACTCTTGGGACTTACTGAACGATCTGTTCGCTGACGACATTCTATTCTCTCTTCTTTGAATGTCGTCAGGTGACTTGGACCCGGCAGAAGTTGAGCCAACCCAGGAAGACTTGGTGCAATTTGCCAAAGACCCAACAGTATAATTTCATTGTACACTTTTCTTTTCAGTATTTTCCTTTTCCTGTTATGCCACTGTTTAGGCATCTTTATTTCAGTTGTATTTCCTTTTTCATGCATTGTACAAAGAATGTTAATAAATAAAAGTTGTTGTTCTTTTTATACTCTTGTCTCTTGTGTATTTATTTTATATTGCTTATCTACGCTTAGCGTATGTACTTCTGAGTACATACGTAGCGGACCTCGTCTCGTCCACTTCGCCGTACACTGGGAAGCGGGGCGTGACATACCTCCTCGCACACTCATATGCAATATAGCACAATACTTTTCGGGAACATAGAATACGGGAAAACGAAACTTTACATATAAGTACCACTAACTATTAAAACCGTTTCTATAAGATTACGTATTTTATAAATCTTTGCAAAGCGCCACTACAATCCATTTTGGGGAACCCGACTGGGATAGTGCGGATTATTGCACATTCCTGAGCTTAGTAGTGCGAGATGCAGACCTCCGCGAGGAGCATTCGGTCTCGAGAGATTTAAAATACAAATATTTTAAGAAATGAGATTTCTAGAAAATAATAAATTAAAATTATTTGTATAAATAAATAAATATATATATATATATCATAAAAATATCTATTTTTGATATATTATAAATATTCCAACTTTTCTAAATCACAAGAATTGTTTTACATGAAATTACCATGCAATTTCATACAAGTTCAATATTACAAATAAATACCCTATATTATGAAAATTAGGTTTTATCCACTAGAAATGTCACATATATCAAATATAAATCAATGTAAACTCTAAACACGATAATTAAATACTTGGGGTGTATTTTGAAAATTATACAAAATTATTTTTACATAAAACCCACTCAAGTTCTATAAATTATCCTAAGGACCCTAGTAAATATAAGTTTAAGCGGGACCAATCTCTTGAGCCTCAAGGAGCCGGAGAAGTGGGTGCTTTCCTATTTTAAGGTAGACAATTTAACAAACGGTGTTATCAACACGGTAATCGTCTTTGAAAAAGACACAAATCCTTTCGCCCATGTGCAACGGTTATCGATAACATCAAACTTAATTCAGGATTTCAATTTCTCTTTCTAATTGTTCTGACTCAGACTGAGTCTCATTATAATTAACCTCATTTAAATATGATTCAAATACAATCTACAAACTACAATCCAACATGAATCCATGAATCCATATATTCAATCTATTCAATCTATACAATCTATATAACTTGACCGAACCGAACCATGGATATATTCCATTTACATGATTATCCAGTTACATCCATTTCCATTTATACGATATCATGGTTTCGGCAAGTCTTCCATTTACAATACAAGTCTTCCATTTACATTTACAAAACAGTATAAACAATACAATATATCAATACAATCAAGACATCGCGAGATTTAAGGGTTAGATTGGTACGGAAGGTGTTAGAAGTGGCACGAGACAGCAACCATAAAACTTAATTACATCCATGACGTTATTCCGTGGTATTATCGATGGAGCCTTATACTTCCATTTGCATTAGTCTCTGGCATATAGAGACTCATCTCGTATACACTGACATCCTTCTGTACCAAGCTACAAACAACATCGTTAACACTAAATACAACAGTATAACAATATAATGCCACTTTAAAAGTTACACACACACACTCTCTCTGTCTATTCTATTTCTCCCTTATCTTTGGGGCTTACCGAGCGATTGTTCGCTGACGACATTCCTTCTTTTTCTTCTTTGGAATGTTGTCAGGTAAGCACTAGAGCACGAGACCATTCAGGAGCATTCGGAGCAGGCCCTTGAGCTGTACACCGAAGACCCATAGCTGTAGCCACTTGTACCTATTTCATTTCAGTACTTTCCATTTCTGTTATGCCACTATTTATGCATTGCTTTCATTCAGATATATTTACTTTTCCATGCATTGTACAAAAGAATGTTAATAAATAAAGTTGATATTTCATTACATTTGTCTCTTGTGTACATTTCTTTTATATTGCTTAGATACGCTTAGCGTATTTACTTCAGAGTAAATACGTAGCGGCCCCGTCGCGTCCTCTACCCGTACATTGGGAAGCGAGGCGTGACAGGTATTGTTGGTGGCCCATACATGTTAGAGCTGTATGGAACCCTACCATGCAGTTCTGTTCTGCGTGAACAACCTAAGCAATATAACACAAGAACCAGCAACTAAAACATTCTATACAATTCATATTCCTTGAATCTTATCATTTCATATATTTTGAATCTGTCATAACCCAAAATTCCCTCACCTCTTTTATAATTTTACCAAAACCTTCGCATTCTTTAGTTCCTTCACGTATTTTTCATACACTATCAGTACTTTAGTCACCAAACTTTTCTTAAATCTGTTACACTTTCTTTTTACAAATTTCGAGGACGAAATTTTTATAAGGAGGGTAGAATGTAACAACCCTAAATTTTCTATACAACTTTCTGTACAAATTTTTCAAAAAAAATACAGAAAGGGGTATTTTTGCCTGAGCACAAGATATAAGTTTGTTTTGCTTTTTAATAGCAAGAAGGAGATTGTAGCTCATTGGTAAGACCTTGCACTGCTGAATCAAAGCACCAGAGTTCAAATCCCATCATTCACATTATTTTTAATATTGTTTTCTTTTAAATTTTTAGAAGCCCAAGAGCCTACACGTGCATAACTCGTAAAAACCCCACTACACATATAAAACAAACTGACTCAGGGGCTACACCATACGACATAGGACACGTGGCAGCGAGCCCCGGCCCGACTCGGGCCGGCGATTCAGTCGACTCGGCACGCCGCCGCCAGCCGAGTTGAGCCGGATCGCCGAGTTGTCAACAGGAAAAGTGTGTCTTTTGGCCTCCCCATTACCCCTGTACACTTTAAATTTCCTGCAATTTAACAAAGCTCTTTAAACCCCCATTAAACCATATTTTTAATACAATTTTTAATACATTTTCAATTCAGCCTTTCACCTACCCTAACCCTAGTTTTACCCTATAAATACTACCCCTAAACACACACCTCTCACTCACAATTCTGTCCAAACTCTCAAGAAATTCCTCTAGAAATTGTGTACAAATAGAGTTAGAGAAGAGCAAAACTCCGGCGATCTTCTGACGACGACCCTAGGAGCTCCCGGCGACGAAACGACGCACCGGCGCCTCCTAGGTCTTCCTCTCCCTCTTCTCTATACTACAAACCTGTAAGTCCCACCCCCCTCTTCTCTATTCTTTTCTAAAAACATGTATTTCTAAAACCCGACGAAATCGGAGTTAATCCGATGTCCGATTCAGTTCTTTCAAAAAATCTCACTTTTTCTTGAATACAATCATACTAAACCCTTACATGTTGACTATTAAATATTAACAAGTCATAACGAACAAGTTCCATATCAAAAGAATTTCTATTTCAATTTTTATCGTACTTTTTCACTATAATACCATGTAGTTTAATTTCGACATTTAAAACATCACAATCTTGCTATACCTTTAAGTAGATCACGAGGTAATGACCTACCTCCTCACACACTCATATGCAACATAGCACAATACCTTTCGGAAACATAGAATACGGCAAAACGAAACTTTACATATAAGCACCACTAACTATTAAAACCGTTTCTATAAGATTACGTATTTTATAAATCTTTACAAAGCGCCGCTACAACCCATTTTGGGGAACCCGACTGGGATGGTGCGGATTATCGCACATCCCTGGGCTTAGTAGTGTGAGATGAAGACCTCCGCAAGGAGCATTCGGTCTCGAAAGATTTAAAATACAAATATCTTAAGAAATGAGATTTTTAGAAAATAATAAATTAAAATTATTTTTATAAATAAATAAATAAATATATATATATATATATATATCATAAAAATATCTATTTTTGGTATATTATAAATATTCTAATTTTTCTAAATCACAAGAATCATTTTACATGAAAATACCATGCAATTCCATACAAGTTCAATATTACAAATAAATACCCTATATTATGAAAATTAGGTTTTATCCACTAGAAATGTCACATATATCAAATATAAATCAATAAAAACTCTAAACATGATAATTAAATATTTGGGGTGTATTTTGAAAATTATATAAAATTATTTTTACATAAAACCCTATTAAGTTCTATAAATTACCCTAAGGACCCTAGTAAATATAGGTTTAAGCGGAACCAATCTCTTAAGCCTCAGGAAGCCGGAGAAGTGGGTGCTTTCCTATTTTAAGGTAGACAATTTAACAAACAATATTATCAACACGGTAATCGTTTTTGAAAAAGACACAAATCCTGTCGCCCATATGCAGCGGTTATCGATAATATCAAAACTTAATTCAGAATTTCAATTTCTCTTTCTAATTGTTTTGACTCAGACTGAGACTCGTTATAATTAACCTGACTTGAATATGATTCAAGTACAATCTACAAACTACAATCCAACACGAATCCATGAATCCATATATTCAATCGGTTCAATCTATACAATCTATATAACTTGACTGAATCAAACCATGGATATATTCCATTTACATGATTATCCAGTTACATCCATTTCCATTTATACGATAGCATAGTTTCGGCAAGTCTTCTATTTACAATACAAGTCTTCCATTTACATTTACAAAACAGTATAAACAATACAATATATCAATACAATAAAGACATCGCGGGGTTTAAGGGGTAGATTGGTATGTAAGGTGTTAGAAGTGGCATGAGACAGCAACCATAAGACGTAATTACATCCATACCGTTGTTCCGTGGTATTATCGACGGAGCCTTGTACTTCCATTTGCATTAGTCTCTGGCATATAGAGACTCCTCTCGTATACACTGGCATCTTTCTGTACCAAGCTGCAAACAACAGCGTTAACACTAAATACAGCAGTATAACAATATAATACCACTTTAAAAGTTACACACACACACTCTCTCTCTCTGTCTATTCTATTTCTCTCTTATCTTTGGGACTTACCGAGCGATTGTTCGCTGACGACATTCCTTCTCTTTCTTTTTTGGAATGTTGTCAGGTGGATCGGAAGCACTAGAGCACGAGACCATTCAGGAGCATTGCAGGCCCTTGAGTAGTACACCGAAGACCCATAGCTGTAGCCACTTGTACCTATTTCATTTCAGTACTTTCCATTTCTGTTATGCCACTGTTTAGGCGTTGCTTCATTCAGATGTATTTACTTTTCTATGCATTGTATAAAAGAATGTTAATAAATAAAGTTGATGTTTCATTACATTTGTCTTTTGTGTACATTTCTTTTATATTGCTTAGATACGCTTAGCGTGTTTACTTCAGAGTAAATACGTAGCGGTCTCGTCGCGTCCTCTGCCCGTACACTGGGAAGCGGAGCGTGACAAGATGTTTCTTTTCAATATCATTCAAGAATAAGCAAGTGAAAATTTGTGGATGGCTGGGGCTTAAAAACCAAAGCAAAAATCTATTTATAGCCCCAAAGAAAAACTGGTTTTTCTTCAGACACCTCCCGTAAGTGTTTTCTGCTGATTTTGATCCATAACGGTTATTTTTCTTTAGGGCTATAAATGGACTTTTGTTTTGGCTTTTTGAGCCCCAATCATTTACAGATTTTCATTTGCTTATTCTTGAGTGATATTAAAAAGAAACATCTCGTCTCTCGTGAGAATTGAAAGAGTTTTTCATTTGTTTATCCAAATCATTCGCATACACATTCAAGAGCTTTAATTGAATATCCATACTCTTAGAGTAGCTTGAGAGAAACTCTTTTAAAGAGTAATTGTGCTTGTATTTCTTACTCTTTTTTCTTTGTGTTTGGGCTCTTAAGTGTAAGAGTGACATTGTAAGAGAGAAGAGCTTGTTGAGAGAAAAAGTGCTAAAGTGTGGGCATGTGTGATTGTATTGAGAGAGGTGTCACTCGTGTGTCGAATGACGTGTTGGAATGTTGTGGGTGTGTAACGTATTTTCTCGGTGGAGACGTGTTGTACCAGTTGCGAGTGTGCAATGTGTTGTCTCGGTGGAGACGCGTTTAGTGGAACGGGCTCGTGGGCCTAAAGAAAGAGAACTATGAGATCTCCCGAATATCTCTAAAATCTTCCATGTTTGAGTTTACAAATTCTTATCATTTATTTGCTTATTAATTTAGAACTTGCATGCTCAATATCGCTTACTCTATATGTTTATTATTTGCTCTTAATATTGCTTTTGCTATATATTTACGATTTCACAATTATAGTTTTGCTTAACCACTTATCTTTATTGGTATATCATTTGCTTAAATTTTGCAATTGTGGTTATCGATTATCAAGTGTTGATAGAATTTTTTTTTATAATTTGGGCATAGTAGTGGCATAGTTCTATTCACCCCCTTTAGAACTACTTTCACGGCCGATTGGTCCCGCCGTCCATTATTGGTTGTCCGCCGACCGGCTGGCCGGTGGTTATCGCCGATCGTTCATCGGTCGCCTCGCCAATCGGATGTTTGCCGCCGGCCGGCCATAGTTCGTCACCGGTCTTCCATCAGCTGGCGGCTTGTTGGCCAACCGCCGATCGAACGTTTACTGCCGGCCGGCCGTTGATCAGCCGTTCGTCGCCGGCCTCACAGCCATCCACCGGCCCTCCTCCAGTCGATGGTTGCACATATATATATTTCCGAGAATGATTAAAATGTACCAAGCACGTTAATGCAAGATTCCTTAGAATTAGATATCCGGTCATCCTATTCTTGGAAATGAAAGGATTCCGGATAATCTTTCATTTCATGTACCAAGCTCAACCCTAATATCAATATAAGAAGGTTTTCTATCAAAATTCCGACACATGTCTGTTACTGTATCCCAAAGACCAAGGGAGATACAAGAGAGATATGGGATGCTATCACATTTAATTCAAATAAAATAACCATAAAAAGTAAGAAAACATTTCCACTATTCAAACTCCTACAGAATCAATAACCATAGAAACTTATGCAAACTTACAAATATTTGGAAGAAAATTAAACAATAAACATAACAAGCTTCTCAAATATTATAATTAATAAATTGATAAAAAAAATTAAATTAATAAAAACATGGAATATTTAAATTACAGAATTAACATATCCTTTTACTCTTGCCAAAATACCAGTGTGTTTATTATTTGAGGATCATTACAAGAAGTATACAGTTGACCTATCTTTCTGTATACCATGAGAAAGTGGGGTAAAGAAGTTGGAATTTTTAAGATTTTCATTTTTATCCTTGATTTTATATATTCTAGGCATCTTAAATTTTGGAATTTGTGAGTAAATTTAAAGTTTTGATGATGCTTTGAGGGTAAATTTGGGATAACATTAAAATGACAGAATTTTACTTTAATTACGGTTCTGCCATTAACATAAAAATCCATTGGATTTTCACTAAAATACCATGAACTCTTAATCTTTTTCAGATAAACACCATGAACTGTTACAAATAAATACCATACATATTCAACTTTTTTCTTAGACCAAATACTATTGTCTTTCGATATTTTTTGGATAAATACTATAACGTTTGTTTTTTACAAATAAATACTATGGATTTCCAACATTTTTTCGCGTAAAGCCCATGGAGTATGTTGTTTATAAATAAATATCCTCGACTTTTACCGTTTTTCAGATAAATACCATGGAGTTTGTTTTTAACCATTTTCCGGATAAATAATAATGACTTTTTTCGCAAATAGCATAGGCTTTCATCATTTTTCAATTTTGTAATTGCAGAACTTCACAATACTTATTTCACTAAAAGAACCAAAACTTTCAAATTTTCCAGGTACATTATTTTTTTAACAAATAAATACCATGCATATTCAATGTTTTCAAATAACTACATGGATTTTGTTTGTCATAAATAAATACCATGCATACTCAATGTTTTTCGGAGAAATACCATGAACTTTGTTCGTTAAAAATAAATATAATCCATATTCAACGTTTTTCAGCTAAATACAACGGACTTTGTTTTTCAGAAATAAATAACATGTACTTATATTGATTTTTAGATAAATATAACTTTTATAAATTATTCCAAAAACGGCAGTACCGTGCGGCACTCAATGCTTGTAGTAAACTAAAACCAGGGTTCCTATGCATGGGTCATTGAATCTTCGCTCAATATCATATGGATATTGGTCTTCAACCCTTATATCAGTAATTAATCTTCAACCCTTTCAATAATTAATCTTCAACCCTTATATCAGGAAAAAACCTCTTATATCAGTAATTAATCTTCGAACCTTTCAATGATTAATATCATTCATCTTAATCAACATATTTTTATATGTTTAAGACATCGACACTAAATATTATGTGATTTTGATTTCTTAGACCTGCATCAGAGGGCATGCAAACGGTTTCCTGTTTTCATTGTCAAATCAACAGTAAAAAAATATTAATATCATATGGAAATTGGTGTGCATAAGTTTTATGTCATGAGGATCAAGAAATGGATGCCGCCGATTATTTAAAAGAAGTTATGAAGAGTTGATTTTATGACTAAAGCGTACATAATAGAAATTTCTGCTATGCAAATGATGCCCACGATTCCTCTTATTTTATATGATGCATGTATAACTGAGGAATCTTTCCATACACTGCATGTGGGAATCCATTTAAACTAAAAAATAATTTTCAAGTCATGAGTATGTTTTGATTAAAAAAGTACAATAAATAAATAGGGGTAATAAATAAAAATGAATAATTAAAGTTCACTCATATCTCACTTTTTTAAATTAATCTAAGACCCAACAC
The DNA here is from genome assembly GCA_030015575.1 of Agapanthus africanus. NCBI lineage: Eukaryota > Viridiplantae > Streptophyta > Magnoliopsida > Asparagales > Amaryllidaceae > Agapanthus > Agapanthus africanus. The sequence goes on from JASDDO010000022.1 coordinate 15,880,652, forward strand.
TTGTTCCACAAACTATGACTATACTTTGAATGTCACAAACATCTACCTGCCAAATATGAATTCTACAAAACTTATCTTATATATTTTTTTTATTGGAATTCAAAATTAGTTGTTCAATTTAGGCAAATTGATTACATATGAGATCTGAAAAATGATCCTTTTACACATTCATCCTTTTTTTTTCAAGATTACTCTAAGAAAGTAGTTAAACGACACACACACAATTACTCTCATATGGCATAACTAATTTGGCTGTCAACGCCACAACGCGCCAAGTTGGTTGTGAATGTATCTCACGGCCTCGGGTTGATCTCGGATTGATGACTCCCAACGTAACTTAAATATTGGGATTCACGCCTTCCTTGTTTGTTCACTTGGTATTGAGTGCAGCTGCATTCCGATATTTATGAATGCATAAAATATGTATTTACTGTTTCAAAAACATTCATTAATAGGGGTACATTATTTTCTAAAGTAGAGTTCATGATTTCAAATCTCATCATATTCATATTATTTTGATTTTTATTTAGTATTTTTTTAGCAAGTCAACTTTAGTCCCACTTTGGAAACATTAAGGAAAACCGAAAAAGTTTAAATAAAAACTTGTCTTTTTTATCCAAGTTATGAATCCAAGAGAAAGAAATATAAAATTATAAAAACACATTCATACTTATTTCAAATTTCGAGTTTTAATTATTAAATTATGTGATAACTTAAATATACAATGTACTTCAGTATCCTAGTGAAACTTTATCGTGTGTGGTTATCGGAGTGTCCTCTATGACAAAAATTTCTTGATCCGCAGCTGGCTGAGGTGTCTACATAACGATTAAGGTTGATGCTCGTTATCTATACAAGATCACTCCTGATGCATGTGAAAATAACTTTTAGCATTGTTTATATATCAAGAAATGGCTGTAAATTTTATTTGGCCTTAAATTTTCGCTGGAATATCATACATGATCTTTCATCATACTTTATGATAAATTTTGATTTAGTTTCATGTTCACCATATATGATGTTATTAATAATATGTTTCTTAAAATTAAATTACAAATAAAGCAGGAGTCAAAATAGAATAAATTTGAGAATTTTTAGAACATATATAATAATAAAATTTATGAGGTACGTGTGTGGGTTTATATTTTTCTCCTCTGCAATGGAGAGAGAAAAGGAGAATCTTTTTTCCTTTTTCGAGAGGGTTTTTTCTTCCTTTTTTTTGGTGTGTGTGTGTGGGGGGGGGGGGGGGGGGGGGGGGGGATAACTCAAGAAAGGTGACGTAGCCTTTTATCAAAAAATTTCCAAAAAAAATTCAAAAAAATAAAGGAAAATTTCTACACCTTCCCATATGGCTCAAATAATCACAATTTGCAACCCCCCCCCCCCCCCCCCCCCCCCCCCCAAAAAAAAAAAAAAAATTAAATAAAAAAAAAATTAAATAAGAGAAAAAAAAACCAAATTAATGACAATTTACACACATCCCTCATAATTTTTATTATCTTTGTAACTCTTTCTTTTTTATATAATTTTAATTTAAAAAACGCATTATTAATGATATTTAAGGTAACATGATAACTAGATCAATATTTATCTCAAAAATGTAGAAGCCGTATGATATTTTAGCGAAATTGAAAGCCTAAATAGAATTTAAGACCGTGCTTTCATAGAATGCTAATTTTCAGGTGCTTTCGCATGTGCCATAATCTAGTAATATTAGAGATGATCGTGTAATAGGAACATGTGCATGTATCTATGAACGGAACTGCAACTGTTAATTAGAAACCAACACAAAAAGTAAAAGCCATGAACTGCAGCCGTTAGAAACCAACACAAAAGGTCCGGAACTCTCGGTTATACAAAAACCGAGAGTATAAAATCTTACAATTTTATGGAGTGTAATGAACTATTTAAGCAAGGAATAAGCAAAATGAACATAAATTTAATATAATTATTTGGACATAAATTGATAGATAATTAAACTGATAGATGTTAGGACAAACGATTCCAGCATGCAAATGACCATTTACCAAGTAGAGTATGGGAAACAATAGCAAAAATAGCAAGCTAGCAAATGAAAATGGACTGTACACATAGATAATAATCCATCTCATTACTATACCATCCTTAAAAAAAACCTTTTATGTTATATTTTTGAGTAAATAGGTGGGTTAATTAATCTCTCCTTGCTTCAACTTATAACCTTTACAATACAGTTCTCATGCCCTGCTCCTTTTCATCTCTAAGGTTCAAAATGCCGTAGTTCGATCTCGAAAAAATATAATCTTTTCATTCGGTTTAATTTTGGCTATATCACTCAACTTTCAATCATCTCCACGGAAAATTTTACGATACGCCGGCTATATGTTTCCGATCATGAGAGAGAAAAAAATAACAATAAGGATCCACCAAACTGTCCAAAAAATGCCCAAAAATTCTCTATCTTTTTCCCTCTCATGTCCGGGTGTATCACATCACATTGAATAATTTTTCTATTTTCTCTCCCTCACTGTTCTCTTTTTTATCATTTCCTAATGTTTCTTTTCTTCTCTATTTTTTCCTCCAGTCTTTCTTCTCATTTTTATCTTTTCTGATTTCTTACAAATTATTCGAGAATGCTTTCTTTCATCTCCATAAGTATAATTCACCCTCTTTTGCATATTAAAATAAAAGACTAGTTGCTTAAAATATAACTTTAGGCAATTTTATTGGCCCCCGTTAAAAATTTATGTGATGTGTAAACTTTTTATTTTATTCTTGCAGATATCCAGGATGCTCCATACTCACTTCCTATCCAAAAATTAGAGTATCTTTGTTTGACATGAACAATTATGGAAGTTGTGGAAGTAAGATGTTTGATAATTATTTCCGATATTTCGAATGTTTGTTTTGATGGAAGAAATGTTTGAAAGTTACTTTCAAATGATGACATTGATACTGTGTTGTATAGCTACTTCCAAAAAAAATTTCTCTCGTTTTTGGGCAGGAAGTGAGTATGGAGCATAAGGAACAAGATAATAAATAATTTTTTTAATACTACTTCATTATTACTTTGCAAAAGAACAAACATAATGCTTATATGAATCAACATTTTTGTTTGTTTTGCTAATACAAGAAGTACAAGAAGTTACTTTATAACTATTTCTTTCTTTTAAAAACAAGCATCTAATTAAACACTAGAAGTAAACTTTTAGAACTTCTTATATGACACTTCTTTTTGGAAGTTACTTCAAGGATGCTTCCGATCATCCAAACAGGTCCTTAGAAAAAGAAATTTTTGGAAGTAGCTATACCACATTGGATCCATGTCATAATTTGGAAGTAACTTTCAAACACTTATTATATCAAAACGAATACTTGAAGCATTAGAAGTAACTTCCAAATATTTTACTTCCACCATTTCAATGGCATGTAAAACAAATATGCTCTCATTTTTAGGTAGGAAGAGAGTGGTGCTCAAGAAACAAGACAATAAATAATTTTTAATGGTACTTCTTTATCACTTTCCAAAAGAATAAACATAATGCTCATATGAATCAATTTTTTTGTTTGTTTTCCTTATACAAGAAATACAATAAGTTACTGCACTTTATAACCATTTCTTTCTTTCAAAGATAAGCAAATAAAAACTAGAAATTACTTCTAGCACTTCTTATATGACTTTTTTATTGGAAGTTATTTTAAGGATAACTCCGGTTCTTCCCGTTATCCAAAAGGGCTCTAAGCGAGTCAAATTTTCATGCGATTTTTTAGTAAAATTAAATTATTGTCTTTGTTCTTTCCTATTTTATTGGTGCCCTGCATGATTCGACTCCAGGTGCCCCGTGCACATGCTTCGGACGATTGGAAATTTCACTGAATTATAGGGGGCTAAGTAAAAATTTGCTCAGAATTGATATAGGCCAATAAAGGGCCAAATGCAAAGTTATATAGAAGCCAGGGCGTAGCTGAATTTGTTGGGATTTTTATCTCAGCGCATTTTAAGCTTTTGGGGGCTAAATAAGAATTACCATGGAAATCAGGGGTTGGGGATAATTTTCCGTGCAAGAAGCCAAAAACCGTCTAGAATCCTGCTCTTCGGGGCTTTCTATATAATATATAGTTGTCAAAATCCCCCAAGCAGGTTTTCCGCTGACAAAAAAACCCGATCTCGAAACGGTTGTCAATAATCCATGAAATTTTCATCCAATAATTGTATAGTTATCTGCTATATCTAATAGGGTATACAAATCGCATGCAACTGCATAGATATCACAGACAATTGCTTAGATATCGCATAATAACTAGATATAGCAGTCAACTATATAGATAACACACATACGGATTTTTTTGACAACCGAAAATAATTTAGGGTTTTTTTTGACTAGTGCTTCGGGCTTGGGGTTTTTTGTCCGCGGGAAACTACATGATTTTTTTTGGTTGACAGTTCACCCTTTATACATACGGATTTTTTTGACAACCGAAAATAATTTAGGGATTTTTTTGACTAGTGCTTCGGGCTTGGGGTTTTTTGTCCGCGGGGAAACTACATGATTTTTTTTGGTTGACAATTCACCCTTTATTTTATATCAATTCCTTGATGGTTGGTGATTTGTTTTGCGGTAAAATAAATTTGTCTTCTCGCAGGTGCTATATATGTAATGCATAGCAATAATGTATGGATAAATTGGATTCTATGTGATTTAAATATTGTAATGGCAAAATTAAGTCTAAGTTGTGCCTCAAAGCATCATAAAAGTAAATGTGGGATTTACTCTTGTGCCACATGGTATTCTTTGGCTCATTTCACCCTGACCAAAACCATAGAAAAGGTTTAAGTAAATGAGAAAGAAGTTCAAAAAAATATCATTTTATTCTATTATTTCTTTTACTTTCTTTGAACTAATTTCTTATTTTCTATCATTTTAAACCGGCGAGCTTAGTTTACTTTCAATCATCAAACATGTCAGCCAACAAGAAAGTAAACAGAAAAGTTTGAAAGTAATACCAACTTTCCAATTTTTGCTTTTTTCAATAAATTCTTAAAAAGATAGTTGAAAGTAAAATCTACATTCTTGCTGGTTCATACTTTTGGTCCCATTCACCCTCGAAACCATGAAATTTGAGAATAAAGTGATAGAAACTGTCAAAAATAGTTTGTTACTTTCATCATTCATAGTTTTAACTCTTTTTGGATTATTTTTTTATTTTCTTCCGCTTAAACCAAACAACCTAAGTTCATTTTATTATATAAGCGTCAACCCAGCATCCTTACCATTTTCTTTATAGCAAAACATATAAGAATCAACATTTTCTTTTCATATTACTTTCCTACTTTCTTTTCATTTATCAACTGCCAAGCATGTCCGATGCAAAATGGCTCTTAAGTAAACTTTGCATGTCTAGAAAGCAGGGACGGGCCCAAATGGAGAGGAGAGGAGAGGAGAGGGGCATGTGTTTCCATTCAATTTTTACAAGAAAAACGTGCGTCGGTTATTAGTTTTGGTCCTTTTGAAATCTTTGGATACACGGTGTATATGTTTAAAAATTGTATTGGCGTAATACTTTGCGTTTTACTCCCTTGTGAATAGTTGTGGGTTCAATTCCCAACATTCTCATTTACTTTGAAATTTTATTCAAATATATACTGAGTACATTAAGGAATGAAGTTAATGAATTAGTTTAAATAAAATATGTTTCCATAGATCAATATTTTGGATCAACAAAGACCTAGACTGTACGATGTCGATATGAAACCTTGAAATATTTTATTATAATGATAATTTTAATTATGTAAAAGTTAATTTTAATTGTTGAATAAAGAATTTTTATTGAACTTTTCTTATTTGCAGAGCTATTCCATTAACCAAAATTGTTGGTGCACATAGGCATGGATGTTGATGTAAGCAAAATTAAACCATATTTGGCTCAATTTTCTTTCATGTGAGCAGAGGGTCTAGTTTCTAACATAATTTCTTTGGAATTTGACAGTCATTATGTACTTGGTGGTGCTCTCATCATTTTTCTCGTTGAAAAAGGGAGGAAAAAAAGAAATATGTAGTAAACATTATTATCATTTCGAATCTAAATTTGAATTCAATTCTATTTGTTTAAAGTACTAGATACATTTTCAAGTTTCTAGCATTTTCCATTTTGTTCACGTTAATTTAATCTTCTTTGCATGGAGATTTTCACCTTAAATCGGTTGGCAAATTCCAAATTCCCTTCATTTTTTAAATTTGAAATGAAACGAAGACGAGATGTTGTTTTAACCCAATCTCCACATCTTTTTCAAATTTGAAATAAAACAGTTGCGCATGCATGAAACACGTGCATATGAATCTGCGGTGACTATTAAATATATGTTAGCAAGTGATTCATCGGAGATCAACTAGGCTTAGATCGGTTGGTATCAATTTCCTCTCCAATTTTAGAGGTTGCAAGTTCGATTCCGAAGGGGGTTGATTTAAAAAAAAATGATTCCTTGGAGACAAATTAATAAGAATTTTGCGGCACATGTTAGTTGCAGACAATCTTGATATTAGAAGTACGTACATGATCATGGAAGGCAATTAAGTACATTTTTAGCAGTACTAACCTGTGCTCGAAACTTTTGTATTTTGTCATGTTTAGTAGTATTTGGAGAGCTCATTAAATTTTGCTTCATACTTATCGACAGTAGTCTGTTGTACCAAATCAGCGTATTCAGTCTTCATCTCTATTATGACGAATGCCGTGAAATATTTATCTTCGAAAGTCTCTCGGAATTTCCCCCATGTTATGGTTTCCCCATAAGGATTTATCGTTCTCACGACATATTTCCATCAATGGTCCGTCTCCCCTATCAACAAGAAGGTGGCATAGGCGACCTTTTGCTTATCGGTGCATTGAGATGCTTCAAATTGTTCCTCAATCTTCTCGATCCAGTTATGTGCGGAAATGGGGTTTGAGCCGGCTTCAAAAGATGGTGGCCGCCGCTTTTTGAATTCTGGAAAGGTGCATCCTTCAACATCTTTGATCGGAACTCGTTGCTGACCAACCACTGCTTGAGTTAATGTTTCGAGCAACTTATTCAGAACATTATCACCTTCTTGGTTAACGTCCGGTGCTATCCCCGCATGTAAGGTACCCGGCGGTCCCACAGCTGGCCTTGGAGTGACAGCACGAGCGACATGGGTAGCATCAACATTAGCAGCAGCAGTCGGAGGTGGAGTTGTTGCTCCAGTAAGGGGCAGCCGTCTCTGCATGAGGTGAAACATGTGGGCGTTCCATTGCTCTCTTCCTAGCTTCATCTCGAGCGCTCTTACGCGGCATTGATACCATATGATACCATATATTGTGTATGACTATTTATGGATTATAAGCTTTGCAGTTTCTAAGAGTAGAAATTATGGCCGTGTCACGCGAAAGAATTACCGAAATTTGTATATGTGGATTTAGGGCGTGGCATTTATGGTTGATGAACAGGGAAGGTGTCTTCCTAATAACCTCTAGAAAGTGTGTATGTCCCATAGGGTGTAAACTACACTATATAAACATGCACAGAGATTGAATTAAGATGCCTATGACAATCACAATAACCTGCATTTCCCCTGCAAACTTGATGTTTTTTAAATCAATCTGAACGTAGAGCTAAAACGCACACTAACCAACAACAAACTCAACACGATCACCCAAATAAGAAGAAGAATTCAATTAAATAGATTACATTGACATAAAAAAAAGAGTAGATCTTTAGATAAGGTAAATCACTGAGCTGAATAGAATTCAGACTGATCATTGCGCAGGGAATCTTTTAGCAATGAATTTTATCCTGATGCTGCAGAGTTCACTTACGAGCTGCTTCCATATTCAACATTACAAATAAATTTAGCGACAAGCTTCTACACATGACAACTTACTTTAATCATCCTCCACACTAATAGTTGGCCAGACATGGAACTGAGAAGAATTGTCACACCGTCAAAAATAATTAATAATAGTTGTTACCATTCTCTAATGGATAAGCATCCGAATCTGGCGCTAACTTCTTAAAATTTTATTGTTTTTTTCCTCTTTTGTCACGTCGGATGGGGGCAATCAAGATCCATCTCCATACAATTATTGACAACTGTCAGAAGGGATCATTACTATACTATCCTTAAAAAAAACCTTTTATGTTATATTTCTGAGTAAATAGGTGGGTTAATTAATCTCCTAGCTTCAACTTATAACCTTTTCATTACAATTCTCATGTCCTGCTGCTCTTCATTTCTAAGGTTCAAAATACCGTAGTTTGATCTCGAAAAAAATATAATCTTTTTATTCAGTTTAATTTTGGCTATATTACTCAACTTTCAAATCATCTCCACGGAAAACTTTACGATGTGCCGTCTATATGTTCCCAATCATGAGAATGAAAGAAATAACAATAAGGACTCGCCAAATTGTCCAAAAGATGCCTGATGATGCTCAGTACTGAGAACTTCCCAGATCATGACACGTGGCAGATGACGTGTCCCGGGACTTACGGGAAAGGAGCAAGAACGGTACATTGAAAGCGTACCCCGGGCCTTTGCCCTGAGAATTGTCTCGACCTTCGATGGCCTCCCAGAACACTCCTATGCTCGTCTTACAAATAACCATTGGCTCACCTCCGAGCCTTCCTGCACGCTAAGCTTCCTCATCCCTCCTATCTCGCCTCCGAGCTATTACAGAACCAAGCTTTCTCGGCCTCCCGCTCGCCTCTGAGCCTCCCACCGAGCTCAACTTTCTCGGTTCTACCGATCGACCCAGAGCACAGATCACAGGCGTCTCCGCCACGGCTCCGCGAATCTCGTCAGACGCGAGATATCCGCCGCCCCACGATCCCGCATTCCACGCCATCGCGTTCCCCCGTTAACGAGCGTATCTCGATATTAATGGGGGATCCCGCTATTCGCGCAGGCGTAACGCCAGGGGCATAACGGCCGGCGTGAATCTCGCGCCCGCCAGCCCACGGCTGCCACTATATAAACCCCTCTCCCAGACGGGTAAGGCAATTTCATTCCAATAGGCCGCTACTCTGCCCAAATACCTCGACTAACTTGATCGTTGGAGGGTCCACAGTAGTACAACCACCCCGGGACTTCTTTGCAGGTGGCTCAGCCTAGCACCAAACCAAAACCATTGAGATCTACACGTCCCAAGCCACAACCCTCAAGCCCGATCGTAGCTGTTCGCGTACGCCATCGACAGATCGTAGAAGACAACATTTGAAGGAGATCCAAAGCCTCCATCAGTTGGCGCCGTTTGTGGGAACGTAAAAGTTTCACTCATCGAAAGTTGATCTTTCGATCTCTAGCTGATGGCGAGTGATCATCGCGACGATCCCAGCACTAGCGCCGTCCTCCCTACAACGGAGGCGCGGACGGATCCTCCCTTCCCCCGAACGCCGTTCACGCCCTGTCTGCACGAATCAACAGGCTCGCGTCCATCGTGGATGCCCTTGTCTGTGTCTAAACGGCTGAACAAACCCCCCAGGTTGCCGTTCCCCCACCTCGGGACCAGGACCTCCGCAGAGGGGGAGGAGACACTGCCCATGCTGGCACGACTGAATAGCGCCTTGCTATTTCCGGCGGCCACAGATCCCCCGTGGCGGCCCGCTGGGCACCTCATAGCTCCACGCCGAGGTCTCATGAAAGAGCACCTCGTCCTGAGGCCCATCGCGCTCCTGTCTTTCCCGAGGAGGTGTCGGTCAGCTCGCCTGCTCTCAGGCATGGCCGGCACCCTCTCCTTCGACAGGGTCGCGCGGACGACACTCACCACGGTAGCTCGAGGACGACTTCACCAGGGGATCTGAGGAACCTAATAGAACGGAACCGGAACCGCGGTCAGGCGCAGGCCACCAGCGGGAGGGGCCATAAGTCCGAGTATGCCGAATCCTCGGGATACCACGACCGACTCGATACCCTTGAAAAGAAGATCGAAGGTATACATCGGGAGAGTTGTCCTTTAAGCGAGGGGGCCAGATATGCTGCCGAGATGCAGCCCTTCACTGAAGAGCTGCTCACTGTCTGTGTCTCCTCCAGGAACAAGCCTCCAAAGGTGCCCCTCTTCGACGGAAAGTCCGACCCGAAAGACCACCTGGAAGCGTTCATGGCGGGGATGAGCTTCCAGGATAACTTTGACGTCGCCCAATGCCGAGCGTTCCCCGCCACTCTCGTCCGTGCCGGACGAGATTGGCTCCGAGGACTCACGCCACGCTCCATCTCTACCTTCGATGAGCTGGCCGCCTAATTCCTCTGCCATTTCGTCGGGAATAGATGGCAGAAGTGGACCGTCGATTACCTCTTCACTATAAAGAGCGGGGACAACAAATCCTTCAAGGGATACGTCATCCGCTTCTACAACGCTCTCCTTGAGGTCCCGGAGCACCGGGACGAGACTGTCATCACAACCCTTAGTTCAGGTCTTAGGCACAAGGAGTGGCTCCGCTCCTTTGCATTAGCACAAACTAAGACCATGGCCGAGGTAAAGGCCTGGACCGAGTGAGAAATACAGCTCGAGTCCGAAGTAAATGCGAACCTACCTCAGAGCGACCATGCCGATAAAAAGAAGAGAGGTAGAGAGGAGAAGAAGAAGATTGACCAGCCAAATCCATACTCCCTGAAGTTCCAGGAGTAGACCCCGCTCAACATCTCCCAGACAGAGCTGTTGGAGGAGGCAAAGGGCGAGCGATTCTTTAAACTACCTCCGGTCACCAATAGGGCGGCCAAACGGACACGAGGCCCTTACTGCGCCTTCCACAGGTTGCAGGGACACCCCACCGAGAGCTGCAAACAACTCCGCGACTACATCGAGGAGTTGATTCGCTCGGGGCACCTAGCAAAGTACTTGCGGGAAAAGCGTCAAGCAGACCGAGAGCAAGAGAACCATCCCCCTCCCGGCAAGTTGACGTTGCGAGATTCGACGCCTCCTGCCGGTCGAAGGGACTAGCAGCCAACCCAGGAAGAAGAGCAAAGCAGCCGAGCCCATCACCTTAGCCGACGAGGATCTTCAAGGTATATCCTTGGCCCACAACGACCCCCTGGTGATTATAGCATGGGTCCACCGCTACGAGGTTCAAAGGATACTGGTCGACTCGGGGAGCTCGGCATACATCCTCTTCTACGACTGCTTTCTACGTATGGGATTTGGCCCGTCGGACCTGAGGCCGACTGCCCACATCCTGTCGGGGTTTACTAACCACTCCATTCTGACAGAAGGAGTGGTCACCTTCCTACTTAAGATCGGAGAGGTAGGACGTATGCGTACCGTACCTGTGGAGTTCATCGTCTCTAGAATTCCATTGGCTTACAATATCCTCCTGGGGCGCCCGACGCTAAACTCCCTTCGGGCCCAGATATCGACATACTACCTCACGATCAAGTTTCTACTCGACCAAGGCGGAGTAGGCCGGGCCTACGGGAACCAGCAGACCGCAAAGATTTGCTTCACAACGACATCCATGCCCGAGGAACGAAGCGATGACCTTGAAAGCACGAATGATTTCCGGGGGTCCTTAGATACTCGGGACGAACAAAAAGAAATCCGGGGGGCCCCGGTTGAGCCGCTAACAGAGGCCCCCCTCGTCGAAGGGGACAATGAACGAACTGTCCAAATCGGGTCACTCTTAACGGGGGCCCGGCTCGACGACCTGGTCCACTTCCTCAGAAGGAACTCGGACGTGTTCACTTGGGCGCCCGCCGACATGCTCGGGATTGACCCCAAAGTAATATCGGATAAGCTCGGGGTTGAATGTAACGCTTTGAAATTCGTTTAGGTTAATTTCACGTTAATTAGCTTTGATGCGTGTTTTCGTGAATCCCGTTAACTAACTTTTTCCACATAAAATGGAATAAATCAATATTATTGGTGAAAAGTGGGTAATTATATTTATAATTGTGTTTTATAAATTATTAATTAGTTTAGTGTTCATTTAATTAGAAATTTTCCTTAATTACTTTTTCCTAAGTGAGAATTAGTGTAACTTGCATGTACACTTAACACATTTTGTAACACATGTTTCTTTTTCCCACTTCATTCAAATTATCATTTCTTTCCCTTATAAATCCATAACTAAATAAAACAATAAAAGAAAATAGAAAATGAGAGAAAAGAGAGAGCATGGGGGGCATTTATTATAGCATGGTGAGCTTTTGACTTTGGCATTTCTCTCTCTCACACTCTCTCTCTTCATCTCCAGCAGCAGCAGCAGCAAACCCAGCAGCAACATAGCTCCCCCTTCATCTCTTCTCCTTCTCTCATCAATTTCTAACACAAACCTTCATTAAAAACACATCTACTCACACACCAACCTCACTTCAATCACTCTTTTGTGGATTTTTGGAGCCAAATATGAACTCTTGGGACAAGACCAACAAGTGTGCCACTACTTGACCTATTGTGAGGTATAAAGCCCACTTTAATCACCTCTTTGCTAAAATTGTAGTTATTTTAGCTTAATTTAGTGTTTTTATGGGTTTTTAGTGCTAATTAGATGGTTTAAGTGGCGATTAGGATATATTAAGGTTTTTATGGCTTGATTAGCTTAACTAGGTGTTGTTAGTGTCATTTAATCCTAGAATTTGTTTCAGGTTACAATAAAACACCATAGTGTATTAATTTAGTGTTAAATTAGTGTTTTAATTAAGATTAGTGCTCTGTTGTGATCTGCTTTCAATCCGGTTGCTTCAGGAAAAAGTTGCAATTACTGGAGCATATTCACTAGACTTAGACCACACACACAAAGCACGAGACCCCTATTCCTTGTCCAGGCCGTAAATTTATTAGATCTGGCCGCAAATTGTGGCCAGGGGAGTGAGTTGGGTGTCGGGGTTTGGGCTAGGGGAGTCTGTTGCATATCTAGGGTGTTTGGTATATGCAACTTTTCCTAATTCAACTCGAGTCGAAATCTGGGATCAAATACCTTATTTCCTTTACTTTTGAGCTCGCGCGACACGTGTGTTATGTGAGTGGGTTTAGCGTTTGTTGCGTATCACAGCGTGTCGGGGTAGTTTCATACGCGTATACACACGTTTTAGCGTATCGGATACACACGCGTTTAGTTCGCGACGCGAGTTTCTCGTTTGGTTTTGATATCGCGTTTTTGCAGGATTTTAGCTTATGTGTATTCTTTGTGTAAATTCTAGAATCGCAGGCGAGTACTTCGGACGCCGCAAAGAAAGGGAAGTAAGTAGTCGGCTACACTTAGCACGAGATCACGGTGAGTAGATTTAACATCTACGGGGAAATCGCCCATATGGCATTAGGCGTCAGGGCTTGATAGGATATTGTAGTCGCGTATATACATTTATATATATTACTTGTGCATATGTACTTTGTAGCGTACCCATTCTTTGGTTGCATGTAGACACAATATTATGTAACACCGCACTGTCACTAACGGTTCAAGCTGCACGAGCACTATTTGTATGTTACACCCACACCGTTAGTGATTGCCATGACACTCGCACTATAGGATTGCTACGAAGCATACATCGTTCGGATTATCTGATCATTGATATTTAGACATGATTCTGTCATATATTGTACACTCATGCTTGCATAAATACCATTTGTACATCCATGCCTACATACATACTCTTGCACATACATAGATGATGCTGGCTTTGATTTTGGAAAATTGGGGACCGCATGAAATATTTTCAACTGGATCCTTTTAAAAGAGCGGTTTTCCCCTTTTACTCATAGTACGATTTTATACGGCAAACGACACAATGCATGGATTTACGCATTGAGTTTTGGATTCGTGTGATTGCTGGATTTGAGAACCATGGTATTATTTAAGAAAATATGCACTGTTTTGAAAACCCGGTTTCCCTTGATATGATATTTCAGTGTGTCCACCATGCGTTTTCTCGGTTCTGAGATGTGTGACATGTGAACCCGATTCGAGGAGCTGGATGAGGCCGATTGCGGGTACATGGTGGACCCGGTATGGTACCCCGGGACATGAAAGGGATGCTGTGTATACAGACGGTGAGCCTGGCAGAGGGACTACTACCTACCGGTGATTGGTTGGACCTGGCGGTTATCCGGAAGATACCGACCAGAGTCGAGAGATGGATATGGGCCGACCTGTACTGCCGGGGCCGATGGCCGATTCCGCAGACGGAGCCCGATATATGAGGATTTGCGTGTCGATGCTGGACACGAGTATTTCATGATGTTTTCGGGTGCCGATGTTGGGCACCCCGCTCCTATGAGATTTACTGGATTGAGGGCCGGATAGAGTGACGGCGCCTGAGTTATCGGGATTTTGGGGTGTTTTTGGTAGACACCGGGGTTTTCCACGTCGATGATCCGTGTAGATGATATTTTATCCCATGCTCAGCATTCATTGTTATGCATTGCATCATGTAGTCATAGTACCTGATAGAGTCCTTTGCATGATTATCGCATACCCAACTCATCATATAAATGTTATCTGATTGCACATGTTAGAGTATCGCCGTACGTGCATACTCGCAATTACCTTTATATGTTATTTACTATTTACGAGTTGGCAACTCACCCCCGTTGTGTCACAGTGTTTGCAGGTCGACCCTCGGAGTAGTTGCGGCAGGGCTATCTCTTGTATCTTTTTGGCTACGGATACCACTGCAGTTGGCGCATGAGCTGTTTTGCTGATAGGTGGGTTTGTGGTATCCGGTTATTTTCCATTTGTACACCCTATTGTATCTAGTACTCTCCATCTACTATTTTATGTATTGACTTAGATACCAGTTGTAAGGACGATGTTGTATATTATTTTGTACTCTGGTGTCGAGCTCGTGTGAGCCGACTTTATTTATGCAGTTTTATCTTTTATGATGTTTTTCACTTTTATTGCTCATTTCTTCGCTACGGTGTCGTATATTATTCTTATGGTGGTTGTTTCCGCCGTTGGGCATGATTGCTCCCGTTTGGGGATGTCATATTTTTGTTATCAGTCATTTTACTTATATCATGTTTTGTACCCGTTTTCGGGGCTAGTCTTTACAAAATAGGTGCTGCCGAAATTTTTAGGAAAATAACTTAAACTTTAAGGATTTTTACTCGAGGTTTTCCAAATATTTTAAACTAATGTTTTCTTCACTCACTATTTTAATTGTTTGATTTCTGGGTCTCGGCTTACTTAATCGCGTTACGCCTGTAGACGTTATGTGGTTAAGTGCCGGTCACGGGCCGAACTTTGGGTCGTGACAAAGTTGGTATCAGAGCGTAGGTTTTACCTTTCGGAGTGTAGGATGACCTTGGTATGATGGAGTAGGTAGCTGAAGCAGAGTAGCGTAGCGTGTGTATGTTCCGTGGCATACTCACGACACGGTACTCCGCCTAAGTGACCTTAGAACTTATTAATTGAAATTCCTTCATGATTATATGCATTCTTGTGGTTCGATTTCTGTATCCTTATCGAATCCTATTTCCTTTTCAGCCATTATGCCGCCAAAGATTACGAGGGCGCAGAGAGCGGCCGCGAGAGCCGAGATTAGAGTTGACTCGTCTGTGACGAGAACTGACCCGGGCAGTACACCCATTGTACCAGAGCAGACTGTTCCCCTTTCGACAGACCAGATCGCTATGCTAGGGGCCGGTATGCAGGAGATGCGCCAGATGATAGGGTCGTTAGTTGAGACACTTCGAGCGCAGCGACCAGAGGTAGTTCCACCCGTTAAGGGGACCACGATGGTACCTATAGTTCAGGCAGTTGCACCTGCAGCTACAGAGGTTATCACAGTATCGCTATCCGAATTTATGAGGCTGAAGCCTACGGTCTTCACAGGCACCGATGCAGCCGAGGACCCATAGTCATTTATCGATAGGATGGCCCGGATATGTCGTTCACTCAGATGCTCAGATGCGAGACGGGTGGAGTTTGCGAGCTTTCGCCTGGAAGGTCTTGCGCAGAAGTGGTGTGAGTCGGTAGAGAAGGGCTAAGCAGCAGGTCTTCCTCCTATGACCTGGACTGAGTTCGTGACGGTGTTCCTTGCCCGTTTCCTTTCACAGAGTGTCAGAGATTCTAGAGCGCACATGTTTGAGTCTTTACGTCAGACGCCGGATATGACAGTGGCGGAGTATGATGTGCAGTTCACCGAGCTATCTGTTTATGCCCCATATTTAGTAGCTACTTTGGAGATGCGAGTCAAGAGGTTTATTCGAGGATTGCTTACCCCGTTGTTTCTCGTCATCAGCGCACAGCATTGCGAGACCTATGCAGCAGCTGTAGATGCAGCCCTATTAGTCGAGGAGCGCCTTGCTGAGACTTCGGTAGTTCCAGAGCCGAAGAGAGTTCGTACTGATACACCAGCACAGAGACAGCCGTTTAGGCGCCGCGATAGGTTCCGTTCAGGTACAGGGGGTAGTGGAGGCTCGAGACGAGGTCAGCTATTCAGCTCTTATCCCCAGGAGGGTCAGCCGGCACCGTCTAGATGTTTCCGGTGCCGGAGTACTTATCATCGTATTCGAGATTGTATGAAGCCACGTGAGGGCGAGACCGCCGTACTACACGTCACTTTACCACCTTCACCACCCCTGAGGGCGTTGCCTCTTGTACTTGCTATTGCTCCGCGTCAGACTCATACACAGGGAGGTCGTGGTCGCGGAGGGTTTGCTCAGAGAGGACGAGATGGCCGAGGCAGAGGACAGCCAATTGCTAGTAGAGGACCGCCAGTCATAGGTAGAGGACAGGCACGGGTATTCACTTTGACGCATCAGGACGCGCAGGCGTCCAATGCAGTGGTCTCAGGTACTCTTTCAGTATGTTCTGTTGACGCACAGGTGTTGTTTGATCCGGGATCCACGCACTCATACGTTTCCATACACTTCGTGCCGAGTTTGGGTAGAGAGTCTGGTTTGCTTGATCAGCCGCTTGCTGTGATCACTCTTGTGTGCGAGTCGTTTATTGCTAGACACGTGTTCCGGTCATGTATTATCCGTATTGGCGAGAGAGAGTTGCTTGTCGACTTGATCCTTCTTGAGATGTTGGACTTCGACGTTCTCCTGGGCATGGACTGGTTAGCTACGTGCTACGCGTCTGTGGACTGCCGCGAGAAGACAGTTAGGTTTTGTTTTCCCGGCGAGTGGGCTTTTGTTGTGCAGGGGGACCGTGGTGCCGCTCCTCACGGTTTGATTTCGTCTCTTCTCGCTGGACAGCTTTTGAGGAAGGGATGTCAGGGATTTCTAGCCTATGTTTGCGATACTAGAGCTACAGAGGTTCCGTTGGACCAGGTTTCGAATGTTAGTGAGTTCCCTGATATTTTCCCTGATGAGCTTCATGGGCTACCGCCTGAGCGTGATATTGTTTTCTGCATTGACTTGATTCCCGGCACGGGGCCTATTTTCATACCGCCTTATCGGATGGCCCCGTCGGAGCTTAGAGAGTTGAAAGGTCAGTTGTAAGATTTGCTGGATAAAGGGCTTATTCGATCTAGTGTGTCTCCTTGGGGTGCTCCTGTCCTATTTGTCAAGAAGAAGGACGGCAGTTTGCGCTTGTGTATTGACTATCGCCAGCTGAATAGGGTTACCGTACGGAACATATATTCTTTACCACGTATCGATGACTTGTTCGACCAGCTTCAGGGAGCGGGATAATTTTCGAGGATTGACTTGCGATCAGGCTGCCATCAGTTGCGGGTTCGGTAGGAGGATATTCCGAGGATGGCTTTTCGCACGCGTTACGGGCACTATGAGTTTTTGGTGATGTCGTTCGGACTCACCAATGCCCCAGCAGCGTTTATGGACTTGATGAGTCAACCCGACTGATATTCGAGTAAAATAAAAAAGAGGTTAATACGGGACTCCTGAAGCTCCGGTGGATTCACACAAGAAACTATCCCAAGCACCCCGAGTATAATATATTATAACTGGTTAATATACTTAATTGGTTTGATTGATTGATTAACATGTTTTGATCAAAACCATAGATTGCAAAAGGTGTAGAATGTAATAGAGTGAGTCGAGTAATATACAAGTCATGAAAATTGCAATCTTGGTTCGAGTCAAGTTGGTTCGAGTAGTTTGGGTTCGAGTTCATATTCGAGTTAGGTTAGAGTTCGAGTCTGTGTTCGAGTTCGAGTTCAAGTTTAGATTCGAGTTTGGATTCGAGTTCATGTCTTTTTCATAGGAATTGATTTAAACTGTTAACAATCTTATGTTCGGGAGGAATCGGCGACTGCTGCACACGGACGACAGGATTTGTGTCTTTTTCCAAGACAATTGTCATTTGATAACTCCGTTAAGTTGTCTAACCTGAATAGGCAAGCACTCACTTTCTCCGGCTCCTCGAGGCTCAAGAGAAATGATACCGCTTAAACCTATATTAATTTATAGTTCTTAAAATATTATTTTGCATATCTCGAGGGGGTTTTATGAAAAATACTTTAATATAGTTTAAAAATAAATCTTGAGGGTGATTTGTAATATTTAAGGTTTTCATGAACATGTATTTTAATTGTTGTGGTGTTTTGGTGATAAAAATGTAGAGTTTTGAATGTTTATGGTAATTTTATGAAAACTGCTACTTTTGGAAACTTGGTGGTATTTTATTAAAAATTCTAACTTTTAATTTTAAAGAATATAGTTTCATAATATGTTTTTATTGAAAATACGAATTTATAATTTTTTATATAATTTTTCAAAAATTTAGTTTTTATTTAGAAAAGTCGTATTTCTTAAAAACCGTATTTTTATTTCTTTTCGAGACCGAATACTCCATGAGGAGTTCTGCATTTCGCTCTACTGTCCCAAGGATGTGCGATAATCTACACCATCCATTAGCGGGTCCCCTGACGAGGATTGTAGAGGCTTAATTGCCAAGGATTACAAAATACCGATTAAAAGAAATCCGTTTTGTAAAGGTATGGTATTTAATGTAAAAGTTATTGTTTAAATGAACCATAGAACTAGGATACCGTGCTATGAAACCATGGTGTGCGTGTGAGGTAGGTCGTTACCCCATGATGTTTTCTTAAATGTATTTTTAACAATTATCAAAATGAGGATTATACTAAAGTTCATGGTATTTTAATGAAAAAATTCGTTATATATTTGTTTTACATGAAATTTTTGTTAAATTAAAAACTAAATGGTGTGAAATAAGGTTGAGATTAGTATAGGATGTTAGTTTGATCTAATTTGCTTATCAAGTGGAATACAAAAATTAAAAAGAAGATTATATCGGAGATAACTCCACTTTTATCGATTTGTTTTAAAAATTTGTTTTGACGTGGAACGGGATAGAGATGAAGGCACTTACGGTTTTAGGTGGTTAACAAGAGAAAGAAGAAGCCTTCAGGTGTCGTGGTTTCGTCGAAGATGCTCCGATCGTCGAGATTGGATTGCTACTCCACTTGGGTGCTTAACTCCACTTGATACTTAGAGAGTTTAAGAGAATTTTTTTATAGAAATTTCAGAATGGGAGAGGGGGAGCTAGAGCATGGGGTGGCATTTATAGTGAAGAATTAGGGTTCGGGAAAATGTGGATTAATAGAGTTTAAATGGTGAATTGAATAGTCTCTGTTTGATTGCAGGAAAATCAAACAGTAAAGGGGAGTTGAAGAGGTGTGTGTGCAAAGCACGAAGGGAATTGAAGCTATCCCAACCGTCAGCGCTGGCCCAAGGGGCAAACGGGCAGTCGGATCTTGAGGCCTTGCCTCGAGATTCGTGCCACGTGTCAAGTTGAGTGTGTACATCTCATTGCACCTATTTTATTTTTCTGAAACTTTTCATTTGTCCGTGTATTGCACGTGCAACTCTAGGGCTTCCGAAAAATTATAGAAGTAACATCCGTGAGAGTCGCAGCAAGAACAACAAAGAATTCTTTATAAACCGAAATCAAGGGGCATTAAGACAAAACTGCTGTTACCGTCCCCACCTATAAAAGTAATCAAATGAGTCAATCATTTAAGTGAAGTAGCCTATTCCGCACTTGAAACAATGATGATGATGAGCAAATTTGCTGTCTGCTGAGATAATGAAGACTCTTCGATGCAAGGGCTCGACCGACCTAAAGATTTCAAAGATCGCCTTTGCCCTAGTAACATCAGCCAGGAGGCTAAGGCCCTACATTCAAGCGCCGTAGAGCAAATGACTTCTTCTTTTTCTGGTACTCGTAAGCGGTACTCTGAAGGTGACTCAGCTCAAAGACAATTCCTTTCCGTTACGGGTAGCCCTAACGACAAGTATTCACTACCTTACGTTCGATCAGTGTCGTCCGCTAGACTACTTAGTTGGGTCTAATGTGACTTACTATTTTGATTTAAAGTCAGCGACCGATAGGTGGCCTTTGCCTCAGTTGGTAGAGCTCCGCTCTTGCAATTGGGTCGTTGCGATTACGGGTTGGATGTCTAATTGTCCAGACGGTAATGATAGTATCTTGTACCTGAACCGGTGGCTCACTTTTTCTAAGTAATGGGGAAGAGGACCAAAACATGTCATTGAAAGACTCTACTGAGACAAAAAGAGAAAAAGTCTAAAAATAATTAAGTCTGATGGGAATCGAACACACAGGCTATGTCACAACAGTGCAGAGACTTTGCCAGTGAGCAACAAGTTCCTTCTTAGTTTTATTTATCAAAAATAACTTTTAACTCTTACACAGGCTATAATACTCTTTTCTGTACAATAATAAGAAATTTCTGTACAGGAATTTCAGAGTCGTTACAAGGGTTGTTGGCATTGGTAAACTATCCAAGTAACTGGCAAGATAACGTGTCGTGAATATGTCAAGCAATATGTATTAAACATGATAAATACTTGATAGAAATAGTAACCAGTTTATTTAAAACACTGTAGAAAAACTAATGTATATTATTTATTTTGTAAGATATAATTAATTTATTTACATATATATATATATACCTATTTATAATAACGTTTTACGTTTACTACTAAATATATTGTCGCCTAAGTAAAAGATCATGAACTACAGTGGAATTATAGCATGCAACGAAATACACTTGTTATTGATACGAAATATGGATTAATGCTATAATATTGTATAATGATAATACTTGCTATATATTAAAATGCATATACTATAAATAATTATATAAATATTGGTATAAATAAGTAGCATGTTGCAAGTTCAGAAATTTGCCTCGATTGATAAACTCATGACAAAATACGGACATTCGCTCGACGGTGACGTTTGAAAACACGACGTACTCACAGCCTTGGTGACAAGCGACTGTGTACTACTCTGTAGAATTCTCATATTCTGGTATTTGAGTTGAAGGCGACGGCGACGAGTCGGAGTTTGAAACTTGTGAAGAAGAAGTGTGAAGAAGAAAAGAGAGAGAAAGAGGGATGATGGGGTTTGTACATCGAGGGGGTGATGACTGGAGTGTCTGGGTCGTGCTCGTCAACGAAGGGAAGTGGGTAGTGACGGCGGTGATTGGCTCCGGGAAGCATGGACAGAAAAAGAAGAAGAAGAAGAAATGGTGTCGGGTGATGAGGGCTTGGGTTCTGGGTCACGTCAAGGGCAAGGAGAGGAGAGAGGCGTGGTTAGGTCGGCGACGAGGATATGAGGCGAAGTCGACGGCGAGGTCGGGAGAGATGAGGAAGTTGGGTTTGGTTGGCGGTTGAAGAAAGAAGAAACGAAGAAGAAGAAGATGCCAGCGATGGTGGTGTTAGTAGTGCTTGGTTCGACTAGAAAGAGAAGGAGACGGTGATGAGGATGGTGGTGGTGGTGGTCGGGTTCAGACGATAGCGAGAGAAGAGGAAGAAAGAAGGTGAGTTTCAGGATTGTGAAGGCCGGAGCTCGGGTGAGGTCTCGGGTTGAGGGAGGAGGTGACGACGAGGGTGGTGAGGTTGAGGAGGTGAGAGGGTGATGACGAGGAAGGAGGTGATCGGCGACGAGGTTTGAAGGCATGGGTTAGAGCTCGGGGGCGAGGCGAGAACCAGAGGAAAGAGAGAGTTAGAGACGGGAAGAGAGAGAGAGAGAGAGAGTATATTATAAATATATAAAACTGTTTAAATAATACATATAGTATATTAATATATATATATATATATATATATATATATATATATATTATAGTTGTAGGGTTTTACAGATAATATCAAATTACACCAAATTTTACCAGAATCTCGTCAAAAAATATATTATAGAGAATAATACACATACGTAAAATCTTACACCATAATACAAGAATAGTATTTTAAATACACATACCCCCTAAAAGATTTAAATAAATATATTTAAGATTTAATAAATATTTGGTTATCTGATATTTTGGGATTTGAACATAATAGCTAAAAGTGAAATAATATATGTGGTGATAAGCCGTGCAAAGTCAGTTAGCAAAATATTATTTATTTATATCTTGTGACTATAAATAGATATATAAAGATATAAATATATATAATGTATGTATTATACTAGATTCACGTAGATACATTTTACTGGTAAATATCAGTTATAATCTTGCACCATATTAGGTTCTAAACATGCGGGTCGGGTCGGGTCGGAAAACCACCACTACTATTCGAATCACTCGCAACCCAAATAAATAAACAAAAGAATTATAAGCAAAACTTAAAATACTAAGTTATATTGTATGTTTACCGCCGGAAGCCGGGAAGACTGGACGTCTTTCCTGAATCTGGGGGCAGATACTAATTGGTGTATCCGTCCACCTCTCCGAAGATGCCAAGTTGATTTATGGCACCATGTATCGAAGCTTTAAACGGATGCGGCTGATGTAGCAGACTTCGTCAGATAACCCCTCGTTTGAGGGGTTTTTGATTGTGGGGACGCTCTTCCCTGCAGGCGCAAGCCCCTGCAGTTAATTACGCTACCGCATCGCGGTAACAACTTTCTCCTTCTCCGGATGATCACTTCGTGTCGTGAATGTTTGTTTTGTGTTCGGTTGCCCGTGGATTGTATACAGAGACTAATTTGTGTTGTCGCCTGTAGGACGTGGATTAGTCCAAATCCGTATTTTCTTAGATTTGGGTTTGGAGTTTTGGTTTAAGGATACGTTAGTCTCATTTTTGGACTAAGATCAACTTAAACTTTTGTTAAGGACACGTTAGTCTAATTTCCAGACTAAGATCAACTTAACAGGATCATTTAGATCCAACAAAAGAGCATTTGGACTCTATTGTTTAGTTTAGAGACGTTGCGGTCGATTACCAGTTTAAGGGCATGGTGGTCCATTGTAGTCCGTGGAATGTATGGCTGTCGGTACCCGTCACCTCTCTGAAGATGTTGAAGGATTACAACGACAAATATCAGAGGAGTTCAGAGATGTACCCTTGAACCAATGTTGGTTAGGAGATCTATAGTCCAATTTGGGACTAAAGTCTGTTTGAAGGTTTATGAGCATATGGGCTCAGTTGATATGAGTTGAACATTTTATTGTTCTTGCTGTTGAGCCTTTATTTGGGCTCGACCCTTTTATTAATGCATAGCATTGGGCTCTGTGATTAAATGCATAGCATTTACATTTGGCCTGTTAGACCTTTACTTGGGCTCTGCCCTTTTTAAATAATGCATAGCATTTTAGTGGTCTGACAGTGTGCCACGTGGCTTGTCAGGCGCTTTGCGCCAATTAAAGAGCGCAAGGCGCTAGCGCATATAGAGGTGACACGTGTCACGCTCTTCTAAGCACAAGTCTGTTAGCGCAGTGCGCTGCGCTAGTGTGCTGCAGACACGTGGCGCGCCCTGGTGCTATGCACCAATCTAAGAGCGCAGTGCGCTATATTTAGAAGCGCAAAGCGCAGATCATTCCGTGGTTGACACGTGACGCGTTCTGGTGCAGTGCGCCAATCTAATAAGCGCAAAGGAGCATTTCAAAAGTGTAAGGCACTGTCCAATAGCGCAGAGCGCATCTTGATCCTATTAAGATCAAAGAACAAATTATTTGTTCTCTCAAAAGAGGTTCTACCTCAAGATTCAAGAACCAATGGTTCTTACTCTCATCAAAAGGCTGTGCCTTTATATAGATCAAATGATCTGTGAATGAAGTAAATTACTTCTTTTAAATTTTTTATGATTGGATCTTTCTGATCTTCTTCTTTTTATTGAAGATCTTGATCTTGTTCTTAGATCTTTGATCTTTTTAGAAGACATTCTTCTTTTTTAATGAGATGATTTCATCTCTGTTCTTTAAGAATAAAATTCTTTACCTTTAAAGATGAAGAAGATGATCTTCTTTCTTCAAAGGCCTGCCTTTCTTCTTTTTGAGTTTTTCTCTCAAATTTTGCAGAGGGTTCTCTCTCTTTTGTATCTCTGTCTATATGAGACTTGGAGTCTAGGGGCCTTTATATAGGGCCAATTGCTTTGTTAAGTTAGTTATAGAGATCTTTCTCTGATTGATCTGGGGATATTTCCCCACCGTTGGATCTTTAATCCTAAGGTCTCTGTTTTACAGAAGATAATTTTCTTATTTTAATAAGATTGGAAAGATCTTTCTAGAATTTTAATTCTAATTAATTAATAATTTATTATTTAAAAGCGCACCTGCGTTTGACACGTGGAGCGCAGCGCAACTGCGCTAGCGTGCCTGTGCTTGACACGTGGCTCACAGCGCAGAGCGCAAGTGATCTGAAGCGTTGCTTCATTTTAAAAATTTAAATTCTGAAACAGAGCTTTGCTCTGATTGGGGTTAAAGGAAGCGTCGCTTCATTCCAAATCGTGGACTTTGAACAGAACTTTGCTCTGATTGGGAGAAGCAGAAGCGTCGCTTCATTTTTAAAACAGAGGTTTGCTCTGATTGGGGTAAACATTGTATAAATGAACTTGAATGTTACAGTTTCCTTCGCCGCCGCCTTCGTGAATGCGAGGTGACAGGGAACTAGGGTTTCCTTTTAATTGAGGGAACTGTGAACGCAAAGGAGAGGGGGGAGGTCTCGGGTTTGGGTTTAAGTGTTTAGGCCCTGTTTCGATATGCAGTTGGGATAACTGTAGTTTAATTTTAAGTGGAGGTAGGGATGCAAACTGTGGTTTGTAAGTCTCAAACTCTAAAAATGGAGTTTACAAATTTTTTATCAGATTGGAGTTTAGATAACTTCAGTTTTCTCAACATTTGGGCTGAGATAACTACAGTTATGTCAACTCCAAAATGAGCCCTAAACAGAGCAAAGTTTGGATTTTGGAGTTAAGGCTATATAACATTATGAAACCAAAATTTAGAAAACTCAACTCCATTCCCAAACAGGGCCTTACTAGTAAATTTTTTTTTGGCCCGACAACTTAGGAACGGTTATAACCTTCCTTAATTAGGGGATGTTTGTTTAACGGAGTAATAGCCTGTTGGGAAAATTGAGTCCTAAATACTTGACTGTACTTTGCATCATGAGTCAAGAATTTTTTGCTCCAACTCTTGGATTGACTCTTGCCACATAAGCAATTATATTGCTAAAATATTTAGAGAATGTGTGGTCATATGCCACAAGAATTTTTTAGTCTTGCCATGTAAGCGATTTTATTGCTAAAATATTTATGTCTGAAACTTAACTCAGCAACAAAACAAATAGTGAACTTCCGTTTGAAAGTTCTGAGTGCCATCGCCGCTAAATCACGGCCAATGCGAAATCCGAAAACAAAAATTTTCATTGCACTAAAAACTTATACCGTAGAATCTACTCCAAACACCTAAACTAGCATGAACAAAAAGATAGAAATCATAACTTTTGTAGCGTCTTCATTTGCTCCAATTGGGTTGGACTCCAGCATGCTCTCAAGAGCTCCGGATCGCATTTGCAAGTCGGTCCTCTTTCGCCGAAGATGATCCACCCGAGAGAACCAAGTTAAAGCTTCAACTTTATCCATGAAGTAACTAAAGATCCTAGGATGCTAATTTAGGATGCTTAGTGATGTGTGTGAGTGTTCTAATGATTTTTCTTTCCCTTAATTCTCTTGAATCTCAACACATGAGAAGGTAGAGGAAGAAGAAGAAAGAGAATCCATGGAAGAGAGAGAAAACTAAATGGTGGAATGAAAAACTCCTTGTACAAATTCAAGCGTGCTTGCATTCTTTTGTTAAAAGAATTTCTCTTTTTAAAACTACAACCATGTTTGAATAGTATTTGCAAATGAATTAAAAATTTATTTGCCCATATCCTCCACAGTTTCTCTTTTCCATCTCATTTCTTAATTTCTTAAAAGAAAAACCTTGAAATGAGTTGTCATTCTTTTAGAAGTATTCTTGTATAGATACAAGAATACGTCCCCGCAAATACATGCCCGTATTCGTATCGAAATACGAATACCCAAAAAATAGAAAAATACAATGAATATATATATATATATATATATGTGTGTGTGTGTGTGTGTGTGTGTGTGTGTGTGTGTATGTGTGTGTAAATTATTAAATCAAAACTTGATTTAATAATCCGGCTTAATTCTAAGCCGGCTAGTATTACCCGCCCGATTGAAGTTTGTGTGGCTAGCACACATACCTAATCAGAACTCTACACATATCAATATACGGCCACTATATCCTTTTGCCTGAACTGGGAAAACCCTCTTTGTGGGAATCTAAAGACTCAAATATAATGGCAGTAAGTTTAACCATAAGCACGTCCGCGGCACTAGCTATACGTAACGGCTACCCAGATATTGAGCGAAAGGAAGGCTGACGAGCAAACTCATCCGTACCCCTACTGAGCCTGTCTGTGACAATCTCCGTACAGTTTAGTCTCTTCGTCTGAGATAATCGCATACCGGGTTTAGGGGGTGGATAACGTCAGACCCCGACTAACCCGATAAGTCGTGCCGGTCTGAAACTCATCACCCACCGAGAAACTACTGATATTACATCAGTAAATCTCATCCACATTGGACAAGAATTTCTGGTGATGGCTGACCCAACACAGCGCGACATCGACTCCCAATACCGGAAATGACGAGTCCCTGACGATTGTTCACTGCCTTCATATGATTCGGGACTGTACCCAACTAAAACCTGTTTGCATGACTCTTTTGAGCCATGGTAGGGTAGTAATCTAAATACAGTGGGAACTCACACGAGACAAATGAAAATTTCAGATCAAAGGACTAACCTGTACTTATGCCATAAGAAAACTTCCATCTGACGATAGGTATAATACCATCTAAAAGTTCTCGGTGAGTTCGTCCGGTATACTCACGTCCAGTGAGCACCTGTATACTATCTTAGGTGACTCAATATCAATGGCTTGTGAGACCGGCCACCGCCCCTGGTCGGGGTCTCGAAAAATATACACTAGTCTAATCCGGAGTATCGATGCCTAGTCTCGATATTCCCTTGACTAAAGACCTTTAAGGATGTGCTTATGGACCTCCCAGCTCCTACGTATATGATCGTCATCATAACGCTGGTAGTCAATCAATAATCATACGGGCTTTATCAAAACATATACACATAATGATAAAAACAAATCAGATAGCATACTATCATCTCGATTAAGACTGTTCTACCTGTATAAGTCCTCGTTTAATTATCATAATCGCATACCAGCAATTATAATAATTGCCTTGAGAGCACTATATCCAACAATCTTACACTTGCACTTAAAACTAATTATTGCGATGTCGCATATTTACAGCTCGTGTGCTACCAAATACCCAATTTCTCTACTATTCAGTTTCCCATAACTCGTTTTGAGTAACTTACGTGTTTGAGAAATAGCCTCAGTGAGTGGATCCACTCCAATATTTCAGTTTTTATCTCTCTATATCTCAACTTCGTGGAGAACGACTATCTTCCGAAATGAGCGATACATGTTTTAGAACTTGTCTGGATATCTGATGGGACCTATGTTCATAACATGAACACCAAATCCAACAAGCGTCTTAGGCTGCATCCATTTGCTGATGTAATCAACACCCAACGCTACGACCACCTCAGTATCCTGTTTGGAAACCTATCTAACATACTGCACCTCAAAAGAGGGCAAACTATCAACTCTGACAGTCACTCTGTCATTCAGGTCAACTCGGAAGCCTGAAATAATAACCGCCTCATTAAGAAGGCTACCGTTATCATATACCAAGAATATGCTCTTATGTTCATAACCGATTCCTAATATTTCTTCAGAATTGGATTAATATATGCTTATTACAACTAATGCAAAAGCAATATCTGGTGTGGTACTTGGCATTTCATAATTGACTCAATTGCTGAAGCAAGTAATGTGTCAATCAAGCAAATCACTCTTCTTATCAGTCTAGAAGACATCTCTTTAGAGAGGGTGACTCTGTCACCTGCAGGTACACCACCATGTTAGAAGTCGACCATTCTAAAATATTTTAGAATAATGTCTAAGTATCCCGATTGGGACACTTCCCAAATCTAGATCTAAAACCATAGATCTAGTTACCAGAATCCGTGATATATTGTCCATATCCTATGTAGAGAAACACCTTGTAACAACCAAAGTTTGACCTTTCATAGTATAGAAACATCACTTTCTATCAGGAGTACGTCATGCAAATATCAGGACATCACTCCTTATTGCTTTCTTACCAGGTCCATCCGTTATTCTGATGAAGTCAAAATCTTTGACTTTCACATCAAATTAGATGACCCATTCTGCTCTTCTTAGTTTAGTCTATAAATAGACATAAGCAATTTTCCTGCCGTGCTTCCGCTGCTCCCATTGACATAAGCAACTTGCCCACTATCTTGCTTTAGTCTATTAACATCGTATTAAATGATTTCATGTTTAATCCAGAGAATCTCCTCGTGATATGAGTGCATGCTATGAGTTTGGTACTCCCCATCCTTTTGAATATAACATGAATGCATTAATCGCCACAAATTCTCATATCAGCGGATGCATGAATTAATCTCGACAGTGTCATATTACAAGGAAGATATAGTGTATATGATATATGGTCAGCAATGCATGCATGTTTCCCATATGATTATTACAAGGAAGATATAGTGTATATGATATATGGTCAGCAATGCATGCATGTTTCCCATATGATTATATTCTAAATATCTTCATCAGTTTCCCATATGATTATGTTCAGCAAGCGTAACACGCTACACACACACACCCGCACCCACATGGCCTCCCAATATGTTGCAAGCAACACAGGTACTCTTTCCTCCGTCAAGCCTTCAAAGGTCAAGTTATTGAGAGCTGAGAGGAATGCTGCGGCGGTGGTGGGCCTGCAGGTGGCTTCTCAAGTTAGATGCAACGCCACCCCCACGAGACGGACGGCAAATTACCAGCCGAATTCTTGGGACTATCACTCCTTCCAGCACCAATGGAGTAATATCGATCGGATGGTAAATACAAATGATCGGTGTAATGTTTGAAAAACCGTTATTTAGTGTCCCTGTAGGGCGTAGTACATTCGTTATTGCATTTAAATGCAAAACCACTATTCAGAACCTAATAATTAATGCATCCCACATATACTTCACTGTATGGTGCATTCTACAGGGACACCGTAGATATCTTGTACCATATATATATATATAAACTGATCCATTTGTAAACCGATCCGCGTTCTTTTAAAACGGCTAAAAGATCGGAGCGGTTCATATTGTTCTTCCTACCTTAAAAGTCTCTTACACCGATAGTATTTATGTTGATGTTTATTTTTGCATCATTCGATGCATATATTATAGTCCTTCTATTTTTTTATTTTATTTTTCATACAAATAAATTTGGGGGTAGTGTGACCCAATTAAACTCTTTGAACCTTTAAATTTTTTAGGAATAAGATGGATAATTAAGCCACAAAAACTTGATTGTTCTAATATGTTATGAATCAATATAGCTCCAGTTTTAATTTAAAAAAAACGATGATGGATTTGCAACGTAGTATTTCCTCTCTCTCTCTCTCTTTCACACAGAAAATAATAGAGAAAAGATAGTATATGATAGAATTTCCTCCCATGACGTAAAAAATTACACCCTTCACCATTTTATTTGACAAACGGCATCTTCCATCATAATCTTTATCGTGTAATATGTCAATACACCAAATTTCATATGAATCTTACACCTTTTCACCGTTCATTTAACAATGTAAAAAAAATCTATTGTTGGTATACCGTTAATTTTGCACCAACTAAATCAATGGTGGAAAGATATTAGAATTATATAAAATTTGGTATATCAACATATTAAATGATGAAAATTAAGATGTACGGTGCCGATCGTCGAATAAAGTGATAGAGCGGAGTTTCCTGCGGAGGGGGGAGAGAGAGGGAGGGCGGGAGGGAGGGAGGGATTTTACTCCTAATTAAGTTGGACTTTTTTTAACCAGATCTAATCATGATTGTTGCAGGACAAGGTGCATAGGATCCAAATTGATATACTTAAGGAGAAGGCAAGACATCTGTTGTATAATGAAACTGGCCTAGTGGCAAAATTGGAGCTGACAGATGCATTACGACACCTTGGTTTGGCTCATCATTTTCATGAGGAGATCAAAAACATTCTTGGGTCAATACCAATTAAGGATGCATGCACAAGTCTAGCAGAAGACCTCCATGCCTCTGCTCTGCTTTTTAGACTCCTCAGAGAGAATGGCTTTCAAATCTCTCATGGTATTTTCATATGAAACACACACACACACACACACACACACAGAAACAAGTTCAGCTCTCATATTTCAACATTGACATGTTGCATAATATGCTTGTCTCAGATATATTCAGTGCCTTCAAAGATGACAATGGCCATTTCAAGGAAAGCATATGCAAAGACCCCAAAGGAATGTTAAGTTTGTATGAAGCTTCACATCTTGCTTTTGAAGCTGAAGAAACATTGGAAGATGCAAGGATCCTTACAACCGTACAGTTGAAAAAGCTTCAAAATTATTCACAAATCCATCGTGCATTGGAGCTACCATTGCATTGGAGGATTCCGAGGTTTGATGTTAAATGGTACATAGAGAAATATGAGGAAGAAGAGAATGTGGATCCTATAATTGTTCAACTCGCAAAGCTTGATTTTAACATGGTGCAAGGGTTACATGGAAAAGAACTTCAGAGGTTGGCAATGTAAGATCATAAACATTAACATAAATCTCTCTTTTTTTTTAAAGAAAAAAAAAAGAAAAAAGAGATAAGGTTCATGTATATTTATTTACTAATAATTAAAATGTGCATCTTTTTGTTCTATGCTCTTCTTAGGTGGTGGACAAATCTTGGTGTTGCAGAAGAATTAAATTTTGCCAGAGATCGACTAGTTGAGTGTTTTGCCTTTGCAGCAGGAGTTTTATCTGAGCCGAAGCTTGGAAATTCACGCGAGGAGATTACCAAAGTGTGCAATTTAATTACGAAGCTCGATGATCTATACGACGTTTATGGATCCCTTGATGAACTCACGCTTTTCACTGATGCTATAAACAAGTGAGTATGATAAATTTACTTATATGGCTTAGCCAAATGCATATCGGGGAGCTTAAAAAATCTTTGTTGCCCCTATTATGCTAGGTGGGACTTCAATGCAACAGAAGGGTTTCCAGAGTACCTAAAGACTTGCTACTCTATTGTTTTTTGTACGATTAATGAAAGTGCCGATGATATCCGAAGCCGACATGGAATAAATGTTCTCTCATACTTGAAAAAAGCAGTAAGAAATTAATATTTCTATCACATTGCTTGAACCAGCCATATCAATTGAATCAATGATTACATTTACAGTGTGTGATTATTCCTATCGTAATTTTAGTGGGCAGATATGCTAAACAGTTTCTTAGTGGAGGCAAAGTGGCAGTCAACTGGTTATGTTCCGACGCTTGAAGAATACTTGGAAAACGGTTGGATCTCTGTTTCAGGGCATGTCCTTTTAACTCATATTTTCTGCTTATCAAGGCAAACAGCAGAAACAATACAATACTTAGATACCTATCCGAATTTTTTCAAATCATCTTCGATAATATTTCGTCTTTGCAATGATTTAGCGACATCTGCGGTGAGCATTAGCAATCTTTATTTACTTCTATCATTTGAAATTAATATCCATAAATGTGGGAAAACAAAAAATTATGACATGTCTATTTTACCAATTGCAGGCAGAAATTAAAAGAGGCGATGCTCCATCATCTATAGTTTGCTACATGCATCAGAATGGTGTCACCGAAGAGATTGCACGTGAAGAGATAAAAAGATTAATTCAAGAAACTTGGAAAATCTTGAACAAAGAAGTGGCCGATTCTGGTCCATTTTCTAAATATTTGACCGATGCAGCTATAAATCTTGCAAGAATTTCGCATTGCATGTACCAGAGTGGAGATGGTATTGGAGATCCAGATGTAGAGAAGAAAAATCAAATCAAATCGACATTTTTCGAGCCGATATTAGTAGACGAAGACAATATAGACACCATGGACATGCCATATAAATGGTGAAGGTTGGGTAAGTTATGGCTAATGAACTGTGCTAAATAAATTGTTGTGTACATCGTGATGCATATATACAAGTTGTGTTCAAGAGCGCGAGGTGAGTCCCGTAGACAGTTGATGCTATGTGGTCATGTTTAAGGAGTACATGCAAAGTTCATGTGCATCTTAAGGACATAATTAATACTTCAAGAGTCTATATATATATGAGACAGCTCCAAGAATTGAAGACCTCTCTCAGATCTAACATGACTTTATTATATTTATGCCTTGATATGTCCTACAACTAGCGTAAAAGATCGTGCTATCGGATGTCATGTTGGAGTAGAATGTGGATTTTTCACCGTCAAGTAACTCCTTCCACTTTGATGGCGGTTAGGATGGATTCTTCACCGGAATAGAGCATGAAACCCTTGTCGGCAAGACTTCATATGTTGCTGACATAGATTTCCTGATTCTCCCTAAGGTCAGGTTTGGTTATACAATATGAATCTCAGCATTTAAGGTTCGACAAAAATGAGGAGGAGGACGACCAGTAATATATGTTGTTTGTTATCAGAGTGAGAGTACATGACCAGTAAGAAGTAACCACAATAAGC
Organism: Agapanthus africanus; assembly: GCA_030015575.1. Taxonomy (NCBI): domain Eukaryota; kingdom Viridiplantae; phylum Streptophyta; class Magnoliopsida; order Asparagales; family Amaryllidaceae; genus Agapanthus; species Agapanthus africanus. The sequence goes on from JASDDO010000022.1 coordinate 15,913,529, forward strand.
AACCGAACATAAAAACAAAGAAATTTCATTGTCATAATCCGCCAGAAGGGTGGCCTTGTACATGATCAAGTTATATTTAAACACAAGCCGCATATTAATTCACGCTTACACAAGCCAAAATAACTGTCGACCACAGGCCGACATACATCTTTACAACCGTGAATTGCATAGGACAAGATTGGATGGCATAAATCGCTACTTCACAACTTAAGCTCCAGTGGAGATATATGCCGAAAGTAGGATACCAAAGGCACAACTCTCGACTTGCGGGTCACGGTTCGAGACCTGGTGCCTTGAAACTCACTTTGGCTCTTATATACAAATCCCTATAGAAAATCGTCGTGTTTCAATTTTTCAATGAATATATTGAATTGAAAATACGAATTTTGATGGAGTAGTTTAATGTTTCTATTCAGCGGTCGCGGTTATTGGCATTCCTTTTATCTAGCATAATGACACGAATCGGGCTTTAATGAGTTCTAATATGCAGTGCCAAGCGGTTCGCAGCGCCGCTGAGGTTTTTTGTTTGAAGAAAGCCTATTGGATCGTAGAGATTCCGGGCATTTAAGCATGCTTAAAATCTTATAGCTTGCGCCTTTGTTCTGTGTCATAGAAATCAATAATTAACGTAAGCATTCCTGTTTTTCATCACACCTGAAATTACTAACTCTTGGAGTCACAAATGTTAACTCCTAAACATTTTAACTATCCATTTTGGATACCTTAACAGGGTGTCAAAATCCCATAAACTTGATGTATCCAAGTTAAAAAAACAACAACACAATTTGTGTTTGGATCCAAAGTCTATGACTTAGATAATATGGACGGGTATCCCATTGAAGTATCATACCACATGTCAGGTACCCCAAGACAATTCAATTGTCTCAAAAGAAGCGGAGTACTTCAAATGAGGGACCCGACTATAGACGGTTAGCTTATAAACTAGGGAAAGTAGGCATTATTTCCCTACCCCCTCTAAAATCGTTGGAGTAGTTATAATAACCGCTCTCATTCATATATTTACCTCCCAAAAAACAGAATAAAATTTTGCGAAGAAGAAGAAGAAGAAGAAGAAGAAGAAAACTTGGATTGCATTGCAGGCACCTCCTTAATCTTTTTTCGATAATTCTACCGCCGAGGTTGACCGTGATTAAGCAGATCTGGTTGACATATGAAAAACTTTACAGTTATAAACAATTGTAATCAAATATTGATATATGTTATAAACTTTGCAGTTTTAAAAACTTATAATCACTTGCATGTAAATGATATATGAAAAAACCAGCAGTTCCAATCATTTGTAATGTATTAATTTGTTAGCTTAATAATTTATGCATATTATATATTTTGTATCGTTATTACTCTTGCATGAAACATATGGGACGAAAAGGCATATTCAGAAAATTTTCCAAATCATTTTCTTAAAAAAAAATAGATCGAGATACTGAATCCTCGACAGAGCATGATACTGAGAGTAGAGGTATATATTACGAGTTTTAAATAATCATCGACCGCATTATTTTTTTCAAATAACTATTGCAATGATTATAATAAATTAAAACATGTAAGTACATCTGATCAGGAGGATGCGGGTCCATCAGTGCAGTATGATCCGTATGCATATCTAGACGAGCAGTGCACGGACTTGAGTAGGGAACGTGGGGCGTTCTCGGATCCCGTCACCGATGAGTGGATCATGCATTGCTTCTTACTCGCGATTTACAAAATGAAAAACTGCATCGTGAAAGGGACAATGCAAAGGCAATGGCGCGGTGGGCTGCTGCTCGATCTCAAATCGATATGATGATAGAGGCAGAAGACATGCGTATTGATGAGGCACGGGCTGCGGGGGATAATCTGGCCCGGTTTAAACACCACGGCAGAGGTGTTGCAAACAAAATTACGAAATATGATATACGTGGAAAAAGGGCAATTTTGTAATGGATAGGTGGAAAGCCCGTAGGTCTGGATATGTGGGCTACATGTTTCCATAGTTATATCGGTATTCTCGTCCGCAATACCGACTTCTGAAACGTAGGCTTCACATTTGCATATAACCCCTGAGAAGCACATAAATGGACTTGGGCGTTCACTCTTGGTAATGCATAACTCAACTATATTTCAAAATTACATGTATACATGTTATATGTTATAAATTTATTAAATAATATATTTATTAATCTGTATTACAGAAATATTTCGTCTTAGAAGATGATATAGACGGACATTAAACGCATGTCCGGTATGAGATGTTACCAATATTCAAGAGATGGCGTCAAAAATTGAAGAAAAAATTCAAACAGTCGGAGAAATTTACGGATGATTGAGAACGATTTGCCGCTCTTCCCTCCATCATCCCTAGAGATCAGTTTGTGTTTCTCCTATTGCATTGGGATACACCCGAAGCAAAGATAATTAAAAATGTACTTAAATAATTTGAATACCGAATTTAGAATAAATTACATTTAGAGATATTATCTTCTGAATAAGCAGGAAGTATCAGAAAGGAATAAGCAGAACCGAGGGAAAGCCACAGATGACTATTATGGTGGATCAGTTTTTGCTGATCAGTATAGGGCTACTTTGGTTAGCTTATCTATAATTACATAAATGTTCGATTTTTCAATTTCATCATTACATATCTTCACGTATAAATAAATCAAATATCCGTTACAGAAGAAGGCTGGGAAAAAACCGAGCCTTCCTGAGACTTAGGAGGCATTGCACATGAGAGAGGGCATGCCAGAAGAAAGGATGGATATAGCCACTCAACATGCGGTAAGCTTGCAATTTTCAATTCTTTTAAGTAAATTAATTACACTTGTTAACTTCGTAAAGAAAATTAATTATTGTTTTATTTATCGAAGGAGGATTTCGAGGAGGTGGAAATGTGCTATCGAGAATCAAATTCCGAATATCCGGCCGACGATCCTCATCCTATGGAGGCCGAGATATTTATTATAGAGCAGCTTTTCCCTCGGTCGAGAGGACGCGGTCGTATTCCCCTATACGGTGGCCCTGTTAGTCTTTTACGGTCCGATTCCAGAAGAAGTACTTCAATTTTGTCGACCACTCGCTCCAACCAACAATCGGCCGAGACACAACGAATCAATGAGCTAGAAGAGCAGCTTAGGAAGAGGGATGAAGTAGATAAGAAGAGAGCGGAAGATGAAGCGGCTTGGAGAGCTCAAATAGAGGCGCGGTTGGAACAATTCTGGCAACAATACGTTCCGCCTCCGCAATCGTGGTCAGCACAGGGTCCATTCCTACCATAGCCGGCATATTACCCTCCTCCGACACAGCGATAGTATTACCCTCCCCCATCATAGGGAACGTTGTACTATCCTTATTCACCGCCTCCGCAATCACAAGGAGGGTGCTAGCCTCGGCCTCGGTCTCCGCCACAATATCCCTATTACCCTAACCCTTCGCCACAGGAACCGTATAACTCTGATCAGCCGACCCTACAAGGAGGGTTATTAGGTAATTTTTTTTCGCAGGAGGACTTCGACGATGTGAATCCATACTATTCAAGACGAGCTTCTGATGTCGATGATAGCGGTGGGAGTTAGTGAGTTTATTTACAGAAATTTGAGTATACAATTAAACCGTGTTGAGTTTTGATATTTAAAATTCATGTTGTGTATTCGTAGAGTTCTTATAAGCCAACGGCGAAAGGACTATGTTTTTACGATGGAAGCGGCAGGAGTTAGTGAGCATATATATGTGTCAGTATAGCTAACATTGTTTCGAAAATTATGATTTGAGTTCATATATTTATATATTTATTTATTTCGATTCACAGGGTTGAGTGAGCTGCGATTGCGAGTGATTTGTAGATTTTTTCGTATTGTTGGACATATATATAACGTATGTATTGTGTTGTCCGTATTCAAAACAATTTAGTTTATGTAGGCTTGTTTATTAAAAATTTAGTTCATATGTGTTTGATTGAGTTATTGATATTGGTGGATATATCGTGAATAATCTTTATATGTTGGTTTGTATGCGTATGTGTTCGTACTTGTTAATGATCTTGTTGGATATGTTGTGAATTGTGCATATATATTGATTTGTATGCGAAACGCTATTGCGTCGTAATATATTATGAGGTTGTGTATTATTGTATTGAATAGAACATTTTTCTGTAATTTTTTTCCAGGAAAAATAGTTATTAGCGACCGTATAAGCTACATGAACGATCGCTAATACCTCATCAACGACCGTTCGCTGATATTAGGAAATAGGTAAAGTCATTGAGATGTCCACGTGTCTGCTTATTATCGACCGGTGGAAACAGTCTCTGATACATCTATTAACGACCGTTCTTATTAGATACCGTTAATTAACGGTCGCTAATATATGTATCAGCGACCACCCAATCAGCGATCGTTTTTTAGCGACCGTTTAAAATATAAACTGATCTCTAGGGACTTTTGGTATCGTTAATGAACGGTCTCTAATAAGAACAGTCGTTAATAGATGTATCAGAGAGCGTTTCCACCGGTCGATAATAAGCAGACACGTGGACATCTCAATGACTTTACCTATTTCTCTAATAAGAACCTAAGCAAATTTAATTTAGTTTTTTTCACAATTTGATATATAACATGTTATAATCAACGATACCTAAAGTCCTTTTTGCCAAAGATGTAGTAAAAACAATCATATTTAGCATTCATTAAAATAGAGTATTTAAAGTAGATACTTTCTAAATATATTTTAAATAAATAAATTACATAAATTTGCACTATCAAACCGTTACGCCCCTGGCGTCACGCCCGCGTGATAGGCGGGATCGCGCATTAATGACGAGACAGGCTCGTTAATGGGGGATCGTGATGGTGTGGAACGCGGGATCATGGGCGGCGGATATCTCCCGCGTGGCGAGATTCACGGAGCCGTGGCGGAGGCGCCTGTGATCGGTGATGTGGGTCAGTCGATGAGACCGAGGAAGATGAGCTCGGCGGGAGGCTCAGGGACGAGCGGGAGGCCGAGGCATCTTGGTTTCGTGATAGCTCGGAAATGAGCCGGGGGGTGGTCTGGAAGGCCACCGAAGATCGGGAGAATCCTGGGGCCGGAGGCCCGAGGTGTGATCCCAACTGAAGTTCTTGATCCTTTCTTGTAGGTTCTGAGATACGTCATCTGCAACGTGTCAGCATCTAGAGAGTCACCGATATCGAGCCTCATCATTAGCCCCCCACTCTTTTCTCGACCCGTTCCTGGGTCGGGTCGAGAGTGGTCTGGCCGATCACCCGGGGTGAGCTCTCACTCGAAGATATCGTCGGCGCACATTCCCAGGCAAAGAGTGGTATTTTCTTGATGTCGTCGGCGGATCAGTGGAGAGATCTCGCATTTAAAGGGGGAGCTCCGGAACGTGTGTACGTTCGTCGAAGTGACAGCCCACGTGTCTGGCACTGATTGGCTGGCGAGACGTGCCGCACGCGTTCCCGCACTCGAAGGGATTCTCCCAATGTGAGTGCGACAGGTGGAACGTTGTCGGCCGTTGGTTGCGAAACGTTGTTTTGGAAGGTGGCGATCGGAGCCGTAGGATGCGTACGCCGGCAGCTATAAATAGAGTCGGGATCCCGATCAGGGCACATACCTCTCCTTTCGAAAACAACGGGGGAAGCTGCCGGGTCAGGAATCGTCGTAGTACCTTCTTCCATCCACGAATGGAATAAGAAGTTTTTCTTTATTGCGTCACCCGAGGGTGAGGATTGGTCTGTGCCCATCCAGTGGCACGGGGGAAGCTACCCGCGGTTGAGTCGGTCGAATCATCCCGACACAGTGGCGGTGCCGGAGAGGAAGCCCCTCCCCCGGGCTGACGTGTTGCTGTCTGAGCGGGCCCTCAGTTGAGCCGGGCTAAGCCCTGCCTAGTTCGCGGGTAAGTTAAGAGTTTTCGGGCGACCTGTTTAGACTTGTGCATGCTTTCACCTTTTCTGGCATTGCTAACTCATTTGTACTTTTGTCTCATGCAAAACCCATGGACCTAGGCAAATTTCGGTCAGCCCTGGTTGAACAGAAGAAGGGGAAGAAGGCCGGAGGCGCCGGCCCTTCTCGTCCGTCGTCGGCTCCGGCTCCACCGGCGGCCGCTCTATCCAGGCGCCCGAGCGCGCCCCGGGCCTGCGAGTCCAGTCGTGCGCCGGTCCGAAAGCGTGCTCAGGAGCAAGAGCCCCGGGCTCCCGAGGTAGGAGGTGAGACCAGTTCTCCCGCGTCGCTCCTCAAGAGATTTCATAGGACGGCGCCACACTTCCCTGCTTCCCCGATCCTCGTGGACGATAGGGAGCTTCGCTTCAAGGTGCCCTCGGGGCTTTCCGTCGCCGACAGCCTGCTCTCGGAGATGGAATGGTCGGCCGGCGACAGAATCCCTCGGGGGACCCTCCGGGCCCAAATGGCGGCCATAGCTCAAGAGGCCATGCAGGTTAGTGTTCGCAGCACACTTGGTTCTTCATTCAGCATTTTTGTTTGCGTTATCGGGTGTCTCCCTTTCCTTTTTAACCATCTTTCTTTTCTTCAGGTCCTTCAGCACGTTGCACTCGTCGTCAACATGGAGGACGAGGAAATCGCCCCGGCGATGCGGGCCGCGAGCAAGCTCTCCTCACGGGAGGAGAGCGCAAGGCTGGAGCTGGAGGCGGCGATGGAGAGGGTCGCTGCCCTTGAAGGCCGGGGTGGCGGCCGCGAATAGGGAGATCGCTAGGTGCTGAGAGGCCGCCCGAGCCGCCGAGTCCCAGTTGGAGGATTCCAAGGTGCTCGTCGCCACCATGAAGAAGACAGCGAACACCCTCCAGAGGGAGAACAAGGCGACGAAGGATCGGGTGTTGAAGGCGGTGGAGAACTATAAGAAGTCGGATCAGTTCTACGCCGACCTCGCCGGAGCCGCTGCCGTCATTTGGCATGACACCTTCAACTCCATCAAGGCCCAGATGCCGGAGTTCCCCGATGGCAAGCTCCGGGCCGAGTACCCTCTCGAGGATAATGCGCAGGGGAATGCCCCTGGAAACGCTGCAAGGGAAGAGGCCCCCGGTGGGAGCGTGGGGGATAAGTCGGTCGCCTCGGCTACCGGCACCGAGATTCCCGCCGTGGGTGCCGACCCTGAAGATGCCGTCCCGGTGGTCGTAGTGGACGCGCACCTCATCGAGGTTCTCCCCGGCCCTGAGGCCTGAGCTTTCTCGTCTCCTTTTCTTTTTGCGCTAAAATTTTGTAAGCCTCCGGGCATTTTTGTAAGACCGAGGAGCCCATAATACATTTGTAAAGACTTTCGACTTTTTATGAATAAAAAATCTTTTTGCAGTTTCTTTGCGTGCACATTTTCCTTTTGTTTGTGGTAAACATTTGTATTTGCACGGTACTGCTTTCATGTTAGGTCGGTTTTTCGTCAAGCGATCGCACGTCGGGTTGAATTCGACCATTTGCCAAGTGTGTGAAGAACGGTGAAAGGACAGTATCTCCATGACCCCGAAGTCAAGGTGGAGATCGCTTGGTAAGACGTGTAGGTAGTTGAGCAGGGTAGCTGCTTGGCGGCCTCTAGATGAGAGCTTCGGATCCTTGGCGTCGTGGGGTAAGACATTACCACCAAGGATGGACCGAGCTGGGTAGTTGCTCGGTGGCCACTTGGCGAGGGCTTTGATCCCTGGTGTCGGTGGGTAGGGAACTACCAGCCAGGGATAACCGAGCAGGGTCGCTGTCTGGTTGCCTCTTGGTGAGGGTTTCGATCCTTAGCACGGGAGGGCATTGGGGGGCCTGCTAAGGATGGACCGAGCAGGGTCGCTGCCCGGTTTCCTCTTGGTGAGGGCTTTGATCCCTGGCGCGGTGGGTAGGGAACTACCAGCCAGGGATAACCGTGCAGGGTCGCTGCCCAGTTCCCTCTTGGTGAGGGCTTCGATCCTTAGCGCGGGAGGGCATTGAAAGACCTGCTAAGGATGAACCGCACAGGGTCGCTGCCCGGTTGCCTCTTGGTGAGGGCTTCGATCCATAGCGCGGGAGGGCATAGGGAGGCCTGCTAAGGATGGACCGAGCAGGATTGCTGCCCAGTGGCCTCTTGGCGTCGTGAGGTAAGGAATTACCAGCAAGGGATAACTGAGGGGTCGCTGCTCGGTTGCCTGTTGGTGAGGGCTTCGATCCTTAGCGCGGGAGGGCATTGGGAGGCCTACTAAGGATGGACCGAGCAGGATTGCTGCCCAGTGGCTTCTTGGCGAGGGCTTTGATCCTTGGCGTCGTGGGGTAGGGAACTACCAGCCAGAGATAACCGAGCAGGGTAGCTGCCCGGTTGCCTGTTGGTGAGGGCTTCGATCCTTAGCGCGGGAGGGCATAGAGAGGGCTGCTAAGGATGGACCGGGCAGGGTAGCTGCTTGGTGGCCTCTTGATGAGGGCTTTGATCCTTAGCGTCGGTGGGTAAGAAATTACCAGCAAGGGATGGACCGAGCAGGGTAGCTTCTCGGTTGCCTCTTGGGGAGGGCTTTGATCCCTGGTATCGGTGGGTAGGGAAGTACCAGCCAGGGATAACCGAGCAGGGTCGCTGCCCGGTTGCCTCTTGGTGAGGGCTTCGATCCTTAGCGCGGGAGGGCATTGGGAGGCCTGCTATGGATGGACCGAGCAGGGTCACTGCCCGGTTGCCTCTTGGTGAGGGCTTTGATCCCTGGCGTCGGTGGGTAGGGAACTACCAGCCAGGGATAACCGAGCAGGGTCGCTGCCCGGTTGCCTCTTGGTGAAGGCTTTGATACTTGGCGTCGCGAGGTAAGGAATTACCTGCTAAGGATGGACCGAGCAGGGTCGCTGCCCGGTTGCCTCTTGGCGAGGGCTCTGATCCTTGGCGTCGTGGGGTAGGGACTTACCAGCCAAGGATGGACCGAGCAGGGTAGCCGCTCGGTGGATAGTTGGTGTGGAGTTAGGATAGCCAAAGTTTATTTATAAGTGGAGGTAGAGAGAATGCAAACTATGCTCTGTAAACTCAAAACTCCATTCAAAACAAACCTCTAGTTTCAATTTTTTGAAGAAAACCACTAGTTATAAGTGAGATGTTAAGAAAAAATGGAGTTTAGATAACTTAGATCAAATGGTGGTTTAGATAATCACATTTATAAGTTGAGATAAATACAGTTATCTAAACTCCAAAATGAACCCAAGTAGGGCAAAGTTAGCGTTAAATTTGGAGTTAAGTGGTCCAAACTTTTTTTTTTTTTTTTGTGCAACATGTGGTAGGCTTTGGAGGAAGAGGGTTGCATCCTCTGGGCCCATGGGAATTTCTTCATGTTATTGGTTGAAGATGAGGTTTCCGAACCCAAAATCTCCCACCAAATGATGAGAGAGTGTCATTGCTGCTCGAGTTGCTAACTTTATTAAATTTCAAATTAGAACATGGCCTTAACGGTTGGTTTATAAGAAGGAGAATCAAAATCATCTTGATTAATTTCCACAAAATATAATTGTTATGACTTCATGAGAATTTCAATATCATTAACTTTTTAATTATTGCTTTTAAGTTAATAAGAAAGAGGATCAAAATCATCTTGCCTTATTATCCACAAATGGAGGTAAATGGAATGGTGGCTGAGGTTGGTGCTTCAACAACCAGTGATTTGTTGATAACTTTTGTGAGCTGATTAGAAATGCTGTCACCATATTGGTTGCTGTTAGAGATCGATGACTGAAAGTATGGAAAAATCCAATTAAACTATAGCTATATAATAGCGGTAAAACCGGCATGACGCAGCGGGTTTTGGAATAATTTATGAAAATGATTTTTATTTGTGAAAACCAAAATCCATAGCATTTATCCAAAAAAACATTGAAATTTATTTTAAAACGTTGAAATTTATTTAAGAACGTTGAAATTTAATGTTATTTATTTGTAACGGACAAAACCGTGGTATTTATCTAAGAAACTTTGAAATTTATTGATATTTTTTTGTAACAGACAAAGTCCATACTATTTATTTGAAAAACATTGAAAGTTTATGGTATTTTTTTATAACGGACAAAGTTCTCGGTATTTATTTGGAAAATGGAAAGTTCATCGTATTTTAATGAATACCTACTGCTATTGACATATGAAACACTGAGAGCCATGTTTAGATACCCATATTCCAATGGGAAAAAGCCTAAATTCATGTTTTCCATTGGACTGAGGAAATCCAATATTACCATGCAATATTACCACGCTTATTTAGGTGTAAAAGATATTACCGAGAATATAGGATTACCATGGTAATCAAATGACCCAATTTCATGGTAATTCTATTCCCCCAAAAACATGTGTCTATCCTAAATTACCATGAAATATTCCCGTCTAACGTAAATGAGCCATGACCATCCGCCGCCGGCCTCCCTCGCCATCTGCCGGTATCCCCACCATCCATCGTCAGTCGTCCGCCGGCCGGTCGCCTGTCATTGCCGATCGGACTTTCGCCGCCGGCCGGCCGTAGTTCGTCGCCGGCCGACCCCGCCTCTCATTGTCGGCAGCTCGCCGGACCACCGCCGATCGACCGTTCATCGCCGGCCTCGCCGCCATCCACCGGCTCTCCTCCGGTCTCACCACCGGTCGACGGTTGCACATATGTATATTACCGGGATTGATTAAAATATATCAAGCATGTTAATGCAAAATTCCTTTGAATTAGATGTCCGGTCATCCCATTCCCGGAAATGCAAAGATTCTCGGTAATCTTCTATTCCATGTACTAAGCGCAACCCTAAAGTCATTCCTATAAACTTTAACCCTAAATATCCGAACATGACCTTATTTATAAACATAGCAAGTCTATGGTATTTATCTAAAAAATCGGTGAAAGTTAACATTATTTATTTATAACGGAGAAGGTCCACGATATTTATCTGAAAAACGTTGAAAATTAACGATATTTACTTGTAACGGACAAACTTCATGGTATTTATTTTAAAATAATGAAAGTTCATTGCCTTTTAATGAAAATCTAATGGTATTTATGTATAAAATATTGAAAGTTCACGGTATTTTAGGAAAAATCTATTGGGATTTTGAATTGATGGCATACTAATAATTATTGAAATTTTTTGAACTAATGACATATTTGTAAACAGTGAGAAGTTGAGATGATGGTAGAATTGTAAATAATAAAAAGTTGGCAAAGCTTTATCTTAAACTACCTAAAATACTCTCACCAAAATATTAGAATTTACAAAAATATAATATTTTTTGCAAACAAATCTAAAGGAATATTATATTATTATGGGCATTTTGGGAATATCACCAAATTTGTATTTCTTCGTGTAACTTTCTATTTGGGGGGGGGGGGGATGACATTTGGAAAGTGTGGGTGAAAAGTGAGAAAGGGTAAGCACTTTCTAGCTTTTTTTTGTTTGAACACAAAAGAAGATTTTAGGGGTAGGGGGGGGGGGGATGACATTTGGAAAGTGTGGGTGAAAAGTGAGAAAGGGTAAGCACTTTCTAGCTTTTTTTTGTTTGAACACAAAAGAAGATTTTAGGGGTAGGGGGGGATGACATTTGGAAAGTGTGGGTGAAAAGTGAGAAAGGGTAAGCACTTTCTAGCTTTTTTTTGTTTGAACACAAAAGAAGATTTTAGAAAGTACTTTTCCCTTTTCTTCCGCATTATCTTTCCCCTTCATTTCACTTTCTCGCTGGAATCATAGAAATTGAAAAAGAGAAGCAAAAGCGTATAAATTTATTATATTTTATCATACATTTTAATTTTTCTTTCACACTTTCTTACTTTCTATAATTTCAACCAAACAACCCAACTTACTTTTTATTCCCACATAAGCGGCGACTCGGCTTCTTTCACAATTTCATCTTAGCAAAACAAACAATAGTTTATACTTTTTTTCATTTTCTTTTCATCTCATTTTACTACTACTTTCATACTTTCCTACTTTATTTTCACTTTACAATTGCCAAACACGCCCTTGATTTATTGAAAGAGAAGAAGAATACCATGTGGAATCTTTTGACATCAGCTTATCACATTTTTTATACCATTTTTTTTATCTTCTAGCATAAACATGTCTGTAAATATATCAAAAGACTCGTGTACATTCACAGATGGAAAATATGGTCGTAATGTTTTTCTTTAATTTCCTCTTCCCCGCAAATTGGAGATACTCATATTAAAAAACAATCATATATAGAGGAATATATTCCCTAGAAGATGGAATCTATATATATAGCTGTATTAATATTTTCCATAAAAAAAATGAAGAATAAATAACTAAGGCAAAGGCCTTGGTCATCATGAAAATTATACGAAGAAAACTGCATACCCCTCCATCATTTAAAAGGCTCGGATCATATATTTTATGGATTCGGAGTGGCTCTATTATGGTGAGCTATCACATCATCAGCCAAGATCCATCCAAATTAGAAATAAAAAATCGAGATTTGTGTGAAACAGAGGCCCTTTGATATAGGTGTATTCTACGTGCTTTACACATAGAATGTGTGGCCAAGATCTCTTAAGGGCCGCACCTGCTATTATTTTTCACATAGCAGCACTCTTTTTTCATGTTTTATGTGATCAAAGTCATACCTTTCGAGTGATTTTATATTACCATGTACTCTGAAATATTTAGCTATAATTTATAAAACCAAAATAAGTGAGATCTACATTATAGTTGCTAAACAGATAATTAGTTTATATTTGATGATATAAACATAGAAAGTATCTGTTTATTTGAATTCTTCCTTGCGGAAGTACTTCGAATCCTATGATAGGCAAGGGTCCCAATCAACTTTTTGAAATATAAAAAATAAAATATAATAAAAAAAACCAGTAGAAAGTATGAAACTGTTCTATATTCTTGCTATTTTTATTTTTATTTTTTTTTAGGAGGAACAATGGCTTCCCAAAATATTAAACAGAGAACACATATATTTATAATGCTGAAACAAGTAAAAATACATCGGCATAAAACTTTCGGGCTCCGAACACCCTTTAAACAACCACAAAATTCCTCGAACCTCATTTCTTAGAACTATCCGCTGCGACCCGACAGAAGTATAATTTCTCCTTCCGAAAATGTGCTATATGATAACGGTGGTGGCCTAGGTTTAACGGTGTTCAACTAAAAATAAGAAATTGGAGGAGTCGACAACGAGAAATAGTGTCTTTTTCTTTTGTCGATTTAACTTATTCTGGTTTTAATGTTATTTTTGGTCTTAATGTATGTGATAAATTGTTTTGTGATCGGATCTAGACCAAAGTTTTAAAACAACCAAAAAAGAAATTAATTTTTTAGAAGGTTATCAGGGATCGGCAAGGATCAGGGAGGCTTAAGAAACTTAAAAGAAGAAAAGGCTAGAGAAAGACTTGAGATAAAAAAAAAATAAAAAAAAAGGGAGAAAACCCAACAAATTTTTTGGGCAATCCTGACCCTGGTTAGCCGAAATAACCCATGTTGGAGAGATTTGATTAAAGTAAATAACTCAACGAATGGATGAAAAGTGAGCAACGGAAAGAGCTTGTTTGGTTAATGGAGAACTTTTAATGGTGATGTTGAACTGTCAAACTATTTGTAATGAAATACCATACTTAAAAGGGTTATTTATCGGAAATCCCCGCCGTTAGACAAAACCCCTATGGTTGGTGATTGATTTGAAAAATTGTATTTTATTGTGTCCTAATTACCGCAATCAATAACGGTATCACAAACAACTAGCCGATAATGAGAACGGGTTGTCCACAGGGAAATGGTAGACTATTAATTTTATTTTACACGAGTTAATTGAAAAGGATTTGAGAAATATATTATAAAACTGGCTTTTAAGAACCCTTACGAAAAGTAAGAAGTTTCTTTTGCTAGCATCATCGTTTCAAAATCGATAAGAAATAAGAAGGAAGAAGATGAAATTCATTAAGAACAACAATTCAATTTAACTATTAAAATTAAATGCGAATAAATAAATTGCAGAAAAGCAAAGAGACAAGAAATAAAAATTACTCCACTTTTTATTTAAAAAAATTTGCATTATATAATTTAATTGGATAAAAGTGCTAAAAAACTAAAAACTCTGGATAGATACCCCATATCGAAAACTCTGGATAGATACCCCATATCGAAAACTCTAGATTGCTGCTCGGTTTTTTATATAAGTTCTGAAACTTGAAACCCTAAATGTCATCTCGACGTATGTGAAAAGACGATCATGCCCAACCGCGGAATCCCCGCCAAAAGCTTTCTTCAGCCGCTAAACCGCCGTCATATGATGAGATCTTTTCTCCAGATTTTTTTCTCTTTCTTCTCTCGAATTTAGGAAATCTTTTCGACGATAAAATCCTGAAAATATTGTTTTATTTTTATAGTTGCAAGAATCTTCAATTTGCTCCTAAATTTGGCAGATTTGGTTTTCTAACTTGATTTGATTTAGATCTCCTACTCATGTTTGCACCCCTGAACTGATTTGTTATTTTAATACTCACACAATATTTCAGATCAAATCATTAGTAGCATTTATTTTATTTGAGATAATACTCCAACAATTCATTCACAAATAAATTACTTAATGGTTAAGAATTTCAAGGATATTTGATATGATATGCGCATCTTAATAATAATGATTAAAAATCACATGGATATTTTCTTTGAATATGATATGCATATATTACACCAAATTATATTAATTATAAGTTAAGAAACATATGACAAAATCTTTTTACACATAAACCCACATATGTTCTTGAATTACAAATAACACCTTTTAGTAATTAATAATAGTAGGAAAAATGACCGTTCAAATGTGCAATAAATATGACTAATCAAATACTCCCAAACTTATCTTTTGGTCGTCCCGAGCAAACTGTTTTATTTTTAAAAGAAAAACCTTGCACACTTTCATAGGCAACATGATTGCACTTAGCTCGTGCAATAATAAGCCTTTAAATCTCGAGGTGTTCATAATAGGAGGAGTGTTGTCTCCTGAGAGTTTTCAGCGGATTACACCCACAAAATCCTAAAATTTAGAAAATAAAGAAAAGAATACGAAAATCACATGCAAAGATAAGAACATATAAAAGAAAAACTTGAAAATAAGAGTTTCAAACTACACTAGCTTTTAAGTTGTCATGAACCCTATCTTAATGGTCTTGAAAAGATATCAAAAATCACATCCTCTGTCAATAAAACATCGTTTTTAGTTTTACTTCCTATCTCTCCTCCAAATAACGATCATATACCCCTACATGTGTGTAAAAGTCATCCCTACACTTGGAGAATTTAATTCAAGCTATCATACCCTTTGTTTATATTCCTTAGTACTTTTTAATCGGTGATGTTTTAGATAGGTTTGCTCACACATTCTCCATGCGATCATTAATACTTCTTGAGATACTAACCAACCGATTAATGAATGTGCTCACTTATTAAGGCGTACTTAGCAATATCCTAATTTTGCAACACCTAATACTTAGCAGTGACCCGCAAACCAGTTGGTCTAAGGCACCCTTGCTGTATTTTTTTACATGCTTCCTTAAATAATTACAAAACCAGTGTTCATTTTTCTTTTAAATTTTATTTTATGTCATCTATATTTTTTTGAATTTTTTTTCATACTAAGGTTTTCAGGCAAGAGTATTTCAAGGTATTCTCTACTATCCCAAGTTTCAAGATGTGTGCAAGTGCGTATAGTAGGGTATCGATATTCAGAAGTTTGGATTCAAGAATAGGGATTATCTTTCAGAATTATTTCTATCCGCAGATTAGTAATTTTTTCATCTTACTAACCCTTGGGACAACAGCTCATGACCACGTATTACTAGTTTCGTTCTAAAACATCTAATTTTCTTGTATTTCTTAAGTCTCTTCTTCTCTTTCATATGTATATTTCACTTTCTAACTTTTATTTTCATACTCTTCTAGCTTTTTTATATTTTTTTATTTTTATAAATACAAACCTCCCCCTTCCCACAAACTTGTTTGGAGCAGTGTCATCACTGATATTGTCCTGTAAGCTCAAAACCAGAAAATTAGGAGGAACAATTCAAGAAGATGGTATAAAGAAAAGGTCAAGAGTGAATGACAGTAAAATCCTCCCCCAAACTTGTCCTTGGCTCACAATCGTGAAAAAATTTCTTTTCTTTCAAGAGCCATTTTAAAAATATTTTTCTTCTTTCCCTCAAACTTGAATAAAACAGTGTTTCATTACTAAACACTGAAATTCAACATGGGGGGGGGGGGGAAATATTATCGGTCTACACAAAACTTTACAAAGACCAAAAGTTAAAACCAACCATTCAAATATTTTGTTATAATAAGACCATGGTAGAAGAACGCGAAACAGATATACGTGAAGAATATTCGATACTGTACATGAATGGAACTGATAGTAGGTCTCGAGTGGAAAGAATGAAAATGAGAGTGGCGATAGAAGATGATGTGAAGGGTAGAGAAGAAGTGTATTTGAAAGGATTTACGTCTCGGTTGGTGGAGACGAAAAATTGTGTGTGAATGAAAACGAGAATATGAAAGATAAGGAATAGGTGGAATAGTCGCATTCTCATATGTGATTAGAAGAAGGGGTGGCGGTTCAACTTCTTCGGCCTCAAACAGAGGCGCATAAATTTCTGGTGGAGGTGAAAGAAGATGAGAAGAAGAACCAAAGAAAGTGTGTAATGAAATGGGTAAACGAACTTGAGTAACGAGCATTGTTGATCCAAATGTGGGAGATGAAGGCTGAATATCGTTTTGCATATCGGATAGGTTGGTGGTAAGAATAAGATCGGTTAAATGTACAGGAAGATGTTCACATTCAATGGAAGGGACATGATAGGTCGGAAAATCCAACTCATCCTACATAGCGAATTCATCTTCAAAGATATTCTCAATACCGATCTCACTAACACCTTCAGTCAAATCAAACGAATAGTTCTTTAAAAATTCATCAATTATATTATCCTCAACCGATGGATCACTTGGTTCACTTGATGGAATTGGAAGGTTTGAAATATCAAGTTTAGTCGGATAAGAATCGGTTTGATTTGGAATGGTGTAAGGCTCTCTTGTACACTCACGATTAGGCAAGTCAAACATGTTATACTTTGGTACCTCATCAATTAGATTTTTAAGCGGTTGAACATCAAATACATTCGGTTGAGATTCAGGACGGAAGGTGTTGAGATCAAAAGAATTGGTTTTAGATTGACTATGAGAGATCCATGGTTCTTTCTCACTACTTAATTCCAACTCTATTTAGACTAAACATGGTTTGTGAAGAAGTTTCAATGAAGGATTCTCATTGATGTTCAGAAGCACTGTCTAGATAAGGGACAAAAGTTAAGTATGGTTGGTATGGGTTTAATTGTTGGCTACGGGCGTGTTCAATATGTTCCGTAATAGAAATGAGTTTACGAATTGCCACATTAGCCTCAAGAGAAGTATCAACAAGAGAGGGTGTGAAAGTTTGGTACTATTGATAAGAGTTAGAAGGGTGTATTCAATTTTCATAAATCGGATTAGGATCAACATTGTGATGAAGAAGATTAAGATTGGTTGAATTGTTGGCGACTGCTTTTGTAATTTTCTCAGCAATGGTCATGGGTGTACAAGTTGCCAAATTTGCCTCAAAAGGAGTATCAACGAAATGATTGTAATTGTTGTCCTAAGGATTTTAGAGTAGTGAAAGGTATGAAACTGTGGCTACGGGCTTTCGCAATATGCTCAGCAATGGACATGTGTTTAAAAGTTTCCTTACTAGCTTTAAAAGGATTATCAACATAAGAAGGTGTTGCATTTTGACATGGTTGATAGGAATTTGAGTGAGGTGTCCAACTGTTATTTCTAGAACTCTCTATCCTATCCCTCAAAGAAATGGTGGGGTCGGAAGTTCTACAAAATCAATAACGATATAAAGAAATATCTGGTTTTGTGTAGCAAAACTCGCCAAGAGTTGGTCGGTTTGGGTTACCCATCATAAGAGAGTGAAAAGAATCTGAGATGAAAAGAAAAGAGGGTGAAATGGTAATATTTTTTAAGCCTTTTTTGGATTTTTGAAATTGTTTTGTTTGGAAAGAGGGACTCGACTCAACCAATCACAAACGTGTATAAACAATCCCTAGAGCTAGGGTCACTTAGGTCAAATCACTAGACCGCTTCTAGACTTCCAAAGGACAAGATATAGGATAAATCCTCTATCAACTCCTTATCAATTGTCATGCCCTGCTTCCCAATGTATGGAATCGGTGACGTGGCGGGCCGCAACGTATTTACTAAGAAATAAATACGTTAAGCGTAATTAAGCAATATATATATATATATATATATATATATATATATAATGCTTAAAAATGACAAGTGATATAAAATAAACAGCAACCTTTTATTTACATTCATCTTTACATACAACTGTTTTTGAAAAAGGAAAGATACAATGAAATAAGCAGTGCCTAAACAGTGGTATACAAAATAAAATAAGTACAAGATGAGCTAGTAGTCCGGCTGAGCGGTGAGCTGCCCCAAGTCCTCCTGGCTAGGCTCGATCTCCTGAGAGTCCGGACCTCCTGACGAACATTCCAAAGAAAGAAATAGATATGAATGTCGTCAGCGAACTAGCGCTTGATAAGTCTCAAAAGAAGGAATGGAATATTAATGTGAAATGAAACTGGTAAGTTGTACAGGTATATGTTTGTTATTCTAACGTAGTTGTTTGTAGCTTGGTACAGAAGGTATTTGTGTATACGAGAGGAGTCCATCTTACCCCGTGGACTATGGTAACAAGTAGTACAAGGCCCCGTCAAAACCCACGGGACAACGGCACGAGAGTTCATGTAGGTGTCTTTTAAGTGACCATCTCGTGCCACGTTAATACGTTCCGTACCAATCTACCCCGTTATCCCCGCGTAATGTATTGTATAGGTTATATTTACAAGTCTTTCCAAAACCATGGATACAAATTGTTCAAGTAGTCAGGTTCAGAATGTAATCATGTATTTAAGAAGTCATGTCAAGTTATAACCACGGTTTGGTCAAGTCAAGTCAAGTATTCATGTTTGGTATTGATGTTTGAATTCAAATATTCAAGTTCAACTTCAAGTATTCATGTTAGACTTTGGATTCATGTTTGAATTGGACTCTGATTTGAGTTTGGATTCAAGTTTGAGTTAAACTCAGACCGAGTCAGACACTTGTAACTGATTTAGATCCTGAATTATGTTAGAGAGTTATCGGTAACTGCTGCACATGGATGGCAGGATTTGTGTCTTTTTCCAAGACAATTATCATTGATAACTCCGTTAAGTTTTCTATCTTAAATAGGCAAGCACTCACTTTCTCCTGCTCCCTGAGGGTTATTTCCCCAATATATTTAACCTAATAAAAGAGCAAACCTCTGTTGAATTTAATAAGGCAGCGCCTCACGTGCTCTCCACAAGGGCGCCAGCGCCAGAGCCAATTTTATAGGATTAAGTCCTATGGTGGCGCCTCACGTGCTCCTCACGCGGGCGCCAATGTGCAAATCACAGAAGAGTTCATTACATAAGAGTTAAACTCTTAGATGGCGCCACACATGCTCTTCATGCAGACGCCGGTGTGCAAAGTACATGAATACCCATCTTAGGAATTAAATTCTTAAGTAGCGCCCACGTGCATAACACGTGAGCGCCAGCGTCCACGTAGAATTAAATTCTACAATATTCTTTGATAAACAGAGCTGTTGGATCAAAAATCCAATTAAGAAAATAAATCATCAAAATAAAGAATTACATTCTGTTGGGAGAAAATATTTCCCAAATCTTTCTAAAATAAGAAAGATACTCTCGGTTGGATCAAAGATCCAATTATAGAATAAAATTCCACCAATCCTTCTAAATAAGAAATATTGCTCTCTGTAAAACAGAGAACCCTTGGATTAAAAATCCAATGGTGATTAAAAAATAACCATTTTACATAATAAATTATGTATAAGGGAAAATATTTCCCTAATTTTGTTAAAAATTGTAACGACCGATTTTCTAATAAAATATATTTTATTTTAAATTCCTAGAATCAAGTGGTTATTTACGTATTTCATTGATAGAAGAATATTTTGTAAAAAAATGATGTTAGTAATATTCAAAGCATTGAGAAATAGGATTAAAGGA
The DNA here is from genome assembly GCA_030015575.1 of Agapanthus africanus. Lineage (NCBI taxonomy): Eukaryota > Viridiplantae > Streptophyta > Magnoliopsida > Asparagales > Amaryllidaceae > Agapanthus > Agapanthus africanus. Next base: position 15,933,589 of record JASDDO010000022.1, read on the forward strand.
ATTTTCTAAAATTTATTTATATTTTCCTAGTCTTAAAATGTTTTAATAAAATTTTATAATGCCTTAAAATACTTTACACATTTTTATTATCAATTAAAACAATTAATTCGAAATATATATATATACACACACACACACACACACGTTCAAAAAATATATTAAGGATAAACTAGATATTAAATAATTATAATAACTAAGCTAAAACCGTAAATATGGGATATATTATTTATTTTTAGCCCAAAATTATTTTTATACTAAAGATAACAATAAAACATATTTTCTGAAATTTTTCCATAATTTTCTCGTAGTTTTAACCATTTTTAACAACTTTTTTAAAACCAAAATCAATAATTTTTAATAATCTGCTGAGAATTTTATTTTAATAAAATTTTATTTTATTTTTAAAACACCTTTAACCTGGACCGTTGGATGCAAGGATCCAACGGCCCAGGACGCTCAGCAGCGCCCATGTAGTGGGGACCACGTGAAACTGTGTGATCCCCCCTCCCCCCAACGCGGACGCGTAGCTCTTGGCGGTGGCTCTCGAGCCGTTGGATGAAAATCCAACGGCCATGATGTGACGGCGACGGCGGAAATCATCAGCTGATGATTCTGCAATCATTTCGGCGTGGATTTTTTTTGAAGATTTTAGCGGATTTCTTGGATTTTATGGTTGGATAAAAAGCCCTATAAATAGAGACCTTCAAATACTGATTTCTCACACCTCAGAACTCCAAAAATTCTGAAAAAAATATCCACGCCTTCGTATCGCCGACGCTGTAGTTCCACCCAAGTATCGAGAAAAAAAATCCAAGCATGGAACTATTGAGAATTTGGTACGAGCCTACGCTTTCAACCCATCGGCATCCGACTCAAACAAAATGTAGGATCCGCCTCTCTCGACTCCTCTGTCGCCTTCTTTCTCATAATGATTTTGGTTTCAACTCATAATCCCTAATCTCATATTTAAAAATGATATTAAAAATATTCCTGCATGCCTATTTTGGTACCTCTTAATGATAATAATATTAACCCATGTTTAAAATGGTTTCCTTAATCACTCTTATATGCAAAACATTGCACTCCTATACTACCTGAAATATGATATGCTTAATGTCATAATCCACGGGATATCAATTCACCCCTTATATACCCACACTTACCCATACTACCAAAATGATCTCGAAATAGGTTACTTCCACAAAATACCCTCGTTTCATTAAAATGTTGTATTTGTTTAAAATATCCATATGAGATAAGATATGTGGAATAAATGTTTTAGATACGATATATATATATATATATATATATATATATATATATATATATATATATATATATATATATATATATTACTTACACCTTTTTCACCAACTACTGTAATTTTGTTAAATCCCTTTTCCTTTTGAAAGGGAATAATACTATATCTAAATAACGACATATGGTTTTTTTCCAACTTAGCCATTTTACTCGAAGGGATGTTTTTATATTAATTCTTATTAGAATGTTAACTAGAGTTTAATGAGTTGCCCTAATAATAGGGTAATGTTTTGCGCGAGTATCTCGTGGTTGATAGGCAACCGTCCCTCAAAAGGACACAAATCCTGCCGTTCATGTGCAGCGGTTGCCAACACGAACGTATTTTCTAAAATGTTACCTTAAACTTAAAACACTGTAATTTCATAAAATTATTATTTACAAAAAAAATACCCTAATCTATCCTAAAAAGTGATAATTTCATTTAAATATTTGACCTTTACTAAAAGGTTATTTTCAACAAAGATCATAACCTTTATAATAGATATTTTCCAAAAGAATATCTAAAACTTTATTAAAAGATAATTTTCAAATAAATACCATAACCATTTATTAAAAGGATATTTTCTCAGTAAAATATTATGGGTTTTCCAAAATGATAAATATTCCAAACATCATGGTATTCTTATAAAATAAATAAATAAATATAATTAAACACTGTTATCCTTTATTAACTAAGTGTTCTATAAGATGACACGAAGTACATTACAAACTTTAAAAGATAACAAGATAAAATGAGTGGTTGTGGAAGGCCATATTAAATGAGATCAACTTCTTGATTACAAGTCTATGACATATACAACACATGATACAGTTAGGGTTAGAATGCGTGGACTTAGGTATGGAATACTTATATATGAGGATCCCTACAGGCAGGATGAACAGTCCAATTTGTGGACGACTACTAACCCGTTATTCGGGCGAATACTAACCCTACTTGGGGTGAATGGTCCAATGTGTGGACAACTACTAACCCGATATTCGGACGAATACTAACCCTATTTGAGGGAGAATGATCCAATATGTGGATGACATACAAGGTGGAAATTTCATGCCTAGAGGTATACGCACTAACTCTAATTCGTCAAGACCTTTATACTGAACCACGGGGATGGGCAGTTCGATTAGGCAAGGAGATTCGGAACTCGGATTCCCCTACTACTCGATCATGATCCCGGGAAGTGAAACGGTACATTTCACTTCCCCAGTTGTTGTTCCGTGGCCACAATGGAATAATCACGAGAATCCGGCCCCTTGTTTGAAAAACTAAAATGTTTACAATACCTATTGATACTCAACACTAAACTCACATCATGTGCTATACCCACCTGTTACCTTATCTACCTTTCGTTATGAGACACGAGTTATTCAGTATCTTGGATGTGGATATTTTACCAGTTTAGACTTGTTGTTTATTATGGAACGGAAGGGTGGAAATACATGTGCACTTGAGTGATATACACGCTAGACAAAACTCCATAGTAGTCATGGGACACCTTTCGAGGATGTTCACGCTACCGCATTGATTTCCACCCCAGGCACGAGCGCCAGCTAGTCATGGGATACCTCAAGGATGTTAGTTATATATATGCCCTAGAGGCCATTGTTGTACATATGATGTATATTATAGTGGATGCCTGGATATATATAGAGAGGACTTTCTTGCTCGACATGATAGTATGCTATTTGGTTTCACTTTGTCTTAACATGTTGGCTTGTATAGTTTTACTGTCATGCTCTCCCATGTTGATAAAGCCCTTAGGATATGTACTTGACTACGAGGACTATGATGAGATCATACTAGTAGGGCCATGGTAGTCAACGAGTACATCCTATAACTGTTCCTAGTCGAGGGAGTATCGAGACAGGGCATCGATACTCCAGAGTAGACTAGCGTATACGCATCTTGACCCATATGATGGGCGATGGATGATCCTATATCCATCGGTGTTTGACATCAAAGATGGTGTGCGGGTGATCAGTGGAGACTGAGTACACTGAACGGAATCGCCGAGAACTCCTAGATGGTATTATACCTATCGTCAGATTGCAGTTCTCCGGTGACACTGGTACAGGTTAGTCTGTAGACCCGAGATCGTCATAGAGTCTTGTATGATTCCCGCCGTGCATTGATTTCCACCTTACCACGTCCAAGAGGGCGTGCAAAACGGTGGCTTTTGGGTATAGTCCCGAATCACATGGAGGCAATGAGCGATAGGAGGGGTTTCGTCTCTCCCGATATAGGGAGTTGATGTTGTGCTGTGTTCGATTGGCTACAACTGGAAGTCCCTGGCCAGGGTTGATATGGAGTGCTACTGGTAAGTGTTATCAGTAGTTTCTCGACCCGTTATGAGCCTCACATCGACACGACTTATCGGTTACTGGGGTCTGAAGTTTACCACCCCTAGACTGGATATGCGACATATCAGACGAAGAGACCGGACTGTACGGGAGTGTTACCGATTGGATTCACAGGAGAATTTACAGGCTTGCTTGTTGATCTTCTGATCGTTCAATACCTGGGTGGCTGTTACGTTTAGCTGACCGCTTGTAGCTTGTGGGTGTTTGATATGATCATCGCCTACTGCCGGCGTATTGACGATTCTTTAGAGTCCTACACAGAGGTTTCCTGGCTCAAGAAAAACGGAGTAGGAGCACATATGTGATATGTGCGGGACCGAGAATAATACGATATGAGATACCGTATTCTATTCTCGTGATATGAGATATCGGCCGGGTATATGTGATATAGCCGGGTTATCGGATCAAGTGTTGATTCGATGAATTGCCGCATGTTATATTAGTCGGTTATATATATTATAGCCGGGTTATCGGATCAAGTGCCGATTCGATAATTTAATGTATAATTATATATGTGATATATTACATTACGTTAACTAATATAAGCTCGCTTTATTGATTCATTTTCTCACGGGATAATACATTGATGTATATGCGATATATGTTAATTGTATTATTTTCTTTTGTTACATTATATATTATATATGTGATATATAATGTTGTAACATGTTAGGGTTACAAATGCAACAAGGTTGATGAGTTTAAACCATGATTAGGGTTAGCATTTGGGTTAGCTATTTGCATGAGCTTTCATGAAGCTTCATGAACATTTGACTTAGTCTTTCATCTTTGTTCTTTTGTGTAGATATTAGTTAACCCAACCCAAACCCTTAACCTATGGTTTATTCTCTACAAGGGTTCAGCCACCCATTCTTAACCCATGGTTGTATTTGTAACCACAACAATAATTTATTATTCATCACAAAAGGAATTAGCTTCATATTCTTCTTCTTCTTCCTTGAGCTCTTGAAAAAGCTTCACTAGTTTTTGGTTTTGTGATGATTTTGAGTGAGAAATAGAAAACAAAAGAGAGCAAAATTCCTACTTCATCATCCTCATCTATTCTAGCCACTTAGATTAGGGTGTTCACTTCTCTAATAAGTTGATTGGTGAAGTGTTATTTTGGGTTTGAGATTCTTCAAGGTAGATCATCTTAGATCATGAAGACTACAAGCAAGGTGTCTCATTTATCTCATGGAGCCACTCGAGAGTTGGAGTTCATGTTGATCGCAGCGAAGGGACCTCAACACGGAGCTTATGAAGCAAAGGAACGGACTACAAAGGTTGTAATCCCTATCTTTTTTCTTCTATGTATATGATACATTTTTGTTACCCTAGAAATTCTAGCAAAATTCATGGTTAGTTAGCTTTGCACCTCTCTATTTTTTAAAATGGCATGAGTGATGCTACCAAACACTAGAATAGGTGCAAGGGTAACCCAACAGTGGTATCAGAGCCAAACTAGAATTCTAGATACGGTGTTATAACAACTACGAAAACGAAATCCACTTCGAAATACAGTATTTAGAAACCCTATTCTTGCTCTCTGGAAATTTTGTAAAAAGTCCTTTAAAAATTTTTCAAACGACTGCAGAATGATATTTGGACAATTCTAAGAACTTGGGTGAAATACGGAGGCAGGAGCTTGGTTTTCAACCGGCCACCAAAGGCAAAATTCCATCCAGGCCGGCCGTGGGGACTCCTCTGCCCCCCGTATTCCTCATGTGCTCTTTTGTGTTCAATTTGGGTTTCCTGGTATTGTTTATTTAGCCCAATTTGCATGTGATGATCTGTTTGACCTGGGGCTAATTCGTAGTGCTTCGTAGTCGTATAATTTAACACTGTATTGGTAATCTTGACTATTTTTAGCAGTTCGATCAAACATCGCACAACACATTTTGTACCCCGATGAAATTTCCAAGTGTTGTAATTTTTCGAAGTTGATTGTACTCGTTAAATCGTGCAAGTACCGCTATGGACCCCCTAGAAGACTATAATAAGCTTAACTCGATTCTATGCCCACGGAAACGCGTTCGAACCTTCGAGTTTGCCGTAGTTCCGTGGTGTCATAGGTGAGGCGTTGGTTAACTCCTTCTACGGCTGGACCATAGACACCGTGGCACGATTTTTGAGTGTTTTGACCTTGCTCAAGTGTTGAGCTTATGGGGGTAATTTATGAGTGTATGTTAATTCGATCGAAATGTTAAATATCGTCATGATATTCTGTGATTGTGATACAATATATGGAATTCAAATAGTTACGCATGAAATCCGCAATATGTGATATTTCCGGTTTACGATGTATAAGGTGTTGGATTCCAAATGTTGTAGTTTTACACTTTATTTTTTGCGACCGTAAGTGTAGTGTGTGGGGTATTACCGGCTTCGTTTCTATACATCAACGACAATCGGGATACGCATACTTGCTTACATTGATGATATGAGATATTATGTGTTGTTGTGATATGTTATATTGGATCGTCGTGTTCTGAATAGCCGAGGGTTTTATGTGAGATGAGGGTTTTTATTTTCATTCATGTAAAATTCATTGTATGTAATATTCTTTTATTGGGGCACTTCCAGGTTGAGGTTGTTGTCGCCGTTGTATATTATTTACTTTTCCGCATTAGGATAGACCGAAGGCGGAGAGCACAAGTAGCCGGGTTCTAGGGTCCAGTGGGAGGCCATCTCAAGGAGTCGAGACTGGGTCTCCTAACCCTAGAATTGACAGCGTTACTTGCCGCTCTCGTAGGGGTCTATGGATGTGGGTTTGGCTATTCATCATGACCGTAGAATCCGTGTTTTATACAGGCTCGCAATAAAACACGGACCTCCTAGTATATCCAATATTTCATATGTTTCTTCTGCTGCTGATATATAGTGATGTGATCATATTATATGCGTGAGACAAATGCTTTATTATTATATATGAGATATATAGTAGACATTGCTTATGTTTTACACCCGTGCTAGTCCCGTCCCGGTATGCCGTTAGTTAAGTAACCTAACGGTGCATAACGGAACATTATGGCGAATGCGGATGACATAAGCGTACGTTGTATTTTTGTTTCTTCTGTGATGCTTAGGAAGCATAAATGATGGGATTTATTAATGAGGTTAATAAAAGAAAAGAAACCTAAAAGATGTTGTAGAATCAAATTTTCAAAAAGGGTAGCTACAATTTTTGCTTTGCACCGTGGTATATGCTATATACCCTGCACCTTATTCGATGAGGAAAGAGCCGAGATCCCTTCACCAGGAGTGACCTCTTTAGCAAAACTGGCAGATGCTACAAACTCAAGGTTTAGTTTTTGATTGCTTCTATAGTTATTGCTTTGAACGGCGGTATTTGTGAAATATCCTGCACCTTATTCGATAAGGAAAGAGCCAAGATCCCTTCACAGGGAGTGACCTCTTTAGCGAAACTAGAAAAGCCTCAAAAACACTCCTTTTCAAAATCACTTGTTTCTACAACGATATCAAGTTCATTACACTCATAGTTTTCTGAAAAACCTACGTAGCCCTCCGTCATTTCAGATAAGTATTATTTAGTATTCGTGCTATGGTAGTTTGGGCTTCGTCAAGGCGTAGTGTATGGTAGCAGATTGGTACTTATCTGTAGCATTAGATGTGATTGGATCAGGGTATTCGTACGGCGTAGTTTGGCCTCCGTCAAGGGTCGTGCGGCTGGGTCTAATTCAATCAGGAAATGAACGAGTTGAACTTGACTAGCGTCCTATGGGTAGTTTGGCCTCCGTCAAGGTCATAGGACGCTAGGGGTAAAAGAATTATTGGGAATTTCAAGTGTTGAAATTTGCAATGAGATTGCATACCTCCTATGAGATAGTTGGATCCCGATACCCACTGCGAGTAAGAGTAACTCCTGAGAGAGTTTTACACAGGATAATTAGCTGATCAAGTAGGTGACAAGAAAGGTGTTTACGGGGTTATGCCTCTGGGAAAACGAGGTTTATTCTAATTAGGTCCGTGCTTTCGGGGAACCTCCTTCAAAGTATCAACACTGGCCTGGCTGAAAGATTGGCGAACTTGTAAAGTGTAATTAATCCCGGCTAGTCTTACCTTTTAGGGTTTGAAGGAAGATTTGATAAAAACAGTGGGAGCCATCCTGATTAGATAAGATAATAACCAATCTAATCTTGCAAGAGCATACGCTAAAGTATTTTCTTCTCTCTCTCTCCAGGTAGCGACCATATCAGGCCTTAATCAAGATAATAACATGGATGTATTGACCGAACCCGCTTATTATACTGAGCAGGGGAACGTTGGTCCCGTTCTTTCTTATAATTGTTATAAGACAGATTAGGAATTAGGAGAATATCCAGATTCTCACGCCACCCAAACGAAGAATAAGCATGTTGATGCATCTTTTTCGGGTGTGTTAGTTATCGAGAACTGTTTCTCAGTTCACTCTACGTCCTGGGTATTAGATACCGAATCGGGATCCCATATATGTAATATGTTACATGGGCTGCGTAAAGGTAGGGAACTGGGAGAGGGTGATCATTCTGTAAGAGTAAGGAATGGTGCAAATGTTGCAGCCAAAGCAGTTGGTGAATATCACCTTGTGTTACCAAATGGTTATACATTGATTCTGAACGAATGCTATTACATTCCAACCCTGATATGCAATCTTATATTAGTTTCTTTATTGAGTAAAGAGGGATATAATTTTGTAGTACAGGATAATGTTATGAACATCTTCCTGAATCAAAAGTTGATTGGATCAGGCTCGTTAAATAATGGCATATACGTTCTTAATCAAACTACGGTACTTAATGTGCAAAACACACACAAGAGGAAGAGTTCAGAAATGAACGAATTCTTCTTATGGCATTATAGACTATGTCATATCAATGCGACACGGCTAGCTAAGTTACATAAGGATGGATATTTGAATCCGTTCGAATTTTCATCTTATGATACTTGCCAGTCATGTCTCAAAGGTAAAATGACCAAAACTCCGTTTAGTGGACACGGAGAAAGAGCTACGAAACTCTTGGGACTGATACATAGTGATGTATGTGGTCCCATGTGTAAACATGCCAGGAACGGTTCTTCATACTTCATTACATTCACTGACGATCTCTCAAGATACGGACATGTGTTCCTATTGAAACACAAGTCTGAAGCTTTTGAGAAATTCAGAGAATATAAGAACGAAGTAGAGAACCAAACGGGCAAAAGTATTAAGATCCTTCGATCTAATCGAGGAGGAGAATACTTGAGCAATGAGTTCCTGGACTATCTAAAAGAGAATGGGATTCTCTCTCAGCTTACTCCACCATATACACCACAGCACAATGGTGTATCGGAGCGGAGGAATCACACCCTATTAGATATGGTGCACTCTATGATGAGCACTGCCGAGTTACCTATTTCCTTCTGGGGGTATGCGCTTGAGACAACAGCATATCTATTGAATAGAGTTCCCACCAAATCAGTGCTTACCACTCCATATGAGATATGGAATGGGAAGAGGTCATGTCTACATTTTATTCAGATATGGGGTTGTCCGGCCTATGTGAAAACACAAACTCCGGACAAGCTCGAAGCAAGGTCTGTCCTGTGCAAGTTTATTGGATATCGCAAACATTCGCGAGGGTATATCTTCTACCGCTCCGAGGAACAAAAGGTATTTGTTTCTCGACATGCCACCTTTTTAGAAAAGGGATTTCTTATGAAAGAAATTAGTGGCGAAGAGGTAGAACTAGAGGAAGTTCCAGCAACACAAACTACGACAGAAGATTTGGTGGAACCAGAGAATTCAGTAGTTCCCGATGAACCCCAGCCTCTCCGCCGATCTAGTAGTGTTTTTCATCCACCTGAGAGATACTACGGTTTTCTCATTGACGGTGGAAGCAAGGATTGCATCATGGAAGATGATGACCCGACTAGCTTCGAGCAGGCCATCACGAGTGGTGACTCTGTGATATGGCTGGATGCAATGCGATCTGAGATGGAATCCATGTACACCAACAAAGTATGCACTTTGGAAGTTTCTCCTGAAGGGGTAAAACCCATTGGGAGCAAATGGATCTTTAAGAAGAAACTTGGTATAGATGGAAAAGTTGAGACTTTTAAAGCTAGACTTGTTGCAAAGGGTTTTCGTTAACGACCAGGTGTGGATTATGACGAAACCTTTTCTCCAGTGGCTATGCTTAAATCCATCCGGATCTTACTTGCCATTGCTGCATACCATGACTACGAAATCTGGCAAATGGATGTTAAGACCGCCTTTCTAAATGGTGATTTAGAGGAGTGCGTGTACATGACTCAGCCAGAGGGCTTCGTAGATAGTGGGAGCAGCAGAAAGGTGTGCAAGCTGCTTAAATCCATCTACGGGTTAAAACAGGCATCGCGGAGTTGGAACATCTGCTTTGATGTTGTAGTCAAAGAGTTTGACTTCATCAAAAACATAGATGAACCTTGTATCTATAAGAAGGTTGCAGAGAGTAAGGTTGTCTTCCTCGTATTGTACGTGGATGACATACTCTTGATAGGAAATAATGTTCCTATGCTGCATTCGGTCAAGCTCTTCTTATCACATAGATTCGCAATGAAAGATCTAGGTGATGCCTCCTGCATTTTGGGAATTAAGATCTATAGAGATAGATCTAAATGGATACTGGGATTGTCCTAATCCAGGTACATTGACACCGTACTAAAGAGATTTGTATGGAAGAATCCAAGCGTGGTAACCAACCCACGATCTATGGACTCACTCTCTTCAAAGAGATGTCTCCTAAGACTGATTTGGAGAGAGCTCGCATGCAAGGGATACTCTATACTTCGGCAGTAAGCTCTATCATGTACGCGATGCTATGTACCAGACCCGATGTAGCATACTCACTAAGTGTAGTGAGTAGGTATCAAGCAGATCCAGGAGGGAATCACTGGACAGCTGTGAAGAACATTCTCAAGTACTTAAGAAGGACTAAAGAGATGTTCTTGGTGTATGGTAACGGAGAACTCCAGGTGGAGTCCTTTACCGATTCAAGCTTCCAAAGTGATAAGGACGACTCTAAGTCACACTCGGGTTTTGTCTTTACCCTAAATGAAGGGGCGGTTTGTTGGAAGAGTTCCAAGCAAAAAACCGTGGCAGACTCGACGATGGAGGCTGAATACATCGCTGCCAATGACGCCGCCAAAGAGGCTGTCTGGATGAAGAAGTTCATCACTGAACTTGGTGTGGTTCCGTTCATTGAGCATCCAACCTTTGTATTGTGATAACAATGGAGCTGTGGCTTTGGACAAGGAACCCAGGTCCCATCAGAAGTCCAGACATATTCTAAGGCGGTATCACCTGATCCGGGAGATAGTTGATCGCCGCGAGATCGAGGTCAAGAGAGTTGACACGAAGGACAACACTGCGGATCCACTAACGAAGGCCATTCCCCAGATACAATTTGAGAGACTTTTCGGGATGTTGGGTATGGGATACTACAACAGCTGGCCTTAGTGCAAGTGAGAGATTGTTAGTTATATATATTCCCTAGAGACCATTGTTGTACATATGATGTATATTATAGTGGATGCTTGGATATATATAGAGAGGACTTTCTTGCTCGACATGATAGTATGCTATTTGGTTTCACTTTGTCTTAACATGTTGACTTGTATTGTTTTACTGTCTTGCTCTCACATGTTGATAAAGACCTTAGGATATGTACTTGACTACGAGGACTATGATGAGATCATACCGGTGGGGCCATGGTAGTCAACGAGTACATTCTATAACCGTTCCTAGTCGAGGGAGTATCGAGACAGGGCATCGATACTCCAGAGTAGACTAGCGTATACGCATCTTGACCCATATGATGGGCGATGGGTGATCCCATATCCATCGGTGTTTGATATCAAAGATGGTGTGCGGGTGCTTAGTGGAGACTGAGTACACTGAACGGACTCACCGAGAACTCCTATATGGTAGTATACCTATCATCAGATAGCAGTTCTCCGGTGACACTGGTACAGGTTAGTCTGTAGACCCGAGATCGTCATAGAGTCTTGTGTGATTCCCACTGTGCTTTGATTTCCACCTTACCACGTCCAAAAGGGCGTGCAAAATGGTGGCTTTTGGGTACAGTCCCAAATCATATGGAGGCAATGAGCGATAGGAGTGGTTTCGTCTCTCCCGGTATGGGGAGTTGATATTGTGCTGTGTTCGATTGGTTATAACTGGAAGTCCCTGGCCAGGGCTGATATGGAGTGCTACTGGTAAGTATTATCAGTAGTTTCTCGACCCGTTATGAGCCTCACATCGACACGACTTATCGGTTACTGGGCTCTAACGTTTACCACCCCTAGACTGGATATGCGACATATCAGACGAAGAGACCGGACTGTACGGGAGTGTTACTGATTGGATTCACAGGAGAATGTACAGGCTTGCTTGTTGATCTTCTGATCACTCAATACCTGGGTGGCTGTTACGTCTAGCTGACCGCTTGCAGCTTGTTGGTGTTTGATATGATCATCACCTACTGCCGGCGTATTGACGATTCTTTAGAGTCCTACACAGAGGTTTCCTGGCTCAGGGAAAACGGAGTAGGAGCACATATGTGATATGTGCGGGACCGAGAATAATACGATATGAGATACCGTATTCTATTCTCGCGATATGAGATATCGGCCGGGTATATGTGATATAGCCGGTTTATCGGATCAAGTGTTGATTCGATGAATTGGTACATGTTATATTAGTCGGTTATATGTATTATAGACGGGTTATCGGATCAAGTGCTGATTCGATAATTTAATGTATAACTATATATGTGATATATTACATTACGTTAACTAATATAAGCTCTCTTTATTGATTCATTTTCTCACGGGATAATACATTGATGTATATGCGATATATGTTAATTGTATTATTTTCTTTTGTTACATTATATATTATATATGTGATATATAATGTTGTAACATGTTAGGGTTACAAATGCAACAAGGTTGATGAGTTTAAACCATGATTAGGGTTAGAATTTGGGTTAGCTATTTGCATGAGCTTTCATGAAGCTTCATGAACATTTGACTTAGTCTTTCATCTTTGTTCTTTTGTGTAGATATTAGTTAACCCAACCCAAACCCTTAAACTATGGTTTATTCTCTAAAAGGGTTAAGCCACTCATTATTAACCTATGATTGTATTTTTAACCACAACAATAATTCATTATTCATCACAAAAGGAATTAGCTTCATATTCTTCTTCTTCTTCCTTGAGCTCTTGAAAAAGCTTCACTAGCTTTTGGTTTTGTGATGATTTTGAGTGAGAAATAGCAAACAAAAAAAAGCAAAATTCCTACGTCATCATCCTTATCTATTCTAGCCACTTAGATTAGGGTGTTCATTTCTCTAATAAGTTGATTAGTGAAGTGTTAGCTTGGGTTTGAGATTCTTCAAGGTGGATCATCTTAGATCATGAAGACTACAAGCAAGGTGTTTCATTTACCTCATGGAGCCACTCGAGAGTCGAAGTTCATATTGATCGCAGCGAAGGGACCTCAACACGGAGCTTATGAAGCGAAGGAACGGACTACAAAGGTTGTAATCCCTATCTCTTTTCTTCTTTGTATGTGATACATTTTTGTTACCCTAGAAATTCTAGCAAGATTCATGGTTAGTTAGCTTTACACCTCTCTATTTTTTAAAATGGCATGAGTGATGCTGCCAAACACTAGAATAGGTGCAAGGGTAACCCAACAAAGGATACGAGTATGTTCACCAGTCAATTCCATTCATATACACCTTGTTTAACCTGATCTAACTCTTAGACTGAATATCCGTTTGACTTGACTTGAACTTTTACCAAACATATACCTCACACAACCTACTCATATTCACATATACCTCTGTCAACATATCTAATTTGTATATAACCTCATACCTTTATACCCATGTACATCATATTCATTATATTTATACACACATGTCTGTTTCTATACCATTACTTCCTTATGAGGCAATCCTACCCGAGTATAACTCGCTGACGGATCTTCCTTTTCTTCCTCTATCTTTGGAATGTCCGTCAGATGAGAATGAGTATTATGGCGAGGATCAAGGTGTGGAGCCAACTAATGAAGATTAGGCTAACTTGACGACGGAAGATTAGCTAAATTTAATTTTTTGTTGTTGCCCACATGTTTAGGGCTTTTGTTTCTCCTCGACGTAATTAAACTACTTAGTTTATTTTACTCTTTCTTTTGAGATGTAATAAATTTTGGTTAATGGAAATAAATGCCTTTCGCTTTTATTACTTTGATTTTGGTACACACCCTGCATGCTAGATATTCATACACTTAACGTAACTGTATTGAATAGACCAGCTTCAATACAGTTAGGTTGCGGACTTTGCCACTTCATCCTTCACCTTCTTTTGGGAAGCGGGGCGTAACAAAAATAAAAACCATATTCTGTAAAAGCAGAAGTCCTTGGATCAAACATCCAACGGTGGGTAAAATTCTCCAACTCAATTTTGAGTCCGATTAAATCAATTGGAATCTCTCAATGAGAGATTTTCTCAGAATTAAGTAACAAACTTGCCTCCACTATATAAAGGACCCGAGACTTCAAGTCTCATATAGAGAAAACCCCTCATAAGATTATGAAAAATACAGAAAGCTTCATAAAAAAATAGAGAATTCAACCCTCAGAGAGAAAGACTTCCCTTTCAAAAGAAACCTAGGTAAAAGAAATTCAGATATCAAAATATCTCTTTTTACATATTTTAAGGGTTTAACGCTTCTCAAAGAACTTAGTTCTTTCCCTGGATCAGAGATCCACAAGACAAGTCTCCCACAAGTTGAGAATTTAATTCTCATCTGGAGAATCTTGTTCTTGAGAATCAAAAATTCAGAAAAGAATTAAGTCTAAAAGAAAAAAAAAAGGAAAAATAACCTATAAAAGAACTTAGTTCTTAAAGAAAAAACCTGATCCCAGATCTTCAAAAAACGAAGCTCTTGGTGATCATTAATGGTCAAAATGCCATTAACAGAGATTTAATATCTAAAAAAAGGAAAAAAGACTAGCGTCTCACATGGGCGCCCTCCTTTTTAACAGCGCCTAGCGCCTCACGTGAAAAACACGCAGGCGCCCAAAATAAAAGGCCAGCGCCTCACGTGTAACACACCTGGACGCTGAATAAAAGTGCTCAACACTCTCTATGCAGCTGAAAAAAGCTAAGTGCTTAGCACTGATTGGGCAGCGCCCAGCGCCGCACGTGCTCCTTTCATGGACGCCATACAAAAAGTGCTGAGCACTTCATATACAGCCGAAACGGCTGAGTGCTTAGCACTGATTGGGCAGCGTCCAGCGCCGCACGTGCACCTCACGTGGACGCCATATAAAAAGTGCTTAGTACTTCACATTTAGTCAAAATGACTAAAAGTGTTCAACATTTATTGGGTAGCGCCCATAACTGAATGCTTCACATGACATACATGTGAGCGTCAGAGCTCAAATAAGTGCTTAGCACTTTTACATGAAAAGAAAAGGGCTGAACAAACAGAGCCCAAATAAGTGCTTAGCAGTTTTGAATAAAAAAAAGACTAAGTAGGGTAGGCCCAAATTGGCTAAGTCTCTGAAATTTTCTTGCAGCTGAGCTCAAATGCTCTTTTACTGGATCTTAGGAAAAAATGATCCTAGAATGTTGTTAAATTGATCTTAGTCTCAAATAAGACTAACGCATACTTAGCAAGAACAAACTGAGCCCAAGTGCTCACCTATAGATTTAAGTTGATCTTAATCTCAAACCAGATTAACGGTACTTAAATAAACCTAAGCCAAAATCTAAAATATACGGATTTTGACTGATCCATGCCCTACGGGCGACGGCATAAACTATTCTCCGTATACAATCCACGGCAACCAAAACAAAAAAAACACGACATGAAGTGAACTTCCGGAGCAGGAGAAAGTGGTTATCGCAATGCGGTGACGTAATTAACTGTAGGGGCTTGCGCCTGTAGGGAAGGACGTCCCCACAATAAAAAAAACCCTCAAAAAATGAGGGGGAATTTGATAAAGTCTGCTACAACGGTTGCGTCTGTCCAAACCTCCGATATATGGTGCCATAAATCAACTTGGTATCTTCGGAGAGGTGGACGGATAAATCCAAATAGCATCTGCCCTCAGAATTAAGGCCAGACGTCCTAACGTCTTGGTCCGTCTTCCGGCGGAGAACAGATTCTGGCACGCCCGGTGGGACCTTTTCCTATTTTCACTCCACACTTCGTGTGTTGTATTTTGCGAACAAAATCGCGGTCCACTATGGTTGCCCTTGAATTTGAGATATTAAGATTTGCTGTCTTGCTCCTGTGTAGAAAAAATCAATGGCTTCCAACAGCACAACATGCAACAGCAACACTTGCTTCACCCCAGCTGGAGGAGTGACCTACGGGCCCAACGCGGCCTCTATCTTTTCAATGCCGATAGGGCAAGTAACGCAAGCCACTACTGGATTGTTCTTCGGGACCATGTTCCTGTTCCTCTCTGAACGCGGAGACGCGTCCGCGCAGGTCCGTCTTGCCTGAATTCGGGGCAGATACTAATTGGTGCTATCCGTCCACCTCTCCGAAGATGCCAAATTGATTTATGACACTATGTATCGAAGGTTTAAACGGATGCGGCCGATGCAGCAGACTTCGTCAGATTCCCCCCATTGAGGGGTTTTTGATTGTGGGGACGCTCTTCTCTGCAGGCGCAAGCCTCTGCAGTTAATTACGCTACCGCATCGCGGTAACCACTTTCTCCTTCTTCAGATGGTCACTTCATGTCGTGTGTGTTTGTTTTGTTTTTGGTTACCCGTGGATTATATACGGAGACTAATTTATGTTGTCGCCCATAGGGCGTGGATTAGTCCAAATCCGTATCTTCTTAGATTTGGGTTTGGGGGTTGGGTTTAAGGATACGTTAGTCTCATTTGAGACTAAGACCAACTTAAACGTACGTTAAGGATACGTTAGTCTAATTTTATACTAAGATCAACTTAACGGGATCGTTTAGATCCAACAAGAGAGCATTTAGGCTCTATTGTTTAGTTAGGGACATTGCGGTCGATTAGTTTAAGGACATCACTGTCCAATGTTAGTTTAAGGACATCACGGTCCGAGGTTAAGGACATCATAGTCCGTGGGTTTAAAGGGACCTCACAGTCCGAGATTAAGGACATCATAGTCCATGAGTTTAAGGACCCCACAGTCCAGTTTAAAGACGTCATAGTCTATGAAATGTATGGTTGTCAGGACCCGTCGCCTCTCTGAAGACGTTGAAGGATTACAACGACATATATCAGAGGGGTTCAGAGATGTACCCTTGAACCAATTTTGGTTGGTAGATCTGTTGTCCAATTGGGACTAAGATCTGTTAAAAGATTAATGAGCAATATGGGCTCAATTAATCTGAGTTGAGGACTTATGGCCAATCTTGGGCTAAGTCCAATCAAGTTAAAATGTTTAACATTTATTTTAGGCTGTTGAGCATTTATTTGGGCTTGGCCCCTTTTAACAATGCTGAGCGTTGATTTAAGTTTTGACAGTATTTCTGTCTTTTATTGAATGTTGAGCATTCATTATAGCTTTAGGCTTATTAAAGAATAATTTATGTTCTATCAGCGCACACGTGAGGAGCACGTGTTGCGCTTGGCACTTTGCGCCAGTCAAAGGGCGCAGTGCGCTTCTGCCGAGTAGCACACATGTGAGAGACACGTGGTGCGCTTGGCGCTAAGCGCCAGATAATGAGCGCATTGTGCTAATTTATGAGCGCATTGCGCTATTAGTTCAGTGGCGCACACATAAGTGACACGTGGTGCGGTTGGCGCTGAGCGCCAGTCCATCAGCGCAGTGCGCTAGTTCAAGAGCGCAAAGCGCTAACTGTTGAGTGGCGCACTCGTGAGTGACACGTGGTGCACTTGACGCTGAGCGCCAGTCCAAGAGCACAGAAGCACATTTGATCAAATTTATGATCTGGGAAATAAATTCTCCCATGGAAGAGACTTTGTCTCAAGATCCTAAGAACAAAAGTTCTTACTTTATAGGAGATGTTTTCAGTCTCTTATGTTGCTGAAAGGTTTTGCCTTTATGGATCTATGATCCTTAAGAGAATTGAATTATTCTCCCCCTTTAATTTATAATGAGATGTTCATGATCTCTTTTTGTGAAAGACAATTTTTCTTACAGATCTATGATCTGTGAGAAGAATTATGTTCTTCTTTTTGTTTTATGATGATATCTTTTGATCTCCATGCGAAAGACCTTGGTCTTTATATATCTATGATCTTTAAAGAAGTGAGTTCTTCTTTTTAATTATGAGATGATTTCATCTCTCTGTTCTTTTACCTTGAAGAAAAGAAGTTCTTCTATTGAGAGCTTAGCTCTTCTTTCTGAGATTCTCTCGAAGCTTATAGGGGAGTTCCTCTCTATGCTTCTGTATCTTTTAGACTTGAAGTTTAGGGGCCTTTATATAGGGCAAGCTGATCAGTTCAATCAGTTAAGGAGATCTTTTCTCCAATTGATTTGGGGAATTTCCCATCGTTGGATCTTTGATCCAAGGGCTTCTGATTTACAGAAGGAAATCTTCTTGTTTTTAACAAGACTGGAAAATCTTTTCATACCGAATTTATTCTGTATTTTGGTGATTTTTGATCACCATTGGATCATTGATCCAACGGTGCTCTGATTTACAGAGCACAATTTTGTTGTTTGGAAAGATTTTGAGGAATCTTTCCTTAACAAAATTTAATTCTGATTAATTAATGATTTATCATTATTATTAGATCTTTGATCTGACGGTGGGGAGCTTTTAGTTCCAGCGCTAGTGCACCTGTGCTTTGCACGTGGTGTGCTGCTCAGAGCACAGCGCACTTGGCGCTAGCGCACACGTGCTTTGCACGTGGGCGCCGTTTCAGAGTCTTTGACTCTTAGTGATGGCATATTTTAATGCTAGCGCTTTTCACGCAGCGTTGCTTCATTTCAAATCTCGGAATTTAAACAGAGCTTTGCTCTGATTGGGGAAAAAAATGCCCCCCACCGTTGCGCTTACGTGGTCCACACACGAGTGCAACGGTGGCAGCATCTCCGCCGTTGGATCAACTTTTTGGGAGTTGAAATGGCTCTCAACGCCTATAAATAGGGCCTTTGACCCTCTGTGATGACCATTGTTCATCTTCTTTTTCGAGAATTATTTCTCCTTCGGAGCATTGCTCTCTTCCTTAAGAAATCTCTTAAGAATCAAAACTCTGTCAGATCCTTTCTTTTTGGTACGATTCGAATTTGTTATCAGAGTTTTGCTATATTTGGATCATGGATCCGAAAAAGAAAACCTTTTTAGGGTTTCTTTCGACCCATTGATGAAGAATTTTTGGAATCCACTTTACAGATCTTAAAGATTTCGAAGCTTTTACTTCTGTAGAAAGCTTTGCTTTCAGGGTTTCTTGATGGATCATTTCATCTTCTCTACAGAGCATTGCTCTTTAGTATTTTCGGGGAATTTTATTCCCCTATTAATCATGGCAGTTGTCATTTCAGCTGAAGGGCATTGCTCTCAAGGGAGATTTGCTCCTTAGCTTGAGAGGCTTAAATGGGAGTCTTTTGAGGGTTTTCTTCCTTAATCGCACAAATTTAAATTCGTTTGTCACTTAACCGAACTTTTCTTCCCAAGAACTTGTTTAAATCCCAATGTCTGATTTTCCTCATTACCAATCTTTCAATGATGTTTCTTTTCAGGCACTATGGCTGTTCATTTATATAGTCTGAACGAGTTTATCTCTTATGAGGATATTCGCGTACAGGGCCATTGCCAGAACCAAGAGTTTACAGATGTCCAATGTGTGGAGATTATGGCTCGTCTGTATGCACACAACGGTCGACTGCTTCCTCGTCGCTCCGCTCTCTTGAAAATCGTAGTGGGAGCAATTTGGGAAGCACTTCCTGGGTTTTATGAAGCCATGCCGCTGGATGCGCTGGATGATGCTGAAGACAAGGTGCACTCGGTGTACCTGTCGGGCTTGATCTTGAAGAAGCGTCGAGATAACCTCATTGATGTCCTGCATCAAACTTTCTAACAGACGACGATAATCGCTTCTTATCAAAGGGAGGAGGGCATTGGCGAGGATCTCGACACCCGCGATCGAGAGAGGATGCATACGAGAATGGTCAGAAAGGCCAGAAAGATTCTAGACGGCCTGAATTTCGAATTCCTCAATCCATGCCCTGGATCTGAGGTTTTACCATTGTAAACATCTCGATGCCTCTTTTGTTTATTGTCTTTATCGATGTAAGAATTTTCCGAAGTATGAATGACAAATCTTTCGCTTCCTTTCCTTTATTTTCTGCTTTGTTGTTGGCATATTAATTTAGTGAACGTAGCCTGTAGATGATAGAGAACATTCCGTCTTGAATTTTTTGAGAGGTAGTGATGGCTTAGGAAGCAGGTTCAGATCCGCCGCCTAAGACATTTCAACTTTATGAGCCATGAGGGTCTCATAAAGACTTTTCTCCCTACGAGTCAAGAGGATCTCGCAGGTGTATTTTCTCCTTAGGAATCGTGAGGATTCCTAAGTGTGTTTTCTCTTATAAGTCGTAAGGATCTTACAAGAGAGTTTTCTTCCTTATGAGTCGAGAGGACCCGTAAGTGATTGATGGGGTTGACATTAACCGCATTCCACGGAGTCAGGGGTTGCTTCTGGGCGTTTCCCACGGGGTCAAGATTGACTTTTAGCCGTGTTCCACGGGGCCAGGATTTTCTCTGGATGCTTCCCACGGGGTCAGGATTGACATAAGCCGTGTTCCACTATACCAGGATTTGCTCTGGATGCTTCCCACGGGGTCAAGATTGATATAGCCGTGTTCCGCAAGGAACAGGTTCCACTCTGGACGCTTCCCACGGGATCAAGATTGACATTAGCCGTGTTCCGCAAGGACCAGGATCCGCTCTAGACGCTTCCCACGGGGTCAGGATTGACATTATTCGTGTTCCACTAGACCAGGATTTGCTCTGGACGCTTCCCAAGGGGTCATGATTGACATAACCGTGTTCCGCAAGGACCAGGTTCCGCTCTGGACGCTTCCCACGGGGTCAGGATTGACATTAGTTGTGTTCCATGAGACCAGGATTTGCTTTGGATGCTTCCCACGGGGTCAGGATTGACATAGGCCGTGTTCCACGAGACCAGGATTTGCTCTGGACGCTTCCCACGGGGTCAGGATTGACATTAGCCGTGTTCCACAAGGACCAGGATCCGCTCTGGACGCTTCCCACGGGGTCAGGATTGACATAGCCGTGTTCCACTAGACCAGGATTTGCTCTGGATGCTTCCCATGGGGTCAGGATTCACATAGCCGTGTTCCGCAAGGACCAGGTTCCGCTATGGACGCTTCTCACGGGGTCAGGATTGACATTAGCCGTGTTCCGCAAGGACCAGGATCCGCTCTGGATGCTTCTCACGGGGTCAGGATTGACATTAGTCGTGTTCCACTATACCAGGATTTGCTCTGGACGCTTCCCTCGGGGTCAGGATTGACATAAGCTGTGTTCCGCAAGGACCAGGATCCGCTCTGGACGCTTCACATGGGTCAGGATTGACATAGCCATGTTCTACTATACCAGGATTTGCTCTGGATGATTCCCACGGGGTCAGAATTGACATAAGCCATGTTCCGTAAGGACCAGGATCCGCTCTGGACGCTTCCCACGGGGTCAGGATTGACATAGCCATGTTCCACTAGACCAGGATTTGCTCTGGACGCTTCCCACGGGGCCAGGATTGACATAGCCATGTTCCGCAAGGACCAGGTTCCGCTCTGGACGCTTCCCACGGGGTCAGTATTGACATTAGCCGTGTTCCACAAGGACCAGGATCCGCTCTGGACGCTTCCCACGGGGTCAGGATTGACATTAGCCGTGTTCCACAAGACCAGGATTTGCTCTGGATGCTTCCCACGGGGTCAGGATTGACATAGCCGTGTTCCGCAAGGGCCAGGTTCCGTTCTGGACGCTTCCCACGGGGTCAGGATTGACATTAGCCGTGTTCCGCAAGGACCAGGATCAGCTCTGGATGCTTCCCACGGGGTGAGGATTGACATTAGCCGTGTTCTACTATACCAGGATTTGCTCTGGACGCTTCCCAAGGGATCGGGATTGACATAAGTCGTGTTCCGCAAGGACCAGGATCCGCTCTGGACGCTTCCCATGGGGTCAGGATTGACATGGCCGTGTTCCACTAGACCAGGATTTGGTCTGGACGTTTCCCACGGGGTCAGGATTGACATGGCCGTGTTCCGCAAGGACCAGGTTCCGCTCTGGACGCTTCCCACGGGGTCAGTATTGACATTAGCCGTGTTCCACAAGGACCAGGATCCGCTGTGGACGCTTCCCACGGGGTCAGGATTGACATTAGCCGTGTTCCACTAGACCAGGATTTGCTCTGGACGCTTCCCACGAGGTCAGGATTGACATAAGCCGTGTTCCGCAAGACCAGGAAGGGTTGACTTTATCCGCATTTCACGGAGTCAGGGGTTGACTCTCAGTTTTCTGTGCACCGCCGAGTCATGGAACTGGGAATTTCCACGGTTCCGCTTTGCTGATGTTGCGTCAGTTGTAATGTGACGTGTAACACCCTAGTTCATTTATACCAATTCCAGTTTAAGTATTTACTTATTTATGGTAGTTTCTTGGTTTACTGTGTTTTGGGTGCGAATAGTATTTTGACATTTGTATTTGCATTTTACCCGACCCGCTTGCTTGAAACCTGTCATGATTCATGTTTATGATTTATCCTGACCTGTTACATGGATTCATGCATTTTCATTTTTTACTGCATGCTGGCATTTTATCCGGCATCTGCATTTTTTTTAATATAACATTTAAAGTCATGTAAAATATTTTTAAAAAATCTAGCATGGCCTGTGTTCCCCTCCGAATGGCGGCGACGACGTGAGGACGTCTTGTCTGAGATTCGGGGCAGATGCTATATGGTTTTATCCGTCCACCTCTCCGAAGATGCCAAGTTGATTTATGGCACCGTGTATCGGAGGTTTAGACGGATGCGGCCGATGTAGCAGACTTCGTCAGATTCCCCCTCGCTTGAGGGGTTTTTGATTGTGGGGACGCTCTTCCCTGCAGGCGCAAGCCCCTGCAGTTAATTACGCTACCGCATCGCGGTAACAACTTTCTCCTTCTCCAGAATTTCACTTCGTGTCGTGGGTGTTTGTTTTGTTTGTGGTTGCCCGTGGATTGTATACGGAGACTGAGTAATGCCGTCGCCCGTAGGACGTGGATTAGTCCAAATCCGTATTTACTTAGATTTGGGTTTGGTGTTTTTAGTTTAAGGATACGTTAACCGTATTGAGGCTAAGATCAACTTAAACGTTCGTTAAGGATACGTTAGTCTGATTTGAGACTAAGATCAACTTAACGTGGTGATCCATTAATATATGGCCGTCGGGACTCGTCACCTCTCTGACGTCGTTGAAGGATTACAACGATAGGTGCCAGAGGAGTTAGGAGATGTACCCTTGAACCAAAGTTGATTTGGAGTTTTATAGTCCATTTGAATGTTTAAGGATACGTTAGCCGTGTTTGGGGCTAAGATCAACTTAAACGGGATCGCTTAGATCCGGCAAAAGAGCATTTGGAGGCTCTATTATTCCAGTTTAGGGACGTGGCGGTCCATCGCCAGTTTAGGGACGTAGTGGTCCATTATTAGTTTAAGGACGTTTTGGTCCGATATTAGTTTAAGGACGTTTCGGTCCGATATTAGTTTAAGGACGTTTCGGTCCACGAGTTTAAGGACCCCGCAGTCCATATTGTTGTGTGGTCGTCGGGACCCGTCACCTCTCTGACGTCGTTGAAGGATTACAACGATAGGTGTCAGAGGAGTTCGGAGATGTACCCTCGAACCGGTCGTAAATTGATTTAGGGAGCAGCCGTGCTCAGTCAATTTAATTTGAGGACTTACGGCCACGATTGGGCTAAGTCCAATTGAAAAATGTTCAACACTTTTATTTGTTTTTGGCCTGTAATAGAGCTTGGCCCATTTTTAAATAATGCATTGCATTATTTTCTATTTTTGGTTGGGCTCTGACCATAAAGGATGCAGAGCATCAATTTTACCTGGGCTCTGCACATTTATTGCTTTGCAATTTAATTTGGCCTGTTAGGTCTTTTTAACTTGGGCCTGGCCCTTTAGCAAAAGAAATGCATTGCATTTTCAGGCGCTTTGCGCCAATCAAAGAGCGCAAGCGCTTGTGGTGACGACACGTGTCATGCAAGAGCAGTGCGCTGCGCTAGTGTGCTGCGCTTGCGCTGTTGACACGTGTCGCGCTCTGGTGAGTTGCGCCAATTTCAGAGAGCAAGGCTCTATCTTATAGCGCAGATGGTTCAGATGCTGATACGTGGCGCTCTCTGGTGGCTTGTGCCAACCCAAGAGCGCAACAGTGCAGATTTTCAAGTGCAGAGCACTATTAATTTGAGAATCTTTTAGGTTCAAGAACCAATGGTTCATTAAAGTAAGTGCAAAGCACTATTTGATTTCTTGATCTAATTTAGATCAAAGAAAAACAAGCTTTTTCTTATTTCAGAAACCAGAGGTTCATAAAAAGTGCAAAGCACTGTTTTTATTTTGTTTTTTATTAAAGATCATTGATCTTGTTTTTGGATCAATGATCTATCAGAAGAAATTCTTCTATCTAAAAGGACTTTTACCTTTCTTTTTTTTTTCTTGGAATTTCTTCAAAGTTCTCTCTGTTTAATTTCTCAAAGAATTTGATGCCTTTGATTTGAGGTCTAGGGGTCTTTATATAGTGCCCATAAATTAGTTAAATTTGTTAAAGAGAACTTTCTGAGTGATTTGGGGAATTTTCCCCACCGTTGGATCTTTGATCCAAGGGTTTCTGTTTTACAGAAGAAAATCTTCTTGTTTTAACAAGAACAGAAAGATTTCTTTAAAATCTTCATTCTGTTTGGCGCAAATTCCCCAGCACGTGACACGTGTCAAGCAGCGCACAGCGCAGCGCAACTGCGCTGACACGTGTCGCGCAGCGCACTTGCGCTGACACGTGTCAAGCAGCGCACAGCGCAGCGCAACTGCGCTAGCGCATCTGCGCAGACACGTGTCGCGCAGCGCAACTGCGCTAGCGCATCTGTGCTGACAAGTGTCGCGCAGCGCAGTGCTTGCGCAACTGAAGCGTTGCTTCCTTTTGTTTTTTAATAGAGCTTTGCTCTGATTGGGCGTGCCTTCTTGGGCGCTGCGCTGAAGTATCGGCGCCTGACACGTGGCGCGTTGCGCACAGCGCGAGGAATTTGAAGCGTTGCTTCATTTATTTTAACTTTAATTTTCACTTCGATTTTCAAAACAGAGCTTTGCTCTGATTGGGGGAAACAGAAGCGTTGTTTCGTCTCCCGCCTTGGAATTTGAACAGAGCTTTGCTCTGATTGGGGTAAACAAATGCCCCCCCCACCGTTGCGCTTACGTGGCCCCAAGCGTGAGCGCAGCGGTGGCAGAATTCCAACCGTTGCGCAACTCAGGAGTTGAAGCGGCGCCGAGCGCCTATAAATAGGACCCTTGGTCCTCAATAGATGGTCACCATCCTCAAGAATTTTCATTTCTCAGAACTTCAGAGCTTTGCTCTTGCTTTTAAGAACTTAAGAGTTAAACTCTAGAAAACTTTTTAGGTAAAATTAACTTAAATTAAATTAACTTAATTTTCAATAACAGAGCCTCGCTCTCATAGATCTTTGATCTAAAGAAAACCCATTTAGGGTTTTATTAATAGAGCTTTGCTCGCCTTAGATCATGATTTTTTTTCTTGGGACTTCTTAGCCCATGAATCAAAGCTCTGCTTTCTTGATACAAGTAGAATTTTAATCTTCTGTGAAGAACTCTTAAGAGTTTGATCATGAATAATGAAGATCAAAAATGCGGTTTTATCTTTGGTGGATTTTATCATCTTTTCATAGCAAGGCTCTCAGTGTTTTCGGGGAATTTCTTTAAATTCCTCTCATTACTGAATTTGATAGGTGTCACTCCTGTTTGCAGAGCATTTCTCTCGAAGAGTTTAACTCCCTGTGCCTATTTTTAATAAGAATTCACTTACTCAGTCTGTCTGCTAATTCTGTTAAATTTCTCTTGCAGGAGCAATGGACGCCCACATGTATGATCTTGACGAGATCATCTCTTATTGTGACATCCGCCGACTCGGCCGCTCTCAAAATCGAGAATTCACAAATGCGGAGTGTGCCGAGATCATGAGCCGCTTCGACGCATATAATGGTCAACTGCTTCCCCGACGTTCCTCCCTCCTGAAGATTATCATGGGAGACATCTGGGAAGCGCTTCCCCTATTCTGTTCCGGTGTGCCGCTTAGGGCGTTGGATGCCGCCGAGGGTAAGGTGCATTCGGTGTACCTGATGAACTTAATCTCGAAGAGACGTCGAGACAATCTTGTCGATCTCTTGCACCAGGCCTTTCAACAGTCCGCCATACTCGCTGCTTATTGGAGGGTGGAAGACATCAGGGGGGACCCTGAGGCTTATGCTCGCGAAAGAAAGCACACCAGGATGGTCTGCGAGGCTTGGAAAGTCATAGATAGGGTCACTTTCGAATTCCTCAATCCATGTCCCGGATTCGAAGTTATACCTTTGTAATCATTTTAATAACTGTAGGAACCTCTTTTTATGATATGAATAGAAAATTTCCATTTCAGCTTGTCTTATTCCTCGTTCTGAATCTTTTGCACATGCATGGATGAGTGTGTCCTGAATGCTTGATCCAATGCTAATCAGATGTTCTTTCTGTCACTCTCTTTTTTGCTATTATTATCAGCGTGTTGTCTTGGTGAACATAATTGACAGATAATAAAGCAAGCGTCTTGATTTCCTCAAAAAATAGCGATGGCTTAGGCCGCAGGTTCAGATCTGCCGCCTAAGACTTTTCAACTCTATGAGCCGTGAGGGTCTCATAGGGACTTTTCTCCCTACGAATCGAGAGGATCTCGTAGGTGGGTTTTCTCCTTAGGAATCGTGAGGATTCCTAAGTGTGTTTTCCCTTATAAGTCGTAAGGATCCTATAAGAGAATTTTTCCCTCTTACGAGTCGAGAGGGCGCGTAAGCGGTTGTTTCCCTCCTTGTCGAAACTCGACTTTGGAGAGTGAGACCCGTGAATAGTATGCAAGAGACCGTTTTAGACCGACTTGCAGGGTCCCATTGTTCAGGAAGCAAGTTTTTTAATGCCTGCTGCCTGAGACTTCATCTTGCAAGTTGAGACGAATCGGGAATTTCCCGCGGAGACACTGGTTTCTCTGCGAGCCGACGCGAATCAGGAGGCTCTCGTCAAGGACGCTGGTTTCCCTGAGTTGAGGTATTCTCCAGAGATTATTTGTTTCCCTGGTGTTGAAACGAATCGAGAATTTCCCACGGAGACACTGGTTGCTCTGTGAGTCGAAACGAATCAGGAGACTCTTATCAAGGATGTTTGTTTCCCTGAGTTGAGGTATTTGCCAGAGATTATTTGTTTCCCTGGTGTTGAAACGAATCAAGAATTTCCCACGGAGACACTGGTTGCTCTGCGAGTCGACGCGGATCAGGAGGCTCTCGTCAAGGATTGTTTGTTTCCCTGAGTTGAGGTATTTGCCAAGGATTATTTGTTTCCCTGGTGTTGAAACGAGTCGAGAATTTCCCATGGAGGCACTGGTTGCTCTGCGAGTCGACGCGGATCAGGAGGCTCTCGTCAAGGATTGTTTGTTTCCCTGAGTTGAGGTATTTGCCAAGGATTATTTGTTTCCCTGGAGTTGAAACGAGTCGAGAATTTCCCAAGGAGGCACTGGTTGCTCTGCGAGTCGACGCGGATCAGGAGGCTCTCGTCAAGGATTGTTTGTTTCCCTGAGTTAAGGTATTTGCCAAGGATTATTTATTTCCTTGGTGTTGAAACGAGTCGAGAATTTCCCACGGAGGCACTGGTTGCTCTGCGAGTCGACGCGGATCAGGAGGCTCTCGTCAAGGAATGTTTGTTTCCCTGAGTTGAGGTATTTGCCAAGGATTATTTGTTTCCCTGGTGTTGAAACGAGTTGAGAATTTCCCACGGAGGCACTGGTTGCTCTGCGAGTCGACGCGGATCAGGAGGCTCTCGTCAAGGATTGTTTGTTTCCCTGAGTTGAGGTATTTGCCAAGGATTATTTGTTTCCCTGGTGTTGAAACGAGTCGAGAATTTCCCACGGAGGCACTGGTTGCTCTGCCAGTCGACGCGGATCAGGAGGCTCTCGTTAAGGATTGTTTGTTTCCCTGAGTTGAGGTATTTGCCAAGGATTATTTGTTTCCCTGGTGTTGAAACGAGTCGAGAATTTCCCACGGAGGCACTGGTTGCTCTGCGAGTCGACGCGGATCAGGAGGCTCTCGTCAAGGATTGTTTGTTTCCCTGAGTTGAGGTATTTGCCAAGGATTATTTGTTTCCCTGGAGTTGAAACGAGTCGAGAATTTCCTACGGAGGCACTGGTTGCTCTGCGAGTCGACGCGGATCAGGAGGCTCTCGTCAAGGATTGTTTGTTTCCTTGAGATGATGTATTTGCCAAGGATTATTTGTTTCCCTGGTGTTGAAACGAGTCGAGAATTTCCCACGGAGGCACTGGTTGCTCTGCGAGTCGACGCGGATCAGGAGGCTCTCGTCAAGGATTGTTTGTTTCCCTGAGTTGAGGTATTTGCCAAGGATTATTTGTTTCCCTGGAGTTGAAACGAATCGAGAATTTCCTACGGAGGCACTGGTTTCTCTGCGAGTCGATGCGAATCAGGAGGCTCTCATCAAGGATTGTTTGTTTCCCTGAGTTGAGGTATTTGCCAAGGATTATTTGTTTCCCTGGTGTTGAAACGAATCGAGAATTTCCCACGGAGACACTGGTTTCTCTGCGAGTCGACGCGAATCAGGAGGCTCTCCTCAAGGATTGTTTGTTTCCCTGAGTTGAGGTATTTGCCAAGGATTATTTGTTTCCCTGGAGTTGAAACGAGTCGAGAATTTCCCACGGAGGCACTGGTTGCTCTGCGAGTCGACGCGGATCAGGAGGCTCTCGTCAAGGATGTTTATTTCCATGAGTTGAGGTATTTTGCCGAAGACACTGGCTTCTTCGGGGTTGGGATGAACCGTCAAGATTTGGCTTCGTTTTCTAGCGAAGCCTGTAGGGAAAGTATGGTTCCCTCTCTGTTTGCGCCCTTGGATTGTATACAGGGATCGATGCGATCTCAACTGTAGGGCCCAAGTTTTATCATTTCTTTTTTTTTTGTTTTATTTCTGCGATGCTCTATCATTTCAGCTTTTATATCGCGAAGGTCGCGATTGCCCAATCATTTCGGCTATTTTTCGCGGTGCCCAATCATTTCGGCTGTTTATTTTGTTTTTACTCGCTGCTTTTTTTTGCGAGTTGCCCAATCATTTCGGCTATTTTGTATGCATACGTTTTTACTTACTGCTTTTTATTGCAAGTTGCCCTGGCTATTTCGTATGCATGTGAGGCCTACCGGCTTCTCACCGTAAACCTGAAATTAGACACCGAGTTCGGCATCACCACCGCTACAACTGGGATATTGCCAGGAGCAAATCATCATTTGTCTCCGTCGATGTTGAACAAAGGTGGCTTAGCGAACAGGGTTAAGGTCCTGTCGACTAAGGCTTTTAATTTTATGAGCCGTAAGGGTCTCACGAAGGTATTTCTCCCTACAAGTCGTGAGGATCTTGAAGGTGTATTTTCTCCTTAGGAATCGTAAGGATTCCTAAGTGTATGTTCCTCTGTAAGTCGTAAGGATCCTACAAGAGGGTTTTTTCCTTGTAAGTCGAGAGGACCTATAAGGGTTGTTCATCATGCGCACATATCCCCAATCACGGATGAAATTTGGTTAGGGAAATGTTTATTCGCGCCCGTGGATTGTATACAAGGGCCAGTATTGAGCCACTTGTAGGGCAATATCGGAAGTTGTGGGGATTGCTTAAGCACAGGTTTAGGTCTCTGTAACTTAAGACTTTCAAATCTTATGAGCCGTGAGGGTCCCATAAGAGTGTTCTCCTTATGAGTCGTGAGGATCTCGTAAGTGTATTTTCTCCTTAGGAATCGTGAGGATCCCTAAGTGTGTTGCTCCCTTGTGAGTCGTAAGGATCTCACGCAGATGGTTTCTCCTTACAAGGTCGAGATGATTTTGTAAGTGTCCTTTAACGAGGTTGCACCCTTTCGGGTTTTCACAAACACTCGCCGGTAGTCCTGCTGTTTTTACTCACGGAGCCCTTTCGGGTTTTCATCCGTGCCCATTTTGCTTATGGACATACCCCTTTTTTTTATTCTTTTTATTTTTATTTACTACTTTTTTTTTATGAGGTCGCGCCCTTTCGGGTTTTCACAAACACTCGCCGGTAGCCCTGCTGTTTTTACTCACGGAGCCCTTTCGGGTTTTCATCCGTGCCCTTTTTTGCTTATGGGCATACCGTTTATATTTATTATATTTTTCTTCTTTTTTTTTATCTCGTCAGCTTACAGATGCTGCGGTATTAGTTTAAGGACGTTTCGGTTCGCTATTAGTTTAAGGACATTTCGGTCCGTCATGAAGAAGGCTGGCTACTGCTTATAAAGCTTGAGCTTAGGAAGATAGCGAGCGGACATAGTCGTCGTCATCTATCATCGACCTAGGCTGTAGCTCATTAAGCGTAGTATTTCTTTAGGAAGCGGCCATTTATTGGTCTGAAAGGCCTTTCACCGTGCATATCCATGAGCAGATAGGCTCCACCCTGGTAGACCTTGTCTATGATGTACGGGCCTTCATAGTTCGGCTCGAATTTTCCCCGCTTGGCGCGATTGGGGATCATAAGCCTTTTGACCACTAGCACGAGTTCCCCTTGGCGGAATGTCCTCGGCCGGGTCTATCTTTCATATGAGCACGTCATCTTTGCTTTATAAGCTTCCAGATTTTGTTGCGCTATGAGCCGTGTTTCTTCAAGGGCATCAAGCTCTTCAAGCCGAAGGTGAGCGTTTTTTTCGTTCGTCAGCTCGTAGTGGACTGCCACTCGCAGAGAGGGTAACTCTATCTCGAGGGGGAGTACTGCTTCCGTACCGAATACCAACGCGTACGGCGTTGTGTTTGTGGCCATCTTGAACGTAGTTCGATGTGCCCAGAGAGCTTCTTGCAGTCTCTCGTGCCGGTCCTTCTTATTTCAGGACACCGTTTTCTTCATGATCTTTGTTAAGGTCTTGTTGAAGGCCTCAGCTAGACCATTAGCTCACGGATTATAAACCGAGGAATATCTCCAGTCTATATTGTGTTGTTGCGCGAAGCGACTAATCTTGTGGCTTTTGTAAGCTGGCCCGTTATCAGAGATAATCCGTCTCGGCGTTCCAAACCGGTATATGATGTGCGTTTTGAAGAAGTGGAGGATATTCTCCGTCTTCACTTCTCTCAACGGCACTGCTTCTCCCCATTTAGAGAAGTAATCAGTTGTCGCCGGGATGAAGCGATGTCCACTAGACGATACTGGTTCGATGGGGCCGACTATGTCAGTTCCCCACATTTCGAATGGCCAGCTAGCCACTGTTGGATGGAGTGGATTTGGATGCTGGTGGATGAAATCCCCATGGATTTGGCACGAGTGGCATTGCTTCGCATATTCGAGGCAATCCTGAATCATCGTGGGCCAGTAGTAGCCCATCCGTTTGATTTTCAATTTCATCTTCGGGCCCGTTTGGTGAAAACCACAGAGTCCGTCATGAACTTCCTGAACGACTCTTTCCGCTTCATCAGGACCTAGGCATCTCAGCCACAGAGAATCGAATGACCTCTTGTACAGAGTATCATTGACGAAGGCGAAAGACAGAGCTCGTTTCATGAGCTGATGTCTTATGGACGCTTCTTCGGGCATTCGGTGGGACTTAAAGTAGTCAATGAAGACTTCCCTCCAATCTTCAGCCTTCTCCCGGTCTTTTATTTGCAAGGTCGTCTGTTCAGTCGCTCCCTTCTCTTCGGATGATTCCGGAGATATTTCTGCTGGGGCAAGCACCCGACAGCTTTGTACCACGATTCTTACGTCATCGAGGTTCTCGTCAGCCAGCTCTTTAGCAAACTTGGCCAACGCGTCTGCTTTGCTGTTTTCCGCGCGCGGTATGCTTTCCAAAGTATAGGAGGGAATTTGGGTCAACAATTGTTGCACCTTTTCACCGTACTTCACCAACTCCGGTTTGCACGTTTGGTAGTCACCGTTTACTTGACTAACGACCAGTTGAGAATCTCCGTATATGAGGAGGTTTTCAATTCCCATGTCAATGGCGATCTCGAGGCCTGCTATCAAAACTTCGTATTCGGCTTCGTTATTTGTCCTCGGCTCTGTTAAGGAGAAAGCGAAGCGCATTATCCCTCCTTGTGGAGTCACGAAGATGAGGCCAACCCCCGATTTGATTATAGGGGTACTTTGTTTGCGTTTTTTCATGGAAGATGCTCCATCGAAATAAAGCTCCCATTGGGTATCAACACCGTCGATCGCATCAAACGCATGTTCGTCTGGCAAATCGCAATTCAGAGGAGAATCGACAGGTATTGGGTGCTCAGCAAGGAAGTCGGCGATGGCCTGGCCTTTCACTGCCTTGAGAGCTTGATACGTTATCGAGAACTCCATCAAGAGCAGAGCCCATTTAGTGAGTCGACCTGTCAATATGGCCTTCGACATCAAATATTTAAGGGGATCCACCTTTGAAATGAGACGGACTTCATGCGCCAATGCATAGTGCCTGAGCTTTGTTATCGCGAAGATCAACGCCAGGCAATGTTTTTTAATGGGGAAGTAGTTTCTTTCTGCCCCCAGTAGAACTCGACTTAAGTAATAAAGAGCTCTCTCCTTCCCTTGATCGTTCTCTTGTGCCCATAATGCGCCTAAAGAACCTTCGAGGGCGGTTGTATAAAGAATGAGAGGCTTTCCCTTAACCGGAGCAGCCAGCACTGGCGGGTTCTGCAGGTACTGTTTAATCTCGTCCAGCGCGCCCTGGCATTTTTGATCCCAGGCGAATGGAGTTCCCTTCTTCATCAGGTGACTGTAAGGACGACACTTGCCCGAAAGGTTAGCTATAAATCTCCGTATATATGCGAGCTTCCCTTGGAGATACCGCAGCAGTTTGAGAGTCCTTGGCGGAGGCATTTCCATGATCGCCTTGATCTTTGACGGATCTATCTCGATACCTCAGTGTCGGACGATGAATCCCAGGAATTTTCCCGAAGAAACTCCGAATGCACACTTGAGAGGGTTCATCTTCAAGTTGTATTGTCGAAGGCGTCGAAATACAATCTTTAGATGCTCGAGATGTTCCTCGTATGATTTGCTTTTAACCACGAGATCGTCGATATAACATTCGACGATTTTGTGTATAAGGTCATCAAAGATCTGCGTCATGGCCTTTTGATAGGTGGCAGCGGCATTCTTTAAACCGAAGGGCATCACCTTGTAGCAGAATATACCCAAAGGAGTCCTGAAGGCGGTGTGCTTCTGATCTTCGGGATGCATCTTTATCTGGTTATACCATGACGAGCCGTCCATAAAGGAGAAAACCTCATGAGTGGACGTATTGTCTATCATCAGTTCGGTGACTGGCACTGGGAAATCATCCTTCGGGCAGGCTCTATTGAGATCCCGGAAGTCTACGCATATGCGCACTGTCCCATTTTTCTTCATCACCGGGACGATGTTGGCGATCCATTCAGGATATTGAACTTCCTGGATAAAGCCAGAGTCAATCAGCTTCTTGACCTCGGCGTTGATACTCATCTCAAGCTCGAGCCGCATTCTTCTCGGTGCTTGTTTGACCGGCTTGGCGCTCGGGGATATTGCCAATTTGTGCACAGCAATTTCTGGATCTAGTCCTGGCATCTCGGAATAGTTCCATGCGAAGCAATCTTTGTGCTGTACAAGGACGTCTTTTAACGAAGCCACCTTCTCTTCAGACAGCAGCTCACTAATGAATGTCGGTCGCGGGTCATTCGCCGTCCCCAACTCAATTTTCTTGAGGTTATCCGCCGTGGTATAGATTCCATCTTCCAGCTCTTTCGGCGTTGGTGGAAATTCTGAGATCACCTCATCGTTGCTGTTTTCGAAGCACCAAGGAAGACTGTCCATGTTCTTGGGCTCTTCTTTTAATATTGTTATCATGTGAGAAGTGCGAATCCACTTCCAATCCCAATGTGGAGTTGGTTCTGTTCTTGTGGCTTCGGGTTCGTGCTTCTGTGGCGGCGCTACCCTCCAGTTGTCAGACAGAGCGAATTTGCCAAGTTGATACTGATCTTCCACCCAATTCTTGAAGGTGAAGCAATCTTCAAGAGGATGCCCCATTACTCGATGGTAAGAGCAATAGTTTGGGTCAGAGACTTTGCCTGCTTGTTCGGGGTTTTTGGACTCCGGCAGTGTAAGCATTTGATGTTTTAGAGCAAGATCAAGTATCTTCTTCGTCTTGTCCCGAGGAAACGAGTACGCTAGACCCATTTTCTTCATGAGGGATAGATCAATAACGCTCGACTCCTGTTTGCATGGCTTTTTAGCCCTGCTTTGTTGCTGTTGAGCGCTTTTTTGTCCTTTTGACTTATTTCTGCCTCTGCGTCGAGCCTTTTTTATAACAGGTTGACAGGGGGCGGCACTTTCATCTTTCACGGTCTGTTGAAGGAGACATTGCGTTTTGGTTTTCTCGTAGATGGACATTTCGCGGTTGTGATCATCTCGGAGACATTGCGTTACGGCTTTCTCGTAGATGGCCATTTCGCGGTTGTGATCATCTCGGACTTTTTGACCAGCTTCCCTTATAAGCCTGTCCATTTGTTCTTCAAACGACGGACTGGGCACTTTTGCATCAGGAACTTTTACTGGTTCAGGATTAGTGTCCTCCCGTTGAGCATCTTCTTCTTCATTGAAGTCGTGCACGACGTAACAGTCGCGGAGCAGCTCTCGTTTCTTGGAGCGAATGTATCCGAGCCCGATCGTCTCCATCCTCCCATTAGGCAGCTTGTGCTGAGTTCCGGGAACGTTCCAGACCTTGTCATAGAATTTAGCATTTCTAACGGTCTGTTGGAAGGGTATTCCTTGGCGCTTCAACAGTCTCTTCAAGCCTTCTGTATAATATCTGGGTAGACGGATGGGTTGAAGCCTGTCCAGCGTAGGATCCGCGCCATGCCAGATTTCTTTCTCCACTCGGGTTTCTTCAGAGCGGTAGAATAGAATTTCTTTTTCGTTTTCTCGCCTGGGAGGGACATAGAACGTTTGCAGCTCTTCTACATTGTAAATATCAAGTGCATCCAGTTCTTTATGGTGTTTAAGCGGCACCATGGCGACTTGTAGACTTTGTTCTTCGTTAGCGGACATTCATATTGAAGGCCGAGCAGAGAATATAGTATGGACTTCATCTTCCGAGTCACTACCAAAGATCAACGTAGGAGCGGATGGTCCTGGATTTTTGTGTTGGGGTGGACCCGAATAAACTATCTCCTCCTCTTCTTTGAAGACGTAGCAATCCTCGATCGGATGACCCAGTACTCGATGATAAGGACAGTAGTTGGGCTCATTGACATCACTTGGTTGCGACGGACGTTTTGGATCCGGCAGATTTATGAGTCGGTTGCGCAACGCCAGCTCGAATAACCTTCTCGTTTTATCTCGGGGAAACGAGTAAGGACGTCCCATCCTCTCCTCAAGGGCTACGTACGGGCGCATATTATTTTGATGAACGACCGGCTTCGAGTTGTTCGGCTGTTGTTGAGCATTAGCGACAACGATCGCTTTCCCCTTTCCCTTCTCATTTCGGGAGTCCGGCTTTGGAAGAGGAGGTTTATGGCCCATTTGATCCATTTGCGCCAGCTTTTCGATTAGTGCCTGGAAATTGGTCAGCTTGAAGAACATCATAAATTACGAGATGGTTACTTGCGGATCAAGGGTTCCCACAAACATACCCACTGCAGGAGCTTCTTCTATGCGCTGCTCGCATTTTGACCATAAATTCCGCCACCGTATAGCATATTGGAGCCATGTCTCGCCCGGCTTCACCCTGGCATTAATCAATGCCGTTATCGGGGTACGCTCGCTGGCACTCCCGAAACGTTGGGTAAACAGCAGTTCCATTTCAGCAAAGGTCTTGATAGAGTCATTCGGGAGCTCGGAATACCACTCGAACGCCATATCTGACAAGCTGCCAACGAACTGGCGGAGCAACAATTTATCATCACCACCAGTGTTGCCGCAAAGCGCCCTGAACTGGGCAACATGCTGGTGGGGATTTCCAATCCCCTTATACACATGGAATTTTGGTATCGTATAACCTGGCGGGTACTTGATCTGGTCGTACCAGCCCGGATATGGTCGCCCCGTTTTTACGACCTAACCCGCTGATTCAGTCGCTTGATAGACCCGGATCTGCTGAGCTATATATTCGTCCAGGTCGGCCTTAGAGATTGCCTCCTCCTTGGCTGTTGACAGTGCCGGTGGTGGAGGATTCGACGTTTCTCCCCTATCGTCTTCAAGGATGATCGGGGGATCTTCAGCAGGGGAATCTTGTTGAATCATCATACCCACCATGTCCTGGAACAGGAGGGCCATTTTCTTTATGCTGGCTGCTTGTTCCGCAGCTTCTTTATCCATCTTCTCCAATATGCGACGAAGGAACTCCGCGTCAGTTTCCTGTTCCTGACGTTCATCCGAGGACGTCTCAGGGGTTTCTTTTGGCCCAGTGAGTGCGGCCATTGCGTTCATCATCTCCTGGAGCTTTTGCTGTTGCTCTTGAGCCTTGGTCACTGACCGTGTAAGCGGTCTATGACCCGTGGATGCGCGGCTGTCCTCCTTTCCCGATGCCATGTATACTGTATGAACTATTATGCCCCCGGACTTAGGGCGTTTAGGTTCACCATCTTTGGCGTTTGCCGCAGGCGCGGGGGTTTTCTCCGGCCTTCTTCTTTTGTGGGCCGTCGAAGTTGAAGGGGCCGTTGCAGTGGGCACCCTAGTGATTGTTGTCCTCTGCTGTTTAATAGTGTAGCAGTTGCCCACTGCAACGGCCCCTTCAAAGCTGGAGAGTTCTGCTTTGTTTCCGGAACACCCCAGTCCTGCTTTGTTTCCGGAACTCTCTCCATAGGTGGAGGAGATCTTTTTAGTGTAGCAGTTGGAGAGTTCTTACGTACCCTCCTCAGCAGTTCAAAGCTGTTACCAGTTGGAACAGCAGCGTTGACTTCCACCACTGGAGCCGGTGGAGTTAGCCCTGAGGGGGAGTTGCCCCCTGCCTTCCTCACTCGTCGCCAATGGCGACGTCGAGCATGACGAGCCGCTGGGACTGACTCGGAGATAGAGACAGCTTCTTTTTGCCCCCTGTCTGAAAGAGGCGCCACTGGTGTTAACCTCTTAAAGACTGAGGTTGTCCTTTGAGGGATGATATTCAACCTGTTGAAGACAGATCCTCGAGCAGGGGAAGGAGTAGGAATAGTCAGTCTTAAAATGATTGACTCTTTGACAGGGGAAGCCACCTTGATGACTTCTGGAGCAGCGGCCGTTGCCCTCCTTGGGCCAGCCATTTTAGAGTTCATTGGCTTCTTGGCGGGCCCCTAAGAGTTCTGATCCAGCCTGGCAAAGACAGAGGCTGTTGGTTTGGTAGTGGGCGATCCGTTGACAGGGGCCGTCGTAGCAGTGGCCGGTCAAAGACCGACTTCTTGTTCGCTTCTGGTGCAGGCATTGGCATAGAGAAGCTTGCAGGTGGGATCATAGTCCCGAAAAACAGGCCGGTGGTGGCCTGGGTCACCTGTTCTACTGGAAGAGTGAGGAAGGAGGCCGCTTGAGGCCCATATGCTACACCTCCAGGTGAGGTGGAGCGTCCGTTGCAGTGGCACTTCGAGCAGTTCGTGCAGTTAGAGGCCATTGATGTTTGAGTTCTGCGCCAGGCAAAAGACCAAGTCTTAGTAACTTGAAATCCAAAGGCAACAGTTAGCAAACCGCGATTGGTTCGTGAAGACGACACATGAAGTGTGGAGTGGAAAGAGGAAAAGGTCCCACCGGGCGCGCCAGAATCTGTTCCCCTCCGAATGGCGGCGACGACGTGAGGACGTCTTGCCTGAGATTCATGGCAGATGCTATATGGTTTTATCCGTCCACCTCTCCGAAGATGCCAAGTTGATTTATGCCACCGTGTATCGGAGGTTTAGACGGATGCGGCCGATGTAGCAGACTTCGTCAGATTCCCCCTTGCTTGAGGGGTTTTTGATTGTGGGGACGCTCTTCCCTGCAGGCGCAAGCCCCTGCAGTTAATTACGCTACCGCATCGCGGTAACAACTTTCTCCTTCTCCAGAATTTCACTTCGTGTCGTGGGTGTTTGTTTTATTTGTGGTTGCCCGTGGATTGTATACGGAGACTGAGTAATGCCGTCGCCCGTAGGACGTGGATTAGTCCAAATCCGTATTTACTTAGATTTGGGTTTGGTGTTTTTAGTTTAAGGATACGTTAACCGTATTGAGGCTAAGATCAACTTAAACGTTCGTTAAGGATACGTTAGTCTGATTTGAGACTAAGATCAACTTAACGTGGTGATCCATTAATATATGGCCGTCGGGACTCGTCACCTCTCTGACGTCGTTGAAGGATTACAACGATAGGTGCCAGAGGAGTTAGGAGATGTACCCTTGAACCAAAGTTGATTTGGAGTTTTATAGTCCATTTGAATGTTTAAGGATACGTTAGCCGTGTTTGGGGCTAAGATCAACTTAAACGGGATCGCTTAGATCCGGCAAAAGAGCATTTGGAGGCTCTATTATTCCAGTTTAGGGACGTGGCGGTCCATCGCCAGTTTAGGGACGTAGTGGTCCATTATTAGTTTAAGGACGTTTCGGTCCGATATTAGTTTAAGGACGTTTCGGTCCACGAGTTTAAGGACCCCGCAGTCCATATTGTTGTGTGGTCGTCGGGACCCGTCACCTCTCTGACGTCGTTGAAGGATTACAACGATAGGTGTCAGAGGAGTTCGGAGATGTACCCTCGAACCGGTCGTAAATTGATTTAGGGAGCAGCCGTGCTCAGTCAATTTAATTTGAGGACTTACGGCCACGATTGGGCTAAGTCCAATTGAAAAATGTTCAACACTTTTATTTGTTTTTGGACTGTACTAGAGCTTGGCCCATTTTTAAATAATGCATTGCATTATTTTCTATTTTTGGTTGGGCTCTGTCCATAAAGGATGCAGAGCATCAATTTTACCTGGGCTCTGCCCATTTATTGCTTTGCAATTTAATTTGGCCTGTTAGGTCTTTTTAACTTGGGCCTGGCCCTTTATCAAAAGAAATGCATTGCATTTTCAGGCGCTTTGCGCCAATCAAAGAGCGCAAGCGCTTGTGGTGACGACACGTGTCATGCAAGCGCAGTGCGCTGCGCTAGTATGCTGCGCTTGCGCTGTTGACACGTGTCGCGCTCTGGTGAGTTGCGCCAATTTCAGAGAGCAAGGCTCTATCTTATAGCGCAGATGGTTCAGATGCTGACACGTGGCGCTCTTTGGTGGCTTGCGCCAACCCAAGAGCGCAACAGTGCAGATTTTCAAGTGCAGAGCACTATTAATTTGAGAATCTTTTAGATTCAAGAACCAATGGTTCATTAAAGGAAGTGCAAAGCACTATTTGATTTCTTGATCTAATTTAGATCAAAGAAAAACAAGCTTTTTCTTATTTCAGGAACCAGAGGTTCATAAAAAGTGCAAAGCACTGTTTTTATTTTGTTTTTTATTAAAGATCATTGATCTTGTTTTTGGATCAATGATCTATCAGAAGAAATTCTTCTATCTAAAAGGTCTTTTACCTTTCTTTTTTTTTCTTGGAATTTCTTCAGAGTTCTCTCTGTTTAATTTCTCAAAGAATGTTGATGTCTTTGATTTGAGGTCTAGGGGTCTTTATATAGTGCCCATAAATTAGTTAAATTTGTTAAAGAGATCTTTCTGAGTGATTTGGAGAATTTTCCCCACCGTTGGATCTTTGATCCAAGGGTTTCTGTTTTACAGAAGAAAATCTTCTTGTTTTAACAAGAACAGAAAGATTTCTTTAAAATCTTCATTCTGTTTGGCGCAAATGCCTCAGCGCGTGACCCGTGTCAAGCAGCGCACAGCGCAGCGCAACTGCGCTGACACGTGTCGCGCAGCGCAACTGCGCTAGCGCATCTGCGCTGACACGTGTCAAGCAGCGCACAGCGCAGCGTACCTGCGCTAGCGCATCTGCGCAGACAGGTGTCACGCAGCGCAGTGCTTGCGCAACTGAAGCGTTGCTTCCTTTTGTTTTTTAATAGAGCTTTGCTTTGATTGGGCGCGCCTTCTTGGGCGCTGCGCTGAAGTATCGGCGCCTGACACGTAGCGCGTTGCGCACAGAGCGAGGAATTTGAAGCGTTGCTTCATTTATTTTAACTTTAATTTTCACTTCGATTTTCAAAACAGAGCTTTGCTCTGATTGGGAGAAACAGAAGCGTTGCTTCGTCTCCCGCCTTGGAATTTGAACAGAGCTTTGCTCTGATTGGGGTAAACAGCCTGCATGATACCCCTGACCCTGTCATAACATCCGCGCATCTTGTTCTCATCCCGTTCAGTGAAACGGACTTATTTGGATGGCTACGCGCACGTACGTGCATCTGTTCTTGGGGGTATACATTTTCGTTACCCGGACATCCAATTTGAGTTTTGGTCGAGATGTATATTTTTTATATTTTTGAAACTGAATTTTAGACCCGACCCGGGCGTATTTTGGACTAAATTTGTATTTACCAGAAAATCCAATTTTATTTCATCTAATATCTTTATTAAAATTTAACAGTTTAAAATATTTCTAACTTACAAAATCTTTTTAAATTAAAATCTAAATCTTAATAACAACCCCTTTCTCTCTCTCTCTCTCTCCCTCTCCTCTGAATATATATATTTATATATATTTTATTTATTTATTTATTTTCTTTCCTTATTTAATACACAGCCTCTTCTTCTTCTTCTTTCTTTTCTTGATCTTGTTTCTTGATTCCGGTGATCACCGCCGGAGCTGTACTCGTCGCTGACGATCCGAGTGATCCAGTGAACGTACCTTGCCTGTGTGATCACCCCCTTTCCTTGCCTGGACCCGTCCCGCGTGCCGCGTGTGCGTTGCGACGATTTACCGATGTCGGACGTGCCGTGCGTATCCGTCGCGTGATTCGATCGAGGCAAGTTTACAACTTGCTACATGCTATGCTTTATGTAATTTATTTATATGTTTCCGTATTATCATCATCATCATCATCATCATCATACAGCTATGTCTATATAATTTATACGCCGTAGTTATTTAACGTTAATCGGTTTTATAATGTAAAATGTATGAAAGTTTACAACTTGCGACATGCTATAATTATATCTATAAAATTTATATCTTCGTAATATTTCTTATTATTATCTTTAATTAATTTATAATCTGCATTTTTATAATATTATACAAAATATAGTTTGAAAATATTATAGTTTACACATGAAACGTCGTTGCAAAGCGGATACGACAAATCTGAAATTTACTGTACACCTTACCTTATAAAATTCATTATAAATCATAGAAAAATCATTAGTATACGTTATTTAGTTTGTTACGAAGATAACTCAGAATACTATAACTCTATGAAATATTTACTTGCAAAATAAATTGTTTAAATAACGTAAAATGCAAATGAAAATATCTCTAAACTGCTGTCCAGGGCAGCAAAATTTCAACTTCGAATGTTCATAGCTTTTTGTAGGAACAACCTGAGGTACTTCAACTTATAAAAATGAAAACCTTATTGAATTATATTTGTTTTGGTATAAGACACGTCCCTTTTGAAGAACGTTTGTTATTTTTAAGCTATTTTACAAATCAGGGTGACGCTGAATTTCTGAACGGAACATTCTTCTGCATGGTTAATCAATACCACTTTTATAGTTATTAATCGGTTTGAATATGTTATCCATGTTAATATTATTATATAAATATCTATTTAATAAATAATAGTGCTTGTGTTTTAATATTCAGCAAATTTTACCGATTTACAGTTTTATAGTATCCGTCTATATCCGTATGGTTTATTACATATCTAGTTGCACGCCGAAACCATATTATTTCATTTTACTGTTACATTAGTATCCCATACTTGATCTTGTGCATCCTACATAGTCATGATGTAATCCCTGATAAATATTTGTACATCCATGCTTTATTTGTGCACCCGTACCTGTTACAGTTTTATTATGAGCATCCGTTTGATACATGTACACTACTTGACGTGACCTGATACACCACTACTTGATATGAATTGATACATGTACACAACCTGACATGACCTGATATATCACTACTTGACATGTTACCTGATCCTGTTTCTAATGCCGACAATCCTGACATGTTGTCCCGATGGACATATCCTGTTGTCTGTATAGACAAACATGTTCCTGCTTGATCCTGTGTTGGCATTAGCTTCAGATTTATCAATACCTGACTTGAACACATAGCTTGGGGGTATGGGGAAATCAAGAATGTAACCGAACGTAACTCAAAGGGCTATCATATTGTTTTCCGTTTTTCCGGGCGTTACGGAATACCTATTGTTTGCCGTTTTTCCGGGCATTACGGAATACCTATTGTTTGCCGTTTTTACGGGCGTTACGAAATACCAATTGTTTGCCGTTTTTCCGGGCGTTACGGAATAATCACCGATGGGTTACGATGAGGATTACATTAATTGATTTCGAAGACTTAGAATAGATAACCCAGTATCACAGTTTAGATTGATCACTGCACGTCACTTATACTAATATACTTCACTGTTATATATTCCTGTTGACCTGTTACTGTTCTTACTCGTGCCTGCATGTCCTGCTACCCCTTGATTATATTATTGTTGATATTATGACGCACTGATGTCTGGGTTTTGCATGGCCCAGATCCTCTACCCTTGTCACAGGCTGATCAGGAGTATTTCCGCCGTTAGGCCGAGCAGTGAGAATCCTGTTAGTATCCAGTTAGTATCCAATTTAGTTATGTTTACTTTCCAGATGTTATTGCTCATTGGATTTATCGCTTCCGCATATTATTTCTTGACTCGTTTATTCTGGCTCATGGACATGTACTAGATAGTTTATTTTATTTCTACTGTTCTTGATATCTTACAGACAGCCGTAATGTGACTGTGGAGCGATGTTTCCTAGCCACATGTAGAATGGTTGGCTCTGTCACGTGCCGATCTTAGCGCACTCTGGGAAGCGGGGCGTGACAGGGTTTTTTTGGTATCAGAACCATAAGATTTAGGTTAATCGGGTTTGATTCTTTTTGTAGTTGGGTATTGGACCCAATACACGAATCGGAAAACTCGTAATTAGGAACATGTCCTGCCACATTCTTATCGTGATTCTTGAATCATATCTTTCTCTTGACCCTTGTCTTGACGATATGCAAATAACTTTGCATCTCGGCTTGGAAACTTTGGTTCCCTATTGTTTCTCCATGTTCCTTTGATTCTGATACTAGGATTTGGGCGACTTGAACGGAGTTATGTGATTGTAACTATGAACTGCAGCATGGTTACAATGCGGTACTCTATTCAAGTAACTTGGAGTCCTGGTCTTGATTCATTTCCTTGTTCCATGGTCATTTTATTACCTTGGTTCTCTCAGTTTCATTGCTTACCAGTTCATGTTTAGCAGATCTCTTGGTGATCGATACCGGCAGTTATGACGTTGTCTTGGGAATGGACTTTCTCGGCACTTTCCACGCTCATATTGATTGTAGGGCAAAGAAAGTGATTTTCCAGATTCCAGGACATCCGGAGTTTGTTTTGCTGGAGGAAGCAGTTCTGTCAGGCCAGTCGAGTTTAGGGCTAGGCCGACAAGCAATGTTCTTTCGTCAATGGAAGTTGATAAGGAGGAAGCGCCAGCTGTAGTTCGATAATTTATGGACGTGTTCGAGGACATCTCGGGTTTACCGCCAAAACGATATGTGGAGTTCGCAATCGATCTTTTCCTTGGTGGAGCGCCCATCTCAAAGGCGTACTATCCAATGGCACCAGTGGAGTGGGAAGAAGTCAAGAAGCAAGTTACCGAATTGCTTGAGAAGGGTTGGATTCGTAGCAGCAATTCACCGTGGGGAGCTCCAGTTCTTCTAGTAAAGAAGAAAGATGGCACAAGGAGAATGTGCATCGATTATCGAGAATTAAACCGGGTGACTATTAAGAACAAGTATCCGATCCATCGCATTGGAGAAATTTTCGAGCAACTTAATGGCGCGAGGGTATTCTCAAACCTGGATTTGCGATCCGGATATCATCAGATCCGAGTTAAACCAGAGGATATTTGCAAGACTGCTTTCCGAACTCGATATGGACATTACGAGTATTTAGTGATGCCATTCGGAGTCACGAATGCACCGGCGATATTTATGGACTTGATGAACCGAATCTTTTCACCATTCTTGGACCAGTTTATAGTGGTGTTCATC
Organism: Agapanthus africanus; assembly: GCA_030015575.1. Classification (NCBI taxonomy): domain Eukaryota; kingdom Viridiplantae; phylum Streptophyta; class Magnoliopsida; order Asparagales; family Amaryllidaceae; genus Agapanthus; species Agapanthus africanus. The sequence goes on from JASDDO010000022.1 coordinate 15,977,753, forward strand.
GATGATATTCTGGTCTACTCGAGGAGCATTGAAGAGCATGCGGAACACTTGAAGATCGCACTGCAGACATTGAGGCAAGAAAGATTGTATGCAAAGATGAGCAAGTGCAAGTTTTGGCTTGAAGAAGTGAAGTTTTTAGGGCATGTCGTATCCGGAGATGGAATCGCCGTTGATCCCGAAAAGATTGCAGCAGTTCAAGATTGGCCGATTCAGAAGAACGTAGCAGAGATCAGAAGTCTTCTTGGACTTGCCGGATATTACAGAAAGTTCGTGGAGAATTTTGCTCGCTTAGATGAGCCTTTGACCAAGCTTACGCGCAAGGAAGTACCGTTCGTATGGACGGATAGATGTGCGCCAGCTTTCGAGGCGTTGAAGCAGAGGTTAATAACCGTTCCTATTTTGACCGTACCATACAGTTTCGGAGTATTGGTGATTCACAGCGACGCATCTGGGAAAGGTTTGGGATGTGGTTTGATGCAGCATGGGAAAGTTATAGCTTATGCATCACGGAAGTTGAAGACCCATGAGAAGAATTACCCAACTCATGATTTGGAGCTAGCAGCTGTGATTTTCGCTTTGAAGATTTGGAGACACTACTTATTGGGCGAAAGGGTCGAGGTATTCACCGATCACAAAAGCCTAAAGTATGTGTTCATGCAGAAAGAGCTTAACATGAGGCAGCGTAGATGGTTGGAGCTGATGGCTGACTACGATCTTGATCTTAAGTACTATCCGGGGAAAGTTAATATAGTGCCGGATACGCTTAGTCGGATGCCAGCAATTCTTATGTTGACTGCACAGAAGGAGCTTATCGAAGATTTTCAGAAACTCGAGTTGGAGATTGTGCTACCCCATTCTTCGGGACAGTTGATGCAGCTGCAAGTACAGTCGTCGTTGATCGATAATATTAAAACAGTGCATTCGCAGGACCCAAGATTGCAAACGTTTCGAGAACAGGTTGAAGCTGGACTTCTAACGGACTTATTGATTCATGAAGATGGTTCGTTGCGATATGGTAGCCGTTTGTGTGTGCCGAAATGGGACATTCGTAAAGAGGTTATGAAGGAGGCACCAGTTCCGCGTATTCCGTACATCCACAAGGCACGAAGATGTACTGCGATCTAAGACAACATTTCTGGTGGGAAGGCATGAAAAGTGAGATTGCTCGCTTTGTAGCGAAGTGCTTGGTGTGTCAGCAAGTTAAGGCTGAACATCAAAGTGTTGCTGGTTTATTGAAACCACTTCCGATTCCTCAATGGAAGTGGGAACATGTAACCATGGATTTCGTGACAGCTTTACCGCGGAGTCCAAAGGGCAACAATGCAGTTTGGGTGATTGTTGATCGATTGACCAAGGCAGCTCATTTCATACCATTTCGAGTTGGTCAATCAACGGAAGCGTTGGCAGAGCTGTACATACAGGAGATTGTGAGATTGCATGAGTACCTGAGAGCATCGTATCTGATCGTGACACCCGATTCTTATCGAACTTCTGGAGGAGTTTACAGGAAAGTTTGGGGACGCGATTGAATTTTAGCACAGCTTATCATCCTCAGACAGATGGCCAGTCGGAGAGAACGATCCAAACTCTTGAAGACAAGTTGAGAGCTTGCATGTTAGACTTCAAGGGTTTGTGGGAGGATCATCTGCACTTGGTGGAGTTTTCGTAGAATAACATTTTTCAGGCGATTATTCAGATGGCTCCATTCGAAGTATTGTATGGTCGCAAGTGTCGTTCACCTATTTGTTGGGACGATGTTGGAGAACGAAGATTGTTGGGACCGGATTTGATCGTGCAAACAGTTGAGAAAGTTAATACTATCCGAAATCACATGAAGGCGGCACAAGATCGGCAGAAGAGTTGGGCCGACACATCGAGAAGACCTCTAGAGTTTGCTGTTGGTGATCTTGTGTTCTTAAAGATATCACCGACTAGAGGAGTGATTCGTTTTGGGAGTCGAGGCAAGCTTAGTCCTCGATTCGTAGGGCCTTTCGAAATTTTGGAGCGTGTTGGAGAAGTGGCTTATCGATTAGTTTTACCACAATTTTTGGCGAATGTTCATGACGTGTTTCATGTATCTCAACTCCGTAAGTATGTTTGAGATGAAACACACGTGCTGGTTCATTCGGAGCTGACTGTAAGAGAGGAGTTGACCTTTGAGGAACGACCGATGATCGAAGAGAAAAAGTCCTTAAGAACAAGGTTATCCCTCTCACACTTGTTTCTTGGGGGAATCGCTCGCACAGAGAATCGACTTGGGAACGAGAAGATGAGATTCGACAGAAGTTTTCAGATCTTTTCCTGTAGTTTCATGATTGTTTATCTTTTCTTGTCTTGGGAATTTCGAGGACGAAATTCTTTTTGTAGTTGGGTATATTGTAACACCCTAGTTCATTTATACCAATTCCAGTTCAAGTATTTACTTATTTATGGTAGTTTCTTGGTTTACTGTGTTTTGGGTGCGAATAGTATTTTGACATTTGTATTTGTATTTTACCCGACCCGCTTGCTTGAAACCTGTCTTGATTCATGTTTATGATTTATCCTGACCTGTTACATGGATTCGTGCATTTTCATTTTTTATTGCATACTGGCATTTTATCCGGCATCTACATTTTCTTTAATATAACATTTAAAGTCAAATAAAATATTTTAAAAATATCTAGCATGGCCTGCATGATACCCCTGACCCTGTCGTAGCATCCGCGCATCTTGTTCTCGTCCCGTTCAGTGAAACGGATTTGTTTGGATGGTTACGCGCACGTACGTGCATCCGTTCTTGGGGGTATGCATTTTCGTTATCCGGACATCCAATTTGAGTTTTGGTCGACATGTATATTTTTTTATATTTTTGAAACTGAATTTTAGACCCGACCCGGGCGTATTTTGGACTAAATTTGTATTTACCAGAAATTCAATTTTATTTCATCTAATATCTTTATTAAAATTTAACAGTTTAAAATATTTCTAACTTAAAATATCTTTTTAAATTAAAATCTAAATCTTAATAACAACCCCTTTCTCTCTCTCTCTCCCTCTCCTCTACATATATATATTTATATATATTTTATTTATTTATTTATTTTCTTTCCTTATTTAATACACATCCTCTTCTTCTTCTTTCTTTTCTTGATCTTGTTTCTTGATTCCGGTGATCACCGCCGGAGCCGTACTCGTCGCTGACGATCCGAGTGATCCAGTGAACGTACCTTGCCTGTGTGATCACCCACTTGCCTTGCCTGGACCCGTCCCGCGTGCCGCGTGTGCGTTACGACGATTTACCGATGTCGGACGTGCCGTGCGTATCCGTCGCGTGATTCGATCGAGGCAAGTTTACAACTTGCTACATGCTATGCTTTATGTAATTTATTTATATGTTTCCGTATTATCATCATCATCATACAACTATGTCTATATAATTTATAAACCGTAGTTATTTAACGTTAATTGGTTTTATAATATAAAATGTATGAAAGTTTACAACTTGCGACATGCTATAATTATATCTATAAAATTTATATCGTCGTAATATTTCTTATTATTATCTTTAATTAATTTATAAGCTGCATTTTATAATATTATACAACATATAGATTGAAAATATTATAGTTTACACATGAAACGTCGTTGCAAAGCGGATACGACAAATCTGAAATTTACTGTACACCTTACCTTATAAAATTCATTATAAATCATAGAAAAATCATTATTATACGTTATTTAGTTCGTTACGAATCTAACTCAGAATACTATAACTCTATGAAATATTTACTTGCAAAATAAATTGTTTAAATAACGTAAAATGCAAATGAAAATATCTCTAAACTGCTGTCCAGGGAAATTCCAGCAGCAAAATTTCAATTTCGAATGTTCATAGCCTTTTGTAGGAACAACCTGAGATACTTCAACTTATAAAAATGAAAACCTTATTGAATTATCTTTGTTTTGGTATAAGACACGTCCCTTTTGAAGAACGTTTGTTATTTTTAAGCTATTTTACAAATCGGGGTGACGCTGAATTTCTGAACGGAACTTTCTTGTGCATGGTTAACCAATACCACTTTTATAGTTATTAATCGGTTTGAATATATTATCCATGTTAATATTATTATATAAATATCTATTTAATACATAATTGTGCTTGTGTTTTAATATTCAGCAAATTTTACCGATTTAAAGTTTTATAGTATCCGTCTATATCCGTACGGTTTATTACATATCTAGTTGCACGCCGAGACCATATTATTTCATTTTACTGTTACATTAGTATCCCATACTTGATCTTATGCATCCTACATAGTCATGATGTAATCCCTGATAAATATTTGTGCATCCATGCTTTATTTGTGCACCCGTACCTGTTACAGTTTTATTATGAGCATCCGTTTGATACATGTACACTACTTGACGTGACCTGATACACCACTACTTAACATGACTTGATACATGTAGACAACCTGACATGACTTGATATATCACTACTTGACATGTTACCTGATCCTGTTTCTAATGCCGACAATCCTGACATGTTGTCCCGATGGACATATCATGTTGTCTGTATAGACAAACCTGTTCCTCCTTGATCCTGTGTTGGCATTAGCTTCAGATTTATCAATATCTGACTTGAACACATAACTTGGGGGTATGGGGAAATCAAGAATGTTAAACTTTTCAACAAAGCTCGCATGTTGATAGAGGGAAGCTTCCACTTCGAGTGCACCCACCACACTCTACGCCTAACCGAACGTAACTCAAAGGGCTATCAAATTGTTTTCCGTTTTTCCGGGCGTTACGGAATACCTATTATTTGCCGTTTTTCCGGGCGTTACGGAATACCTATTGTTTGCCGTTTTTCCGGGCGTTACGGAATACCTATTGTTTGCCGTTTTTCAGGCGATACGGAATACCTATTGTTTGCCGTTTTTCCGGGCGTTACGGAATAATCACCGATGGGTTACGATGAGGATTACATTAATTGATTTCGAAGACTTAGAATAGATAACCCAATAGCACAGTTTAGATTGATCACTGCACGTGACTTATGCTGATATACTTCACTGTTATATATTCCTGTTGACTTGTTACTGTTCTTACTCGTGCCTGCATGTCCTGCTACCCCTTGATTATATTATTGTTGAAATTATGACGCACTGACGTCTGGGTTTTGCATGGCCCAGATCCTCTACCCTTGTCGCAGGCTGATCAGGAGTATTTCAGCCGTTAGGCCGAGCAGTGAGGATCCTGTTAGTATCCAGTTAGTATCCAGTTTAGTTATGTTTACTTTCCAGATGTTATTGCTCATTGGATTTATTGCCTCCGCATATTATTTCTTGACTCGTTTATTCTGGCTCATGGACATGTACTAGATAGTTTATTTTATTTCCACTGTTCTTGATATCTTATACACAGCCGTAATGTGACCGTGGAGGGATGTTTCCTAGCCACAGGTAGCATGGTTGGCTCTGTCACGTGCTGATCTTAGCGCACTCTGGGAAGCGGGGCGTGACAGGGTTTGTTTGGTATCAGAGCCATAGGATTTCGGTTAATCGGGTTTGATTCTTTTTATAGTTGGGTATTGGACCCAATACACGAATCGGAAAACTCGTAATTAGGAACATGTCCTGCCATATTGTTATCGTGATTCTTGAATCATATCTTTCTCTTGACCCTTGTCTTGACGATATGCAAATAACTTTGCATCTCGGCTTGGAAACTTTGGTTCCCTATTGTTTCTCCTTGTTCCTTTGATTCTGATACTAGGATTTGGGCGACTTGAACGGAGTTATGTGATTGTAACTATGAACTGCAGCATGGTTACAATGCGGTACTCTATTCAAGTAACTTGGAGTCCTGGTCTTGATTCATTTCCTTGTTCCATGGTCGTTTTATTACCTTGGTTCTCTCAGTTTCATTGCTTACCAGTTCATGTTTAGCAGATCTCTTGGTGATCGATACCGGCAGTTATGACATTGTCTTGGGAATGGACTTTCTCAGCATTTTCCACGCTCATATTGATTGTAGGGCAAAGAAAGTGATTTTCCAGATTCCAGGACATCCGGAGTTTGTTTTGCTGGAAGAAGCAATTCTGTCAGGCCAGTCGAGTTTAGGGCTAGGTCGACAAGCAATGTTCTTTCGTCAATGGAAGTTGATAAGGAGAAAGCGCCAGCTGTAGTTCGATAATTTATGGACGTGTTCGAGGACATCTCGGGTTTACCGCCACAACGATATGTGGAGTTCGCAATCGATCTTTTCCCTGGTGCAGCGCCCATCTCAAAGGCGTACTATCCAATGGCACCAGTGGAGTAGGAAGAAGTCAAGAAGCAGGTTACCGAATTGCTTGAGAAGGATTGGATTCGTAGCAGCAATTCACCTTGGGGAGCTCCAGTTCTTCTAGTAAAGAAGAAAGATGGCACAAAGAGAATATGCATTGATTATCGAGAATTAAACCGGGTGACTATTAAGAACAAGTACCCGATCCCTCGCATTGGTGAAATATTCGAGCAACTTAATGGCGTGAGGGTATTCTCAAAGCTGGATTTGCGATCCGGATATCATCAGGTCCGAGTTAAACCAGAGGATATTTGCAAGACTGCGTTCCGAACTCGGTATGGACATTACGAGTATTTAGTGATGCCATTCGGAGTCACGAATGCACCGGCGATATTTATGGACTTGATGAACCGTATCTCTTCACCATTCTTGGACCAGTTTATAGTGGTGTTCATCGATGATATTCTGGTCTACTCGATGAGCATTGAAGAGCATGCAGAACACTTGAAGATCGCACTGCAGATATTGAGGCAAGAAAGATTGTATGCAATGATGAGCAAGTGCGAGTTTTGGCTTGAAGAAGTGATGTTTTTGGGGCATGTCGTATCCGGAGATGGAATCGTCGTTGATCCCGAAAAGATTGCAGCAGTTCAAGATTGGCTGATTCCGAAGAACGTAGCAGAGATCAGAAGTGTTCTTGGACTTGCCGGATATTACAGAAGGTTCGTGGAGAATTTTGCTCGCTTAGATGAGCCTTTGACCAAGCTTACACGCAAGGAAGTACCGTTCGTATGGACGGATAGATGTGCGTCAGCTTTCGAGGCGTTGAAGCAGAGGTTGATAACCGTTCCTATTTTGACCGTACCAGACAGTTCCGGAGTATTGGTGATTCACAGCGACGCAACTGGGAAAGGTTTGGGATGTGTTTTGATGCAGCATGGGAAAGTTATTGCTTATGCATCACGGCAGTTGAAGACCCATGAGAAGAATTTCCCAACTCATGATTTGGAGCTAGCAGCTGTGATTTTCGCTTTGAAGATTTGGAGACACTACTTATTGGGCGAAAGGGTCGAAGTATTCACCGGTCACAAAAGCCTAAAGTATGTGTTCAGGCAGAAAGTGCTTAACATGAGGCAGCGTAGATGGTTGGAGCTGATGGCTGACTATGATCTTGATCTTAAGTGCCATCCGGGGAAAGTTAATATAGTGCAGGATGCGCTTAGTCGGATGCCAGCAATTCGGATGTTGACTGCACAGAAGGAGCTTATCGAAGATTTTCGGAAACTCGAGTTGGAGATTGTGCTACCACATTCTCCGGGACAGTTGATGCAGCTGCAAGTACAGTTGTCGTTGATCGATAATATTAAAGCAGCGTAGTCGCAGGACCCAAGATTGCATAGGTTTCGAGAACAGGTTGAAGCTGGACTTCTAACGGATTTGTTGATTCATGAAGATGGTTCGTTACGATATGGTAGCCGTTTGTGTGTGCCGAAAGGGGACATTCGTAAAGAGGTTATGAAGGAGGCACACAGTTCCGCGTATTCCGTACATCCACAAGGCACGAAGATATACTGCGTTCTAAGACAACATTTCTGGTGGGAAGGCATGAAAAGGGAGATTGCTCGCTTTGTAGCGAAGTGCTTGGTGTGTCAGTAAGTTAAGGATGAACATCAAAGTGTTGCTGGTTTATTGAAACCACTTCCGATTCCTCAATGGAAGTGGGAACATGTAACCATGGATTTCATGACAGCTTTACCGCGGAGTCCAAAGGGCAACAATGCAGTTTGGGTGATTGTTGATCGATTGACCAAGGCAGCTCATTTCATACCATTTCGAGTTGGTCAATCAACGGAAGCGTTGGCAGAACGGTACATGCAGGAGATTGTGAGATTGCATGAGTACCTGAGAGCATCGTATCTGATCGTGACACCCGATTCTTATCGCACTTCTGGAGGGAGTTTACAGGAAAGTTTGGGGACACGATTGAAGTTTAGCACAGCTTATCATCCTCAGACAGATGGCCAGTCGGAGAGAACGATCCAAACTCTTGAAGACATGTTGATAGCTTGCATGTTAGACTTCAAGGGTTCGTGGGAGGATCATCTGCACTTGGTGGAGTTTTCGTACAATAACAGTTTTCAGGCGACTATTCAGATGGCTCCATTCGAAGAATTGTATGGTCGCAAGTGTCGTTCACCTATTTGTTGGGACGATATTGGAGAACGAAGATTGTTGGGACCGGATTTGATCATGCAAACAGTTGAGAAAGTTAATACTATCCGAAATCAGATGAAGGCAACACAAGATCGACAGAAGAGTTGGGCCGACACATCGAGAAGACCTCTAGAGTTCGCTGTTGGTGATATTGTGTTCTTAAAGATATCACCGACTAGAGGAGTGATTCGTTTTGGGAGTCGAGGCAAGCTTAGTTCTCGATTCGTATGGCCTTTCGAAATTTTGGAGCGTGTTGGAGAAGTGGCTTATCGATTAGTTTTATCACAATTTTTGACGAATGTTCATGACGTGTTTCATGTATCTCAACTCCGTAAGTATGTTCGAGATGAAACACACGTGCTAGATCATTCGGAGCTGACTGTAACAGAGGAGTTAACCTTTGAGGAACGACCGATGATCGAAGAGAAAAGGTCCTTAAGAACAAGGTTATCCCTCTCATACTTGTTTCTTGGGGGAATCACTCGCACGGAGAATCGATTTGGGAACGAGAAGATGAGATTCGACAGAAGTTTCCAGATCTCTTCCTGTAGTTTCATGATTGTTTATCTTTTCTTGTCTTGGGAATTTCGAGGACGAAATTCTTTTTGTAGTTGGGTATAATGTAACACCGTAGTTCATTTATACCAATTCCAGTTCAAGTATTTACTTATTTATGGTAGTTTCTTGGTTTACTGTGTTTTGGGTGCGAATAGTATTTTGACATTTGTATTTGTATTTTACCCGACCCGCTTGCTTGAAACCTGTCTTGATTCATGTTTATGATTTATCCTGACCTGTTACATGGATTCGTGCATTTTCATTTTTTACTGCATACTGGCATTTTATCCGGCATCTGCATTTTTTTAATATAACATTTAAAGTCACGTAAAATATTCTAAAAATATCTAGCATGGCTTGCATGATACGCCTGACCCTGTCGTAGCATCCGCGCATCTTGTTCTCGTCCCGTTCAGTGAAACGGACTTGTTTGGATGGCTATGCGCACGTACGTGCATCCGTTCTTGGGGGTATGCATTTTCGTTACCCGGACATCCAATTTGAGTTTTGGTCGACATGTATATTTTTTATATTTTTGAAACTGAATTTTAGACCCGACCCGGGCGTATTTTGGACTAAATTTGTATTTACCAGAAACTCCAATTTTATTTCATCTAATATCTTTATTAAAATTTAACAGTTTAAAATATTTCTAACTTACAAAATCTTTTTAAATTAAAATCTAAATCTTAATAACAACCCCTTTCTCTCTCTCTCTCTCTCCCTCTCCTCTGCATATATATATTTATATATATTTTATTTATTTAGTTTTTTTCTTTCCCTATTTAATACACAGCCTCTTCTTCTTCTTTCTTTTCTTGATCTTGTTTCTTGATTCCGGTGATCACCGCCGGAGCCGTACTCGTCGCTGACGATCCGAGTAATCCAGTGAACGTATCTTGCCTGTGTGATCACCCTCTTGCCTTGCCTGGACCCGTCCCGCGTGCCGCGTGTGCGTTGCGACGATTTACCGATGTCGGACGTGCCGTGCATATCCGTCGCGTGATTCGATCGAGGCAAGTTTACAACTTGCTACATGCTATGCTTTATGTAATTTATTTATATGTTTCCGTATTATTATCATCATCATCATGGAGGAAAAGTATCCTTGTACCTATCTACAAGAATAAGGGTGACATTCAAAGTTGCTCAAACTACCGTGGAATAAAACTAATGTGTCACACCATGAAACTTTGGGAGAGGGTGATTGAACACAGGCTAAGGAAGGATATTAAGATAACAGAGAACCAATTTGGGTTCATGCCTGGACGATCGACGACAGAGGCGATTCATTTGCTTCGTCAACTTGTCGAGCGCTTTCGAGAGAGGAGAAGAGATTTGCATATGATATTTATTGATTTAGAAAAAGCGTACGACAAGGTACCTAGAGAGGTATTATGGGGGACAATGATGAAAAAGGGGGTTCCCGTCAAGTATATTGACATAATCAAGGATATGTACGATGGAGTAGTGACAAATGTCAGAACTTGCGGTGGCTTAACAAGTGATTTTCCGATTACTATTGGTTTACATCAAGGATCTGCATTAAGTCCTTTCCTGTTTACCATCGTGATGGATGTGCTTACTAGAACTATCCAAGATGAAGTCCCTTGGTGCATGCTATTCGCTGATGATATTGTTCTAGTAAATGAGACGAAAGCAGGGGTTAATGCCAAATTGGAATTACGGAGACAAACATTGGAATCTCGGGGATTCAGATTGAGCAGGTCCAAGACAGCATATATGCACTGCAAATTTAGTAGCCAGAGAAATCAAAACCATATTGGTATAACATTGGAAGGGCAAGAGATATCACCGAGCGACCAGTTTAGATATCTAGGTTCCATCATCCAAAGGAATGGGGAGATCGATAGTGATGTTAATCAAAGGATCCAAGCTGGTTGGTTGAAATGGAGGAGTGCAACAGGGATTTTGTGTGATCGTAACTTTCCGTTAAAATTGAAAGGGAAGTTTTATCGGAGCGTTATTCGGCCTGCCTTATTATATGGTACAGAATGCTGGGCTCCTAAGAAGCATCATACACAGAAGATGCACGTAGCGGAGATGCGCATGCTTCGTTGGATGTGCGGTAACACTAGAAAAGACAAGGTACGAAATGAGGATATCCGTGTAAAAGTTGGTGTAGCACCCGTGGAGGAGAAGATGCGGGAAAACCGGCTTAGATGGTTTGGTCATGTGCGACGCAGACCTATGGAAGCACCGGTTCGACGAATAGATACTCTCGATATGGGTAATAGCAAAAGGGCAAAAGGGAGACCGAAGAAAACATGGATGGAGGTGATACGAAATGATATGGTTGCCAAAGGACTCAATGAAAGTATATTGTTCGATAGAAGTGAGTGGAGACAGAGGATTCATGTGTTGGACCCGGCGTGATTCTCATGTTGGTTCATGTAGCTTACCCCTTATGCTTGGGATAAAAGGCTCAGTTGTTGTTGTATCATCATCATCATCATCATACATCTATGTCTATATAATTTATACACCGTAGTTATTTAACGTTAATCGGTTTTATTATATAAAATGTATGAAAGTTTACAACTTACGACATGCTATAATTATATCTATAAAATTTATATCTTCGTAATATTTCTTATTATTATCTTTAATTAATTTATAATCTGCATTTTATAATATTATACAAAATATAGTTTGAAAATATTATAGTTCACACATGAAACGTCGTTGCAAAGCGGATACGACAAATCTGAAATTTACTGTACACCTTACCTTATAAAATTCATTATAAATCATAGAAAAATTATTATTATACGTTATTTAGTTTGTTACGAAGATAACTCATAATACTATAACTCTATGAAATATATACTTGCAAAATAAATTGTTTAAATAACGTAAAATGCAAATGAAAATATCTCTAAACTGCTGTCCAAGGAAATTCCAGCAGCAAAATTTCAATTTCGAATGTTCATAACTTTTTGTAGGAACAACCTAAGATACTTCAAATTATAAAACTGAAAACTTTATTGAATTATCTTTGTTTTGGTATAAGACACGTCCCTTTTGAAGAACGTTTGTTATTTTTAAGCTATTTTACAAATCAGGGTGACGCTGAATTTCTGAACGGAACTTTCTTGTGCATGGTTAATCAATACCACTTTTATAGTTATTAATCGGTTTGAATATATTATCCATGTTAATATTATTATATAAATATCTATTTAATACATAATAGTGCTTGTGTTTTAATATTCAGCAAATTTTACCGATTTACAGGTTTATAGTATCCGTCTATATCCGTACGGTTTATTACATATCTAGTTGCACGCCGAGACCATATTATTTCATTTTACTGTTACATTAGTATCCCATACTTGATCTTGTGCATCTTATATAGTCATGATGTAATCCCTGATAAATATCTGTGCATCCATGCTTTATTTGTGCACCCGTACCTGTTACAGTTTTATTATGAGCATCCGTTTGATCCATGTACACTACTTGACGTAACATGATACACCACTACTTGACATGCCTTGATACATGTACACAACCTGACATGACCTGATATATCACTACTTGACATGTTACCTGATCCTGTTTCTAATGCCGACAATCCTGACATGTTGTCCCGATGGACATATCCTGTTGTCTGTATAGACAAACCTGTTCCTGCTTGATCCTGTGTTGGCATTAGCTTCAGATTTATCAATACCTGACTTGAACACATAATTTGGGGGTATGGGGGGAAATCAAGAATGTAACCGAACGTAACTCAAAGGGCTATCATATTGTTTTCCGTTTTTCCGGGTGTTACAGAATACCTATTGTTTGCCGTTTTTCCGGGCGTTACGGAATACCTATTGTTTGCCTTTTTCCGGACGTTACGGAATACCTATTGTTGCCGTTTTTCCGGGCGTTACGGAATAATCACCGATGGGTTACGATGAGGATTACATTAATTGATTTCGAAGACTTAGAATAGATAACCCAGTAGCACAGTTTAGATTGATCTCTGCACGTCACTTATACTGATATACTTCACTGTTATATATTCCTGTTGACTTGTTACTGTTCTTACTCGTGCCTGCATGTCCTGCTACCCCTTGATTATATTATTGTTGATATTATGACGCACTGACGTCTGGGTTTTGCATGGCCCAGATCCTCTACCCTTGTTGATTGATCGAGAAAAAGTGTGTTTATAGAATAACCGCAATCAGAACGGTGTCGCGTGTAGCTAGACCGAGGTGAGTACGGGTCGTCCTCTGAGAAACGTTGAATCTTTTATTCTTACTTTAGATGTGTTGAGAGAGGGGGGAATAAAGAATATTGTAGAATGGTTTCTAGATCTACGTTAAGCACTAATGCAGAATATAGATCTAGATTATTTATGGATGTAGTTAATATAAGAATGGGCTTGTAGGGTTCGTTAGAATTTAGTAGTTATGGATGATTAATTAAAAATTACCCTTTTTATCCTTTAATAGATTTTAAACTAGAACGACAGTGATGCGTGTAGATTAGGGTTTCTGGAGGGAAAAGGAATCCCACTCTTAACCCCTATCTCGACACGGAACTCCGTTCATATCTAGCCTTTACCAAAACAATCATTAATCTAATCTCTAATCGCGGTCGAGACTAACAATGAATTGGTAGCGCACCCGATTAGGATGTTAATGATTCTTTTGATAAAGTTTATAAACTTTATAGGACGTAAAAAGAGTTTAGGTAATTTCATCATCCATTAACCTACCACAATCCTACGAACACTAACAAGCGGAGAATTACTCGCGCATATTGGGAGAAAAAGAGATGGAGAGAAAATGCATAATTAAACTACAAAGAAATAGAATAGGAAAAAGCGCTACCTTTATTAATCAACAATATTCATTACACTTTGATCCCTTAGAAAATGATTACAAATACTAGTTTGCTTCTCGATCTCTTCCAAGGAGGTAGACGAGCCGTTGATGATCAGCCTGGATGCGTGAGCCGTCTTGGACTTCGTGATCTCGTCGGCTTGATCCTTTTTCCAAGAGGCTCTCGGTCTTTATTTATATTCCCAAAGCCAGAAATTTAGCTTCTAAATTTGGAAGCAAGTATTGAAGATTCACCCTGAAAATTCTCATCTCATAACTCCACAATCATGCCGCGGATCCGCGGCCCAAGGGGGGTATGGCCGCGGATCCGCGGCCATTCGATCTCATCCCTTCATCAAACTTCAGGGGCTCTGTCCTTGTGACATTTGGAGATCCTTGGAACCTTTGTATCATGAAAATCTTCTTGTGGTTGCTGCCAGACTTGGTCTCCAACTTTTGCTTTCTTAATTAGGCAAGTTTTCTTTAACAACTTGATTTTCTTGATTTTAGTCTTGAAAAATTCTGCACAACTTGGAAAAATTCTGCACAACAACTTAAATAATATTTAGTAGAGTTTGTTCTACTAGGATTTGGTCAACGATATTATTTGCATACATTTTCCTACCAAATGCTAATTATAATATATCAACACATGGAAAATAGTATTTTTACACATAAACCGTCATATGTATGATATATTATAATAAAGACCTTTTTTAATATGAAAATGGTAGGAAAAATGTAATAACAAATGTGCAGATTTATCAACTGAATAAATACCCCCAAACTTATCTTTGATCGTCTCGAGCAAACTAGTTTATTCAAGATAAGGAGAAAAAAGAAAGGAGAAAACTAAGCACACTTTCGTAGGCAAACACGATTGCACTGAGCACGTGCAACAAGCCGTTAAACCTCTAGGTGTCCCTAGTAGGAGGAGTGTTGTCTCCTGAGGGTTTTCAGCGGATTACACCCGCAAAATCCAATAACAAAAGAGAAATGGTGAAATTTACATATAAAGATAAGAACTATAAAAGAAAGACTTTGAAAATAAGAGTTTCCAACCATACTAGCTTTTCAGTTGTCATGAGCCCTATCTTAATAGTCATGAAAAAATGTTAGAAATCACATCATCCCTCAATAAAACATCGTCTTTATTCTTCATTCCTATCTTTCATCCAAACATCGATCATATACCCCTACGTGTGTGAAATGGATATCCTTACACTCGGAGAATTCAATTCAAGCTATCATACTCTTGTCCATCTACCTCAGTACTTTTTAACTTGATGAATATTTAGATTTGCTCACACATTTTCATGCGACCGTTAATACTTATTGAGGTACTAACCGACTGATTACTCATGTGCTTGCTGATTAGGTGATAATATTTTCCTCGTCTTGCACCACCTAAGGCTTAGCAGTGACTCCCAGACCAGTTGACCTTAGGGCACTAGGTGATGAAGCACCCTTGCTATATTTTTTTATTGCTGCCTTGGCGATAACAAAACCAGTGTTCATTTTTCTTTTCACCATTTTTATATTTTTCTTCATTTATTATTTCCTTCATACTTTGGCTTTTAGACAAGAGCATTTCAAGGTATCCTCTACTATCCCGAGTTTCAAGACGTGTGTAAGTGCATATAGTAGGGTATCAACATTCAAATGTTTGGCTTACAGAATAGAAATTATTTTTCAGACTTATTTTTATCCTCAGATTAGTGACTTCCTTCATCTTACTAACCCTTGGGATAACAGCTCATAAGTACTTATTACCAGTTCGTTTAAGAAAACTTCTAATTTTCTTGGTTTTCTTAAACTATTCCTATCTTTTGGATGTAATTTTTCACTTTCTACTCTTTTGTTATATAAGAAAAAAAAATTTAAATTTTTTTGAAAATGTTGTGCTTATGCAAAGTATGATGCAAATTGATGCGTAAATAAGCACAAACCTCCCCCAAACCTGTTTGCAGCAGTGTTCTCACTGTTGCTATCTACTGGATCACAAAAACTTGTAAGCTCGGGAGGACATTATTAATGGGGGCAGGAATATATGAAAGTGAAAATCCTCCCCCAAACTTATTTTTGGCTCACAAATTTGAGGACAAAAGTTATGTTCAAGAGCCAAAAATATACCCCCCAAACCTGAGGTAAACTATGTTAATCTTTTAAAATCACACGAGGGGGTCAAGGTTATTGGACAATACCAAGCTTTGCAAAGACCGAAGGTCAACACCAACCATTCAAAAATTTTATCGATGAAGCACCAAGGTTGGTGGAAGAATATGTTACCTTTCGACGTGAAGAAGTGGGGAGGTGATAAGAGGTGTAAAGGAAAAGGATTGTGTCTCAATTTGAAGAGACGACACAGTGATAGTAATGATGGATTACTCGCATTATCATGATTATCCAGAAGAAAGGGTGGAGGTTCAATTTTTTTATCTTGGAGTTGATTCATCTCAACACCCGTGTCATGTAAAAATGCGAGTTCATCAGCGAAAATTTTCTCAAAACTTTCGTCGATACCCCGAAGAATAATGTCATCAGAAAAAATGGGGTGATCGTCAGACTCTATAAAAAGTTCCTCATCAGCGTTAGATGTTGACCCGGAAGAATACATGGTTGGGTCAAACAACAACATATGAAAAGAGTCAGTATCATGAGCTTGATCAAATTCGCCGTTGTCGACATCCATTAATTCGACGGAACACACATGAGCATAGGGTTCGGAGGGTTCACTTCCCAACTTGTAAATGTTAAGTTCAATTGACTTCTTTCTAAAGGATAGGGTCATGGAGCCATTTCTACAATTGATTACTGCGTTGGAAGTGGCCAAAAAGGGTCGACCGAGTATCACCGGAATTTGATTGCGTGGGTTTGCCACAGGTTGTGTATCTATAACGATAAAGTCCACAGGGAATATTAATTCCCCGACTTTGATTAACACATCCTCTAGCTCACCCCTAGGTTGGGTGATAGATTGATCGGCCATCTGAAGAGTGCAATGCGCAGGCTTTAACTTTCCGATCCCTAATTGCTCATAAACAGAATACGGAAGCAAGTTAACACTAGCACCTAAATCGAGTAGAGCACGATTGATATTTTTACCCCCAATAAAAATAGAAATTGTAGGACTTCTGGGGTCCTTTCGTTTCTTGGATAGTTGTTGTGTAAAAGCGGTGCTCACATTACTCGCAAGGAAAACTTTTTTAGGTACTTGAACTTTTCTCTTCCTAGTGCATAAGTCCTTTAGGATTTTCGCATATGACGGAACTTGTTGAATAGCATCTAGGTGAGGAATGTTTATGTTAACTTGCTTAAAAATTTCCACAATCTTCTCTATTTATGGACTTGGTCTGTTGCCCCTTAACCTGTTTGGATAAGGTGCTTTATCAATAAGGGTTTGGTCCAACATTGGAGAGGATTGTGGGGATGGAGTGGATCCCAGAATTGGAGTGGGGATCGTTTTAGGTAGATTTGAGGAAATGGGCGAAGGGTTCGAGCATTGGGGAAAACGGAGAATAGGCTCGGGTGAAGGTGGGAGACTAGACGAATTAGGGGAAGAAGAAGAAGCTGGGGTATCATTGGTGTCACTATCATCACATTGCTCACCCACTCGGTTATTCAGCACTTTTCCCGATCTCAACGTAGTAACGGCACTCACATTATAACTTTGTGAGTGGCCAGGATTAGGTATGGGTTGAGATGGGAGTTTCCCTTTCTCTCTCGCACTCATTGCGGCGTTCAACTGTGCAAGTTGGTTTTCTATTGATTTAATACTCTCGCCGTGGGAGGCGGAGTCTTTATGTATGGTATCAATAGAAGACTTCATCTCAGCCGACAATTGCATGGAATGTTTCATGAACAAATCCAAAGTTTGTGCAAGTGAAGAGTTGTCAGTACCGGCCACTTGTGGTGTAGAAATGTTGGCCGGATTTTAGAAATTCTGTGACTGAAAGGGGAGCTGACTTTGTGGTTGTGGTTGCTGTGGAGGAGGTCTTTGATTATTGCTTTGCTGGTTTTGGTTCCAAGCAAAGTTAGGATGATTCCTCCATCCTTGATTGTACGTGGAAGAATAATGATCGTTTCTAGATTGCTGCTGAAAAGCAGCATTAGTTTGAAACGATGTATTCATAGGACATTCTTCCGTTAAGTGTGAAGGATATGAACAGCAACCACAGACGGTCTTGGGAAGTGTAACCTGATTTAGGGAGAATGATGAAAATTTGTTCTCAATAGCGTCGAGTTTCTTCTGCATCGCTGCCATTTCGGCTTTCACTGCGATGGAAACATCGAGCTCGTGAATACCTCCCCTAGATGAGGGTGGTCTTACGCTTTCCCACTGCAAAGTGTTTTCTGCGAGATCTTCCAGATATTTCCATGCTTCACCGTCATCTTTAGACATGAAATTGCATTGACACATTGTTTCAAGCATCTGCTTTGTCGCTGGATTAATGCCCTCATATATAATTCGGCATAAATCCCATCTATTGATTCCATGATGAGGACATTGGACAAGCAGATCTTTGAAACGTTCAAAGCACTTCCAAAATGGTTCATTGGGAAGCTGGGTGAACTGGTTGATCTCGCTCCTAACACAGGCGGTCTTATGGTTTGGGTAAAACTTCTTAAGAAATGCTATGACGAATTCATCCCAATTAGTGATAGAGTGTGCGGCAGTATTGTAAAGCCATTTTTCTGCCAAGTCGCATAGTGTGAATGGGAGAAGACGCAAGCGAATAGCATCGACAGTCAACTGTGAAGTACCCATCATTGCGCATATGTTTTCGAATTTGGTGATGAAAACGTACGCGTCTTCCGACTCAAGCCCGTGAAATTTGGGCAGCAGATTGATGTAGTGGGGTTTAATTTCGAAATTCTCCCCGTTAGCTGGTGGAATAGATAGACAAGTGGGAAAAGGACCACAGATAGGATAGCATCTCTCTTGGAGAGAGATGCGCGGTGGATTCTGGGCACCTACGGGTGGTGGCAGCGTGGTGTTATAATCTGATGGAGTGTGGTCCATCTCGGTTGTGGTGTGTGGTGGGGGAAAAGAAAATGAAGAAGTACCGACTTCGGCATCGATAGCAGGAACGCGGACAAGACGGGCACTAGAATCCCGTGTCCAGCCAAGCATGCACTAAGCGGGTTTAGTGCAAGTGGCAGCGTGTGTGTGATTTAAAATTGGTCTATTTTGAAAAAAGTGGGACTCAAGACAAATCACTCTATAATGCACAAACAACCCTAGAACTAAGGATACCTAGGTTTAGTCTCTAGACCGCTCCTAGACTTCCAAAGGACAAGCCGCAAGATCAATCATCTACCACCTCTTTACTACTCTTGTGGCCAGGTAAGTGCCAGGTAAGTGCCAGGTAAGTGGGAGGTATCCGCTATACGAATCACCGAATATAGCGGGCCTAATTAAGTAAACCACTTGCTTTAGTCACACTTGCCTAGGCACCACAAAAGTAATGCGGATAAGCGATAGATTACCCACGAACCTCCTCTATCCTTAATGAGCGCGACAGTCCTTAGAGTCTGGTCTAGATATTTTTTAAATTATTGTAGGGTTGATACAGATACTCGGTTTGTGATTTGTGTGGCTTAGGAAGGGTGATGAAATCCCCACCTAATCTTGATTTGGTCTTTGCCCCTTAAAGTCCGTATTAAAATATGCAAAACAAAACCAATCACAAAACTTTTGCAAAAAGATTTTTGAGCGGCGCTATTTTGCAAAGAATCCTGCAGAAAATAGATTTTATTGGATTTGAGAGGAGAGAGAAGGAGTTGAGAGAGATACCAGAGAAGTGTGAAACCCTAGATCTCATGTTTCCTCAAGTCTGTGACTCCAGATTTCCTTGCAAAAATTCACGCACAAATCGTTAAATATGCAATTTGCAGTTTTGTTTTAATAATGATATGAATCGTCTAAGAATTCAACACAAATAGTAAGAATAAAAAATTACGCACGTATCCCCGGCAACGGCGCCATTTGATTGATCGAGAAAAAGTGTGTTTGTAGAATAACCGCAATCAGAACGGTGTCGCATGTAGCTAGACCGAGGTGAGTACGGGTCGTCCTCTGGGAAACGTTGAATCTTTTATTCTTACTTTAGATGTGTTGAGAGAGAGGGGGGAATAAACAATATTGTAGAATGGTTTCTAGATCTACGTTAAGCACTAATGCAGAATATAGATCTAGATTATTTATGGATGTAGTTAATATAAGAAGGGGCTTGTAGGGTTCGTTAGAATTTAGTAGTTATGGATGATTAATTAAAAATTACCCTTTTTATTCTTTAATAGATTTAAAACTAGAACGACAGTGATGCGTGTAGATTAGGGTTTCTGGAGGGAAAAGGAATCCCACTCTTAACCCCTATCTCGACACGGAACTCCGTTCATATCTAGCCTTTACCAAAACAATCATTAATCTAATCTCTAATCGCGGTCGAGACTAACAATGAATTGGTAGCGCGCCCGATTAGGATGTTAATGATTCTTTTGATAAAGTTTATAAACTTTATAGGACGTAAAAAGAGTTTAGGTATTTTCATCATCCATTAACCTACCATAATCCTACGAACCCTAACAAGCGGAGAATTACTCGCGCATGTTGGGAGAAAAAGAGATGGAGAGAAAATGCATAATTAAACTACAAAGAAATAGAATAGGAAAAAGAGCTACCTTTATTAATCAACAATATTCATTACACTTTGATCCCTTAGAAAATGATTACAAATACTAGTTTGCTTCTCGATCTCTTCCAAGGAGGTAGACGAACCGTTCATGATCAGCCTGGATGCGTGAGCCGTCTTGGACTTCGTGATCTCATCGGCTTGATCCTTTTTCCAAAAGGCTCTCGGTCTTTATTTATAGTCCCAAAGCCAGAAATTTAGCTTCTAAATTTGGAAGCAAGTATTGAAGATTCACCCTAAAAATTCTCATCTCATAACTCCACAATCATGCCGCGGATCCGCGGCCCAAGGGGGGTATGGCCGCGGATCCTCGGCCATTAGATCTCATCCCTCCATCAAACTTCAGGGGCTCTGTCCTTGAGACATTTGGCGATCCTTGGAACCTTTGTATCATGGAAATCTTCTTGTGGTTGCTGCCAGACTTGGTCTCCAAGTTTTGCTTTCTTAATTAGGCAAGTTTTCTTTAACAACTTGATTTTCTTGATTTTAGTCTTGAAAAATTCTGCACAACTTGGAAAAATTCTGCACAACAACTTAAATAATATTTAGTAGAGTTTGTTCTACTAGGATTTGGTCAACGATATTATTTGCATACATTTTCCAACCAAATGCTAATTATAATATATCAACACATGGAAAATAGTATTTTTACACATAAACCCTCATATGTATGATATATTATAATAAAGACCTTTTTTAATATGAAAATGGTAGGAAAAATGTAATAACAAATGTGCAGTTTTATCAACTGAACACTTGTCGCAGGCTGATTAGGAGTATTTCCGCCGTCAGGCCGAGCAGTGAGGATCCTGTTAGTATCCAGTTTAGTTATGTTTACTTTCCAGATGTTATTGCTCATTGGATTTATCGCTTCCGCATATTATTTCTTGACTCGTTTATTCTGGCACATGGACATGTACTAG
The DNA here is from genome assembly GCA_030015575.1 of Agapanthus africanus. NCBI lineage: Eukaryota > Viridiplantae > Streptophyta > Magnoliopsida > Asparagales > Amaryllidaceae > Agapanthus > Agapanthus africanus. Next base: position 15,999,257 of record JASDDO010000022.1, read on the forward strand.
ATAGTTTATTTTATTTCTACTGTTCTTGATATCTTATAGACAGCCGTAATGTGACTGTGGAGGGATGTTTCCTAGCCACAGGTAGCATGGTTGGCTCTATCACGTGCCGATCTTAGCGCACTCTGGGAAGCGGGGCGTGACAGGGTTTGTTTAGTATCAGAGCCATAGGATTTAGGTTAATCGGGTTTGATTCTTTTTGTAGTTGGGTATTGGACCCAATACACGAATCGGAAAACTCGTAATTAGGAACATGTCCTGCCACATTGTTATCGTGATTCTTGAATCATATCTTTCTCTTGACCCTTGTCTTGACGATATGCAAATAACTTTGCATCTCGGCTTGGAAACTTTGGTTCCCTATTGTTTCTCCCTGTTCCTTTGATTCTGATACTAGAATTTAGGCGACTTGAACGGAGTTACGTGATTGTAACTATGAACTGCAGTATGGTTACAATGCGGTACTCTATTCAAGTAACTTGGAGTCCTGGTCTTGATTCATTTCCTTATTCCATGGTCGTTTTATTACCTTGGTTCTCTCAGTTTCATTGCTTACCAGTTCATGTTTAGCAGATCTCTTGGTGATCGATACCGGCAGTTGTGACGTTGTCTTGGGAATGAACTTTCTCGGCACTTTCCACGCTCATATTGATTGTAGGGCAAAGAAAGTGATTTTCCAGATTCCAGGACATTCGGAGTTTGTTTTGCTGGAGGAAGCAGTTCTGTCAGGCCAGTCGAGTTTAGGGTTAGGCCGACAAACAATGTTCTTTCGTCAATGGAAGTTGATAAGGAAGAAGCGCCAGCTGTAGTTCGATAATTTATGGACGTGTTCGAGGACATCTCGGGTTTACCGCCAAAACGATATGTGGAGTTCGCAATCGATCTTTTTCCTGGCGCAGCGCCCATCTCAAAGGCGTACTATCCAATGGCACCAGTGGAGTAGGAAGAAGTCAAGAAGCAGGTTACCGAATTGTTTGAGAAGGGTTGGATTCGTAGCAGCAATTCATCTTGGAGAGCTCCAGTTCTTCTAGTAAAGAAGAAAGATGGCACAAGGAGAATGTGCATCGATTATCGAGAATTAAACCGGGTGACTTTTAAGAACAAGTACCCGATCCCTCGCATTGGTAAAATATTCGAGCAACTTATTGGCACGAGGGTATTCTCAAAGCTGGATTTGCGATCCGGATATCATCAGGTCCGAGTTAAAATAGAGGATATTTGCAAGACTGCGTTCCGAACTCGGTATGGACTTTACAATTATTTAGTGATGCCATTCGGAGTCACGAATGCACCTGTGATATTTATGGACTTGATGAACCGAATCTTTTCACCATACTTGGACCAGTTTATAGTGGTATTCATCGATGATATTCTGGTCTATTCGAGGAGCATTGAAGAGCATGTGGAACACTTGAAGATCGCTCTGCAGACATTGAGGCAAGAAAGATTGTATGCAAAGATGAGCAAGTGCGAGTTTTGGCTTGAAGATGTGAAGTTTTTGGGGCATGTCGTATCCGGAGATGGAATCGCCGTTGATCCCGAAAAGATTGCAGCAGTTCAAGATTGGCCGATTCTGAAGAACGTAGTAGAGATCAGAAGTTTTCTTAGACTTGTCGAATATTACAGAAGGTTCGTGGAGAATTTTGCTTGCTTAGATGAGCCTTTAACCAAGCTTACGTGCAAGGAAGTACCGTTCGTATGGACGGAAAGATGTGCGTCAGTTTTCGAGGCGTTGAAGCAGAGGTTGATAACCGTTCCTATTTTGACCGTACCAGACAGTTCCGGAGTATTGGTGATTCACAGCGACGCATCTGGCAAAGATTTGGGATGTGTTTTGATGCAGCATGGGAAAGTTATAGCTTATGCATCACGGCAGTTGAAGACCCATGAGAAGAATTACCTAACTCATGATTTGGAGCTAGCAGCTGTGATTTTCGCTTTGAAGATTTGGTGACACTACTTATTGGGCGAAAGGGTCGAAGTATTCACCGATCACAAAAGCCTAAAGTATGTGTTCACGCAGAAAGATCTTAACATGAGGCAGCGTAGATGGTTGGAGCTGATGGCTGACTGCGATCTTGATCTTAAGTACCATCCGGGGAAAGTTAATATAGTGCCGGATGCACTTAGTCGGATGCCAGCAATTCGGATGTTGACTGCACAGAAGGAGCTTATCGAAGATTTTCGGAAACTCGAGTTGGAGATTGTGCTACCGCATTCTTCGGGATAGTTGATGCAGCTGCAAGTACAGTCATCGTTGATCGATAATATTAAAGCAGCGCAGTCGCAGGACCCAAGATTGCAAAGGTTTCGAGAATAGGTTGAAGCTGGACTTCTAACGGACTTATTGATTCATGAAGATGGTTCGTTGCGATATGGTAGCCATTTGTGTGTGCCGAAATGAGACATTCGTAAAGAGGTTATGAAGGAGGCACACAGTTCCGCGTATTCTTTACATCCACAAGGCACGAAGATGTACTGCGATCTAAGACAACATTTCTTGTGGGAAGGCAAGAAAAGGGAGATTGCTCGCTTTGTAGCGAAGTTCTTGGTGTGTCGGCAAGTTAAGGCTGAACATCAAAGTGTTGCTGGTTTATTGAAACCACTTTCGATTCCTCAATGGAAGTGGGAAAATGTAACCATGGATTTCGTGACAGCTTTACCGCGGAGTCCAAAGGGCAACAATGCAGTTTGGGTGATTGTTGATCGATTGACCAAGGTAGCTCATTTCATACCATTTCGAGTTGGTCAATCAACAGAAGCGTTGGCAGAACGGTACATGCAGGAGATTGTGAGATTGCATGAGTACCTGAGAGCATCGTATCTGATCGTGACACCCGATTCTTATCGCACTTCGGGAGGAGTTTACAGGAAAGTTTGGGGATGCGATTAAAGTTTAGCACAGCTTATAATCCTCAGACAGATGGCCAGTCGGAGAGAACGATCCAAACTCTTGAAGACATGTTGAGAGCTTGCATGTTAGACTTCAAGGGTTCGTGGGAGGATCATCTGCACTTGGTGGAGTTTTCGTACAATAACAGTTTTTAGGAGACTATTCAGATGGCTCCATTCGAAGCATTGTATGGTCGCATGTGTCGTTCACCTGTTTGTTGGGACGATGTTGGAGAACGAAGATTGTTGGGACCGGATTTGATCGTGCAAACTGTCACGCCCCGCTTCCCAGAGTACGCTAAGATGGGCACGTGACATAGCCAACCATGCTACCTGTGGATAGGAAAAATCCTTCCACAGTCACATTACGGCTGTAGAGATATCAAGAACAGGAAAGTAAACTAAACTATCTTGTACATGTCCATGAGCCAGAAAGAAAGAGTCAGGAAGTAATGATATGCGGAAGCAAAAGATGCAATAAATGAAACACCTAGAAGGCAAACTACATACCGACAGGAACTTCACCGCTCGGTCTAACCGCGGCAATACTCCTGATCAGTCTGCAACAAGGTAGAAGAATCTGGGCCATGCAAAACCCAGACGTCTGCGCTTCATAACATCAAGCAATAATAAAACAGGGGTAGCAATACATACAAGTATGAGCATAAATGATAAAACAAGCAAAACAAGGATATAAGTAATGATAGTGAGGTAATGTGTAGTGAGTTATCTAAATTGGTCTATTGGGTTAACTACTCTCAAGTCTTTGAAATCAATTTGATGAATCATCGATGTAACTCAATAGTATCCCGTGCATGCCCGGGACCACGGTCTAAGACTCTCGGGCTGAAACCGAGACGTGCCGCTAGGCACAAAAAGGAAAAAGGAACAGACCAACGATGTCAGCAGCATCGTCACGAGGCGGGCCCACCCTCAAAAACTGATCAGTAAAAGCAAGCAACTGTCGAGTTACAAGTCAGGTTTCATCATTGATTTCCCCATACCCCCAAGTTATATGCGTTCAAGTCAGGTATTTAAGTAATCAAGAACTAATGCCAACACAGGAGCAGGTAGGTGCAGGTTTGTCTGGATAGACAACAGGAACGGTCCCTAAGGACTACATGTCAGGTTTGTTGGCATTAGACACAAGATCAGGTAACAGGTCAAGCCATGGTACATCAGGTCAAGTCAAGTAGTGTAATTAGATGTCATGTCATGTCATGTCAAGAGTGTACGGTACCATGTCATGTCAAGTAGGAAGTGCAACAGGTCATGTCAGGAAGCACAAAATGTTATGTGGGTGCTCATAAACAAGATTATAAATGAACAAGCATGAGTACTATCAGAACAACAAACTAGATCATGTAATGTGGTAAGCAAATAGGTACAGATTAAATTATATCGATGCACGGTTATCATTACTTAACTACAGTATACAAATATGGATGTTAGAATCATGTTAACATGCATTACATAATCAAGAGCTGCAATGATGTGTAAAATAGGTTCAATAGATGCCATTATAACTAAAACAAGTCAAGGATGCACACGGGTGTCCAATAGAGTAAACTATAGAAATGGTACCATAAACTAGGTAATTATTTATTATGTGATTAAAATATAAACGTGGTTAATAGGTTTGATAAAGTAAATGCAACGGGGAGGTTTCAAGTTCTAGATCTGAAATAATATAACGTGACATCGAACATGTAAAAGGGAAATCACTGTATTAAAGTTAAACTACAGGTTTAATGTGCCATCAAATGTATATATAATATATTAAGTAGCATGTAGCAAGTTTTACTTGCCTCAGAACAAAGGTCGAGATGCAGGCGGCCTGGTGCGACATGTCACGATACGGTGTGTGAAACGGCACGACACGGTACTGGGTCTAGTCGCGATCTGGTGCGCGGTCTGGGCACGGTCTGGGCGCGATCTGGACGCGATTTTGATGCGATCTGGTGCGCGATCTGGACGCGATCTGGTGCGCGATCTGGGCGCGATCTGGTGCTTGGCTTACGGGTCAGAGCAAGGTGTGATGGGATTGGGGTATCTAGGACATAGGATGGGGAGATACGACGATACGCCATGGTTTTCCGGCGATGGTCGACAGCCAAGAACCAAACAGAAAGAGAAGAAGAAGTACAAGAAGGAGAAGAAGAAGAAGGGGCTGACTGGGGTTTAAGGGAAGAGAGAGGGAGGTTGTGGTGATGAGGATGGTAATGACGGGGTCGGAGCCTTCGGCGACGCGAGGGTGCCGGCAAGGTTGCAGGTGCAGGGGAGGCTCGGTTTGAGAAGGCGATGGTGTCAGGATCAACAGGTAAGGGTTGGAGGAGGAAGTAGAGAGGGTATAGAGGTGATGGTGATGAAGGCAAGGAGAGGCCGACGAGGTTGTCGCCGGCGACGAGGTGGAGGCGGCGGGAGGCGAGGTGTAGGTGATCAAGGCGATGGGTTCTTTGCAGGCTCGGGAGAGGTGACGGCGTTTTCGAGGAGGTGGTAGAGGAGAGGTCGAGGAAACAAGGATGAGGGAAAGCCGACGAGGGTGATCGGCGGCGAGACGAGCTCCGACGAGGAGGGCTGCAGAGATTCGAGTCGGGTCCAGGGGTCGCCGGCTCGTCGAGGGGAGGAGAAAGGACGGAGGTGAAGAAGAGGAGATGGGGAGGCCGGCGGTGAGGAGACGGCGACGAGCGCGAGGCAGGGTGGCATGGGTTAGGGTTAGGGTTCGTTATGGAGGCAGAAAGAAGATGAAGGGAGAGGAGAGAGAGGGACGTGCCTAATTTTTTTTTAACAGTGAAAGGGTTTAAAAAATTTATTTAGAGGGAAGAGATACACAGAGAGAGAGAGAGATACGAGGTAGAGAAAGATTTGTTAACATTTAGATTTAGAAAATATAATATATATATATATTTTAACAGAGAGAGATTTTCAGAGAGAGGGTAACATAATATATATATATATATATATATATATATATATATATATATTAGTTAAACGTAAACAGTTAATGAAATTTATAGAATATAATAATATAATATTAGTCCGATTGAGATTTTGGCAAATACAAATTTACTCCAAAACAGGCCCGGGTCGGGTCTAAAAATCCAGATTTAAAATATTAAAAATATATGCAACCTCCAAATTTCAAAATGGATGCTCAGTTAAAGAAAATGCATACCCCCAAGAACGGATGCACGTACGTGCGCGTAGCCATCCAAACACGTCCGTTTCACTGAAAGGGACGAGAACAAGATGCGCGGATGCTACCACGGGGTTTGGAGTATCATGCCGGCTATGAAATGCAATTTTAAAAATATTTTACGTGACCTAAAATGTTATATGATAAAAGATGCAATACCAGGTAAAATGCCTGTATGTACTAATCGTGAGACGCACGTGTCCATGCAACAAGTCAAGATAATTTATAAATAAGAATTAAACCGGTTCAAGCAAGCGGGTCGGGTCGAATGCAAAGTAAAATGTAAAATGTCATTCGCACCCACAATACGTTAAATACAAATATCACGAATAAGGAACTACGAGAACTGGAATTGGTATAAATGAACTCGGGTGTTACATTATACCCAACTACAAAAGTATTTCGTCCTCGAAATTCCAAGAACAAGAAAGGATAAACAATCAAGAAACTACAAGAATAGATGTGGAAACTTCAGACTTCATCTTCTCGTTCCCCAAGTTGATCTTCCATGTGAGCGATTACCCCAAAAAACAAATACAAGAGGTGTAACTTTGGTCTTAAAACTTTTCCTCTTCGATCCACAGTCGACATCGGTCGCTCCTCAAAAGCTAAATCTTCTCGTACAGTCAGTCTCGAATGATCCCACGCATGTGTTTCATCTCGAACATACCTACGGAGTTGAGATACGTGAAACACATCATACACATTCGCCAAGGACTGCGATAACGCCAAACGATACGTTACCACACCAACACGCTCCAAAATCTTAAAGGGTCCAACGAATCGAAGACTGAGTTTTCCTCGACTTCCGAAATGAATCACCTCTCCAGTTGGTGATATCTTCAAGAATACCAAATCACTCACGGCGAACTCTGGGGGTCTTCTCAACTTATCTGCCCAACTCTTTGTCAGCCTCGTGCTGCTTTAATATGATTCCAAAATCTATTAAACTTCTCAACTGTCTGCACAACCGAAATTGGTCCCAACACTCTTCGTTCACCGACAACGTCCCAACAAACAGGTGAACGGCACTTGCGGCCGTATAATGCTTCGAATGGAGCCATTTGAATAGTCGCCTGGAAACTGTTGTTGTAAGAAAACTTCACCAAGTGTAGTTGATCCTCCCATGAGCCCTTGAAGTCTAACATGCAAGATCTCAACATGTCTTCAAGAATTTGGATCGTTCTCTCCGACTGGACATCTGTTTGAGGGTGATAAGCTGTGCTAAACTTCAATCGAGTCCCCAAACTTTCCTGTAAGCCCCTCCAAAAGTGTGATAAGAAATGAGTGTCACGGTCGGACACGATGCCCACCGGTATTCCATGCAATATTACAATCTCCTGCATGTACCGTTCTGCCAAAGTTTCTGCTGATTGACCAACTCTAAAAGGTTTGAAATGAGCTGCCTTGGTCAATCTACCAACAATCTCCCAAACTGCATTGTTACCCTTTGAACTCCGTGATAAAGCCATCACGAAATCCATGGTTATATGTTCCCACTTCTACTGAGGAATCGGAAGTGGTTGCAATAAACCAGCAACCCTTTGATGTTCAGCCTTAACTTGCTAATACACCAAGCACTTTGCCACGAAGCGGGCAATCTCCCGTTTCATGCCTTCCCACCAGAAATGTTGTCGTATACCTCGGTACAACTTCGTGCCTCCTGAATGTACGGAATACGCGTAACTGTGCGCCTCCTTCATAACTTCTTCGCGAATATCTCCTTTTGGCACACAAACGGCTACCATATCGCAACGAGCCATCTTCATAAATTAACCAGTCCGTTCGAAGTCCAGCTCCAACCTGTCCTCGAAACTTTTGCAATCTAGGGTCCTGTGGCTGCTCTGCTTTAATATTCTCGATCAACAATGACTGTACCTGCAGTTGCATCAACTTTCCCCAATAATGCGGTAGCACAACTTCCAAATCGAATCCCCGACAGTCTTCAATAAGCTTCTTCTGTGTAGTCAACATCTGAATTGCTGGAAACCGACTAAGCGCATCCGGTACAACATTAACCTTTCCCGGATGGTACTTAAAATCAAGATCGTAGTCAACCATCAGCTCCAACCATCTATGCTGCCTCATATTAAGCTCCTTACGTACTTTAGGCTTTTATGATCGGTGAATACTTCGACCCCTTTCGCCCAAAAGTAGTGTCTCCAAGTTTTCAAAGCGAAAAATCACAGCTGCTAGCTTCCAATCCATAAGTTGGGAAATTCTGCTCATGGGTCTTCAGCCGTCTCGACGCGTAAGCTACAACCTTCCCATGCTGCATCAAACACATCCAAATCCTCTTCCCAGATACGTCGCTATGAAACACCAATTCTCCGGAACCATCTGGTATGGTCAAAATAAGAGCGGTTATCCATCCTTGCCTCAACGCCTCAAGGGCTAACACACACTTGTCCGTCCACACCAATGGTACTTCCTTGCACGTAAGCTTGGTCAAGGCTCAGCCAAACGAGCAAAATTCTCCACCAACCTTCTATGTATCCTGCAAGTCCAAGAAAACTTCTGATCTCTACAACGTTCTTCGGAATCGGCCACTCTTAAACTGCTGCAATCTTCCTTGGATAAACGGCAATTCCATCTCCAGCTACGATATGCCCCAAAACTTTACTTCTTTAAACCAAACTCGCACTTGCTCATCTCTGCATACAATCTTTCTTGCATCAATGTCTGCAGTGCGATCTTCAAGGGTGCCACATGCTCTTCAATACTCCTCGAGTAGACCAGAATATCTTCAATGAAGACCACTATAAACTGGTCCAAGAATGGTGAAAAGATTCGGTTCATCAAGTCCATAAATATCGTCGGTACATTCCTTACTCCGAAGAGCATCACTAAACACTTGTAATGTTCATACCGAGTCGGAACCCAGTCTTGCAATTATCTTCTAGTTTAACTCGGACCTGATGATATCCGGATCGCAAATCCAGTTTCAAGAATACCCTTACGCCACTAAGCTGCTCAAACAATTCGCCAATGCGGGGGATCGGGTACTGTTCTTAATAGTCACCCGGTCAAAATTTTCGATAATCGATGCACATCCTCCTTGTGCCATCTTTCTTCTTTACTAGAAGAACTGGAGCTCTCCAAAGTGAGTTGCTGCTGCGAATTCACTCCTTCTCTAGAAATTCGATAACTTGCTTCTTGACTTCTTCCAACTCCACTGGTGCCATTGGATAGTACTCCTTTGAGATTGACGCTGCACCAGGAACAAGATCAATTGCGAACTCCACGTCTCGCTTCGGCAGTAAACCCAAGGTGTCTTTGAACACGTCCAAGAATTCTCGAACTAGCCGGTGCTTCTTCCTTATCAACTTCCATCAACGAAAGAACCTGGTTTGTCGGCCTAGCCCTAAACTCAACTGGCCCGACAGAACTGCTTCCTCCAGCAAAACAAACTCCGGGTGTCCGAGAATCTGGAGAATCACTTTCCTTTTCTTACAATCAATATGAGCGTGGAAAGTGCTGCGAAAATCCATTCCCAAGACAACAACAAACAAAGGGGTGTACCAGAATTGAATAATTCTAATATGGGAAAGAAGAACAAGTAAAATACCGAGATGACTTCATCCAAAGTCAAGATACTGAAGAGGATTAAGCACGGTAAACATAATTCAAGCTGGCGATAAAACAAGAACTGGCAAGCAATGAAACCGAGAGAAGTAAGGTATTATAACGATCATGGAATAAGGAAGTGAATCAAAACTAGGACTCCAAGTTACTTAAATAGAGTACCGCATTGTAACCATGCTGCAGTTCATGGGTACAATTACATAACTCCACCCAAGTCGCACAAATCCTAGTATCAGAATCAAGAAACAGGGAGAAACAATAGAGAACCAAAAAGGTTTCAGGTCAAAATGCAAAGCGGTTTGTATATCGCCCAAACAAGGGATCAAGAGAAAGATATGATTAAAAAATAATCACGATATCAAGGTGGCAGGACATGTTCCTAATCACGGGTATTCTGATTCGTGCATTAGGTCCAATACCCAACTACAAAAGAATCAAACCCGATTAACCTATATCCTATGTCTCTGATACGAAAAGAACCATGTCAGGCCCCGCTTCCCAGAGTACGCTAAGATGGGCACATGACATAGCCAACCATGATACCTGTGGATAGGAAAAATCCTTCCACAGTCACATTACGGCTGTAGAGATATCAAGAACAAGAAAGTAAACTAAACTATCTAGTACATGTCCATGAGCCAGAAAGAAAGAGTCAAGAAATAATGATATGCAGAAGCAAAAGATGCAATAAATGAAACACCTGGAAGGCAAACTACATACCGACAGGAACTTCACCACTCGGTCTAACTGCGGTAATACTCCTGATCAGTCTGCAACAAGGTAGAAGAATCTGGGCCATGCAAAACCCAGACGTCAGCGCGTCATAACATCAAGCAATAATAAAACAGGGGTAGCAATACATATAAGTATGAGCATAAATGATAAAACAAGCATAACAAGGATATAAGTAATGACAGTGAGGTAATGTATAGTGAGTTATCTAAATTGGTCTATTGGGTTAACTACTCTCAAGTCTTTGAAATCAATTTGATGAATCATCGATGTAACTCAATAGTATCGCGTGCATGCCCGGGACCACGGTCTAAGACTCTCGGGCTGAAACCGAGACGTGCCGCTAGGCACAAAAAGGAAAAAGGAACAGACCAACGATGTCAGCAGCATCGTCACGAGGCGGGCCCACCCTCAAAAACTGATCAGTAAAAGCAAGCAAATGTCGAGTTACAAGTCAGGTTTCATCATTGATTTCCCCATACCCCCAAGTTATATGTGTTCAAGTCAGGTATTTAAGTAATCAAGAACTAATGCCAACACAGGAGCAGATAGGTGCAGGTTTGTCTGGATAGACAACAGGAACGGTCCCTAAGGACTACATGTCAGGTTTGTTGGCATTAGACACAAGATCAGGTAACAGGTCAAGCCATGGTACATCAGGTCAAGTCAAGTAGTGTAATTAGATGTCATGTCATGTCAAGAGTGTACGGTACCATATCATGTCAAGTAGGAAGTGCAACATGTCATGTCAGGAAGCACAAAATGTTATGTGGGTGCTCATAAAAAAGATTATAAATGAACAAGCATGAGTACTATCAGAACAACAAACTAGATCAGGTAATGTGGTAAGCAAATAGGTACAGATTTAATTATATCGATGCACGGTTATCATTACTTAACTACAGTATACAAATATGGATGTTAGAATCATGTTAACATGCATTACATAATCTAGAGCTGCAATGATGTGTAAAATAGGTTCAATAGATGCCATTATAACTAAAACAAGTCAAGGATGCACACGGGTGTCCAATAGAGTAAACTATAGAAAGGGTACCAGAAACTAGGTAATTATTTATTATGTGATTAAAATATTAACGTGGTTAATAGGTTTAATAAAGTAAATGCAACAGGGAGGTTTCAAGTTTTAGATCTGAAATAATATAACGTGACATCGAACATGTAAAAGGGAAATCACGGTATTAAAATTAAACTACAGGTTTAATGTGCCATCAAATGTATATATAATATATTAAGTAGCATGTAGCAAGTTTTACTTGCCTCAGAACAATGGTCGAGATGCAGGCGGCCTGGTGTGACATGTCACGATACGGTGTGTGAAACGGTACGACACGGTACTGGGTTTAGTCGCGATCTGGTGCGCGGTCTGTGCGCGATCTGGACGCGGTCTGGTGCGCGGTCTGGGCGCGGTATGGTGCGCGATCTGGGCGCGATGTGGTGCGCGATCTGGACGCGATCTGGTGCGCGATCTGGACGCGATCTGGTGCGCAATCTGGACGCGATCTGGTGCTTGGCTCAGGGGTCAGAGCAAGGTGTGATGGGATTGGGGTATCTAGGACAGAGGATGGGAAGACACGACGATACGCCATTGTTTTCCGGCGATGGTCGACTGCCAAGAACCAAACAGAAAGAGAAGAAGAAGTAGAAGAAGGAGGAGAAGAAGAAGGGGCTGACTGGGGTTTAAGGGAAGAGAGAGGGAGGTCATGGTGACGAGGATGGTAATGACGGTGTCGGAGCCTCCGGCGATGTGAGGGTGCCGGCAAGGTTGCAGGTGCAGGGGAGGCTCGGTTTGAGAAGGCGATGGTGTCAGGATCAGCAGGTAAGGGTTGGAGGAGGAAGTAGAGAGGAGATAAAGGTGATGGTGACGATGGCAAGGAGAGGCCGACGAGGTTGTCGCCGGCGACGAGGTGGAGGCGGCGGGAGGCAAGGTGTAGGTGATCGAGGCGATGGGTTCTTTGCACGTTCGGGAGAGGTGATGGCGTTTACGAGAAGGTGGTAGAGGAGAGATCAAGGAAATAAGGATGAGGGAAAGCCGACGAGGGTGATCGGCGGCGAGGCGAACTCCGGCGAGGAGGGCTGCAGAGATTCGAGTCGGGTCCAGGGATCGCCGGCTCGTCGAGGGGAGGAGAAAGGAGGGAGGTGAAGATGAAGAGATGGGGAGGCCGGCGGTGAGGAGACGGCGACGAGTGCGAGGCAGGGTGGCATGGGTTAGGGTTAGGGTTCGTTATGGAGGCAGAAAGAAGATGAAGGGAGAGGAGAGAGAGGGACGTGCCTAATTTTTTTTTAACTGTGAAAGGGTTTAAAAAATTTATTTAGAGGGGAGAGATAAAGAGAGAGAGAGAGAGAGAGGAAAGAGAGAAAGATTTGTTAACATTTAGATTTAGGAAATATAATATATATATTTTAACAGAGAGAGATTTTCAGAGAGAGGGTAACATAATATATATATATATATATATATATATATATAGAGGGTTAAGGGTCCTGTGTTCGAACTCAGGAAATTTTCCAAAGCCCGTAACCCAAAGCCCCTCACCTCCTCACGATTGAAAAAAAAAAGCCAGAAAAAAAAATCTCATCTCGAGTGCCTCCTCGTGCCTCCCTCCCTCCTCTCGCCTCCCTCCCTCGAACTCGCCGCCCCTCCTCCATCGCCTCCTCCATCGAGCACCTCGCCTCCCTCCCTCCCTCCTCACGCCTCCCTCCCTCGAACTCGCCGCCCCTCCTCCATCGCCTCCTCCATCGAGCACCTCGCCTCCCTCCCTCCCTCCTATCGCCTCCCTCCCTGATCGCCTCCTCCATCGAGCACCTCGCCTCCCTCCCTCGAACTCTCCGCCCCTCCTCCATCGCCTCCTCCCTCGAGCACCTCGCTGCGCGACCCTCCCTTCTCCAATGCCTCCCTCCCTCCCTCCCTCCTCACGCCTCCCTCCCTCGAACTCGCCGCATCTCCTCCCTCGCCTCCTCCCTCGTGCACCTCGCTGCGCGACCCTCCCTCCTCCAACGCCTCCCTCCCTCACCTTCTCGAGCGCCTTCTGGAGCTGCGCCTTTTCCCTTCTCCCTCGCTGCGCCCTCGACCCTCCCTCTTCGCCAGTCATTGTGCAGAATCTTACATATATCTGTGATTGTGAGACATCTTGTATATATTGGATTTTCTCGGTCACATTTCTGAAAGTATAGAACATTAATTCTGATGCTTAATTTATGAAGGCTGTCCCAAGATGTCCTATCATAAAGAATGGCCAGAATCCAGCGGCATGGATGTTGGATATTTCTTCTGCTGCCATGGAATATCCTATTTCCATAGATTATGCAGAAATAGTTCGTAACTCATCTCTATACGGGTAAAAATGATTCCAAATCATCAATATATGATTGTTATGATAGTGTGATAACCTGCTTAGCTTTGTTGTAAATCCATGTCCACAGAGAAATTATGAAACAAATCGAAGAGCTAAGTAAAACTCAAAATAATGATGACCTGCGGTTCCCATCAAGATATGAGCAGAATTTTGAATCCCAGTGTGCAGCATGCTTATGGAAACGACACAAATCATACTGGAAAAATCCAGAACACAATGTTGTTCGATTTATAAATACTTTCACCGTATCGCTATTGTTTGGTGCTGTCTTTTGGCAAGTTGGTTCCAAAATGTAAGTTCAACTTCAAAGCAATCCTTTTATTTTGTTTGAGATAAACTGATAAAGTACTTCCTTATAATAACTATTCAGGATATTATGATCTGATAATTCTTTCTTCATTGGGCAGCACTCCAGAACAAGATATCTTCAATATTTTAGGTGCTATATTTTCATCAGCATTGTTTAGGCTTTGCAAACGCAACCATAGTGCAGCCTGTTGTGTCAATGGAGAGGACCGTGTACAATCGAGAAAGATCATCTGGGATGTATTCCTACATGCCTTATGCCATTGCTCAGGTACCTGATTCATAAAATCTATTTTACACTACACTTTCATCTGCATACAAAATTATCATATGAGACATTTTAAACATATTAATGTTTGACCTCTTAATCTCTTAAAGCATAGAAATCCAAAACTTGTATCATGATAAATTCCAGTCTTAACTGACCGGTTGATTAATCGCAACAGAAAACTGAAACTTCTATTGGATATTTTCATTTCGTTGCTACCGAAATTAGTCATGGACTGTGATATAAGAAGTTTTAGTTTCATTGAGGTAAGTTAGGTAAAAGTAACTTGACATTTTCAAGGAAAATATTCATTAAAGGTGAAAAGGAAGTTAGCATGGTGCATAAGAAGTGTACTTTTCAATGTATGAAATTTGCTATATATTCCACTGATGAAGAATCACTTGGAAAAACTCTAGCAGAGATTAGTGCTAAATATGCCAGTTATTATGGAAAAAAGAAAAATTTAATCTATCTAACAAAGAATAGATATGCATTCACATCTAACATTTCTGTTCTTTAAGTTAGTGATATAGGTTCTTCAATTTGATATTCAAGAGACCCTAAGAGCCTAATCCAACACTCATCCTTGTACAAAATATGGAAAAATTGCTCGAGTATCATATATACTGATTATTGGCTATTCTAATTGCATTAATCAAACCCTGTAATCAAACCTCATTCTTGCATGAAATTTGTTAAGTTGTAAGTGATATGAAGTCTGTTTTTTAAGTGTTATATATATACCAATTATTGGCTCTTCTAATTGCATAAATGGGAGGCATAATCCAACACCCATGACTGTACTAATATGGAAATATGATCTTAGTATTATATATACCTATTATCTATAATAAGTTTACATTATATTTAAGTCTTGATTATAGTATTTTTGTAAAATTTATTCTGCAAATAGTGAGGACTGAAACTTGAGTTACAATTTTATATCGTAGTAAATCTGAGCACATGCAGGTGTTGATCTGGGACTATCAACAAATGCAGAAAATAGAGCAGTTACACCTCTTGATTCATGGAGACTTCGTGCAAAAATGAATAAAGTTGTAGATTTGGTGGCGGAGAATCGAGATCTTTACGAAAAAATAGAAGAGTTTATTAATAGTATGTTGTAACAATGCAATTTAAATCATGAAGAAGAGACCAGCATTCAAGTTAGTTATATTCCGACACCTTCTTACCTATATCATATAACGATCACAGATCCTACGAAAAATACCCATAAGGATCGTCCTGCTATTGCATCTCGAATTCCATCTGGAATAGAAGTATCGCAATCAAAAGCTCAAAATAGGTCGCGCACTTCTAGTAATTGTCACGAAAAAGGTCATGATATAAGAACTTGTCAGCTTTTAAAGGTATTAGTATTCTATTCTTGTTTGTTCTTATTTGTTGTCATTATTTTTTTATAAATGATGGTTGATATCTAATATGAGTTATTTTTAGGCACCGGATGCTTCTAACGGAAAGAAGTGAAGATAGCTTTGGTGTTGCTTGGAGCAGAATAGAAGATTTTAACTGAATTTGTTGGAGCTTGTTTAGTAATTGTTACTTTTTTTTATTGTTATGGCTTGGATGTACTTGAATATTAATATTGGCATTTATACAGTGCAAGTTTGAAATATCATTAGTATTTTGTCTGAGTTTGTAATTTTTTTTGTTGAGAAATGGTCTAACATGTGGATAAAAAATTATTGTAAATTTGTTTTTTTTCTTTTGATTTTCAACTGGAAAACTGTTACTGGTAAAAGAGAGAGAAGAAAATGGAAATCAAAATAAACCAACATATACCCACCATTTCATCAACACCATTGAATATGAAGTAACAAGTCAATCCTTAAAATTTTAACTTGTTCAAGTTGTTGGATATGGTATGTACAATAACGCAAAAGATATGTTATATACAATAACGCAAAAGACTGCATTTAGTTCAAAACATTTGAAATTACAATTGTCAAATTGAATTTCTTACAATTGACGAAAGAGTTGAGTTCGAAATGAACCAGTCTCATGCAAAATATTATTAAAGCCTATGGCTTGTGCATCTTCAGGTCTTTGGTTATGCTGCTACTTTATGCGGCTTCGAACACGAAATATCTGCATAAGGATTTTGGATCTGCTTTGGTATTCTACCATTCTTGGCCTTACTTATTTACAATTTTTGTTTCTTTATTTGTAGCACCTGAAAATTACACACACAAAGAGTTAATTAATTTGTTTAATTGGTCTTGAATCATAGAACGCCATAACCAAAGCATATTTACCTAGAAACAACCATTTCAGAACTAAAAGTTTAGCATGCACAGTTTGCAAACCCCGGGTTTGTGGTATAGAGATGCATACTAATGATAAGGCTCAGATATGTACTTTATCACAATGGATATATATAATTGGCAGGCATACTAACTCGGTTTGTCGAAATAAAAACTATGGAATCGTCACACTGCATGCTTTACACGAGATCTGAGAGAAGCGATGCCAAACAACCTTTTCGGTGAAGCAAATAATTTAGTTGCCATTCAATAAATTTTTGAGAAAGAAATCTGTCAATGATGTTAACAGTGAGATAAAGTGTGTCTGGAACAAGCCTGTATTCATCAGCAACCTGAAACACAAAACTGACATTACTGTCAAGAGCACGAACCAAACTGAAAACATGAAGAAGACAAGGCTAAATTGTCAAGCAACAGAATCCTCATTTTCTTGTAGAGGTCATAATTTACCGACAGGTATTCAATGTACTGTCTACTTCTTAAAAAGCTTCCTGTAAAAAGAGCTAGGAAAACTAAGAAATTGTTTATCGTATCAGTAGTTATGTGAGGAAAACCGACTTTGGTTTACAATACAGATTACAAAATATTACCTGCTATTTTGATAATCTGAAACTAATAAAATTAAACAAATAGCAACTGGAAAATGTTGAAGTTCCTGAGTCTTGATTGTAGTAGTAGTCTTTGTTAAACTGACACTAGCATAAAAAATAGTGTCATATTCTCGCCAAATAGGCAGCGAGTTATCTATGCTATGCTAATCAGTTCTATGATTGCCCATCTACTAGTTGAAAATATTTGGAAAATCATCTCAGTTCTAAATGTTTAATGAATATGAAAAAAATAACAAAATAATCTAAAAGTTTGATATATTCTTATAGATCATATCATAAAATAAAACTCTTCTAAATTTTGAGTCTAAATAATTTATGCATCTAAGATTATGATGGGAAAAAATTCAAAAAGTAATTCAGTTTTGAGATCTAGATCACAGAAAACTTTAGCACTCTAGATCTAGATCCGTAAATTTTCGAAAGTAATCTGTAAATTACTTACGGCCGAAATGATCGTATAAGCATTCTCTGGTTGGCTGGAACAACGTTGATCAACATGATTTGGATGGCGTGCCCCCTTTCACCATGTATATGACTATCTTTGTTTTGAATGCTTGGTCAGGAATCACATTTATCTTGACCTGGCTAAGGGGTCAGGAATCACATAAAGCTAAAGAGAGAGCCTACAAATTCTTGACCTGGCTAAGGGGTCAGGAATCACATTTATCTCTGGGTTACATGATAAACCCTTGAGCAAAATAAAATTGCATTTCAGTTGGAAGAGTTCTAGGATATATTTTCCTTCGTCTCCATTGACAACAGATAGATTCTATTATTTAGTAATTCTCAGCTTTCTATATGCTTGGTCATCTTAAGAACCTCGTCTAATCTTACAATTTGTAATTATTCTCTTGTGTTTCTAGTTTCAAACGAATTTGAGCAGGTTTAAAATCGCATGCTGTAACACTATACAAGGCAGGAAAACTTAGAAATTCAAGTATTGCAGAACTTTGCAAGGATCCGAGTACCTTAGAAGGGAAGAAGTTTGAGGGAGAATTGCAGTATTTTGCGAACCATGCATATAGTCTGCGATGTATCCTGGAGTGTTTGCAGTCAGGTGGGGTTGCTACGGATGAATTAAACGATAAAGTTAGCTATCAAATAGAAAAACAAGATTCTTCTTCTGATGCTGTTACTACCGTCTTAGCTGGTATTAGTATAGCTGAGGAATTAGGCGGTTCAGAAACAAATAAAGCAGAGACTTCTTGCAATGATGGAATCAACGAACCTGATGGTGGTGCAAGCACTGCTGATGATCCAGCTTCAACTTCTGCTTTTGAAAACAGTATTGTTAGTGAAAATGGTGATTCATCAATTGATCGGAATAAAGTATCACCAATGGTCCAAAAAACATGTTCTTGATCATGATGACTCCTGATCAAAGTTATAGTTCTCCCAGGATTGGATGGAAAAAATTTGGGAGTAGCTCCATCAAATCTAACAATTACTAATGTATACAAGATGTCTCACAATCACAGATACATGTAAGATTCCGCACAATGACTGGCGAAGAAGGAGGGTCGAGGGCGCAGTGAGGGAGAAGGGAAAAGGCACAGCTCCAGGAGGCGCTTGAGAAGGTGAGGGAGGGAGGCGTTGGAGGAGGGAGGGTCGCGCAGCGAGGTGCGCGAGGGAGGAGGCGAGGGAGGAGATGCGGCGAGTTCGAGGGAGGGAGGCGTGAGGAGGGAGGGAGGGAGGGAGGCGTTGGAGGAGGGAGGGTCGCGGAGCGAGGTGCTCGAGGGAGGAGGCGATGGAGGAGGGGCGGTGAGTTCGAGGGAGGGAGGCATGAGGAGGGAGGGAGGCGTGAGGAGGCAGATAAGATTTTTTTTTTCTGGCATTTTTTTTAATCGCGAGGAGTTGAGGGTTTTTGCGTTACGGGCACAGGAAAATTTCATGAGATCCAACACAGGACCCTTAACCCATATATATATATATATATATATATATATATATATATATATATTAGTTAAACGTAAACAGTTAAAGAAATTTAAAGAATATAATATTATAATATTAGTCCGATTGAGATTTTGGAAAATACAAATTTACTCCAAAACAGACCCGGGTCGGGTCTAAAAATCCAGATTTAAAATATTAAAAATATATGCAACCTCCAAATTTCAAAATGGATGCTCAATTAAAGAAAATGCATACCCCCAAGAACGGATGCACGTACGTGCACGTAGCCATCCAAACACGTCCGTTTCACTGAACGGGACGAGAACAAGATGCGCAGATGCTACCACGGGGTTAGGGGTATCATGCCGGCTATGAAATGCAATTTTAAAAATATTTTACGTGACCTAAAATGTTATATGATAAAAGATACAATACCAGGTAAAATGCCTGTATGTACTAATCGTGAGACGCACGTGTCCATGCAACAAGTCAAGATAATATATAAATAAGAATTAAACAGGTTCAAGCAAGCGGGTCGGGTCGAATGCAAAGTAAAATATAAAATGCCACTCGCACCCACAATACGTTAAATCAAGAATATCACGAATAAGGAACTACGAGAAGTGGAATTGGTATAAATGAACTCGGGTGTTATACAAACAGTTGAGAAAGTTAATACTATCCGAAATCACATGAAGGCAGCACAAGATCGGCAAAAGAGTTAGGCCGACACATTGAGAAGACCTCTAGAGTTCGCTGTTGGTGATATTGTGTTCTTAAAGATATCATCGACTAGAGGAGTGATTCGTTTTGGGAGTCGAGGCAAGCTTAGTCCTCGATTCGTAGGGCCTTTCGAAATTTTGGAGCGTGTTGGAGAAGTGGCTTATCGATTAGTTTTACCACAATTTTTGGCGAATGTTCATGACGTGTTTCATGTATCTCAACTCCGTAAGTATGTTCGAGATGAAACACACGTCCTGGATCATTCGGAGCTGACTGTAAGAGAGGAGTTGACCTTTGAGGAACGACCGATGATCGAAGACAAAAGGTCCTTAAGAACAAGGTTATCTCTCTCATACTTGTTTCTTGGGGGAATCGCTCGCACGGAGAATCGACTTGGGAACGAGAAGATGAGATTCGACAGAAGTTTCCAGATCTCTTCCTGTAGTTTCATGATTGTTTATCTTTTCTTGTCTTGGGAATTTCGAGGACGAAATTCTTTTTGTAGTTGGGTATAATGTAACACTCTAGTTCATTTATACCAATTCCAGTTCAAGTATTTACTTATTTATGGTAGTTTCTTGGTTTACTGTGTTTTGGGTGCGAATAGTATTTTGACATTTGTATTTGCATTTTACCCGACCCGCTTGCTTGAAACCTGTCTTGATTCATGTTTATGATTTATCCTGACCTGTTATATGGATTCGTGCATTTTCATTTTTTACTGCATACTGGCATTTTATCCGGCATCTGCATTTTTTTAATATAACATTTAAAGTCAAGTAAAATATTTTAAAAATATCTAGCATGGTCTGCATGATACCCCTGACCCTGTCGTAGCATCCGCGCATCTTGTTCTCGTCCCGTTCAGTGAAACAGACTTGTTTGGATGGCTACGCGCACGTACGTGCATCCGTTCTTGGGGGTATGCATTTTCGTTACCCGGACATCCAATTTGAGTTTTGGTCGACATGTATATTTTTTATATTTTTGAAACTAAATTTTAGACCCGACCCGGGTGTATTTTGGACTAAATTTGTATTTACCAGAAAATCCAATTTTATTTCATCTAATATCTTTATTAAAATTTAACAGTTTAAAATATTTCTAACTTACAAAATCTTTTTAAATTAAAATCTAAATTTTAGTAAAAACCCCTTTCTCTCTCTCTCTCCCTCTCCTCTGCATATATATATTTATATATATTTTATTTATTTATTTTTTTCTTTATTTATTTAATACACGGCCTCTTCTTCTTCTTCTTTCTTTTCTTGATCTTGTTTCTTGATTCCGGTGATCACCGCCGGAGCCGTACTCGTCGCTGACGATCCGAGTGATCCAGTGAACGTACCTTGCCTGTGTGATCACCCCCTTGTCTTTCCTGGACCCGTCCCGCGTGCCGCGTGTGCGTTGCGACGATTTACCGATGTCGGACGTGCCGTGCGTATCCGTCGCGTGATTCGATCGAGGCAAGTTTACAACTTGCTACATGCTATGCTTTATGTAATTTATTTATATGTATCCGTATTATTATTATTATCATCATCATCATCATACAGCTATGTCTATATAATTTATACACCGTAGTTATTTAACGTTAATCGGTTTTATAATATAAAATGTATGAAAGTTTACAACTTGCGACATGCTATAATTATATCTATAAAATTTATATCGTCGTAATATTTCTTATTATAATCTTTAATTAATTTATAATCTGCATTTTATTATATTATACAAAATATAGTTTGAAAATATTATAGTTTACACATGAAACGTCGTTGCAAAGCGGATACGACAAATCTGAAATTTACTGTACACCTTACCTTATAAAATTCATTATAAATCACAGAAAAATAATTAGTATACGTTATTTAGTTCGTTACGAAGCTAACTCAGAATACTATAACTTTATGAAATATTTACTTGCAAAATAAATTTTTTAAAAAATGTAAAATGCAAATGAAAATATCTCTAAACTGCTGTCCAGGGAAATTCCAGCAGCAAAATTTCAACTTCGAATGTTCATAGCTTTTTGTAGGAACAACCTGAGATACTTCAACTTATAAAAATGAAAAACTTATTTAATTATCTTTGTTTTGGTATAAGACACGTCCCTTTTGAAGAATGTTTGTTATTTTTAAGCTATTTTACAAATCAGGGTGACGCTGAATTTCTGAACGGAACTTTCTTGTGCATGGTTAATCAATACCACTTTTATAGTTATTAATCGGTTTGAATATGTTATCCATGTTAATATTATTATATAAATATCTATTTAATACATAATAGTGCTTGTGTTTTAATATTCAGCAAATTTTACCGATTTACAGTTTTATAGTATCCGTCTATATCCGTACGGTTTATTACATATCTAGTTGCACGCCGAGACCATATTATTTCATTTTACTATTACATTAGTATCCCATACTTGATCTTGTGCATCCTACATAGTCATGATGTAATCCCTGATAAATATTTGTGCATCCATGCTTTATTTATGCACCCGTACCTGTTACAGTTTTATTATGAGCATCCGTTTGATGCCTGTACACTACTTGACGTGACCTGATACACCACTACTTGACATGACTTGATACATGTACACAACCTGACATGACCTGATATATCACTACTTGACATGTTACCTGATCCTGTTTCTAATACCGACAATCCTGACATGTTGTCCCGATGGACATATCCTGTTGTCTGTATAGACAAACATGTTCCTGCTTGATCCTGTGTTGGCATTAGCTTCAGATTTATCAATACCTGACTTGAACACATAACTTGGGGATATGGGGAAATCAAGAATGTAACCGAACGTAACTCAAAGGGCTATCATATTGTTTTCCGTTTTTCCGGGCGTTACGGAATACCTATTGTTTGCCATTTTCCGGGCGTTACGGAATACCTATTGTTTGCCGTTTTTTCAGGCGTTACGGAATAATCACCGATGGGTTACGATGAGGATTACATTAATTAATTTCGAAGACTTAGAATAGATAACCCAGTAGCACAGTTTAGATTGATCACTGCACGTCACTTATACTGATATACTTCACTGCTATATATTCCTGTTGACTTGTTACTGTTCTTACTCGTGCCTGCATGTCCTGCTACCCCTTGATTATATTATTGTTGATATTATGACGCACTGACGTCTGGGTTTTACATGGCCCAGATCCTCTACCCTTGTCGCAGGCTGATCAGGAGTATTTCCGCCGTTAGGCCGAGCAGTAAGGATCCTGTTAGTATCCAGTTAGTATCCAGTTTAGTTATGTTTACTTTCCAGATGTTATTGCTTATTGGATTTATCGCTTCCGCATATTATTTCTTGACTCGTTTATTCTGGCTCATGGACATGTACTAGATAGTTTATTTTATTTCTACTATTCTTGATATCTTATAGACAGCCGTAATGTGACTGTGGAGGGAAGTTTCCTAGCCACAGGTAGCATGGTTGGCTCTGTCACGTGCCGATCTTAGCGCACTCTGGGAAGTGGGGCGTGACAAGACGAATGTTGAGATGATCTCCAGGCTGTCTGTGAACTGTCGAGATTTAGCTTCTTCTTCTGATGGAGCCTGGGGGGAAGGTACGGTTCCCTCTTTGTTTGTGCCCCTGGATTGTATACAGGGATCGATGTGATCTCACCTGTAGGGCGAAAAGTTTCATTTTGTTTATTTTTCTTTCCGCGATGCTCTATCATTTGAACTTTTATATCGCAAAAGTTGCGATTGCCCAATCATTTCGGCTATTTTTCGCGGTGCCCAATCATTTCGGCTATTTGTTTTATTTACTCGCTTCTTTTTATTGCGAGTTGCCCAACCATTTCGGCTATTTTGTCTGCATACATTTTTACTTGCTGATTTGCAAGTTGCCCAATCATTTCGGCTATTTGATATGCATTTGTGGTTCGCTGGCTTTTCGCTGCGAGTTTTGACACCGATTTCGGCATCAACATCGCTACAACTGGGATACTGCCAGGAGCGAATCATCATTTGCCTCTGTCGATGTCGAACAAAGGTGGCGTAGTAAACAGGGTTAAGATCTTATCGACTAAGGCTTTTGACTTCATGAGCCGTAAGGGTCTCATAAAGGTACTTCTCCCTATGAGTCGTGAGGATCTCGTAGGTGCGTTTTCTCCTTAGGAATCGTGAGGATTCTTAAGTTTATGGTCCCTTATAAGTCATAAGGATCTTACAAGAGTGGTTTCTCCTTATAAGTCGAGAGGACTTACAAGTGTCTTTTGCCATATGAGCATATCCCCAGTCTCTGGTGGGACTTTGCTAGGGAAATGTTTATTCGTACCTATGGATTGTATACAAGGGTCAATATTGAACCACTTGTAGGGCAGAATTGGAGGTTGTGATGGCTTAAGAATATGTTCAGATCCTTGTAGCTTAAGGCTTTTGAATCCTATGAGCCATGAGGGTCTCAAAGGAAGGTTCTCCTTACGAGTCGTGAGGATCTCGCATGTGTAATTTCTCCTTAGGAATCGTGGGGATCCCTAAGTGTGTTTCTCCCTTATGAGTCGTAAGGATCTCACGCAGGTGGTTTCTCCTTACAGGGTCGAGAGGACCCTGCAAGTGTCTTTTAACGAGCTTGCGCCCTTTCGGGTTTTCACAAAACACGCCGGTAGCGCTGCTGTTTTTACTCACGGAGCCCTTTCGGGTTTTCATCCGTGCCCATTTTGCTTATGGACATACCGTTTTTTTTATATTATTTATATTATTTTTTTATTATTATTTTTTTTGTGTCAGCTTTGAGATGCTTCGGTCCGTAGTTGTTTATCGGCATTTCGGTCAATAGCTAATTTGAGGACATAGTGGTCTGTTCCCCTCCGAAAGATGGCGCGACGACAGACGTCTTGCCTGAGATTCGGGGCAGATGCTATTTGGTTTTATCCGTCCATCTCTTCGAATATGCCAAGTTGATTTATGGCACCTTATATCGGAGGTTTAGACGAATGCGGCCGATGTAGTAGACTCCGTCAGATTCCCCCTCGCTTGAGGGGTTTTGATTGTGGGGACGCTCTTCCCTGCAGGCGCAAGCCCCTGCAGTTAATTACGTTACCGCATCGCGGTGACAACTTTCTCCTTCTCCAGATGTTCACTTCGTGTCGTGGGTGTTTGTTTTGTTTGTGGTTGCCCGTGGATTGTATACGGAGACTAATTTATGTCGTCGCTCGTAGGATGTGGATTAGTCCAAATCCGTATTTTCTTAGATTTGGGTTTGGGGTTTTGATTTAAGGATACGTTAGCCTTATTTGAGACTAAGATCAACTTAAACGTTTGTTAAGGACACGTTAGTCTAATTTAAGACTAAGATCGACTTAACGGGATCGTTTAGATCCGACAAGAGAGCATTTAGACTCTATTGTTTAGTTTAGAGACTTTGCGGTCGATTGCCAGTTTAGGGACATGGTGGTCCATAGAATGTATGGCCGTCGGGACCCATCACCTCTCTGAAGACGTTGAAGAATTACAACGACAAATATCAGAGGAGTTCAGAGATGTACCATTGAACCAATGTTGGTTGAGAGATCTATAGTCCAATTTGGGACTAAAATCTGTTTGAAAGTTTGTGAGCATATGGGCTCGGTTGAACATTTTATTGTTCTAACTGTTGAACTTTTATTTGGGCTTGGCCCTTTTATAATGCATAGCATTGGGCTCTGTAGTTAAAAGCATAGCATTTAAATTTGGCCTGTTAGGCCTTTATTTGGGCTCTGCCCTTTTTAAATAATGCACAGCATTTATTGGTCTGATAGTGCACCACGTAGCCTGTCAGGCGCTTTGCGCCAATTAAGGAGCGCAAGGCGCCAGCGCATGTGGAGGTGACACGTGTCACACTCTGCTGAGCACAAGTTAGTTAGCGTAGTGCGCTGCGCTAGTGTGCTGCTGACACGTGGCGCGCTCTGGTGCCTTGCGCCGGTCTAAGAGCGCAGTGCTATGTTTTTAGGAGCGCAAGGCGCAGATTGTTCTGTGATTGACATGTGATGCTCTCTGGTGACTTGCGCTAGTCCAAGGAGCGCAAAGGCTCATTTCAAAAGTGCAAGGCACTGTACAATAGCGCAGAGCGCATCTTGATCAGATTTAGATCAAAGAAAAAAGTTTTTCTTGTTCTAAAGAGGTTCTACCTCAAGATTCAAGAACCAATGGTTCATCAAAAGGCTGTGCCTTTATATAGATCAAAAGATCTAGGGATGAAGTAAATTACTTCTTTAATTTTTTGTGATTGGATCTTTTTTGATCTTTTTTCTTTTTATTGAAGATCTTGATCTTGTTCTTAGATCTTTGATCTTTTTAGAAGAAATTCTTCTTTTTGTGAGGTGTTTTCATCTCTGCTCTTCAAGAATCAAATTCTTTACTCGTTGAGTTTTTCTCAAAGTTTTTAGAGGGTTCTCTCTCTTCTGTATCTCTGTATATCTATTCTTTTTTTTTTATTTTAGAAAGAAGGATCATTGGTCGTTGGGACCCACCACCTCTCCGACGACACTGAGAGATTACAGTGCCATATATCGAAGGTGTGGAGGGTTGTACCTTTTAAACCATGTCTTCTTTGCATTCGCGCCGCTGAAAAAGGATGGAGCTTAAGCTTCTTGCCGCTGAAAAAGGCTTCTTTGCGTTCGCGCACGTGTGTCGCACGTGTTGGGCGCTCATATTTGCACGTAGCGCACATGGAGCTTGCGCATATGCGCATTATGAGGAGAAGCAGGGCTTCTATATAAGGAGAACTAAGCTCCTTTTAATATTATTAAATATTCTCATGTGGTGCGCACGTGCGTTGCACGTGGTGCGCGCGTGGCGGGGCACACGTGCGTTGCACGTAGCGCACATGCGCATTATGAGGAGAAGCAGGGATTCTATATATGGAGAATTAAGCTCCTTTTAATATTATTAAATGTTCTCATATGGTGCGCACGTGCGTTGCACGTGGTGCGCGCGTGGCGGGCACACGTGCGTTGCACGTAGCGCACATGCACATTATGAGGAGAAGCAGGGCTTCTATATATGCAGAACTAAGCTCCTTTTAATATTATTAAATGTTCTCATGTGGTGCACACGTGCGTTGCACGTGGTGCGCCCGTGGCGGGCATACATGCGTTGCACGTAGCGCACATGCGCATTATGAGGAGAAGCAAGACTTCTATATAAGGAGAACTAAGCTCCTTTTAATATTATTAAATGTTCTAATATGGTGCACACGTGCGTTGCACGTGGTGCGCGTGGCGGGCACACGTGCGTTGCACGTGGTGCGCGTGGCGGGCACACGTGCGTTGCACGTAGCGCACATGCGCATTATGAGGAGAAGCAGAACTTTTATATATGGAGAACTAAGCTCCTTTTAATATTATTAAATGTTCTCATGTGGTGCGCACGTGCGTTGCACGTGGTGCGCGCGTGGCGGGCACACGTGCGTTGCACGTAGCGCACATGCGCATTATGAGGAGAAGCAGGGCTTCTATATATGGAGAACTAAGCTCCTTTTAATATTATTAAATGTTCTCATGTAGTGCACACGTGCGTTGCACGTGGTGCGCGCGTGGCGGGCGCGCGTGCGTTGCACGTAGCGCACATGCGCATATGAGGAGAGACAGGGCTTCTATATATGGAGAACTAAGCTCTTTTTAATATTATTAAATGTTCTCATGTGGTGTGCACGTGCGTTGCACGTGGTGCGCGCGTGGCGGGCACACGTGCGTTGCACGTAGCGCACATACGCATTATGAGGAGAAGCAGGGCTTCTATATATGGAGAACTAAGCTCCTTTGAGAATTGAATCCTTTGAGGATTGAACTCCACCCTTTCTAAGAGGTATCCCCTCTTATTTATATGGGAGTGGTAGAGAAGCCATCTCTCCTTTTCCCGATGTGAGACTAAAAATGCATTCCCCATGTAGTAGAGCATTTCTTTAGATTACACGTGCATAGCATATTTACTCATAACTTTTGATCCCGGATGAATTATGAGGCCCATAATATATCAAATCGAAGGGTTTTTCGAGATGCTTTCAATACCATCAGAATTTAGCTGTTTCTCATTCCGAAGTTTGTCAAAATACAGCTCGGAAAATACTGTTTCGCATCTTCTTCCTTAGATCACATGTGCATAGACATTTGCTCATAACTTTTGATCCCGGATGAATTATGAGGCCCATAATATATCAAATCGAAGGTTTTTTTCGAGATGCTTTCAATACCATCAGAATTTAGCTGTTTCTCATTTGTGAGTTTGTCAAAATACAGCCCGGAAAATACATGTTCACATTTTCTTAAGCGTATCGCTGCCATTTGATGCCTTGGGCTCTTTTGTGCAGAAATTTGGCGGGAACATGGTCCATCGTTAGTTTATGGACGTTTCGATCCGTCGCTAGTTTTAGGACAAAGTGGTCCATTGTTAGTTTAAGGACGTTTCGGTTCGACGCCAGTTTTAGGACATAGTGGTCTATCGTTAGTTTAAGGACGTCTCGGTCCGACATTAGTTTAAGGACATTACGGTCCAACATTAGTTTAAGGACATTACGGTCCATCGCCAGTTTTAGGACATAGTGGTCCATCGTTAGTTTAAAGACGTTTCTGTCCTTTGTTAGTTTAAGGACGTTTCGGTCCGTTGTTAGTTTTAGGACATTTAGGTTCGTTGTTAGTTTTAGGACATTTCGGTCCATTGTTAATTTTAGGACATTTCGTTCCGTTGTTTGTTTTAGGACATTTCGGTCCGTTGTCGGCTACTACTTATAGAGTTTGGGCTTAGGAAGATAGCGAGTGGACATAGTCGTCGTCATCTATCGTTGACCTAGGCCGTGACTCGTCAGGCGTAATACTTTTTCAGGAAGCGACCGTTTATTGGCCTAAAAGGTCTTTCACCATGCATGTCTACGAGTAGATAGGCCCCACCCTGGCAGACTTTGTCTATGAGGTACGGGCCTTCATAGTTCAGCTCAAATTCCTCCCGTTTGGCACGATTGGGGATCATAGGTCTTTTGACCACTAGCACGAGTTTGCCGTGGCGGAATGCCCTCGGCCTAGTCAGTCTCTCATATGAGCGCGTCATCTTTTCTTTATAAGCCTCCAGATTTTGTTGCGCCATGAGACGGGATTCGTCGAGGGCATCAAGCTCTTCAAGCCGAAGGTGAGCATTTTCTTCGTTAGCTCGTAATGAACCGCCACTCGTAGAGAGGGTAATTCTATCTCGAAGGGGGGGTACTACTTCTGTGCCGAATACCAATGCATACGGCGTTGTGTTCATGGTTGTTTTGAATGTGGTTCGATATGCCCAGAGAGCTCCATGCAGTCTCTTGTGCCAGCCCCTCTTATTTTGAGACACCGTCTTTTTCACGATCTTCGTCAAGGTTTTGTTGAAAGCCTCAGCTAGACCGTTAACTCGAGGATTATAGACCGAAGAGTATCTCCAGTCTATGTTATGCTGTTGTGCGAAGTGGCTGATTTTGTGGTTTCTATAGGCTGGCCCGTTATCGGAGATAATCCGTCGCGGAATGCCTAACCGATAAATGATGTGTGTCTTGAAGAAATGGAGGATATTCTCCGTCTTCACTTCTCTTAGTGTTACAGCTTCTGCCTATTTGGAGAAGTAATTAGTTGTCGCTAAAATAAATCGATGTCCTCCGGACGATGCTGGCTCGATGGGGCCGATTATGTCAGTTCCCCACATTTCGAACGGCCAGCTAGCCACCGTCGGATGTAGTGGATTTGGATGTTGATGGATGAAGTCCCCGTGAATCTGGCACGAGTGGCACTGTTTCGCGTATTCGAGGCAGTCTTGGATCATCGTGGGCCAATAGTAGCCCATCATTTTGATCTTCAGTTTCATCTTCGGCCCAGCTTGGTGAGAACCGCAGAGTCCATCGTGAGTTTCTTGGACGACTCTCCTTGCCTCTTCAGGTCATAGGCATCTCAGCCACAGAGAATCAAATGATCTCTTATACAGAGTATCATTGACGAAGGCAAATGATAGAGCTCGTTTCATGAGATGATGTCTTGAGAACGCATCTTCAGGGGTTCGACGGGATTTGAAGTAATCTATAAAGACTTCTCTCCAATCCTTAGTCTTTTCCTGGTCTTTTATTTGCAGAGCCGTTTGCTCGGTCGCTCATTTTTCTTCGGACGACTCCGGAGATATTTCTGCCGGTGCAAGAACCCGACGGCTTTGCACAACGATCTTCACGTCATCGAGGTTCTCGTCGTCCAGTTCTTTAGCGAGTTTGGCCAATGCATCTGCTTTGCTATTTTCCGCACGCGGTATGCTTTCCAAAGTGTAGGAAGGAATTTGAGTCAGCAGTTGCTGCACTCTCTCGCCGTACTTCACCAACTCTGGCTTGCACATTTGGTAGTCGCCGTTTACTTGACTAACGATTAGTTGGGAGTCTCCGTATATGAGGAGGTCCTCAATTCCCATGTCGATAGCGATCTCAAGACCTGCTATCAAAGCTTCATATTCGGGTTCATTATTCATCCTTGGCTCTGTCAGGGAGAAGGCAAAGCGCATTATCCCTCCTTGTGGAGTCACGAAGATGAGTCCTACCCCTGATTTGATTATGGGAGTGCTGTGTTTTCGCTTCTTCATAGAAGATGCTCCGTCGAAGTAGAGTTCCCATCGGGCATCACTCCCTCCTTTCTCCCCGTCGATCGTGTCAAACGCGTGCTCGTCGGGCAATTCGCAGTTCAAAGGAGAATCGGCAGGTATCGGATGCTCAGCGAGGAAGTCGGCGATAACCTGGCCTTTCACCGCCTTGAGGGGTCGGTATGTCACCGAGAATTCCATTAAGAGCAGGGCCCATTTAGCGGGTCGTCCCGTTAATATGGCCTTTGACATCAAATATTTAAGTGGATCCACTTTTGATATGAGGTGGACCTCATGCGCCAAAGCGTAGTGTCTGGGCTTCGTTATTGCGAAGATCAACGCCAGGCAGTGTTTTTCAATAGGGGAGTAATTGTTTTCTGCCCCCAAGCGAACTCGACTCAAATAGTAAAGGACTCTCTCCTTCCCTTGGCCGTTCTCTTGTGCCCATAATGCGCCTAAGGAACCTTCAAGGGCAGTTGTATACAGAATGAGGGGTTTTCCCTTGACTGGAGCGGTTAGCACCGGAGGATTCTGTAGGTATTGCTTGATTTCGTCCAGTGCGCTTTGGCATTTGTGATCCCAGACGAACGGGGTTCCCTTCTTCATCAGGTGACTGTAAGGACGGCATTTGCCGGAAAGGTTGGCTATGAATTGTCGGATATACGCGAGCTTTCCTTGGAGAGACCGCAGTTGCTTGAGAGTTCTTGGTGGAGGCATTTCCATGATCGCCTTGATCTTCGACGGGTCTATCTCGATGACTCGGTGCCATACGATAAATCCTAGGAATTTGCCCAAAGAAACTCCGAACGCGGACTTGAGAGGGTTCATCTTTAAGTTGTATTTCCGAAGGCGCTGAAATATGGTCTTCAGATGCTCTAAATGTTCCTCATATGATTTGCTTTTAACTACGAGGTCGTCAATGTAGCATTCGACGATTTCATGTATGAGGTCATCGAAGATCTTCGTCATGGCCCTCTGATAGGTGGCACCGGCGTTCTTTAGACCGAAAGGCATCACTTTGTAGCAGTATGCCCAAAGGGGTCCGGAAAGCGGTATGCTTCTGGTCCTCGGGATGCATCTTTATCTGATTGTATCCTGATGAGCCGTCCATGAAGGAGAAAACTTCGTGAGTGGACGTATTATCTATCATCAGCTCAGTGACCGGTACTGGAAAGTCGTCCTTTGGGCAAGCTTTGTTGAGATCCCGGAAGTCCACGCAGATGCACACCGTCCCATTTTTCTTCATCACTGGGATGATGATGGCAATCCAGTCAGGGTATTGAACTTCTTGGATGAAGCCGGAGTCGATTAGCTTCTTGACCTCGGCATTGATGCTCATCTCAAGCTCAAGCCGCATTCTTCTCGGTGCTTGTTTGATCGGCTTGATATCTGGAGATATCGCCAATTTGTGCACAGCAATCTCTGGATCTAGTCCCGGCATCTCGGAATAGCTCCATGCGAAACAGTATTTTTACTGCATGATAACGTCTTTAAGCGTAGCCTCCTTTTCTTCAGACAACAGTTCACTGACGAACGTTGGCCGTGGGTCGTCTGCCGTTCCCAAGTCGATTTTTCTGAGGTCGTCTGCAGTAGTATGTATCCCATCTTCCAGCTCTTTTGGCGCCGGTGGAAACTCAGAGATCACCTCGTCATCATCGTTTTCGAAGCACCAGGGGAGATCAGTGATATCTTCGCATGCTCCTTCTCCTGATATCGTTATAATGTGGCAGGTGCGAGATCGCTTCCAAGACCGATGTTGATCTGGTTCTGCTCTCATCGCATAAGTGGCTTTCGATTCATGCTTCTGTGGCGGGCTTACCCTCCAACTGTTGGATAAAGCGAACCTGCCTTGTTGATATTGGTCTTCAACCCAGTTCTTGAAGGTGAAGCAATCTTTGAGAGGATGTCCTGTTGCTCGGTGATAGGAGCAATAGTCTGGGTGAGAGACCTCGTCTGCTTGCTCGGGGTGGTTGGACTCCGGGAGGGTCATCATCTGATGTTTCATGACAAGATTGAATATCTTCTTTGTCTTGTCTTGGGGAAAAGAATATGCTCGACCCATCTTCTTCATAAGAGACGGATCCCGGCTGCTCGATTCTTGATCGCGTGGCTTCTTGGACCCGCTTTGCAGCTGTCGAACGTTTTTTCCGTTCTTTGATTTATTTTTGCCTCTGCGCCGGGTCTTTTGTGTG
Source organism: Agapanthus africanus (assembly GCA_030015575.1). Classification (NCBI taxonomy): domain Eukaryota; kingdom Viridiplantae; phylum Streptophyta; class Magnoliopsida; order Asparagales; family Amaryllidaceae; genus Agapanthus; species Agapanthus africanus. Next base: position 16,031,898 of record JASDDO010000022.1, read on the forward strand.
ACGGGTTGGTGACGAGGAGCATTATCATTTTTTGCGGCTTGTCGAAGGAGATGCTGCGTCCTGGCTTTCTCGTAAATGGCCATTTCGTGATTATGGTCGTCCCGAACCTTTTGACCCGCTTCCCTTATCAGCTTGTCCTTCTGTTCTTCAAATGACGGACATGGAATTTTTATGGCGGGACTTTGTTTTGGTTCAGGGTTAGCTTCTTTTAACAGAACGTCTCCTTCTTCATCGAAGTCATGTATGACGTAGCTGCCATGGACTCGCTCCCGTTTCTGGGATCGAATATATCCAAGCTTGATCGTTTCCATTTTCCCGTTGGGCAACTTTTGCTGAGTTCCGGGGACGTTCCAGATCCTGTTGTAGAACTGGGCTTGTCGAACAGTCTGCTTAAAGGGTACGCATTGGCGCCTCAACAGCCTTTTTAATCCGCCTGTGTAGTATCTGGGCAGACGGATGGGCTGGAGCCTGTCAAGTGTAGAATCAGCACCATGCCAAATTTCTTTCTCCACTTTGGTTTCTGTGGATCGATAAAAGAGGATCTACTTTTCATCTCTTCGCCTGGGAGGGACGTAGAATTTCTGCAGTTCCTGCACACCATAGGTATCAAGTGCGTCAAGCTCTTTGTAATGCTCTTGCGGAACCACGGCGATTTGCAAACTTTGATCTTCATCAGCGAAGGCTTGTATCGACGGCCGAGCAGAGAATACGGCATTGACCTCATCTTCCGAGTCACTGCCGAAGACCAGGATAGGGGTGGACGGTCCCGGCTTGCTGCATTGGGCGGCCCTGAATAAACTATTTGTTCTTCCTCCTCGGTATCACTCCCGAAGACCGGAATAGTAGTGATAGCTTTGTTCTTGTCCTCCGGTCTGCGACATCTTTCCGTGTCTTCGAAATATGGCAAGAATTATTTTGCATCCTCATATTTGCGGACTTCATTCACGGAGAATGGGTTTAGTTCCCCTGTCACAGTGTACTCGAGACCATATTTGAAGTACTTCATACACTGATGTTGTGTAGAGGGATGATGTTATATTCGTGTAACCAAGGCCTGCCTAGCAAAGCATTGTAGCATGTCTTAGCGTCAATGGCGTGAAATTTAATGTCCGTGATGAGCAGCCTAAAGCGTAACGTCGGTATCACAGACCCAAGCGTCCTTGATGATTGGGAATCAAACCCGGAGATGGTGATCTTATCTCGAGCGAGGTGTTGAACGCTTATGCAGATTTCCTTCAACACTCTTACATTAAGGAGATTGACGGAGGACCCATTGTCAACCAGGATCTTGCCTATCTTAATATCATAACAGTATCCAGAGACATAAAGGGGACGGTTATGTTCGCACGTCCTGAGGAGGAGATATTCATCGCCGAAGGTGATATCGGCTGTGTGCACTTCTTCCAGCTCGTCCTTCATTTTTTCTTCGGCGAGGAAAGCTTAGAATTGTTCGGGATCTTGTAACGTCTTGATCAAATAATCTCTCACCTCTTTGGATAGCAGAAGGGTGTCGAGAATGCTGAGCTGCGAAGGTATCTTCCTCAGGTGTGCTAGAACGTTGTAATCCACCTTACTTTTCTTGGGCGGGTCCTTGGCTGCCAGCTCTTCGACGACTCGATCATCGAGGGCGATATCTTCAGGGATTTTTTCTTTCCCCTTATCCTTTTTATTCGATCCTTTGCTCGTAGGTCCGAGATTCTTTTTAGGTAATGTGCGATTGCGCAGCTGAATGTTCTCGCAGCTCTTCGGTTCTTCCTCTTTTCCCGAGGTGGATTCTTTGAAGAGAGGGCCAAGAGCTATTTCTTCATCGGAATCGCTCCTAAAGGCGAGAACTTGCGATCCTCCAGCGTCGACCATGTGACAGTTGTCAGTCGTTCTTTTGCGCTCCTCGGTCGTATTTCTTTGTTCCCGACGAGTTTTACGTTTCATTCGTTTGAAATGTTGTCGGTGAGCAACATATCCTTGCCACCAATTTTTAAAAGCATGGCACTCTTCGGTGGGGTGCGCAATCTTTTGATGATATAAGCAGTAGCTAGGATGTGTATCCGCTTCATCAGGAGTGTTTCCTTTCAGAGGGTGGCAGCTTCATTCCCATCAATATGGCTTTGGCGAACCTTTTCCTCGTCCTGAACCTGTTTTTATTTGTTGCGGCTGTACTTTGACCTGGTGGGAGTATTTCGACCTTTTCATCCAGTCGCCGGCGTTTGGCCTTTTCAAATATGGCCATCTCACGCTCTCGATCAGCTTTGCTTTTAAGAAGAGCTCCGTTCAGGAATGCATCAATCATTTCGTCTGATGGTCCTAGAAGTTCCGGCTCAGGATCTGCCCCCAGTTTCTCTGTGTAAGGAGCTTCTTCATCGTTTATCGACGAGTGAGAGATCACATGGCAGCTTGCCACATAATCTCCAGGCTCGTCCGACGAGTCTTCTCCATTGTCATCATCTCCGTCCTCAAGGACGTGGCTGAGAAATTCTTGGAGTGTAACTGGGGTTCGCGCCTTCTGGTTATATTCTTCCAGCGCATTGATATATTTTTGCAGGTCTGTGCGCTCGTCATTAAGCTTCACGGGCTTTTTGGTCTTCTTCTTTTTCTTCGAAGACTTTGACGGCTGGATGTGAGCACTTTGATTATCACCACCAATCTTTGGAGTTGGGCACGGCTTCAGCATCCCCTCGATGACTTCGGGTTCCAATGGATTTTTCCATTTGACCGCCGGACATGTTTGGAGATCCTTCAGCATTCTTTTCGTCTTGGCTAAAAGAACGACCTCCCATGGAGCTTCTTCGACAAAAGAGCACGATGCCCCCGGTGCGTCTCCCCTTTTAGGAGCGTGCGGTTGAGGCGGGCTTACTTTCCACTTCTCGGACAGGACGAATTTGCCCTGTTGATATTGATCTTCAATCCAGCCTTTAAAGACGAAGCAATCTTCAATCGGATGGCCTATCGCTTGGTGATAGGGGCAATAATTGGGATTATTAGCCTCACCAGGTTGCAATGGGCTTTTTGGATTTGGCAAATTAATGAGCTTGTTGCGCGTCGCCGGCTCGAAGAATCTCCTCGTTTTGTCCCGGGAAAACGAATAAGGGCGCTTCATTTTCTCATATAGAATTGCCGTCTCTCGTCTAGGCGATCAGTTAATTTTGGACCGCTGGGCTGCTGTTGAGCATTGGCGATGAAAGTCGCTTTCCTATTCCCTTTTTCATTGGGCGGCTCCAGCTTTGAAGAGGAAGGCATGTGGCCCATCTGGTCTATTTGGGCCAGTTTGTCAATCAGGGACTGGAAAGTGGTGGGCTTGAAAAACATCATAAATTGGGAGATAGTCGCTTGGGGGTCGAGAGTACTCACGAACATGCCCACTGCTGGCACTTCTTCGATGCGCTGCTCACATTTCGACAACAGATTCCACCATCGTATTGCGTATTGGACCCATGTCTCGCCTGGCTTCACCCTGGCGTTAATTAGTGCGGTAATCGGAGTACGCTCGCTAGCACTTGCGAACCTTTGCGTGAACAACAGCTCCATTTCCGCAAATGTCTTGACAGAGTCGTTCGGGAGTTCGAAATACCATTCGAATGCTGTCTCCGACAAGCTGCCGACGAACTGGCGAAGTAGCAGTTTATCGTCACCTCCCGTGTTTCCATAAAGAGCCCTGAACTGGGCGACGTGCTGATACGGATTGCCCATCCCTTTATATACGTGGAATTTAGGGATCGTATATCTCGGCGGGTACCTTATTTGGTCATACCAGCCAGGATAGGGTCGTCCGGTCTTAACGATCTGCCCGGCCGTTTCGCTCACATGATGAGCTCGTATTTGCTGAGCGATGTAATCATCCAGAGTGGCCTTGGAGATGGTCTCCTCCTTGGCTGCTAAAAGAGCCGGAGGAGGGTTCGATGTCTCCCCTCTGTCGTCTTCAATGATAATCGGAGGGTCTTCAGCTAGAGTTTCCGGCTGTAATATCATCCCGACCATGTCCTGGAAGAGAAGCGCCATTCGTTATATATTGGCCGCTTGGTCCGCGACCTCTTTTTCTTTCCTTTCGAGCATTCTTCGGAAGAATTCAGCATCAGTTTCTTGTTCCTGACGCTGCTCTGAGGTCTCTGGATTTTCTTTTGGCCCAGTGAGTGCGGCCATTGCAGTCAGCATCTCCTGAAGATTTTGTTGCTGTTGCTCCTGAGCCTTTGTTATCGATCGGGTAAGCGGTCGATGACTCGTAGAAGCACGACTTTCCTCTTTTCTGGAAGCCATATAAATGGTATGTGTTACCATGCCCTCAGACTTGGGACGTTTAGACTCAGCGTCCTTACTGTTCGCCGCGGTCACAGGGGCTTTCTCCGGCCTCCTTCTCTTGTGAGCGGTTGACGTTGGTGGAGCCGTTGCAGCGGGCGCCCAAACGGGTGACATCTTCTGTGGTACCACAGGATAGCTCTTTTCTTGCCGAGCTTTAATCTTTTTTGATCGGCGAGAGTAGTCCTGGTCAATCACTGATTCCTGGACCTGTCGCCAGACTCTGTAAATTTTGGAGGACAGCCGCTGAGAGGGCTGCTCCGGCTTCTTTTCTATAGCATTCTCCACAGGTAGAGGAGATATTTTTAGCGTGGCAATTGGAGAGTTCTTGCGGACCCTCCTAAGCGGTTCGAAGCTGTTCCCAGTCGGAACAGCAGCATTGATTTCCACCATGGGAGCTGGTGGAGTAAGTCCAGACGAAGAGCTGCCCCCAGCCTTCCTTACTCGGCGCAAGTGACGACGGCGAGCATGTCGTGTGGATGGGATCGTCTCAGCTGTAGGGGTGACTTCATCATGCCCCCTGTTTTGGCGAGAAGTTGTCGTTGTCAGCCTCTTGAAGACCGATGTCCGTTGAGAAGCAGTGTCCAATCTGTCAAAGACAGACCTCTGGGCAGGGGAATCAGCTTTGAGGACTTCTCCTGGAGCGGGAGCCGGAACGGCCAGCCTTGTGAAGACCGACTTTTTGGCAGAAGAAGTCTCTCTGATGACTTCATCCGCTTGAGCCGGGATGGCTATCCGCTTTGGGATGGTTGCTTCAGGTATCGCGAGCTTGTTGGCATTCTGGCCCAGTCTGTTGAAAACTGAGGCATTGGATTTGGGCGACCCGTTGAGAGGGGCCGCGACAGTGGTAAGTCGATCAATGACCGACTTCTTTGGGGCTTCTTGCGATAGCAGCGGGGCATTGAAGCTCATCGGTGTGATCATGGTCCCAAAGAACAACCCAGTGGTAGCCTGAGTTACTTGCTTCACTGGCATCTTGAACAGGGAAGCTGCCTGAGGCCCGTAGGTCACTCCTCCGGCAGGGACGGAGTGAGAGTTGCAGTTGCAGTTGCAGTTAGTGCAGTTTGAAGCCATCGATGTTCTTCTTTCTGCACAGAGAAAGACCAAATCTTAGTACCTCAAACCCAAGGGCAACCATATTAAACCGCGATTCGTTCGCGAACACGACACACGAAGTGTGGAGTGGAAAGAGGAAGATGTCCCACCGAGCGTGCTAGAATCTGTTCCCTTCCGAATGCGGAGACGCGACCGCGTAGGTCCATCTTGCCTGAATTCGGGGCAGATACTAATTGGTGCTATCCGTCTACCTCTCCGAAGATGCCAAATTGATTTATGACACCATGTATCGAAGGTTTAAACGGATGCGGCCGATGTAGCAGACTTCGTCAGATTCCCCCTCGTTGAGGGGTTTTTGATTGTGGGGATGCTCTTCCCTGTAGGCGCAAGCCCCTGCAGTTAATTACGCTACCGCATCGCGGTAACCACTTTCTCCTTTTTCAGATGGTCACTTCATGTCGTGTGTGTTTGTTTTGTTTTTGGTTGCCCGTGGATTGTATACGAAGACTAATTTATGTTGTCGCCCGTAGGGTGTGGATTAGTCCAAATCCGTATCTTCTTAGATTTGGGTTTGGGGTTGGGTTTAAGGATACGTTAGTCTCATTTGAGACTAAGATCAACTTAAACGTACGTTAAGGATACGTTAGTCTAATTTTAGACTAAGATTAACTTAACGGGATCGTTTAGATCCAACAAGAGAGCATTTGGGCTCTATTGTTTTGTTTAGGGACATTGCGGTCGATTAGTGTAAGGACATCACGGTCCAACGTTAGTTTAAGGACATCACGGTCCGAGGTTAAGGACATCATAGTCCGTGGGTTTAAAGGGACCCCACAGTCCGAGGTTAAGGACATCATAGTCCATGAGTTTAAGGACCCCACAGTCCAGTTTAAAGACGTCATAGTCTATGAAATGTATGGTTGTCGGGACCCGTCGCCTCTCTGAAGACGTTGAAGGATTACAACGACATATATCAAAGGGGTTCAGAGATGTACCCTTGAACCAATTTTGGTTGGTAGATCTGTAGTCCAATTGGGACTAAGATCTGTTAAAAGATTTATGAGCAATATGTGCTCAATTAATCTGAGTTGAGGACTTATGGACAATCTTGGGCTAAGTCCAATCAAGTTAAAATGTTTAACATTTATTTTAGGCTGTTGAGCATTTATTTGGGCTTGGCCCCTTTTAACAATGCTGAGCGTTGATTTGAGTTTTGACAGTATTTCTGTCTTTTATTGAATGCTGAGCATTCATTATAGCTCTGGTCTTATTAAAGAACAATTTATGTTCTATCAGCGCATATGTGAGGAGCACGTGTTGCGCTTGGCGCTTTGCGCCAGTCAAAGAGCGCAGTGCGCTTCTGCCGAGTAGCGCACACGTGAGGGACACGTAGCGCGCTTGGCGCTAAGCGCCAGATAATGAGCGCATTGCGTTAATTTATGAGCGTATTGCGCTATTAGTTCAGTGGCGCACACGTGAGTGACACGTGGTGCGCTTGGCGCTGAGCGCCAGTCCATGAGCGAAGTGCGCTAGTTCAAGAGCGCAAAGCGATAACTGTTGAGTGGCGCACTCGTGAGTGACACGTGGTGCACTTGGCGCTGAGCACCAGTCCAAGAGCGCAGAAGCGCATTTGATCAAATTTATGATCTGGGAAATAAATTCTCCCCTAGAAGAGACGTTGTCTCAAGATCCTAAGAACAAAAGTTCTTACTTTATAGGAGATGTTTTCAGTCTCTTATGTTGCTGAAAGGCTTTGCCTTTATAGATCTATGATCCTTAAGAGAATTGAATTATTCTCTCCCCCTTTAATTTATAATGAGATGTTCATGATCTCTTTTTGTGAAAGACAATTTGTCTTACAGATCTATGATCTTTGAGAAGAATTATGTTCTTCTTTTTGTTTTATGATGAGATCTTTTGATCTCTATGAGAAAGACCTTGGTCTTTGTAGATTTATGATCTTTAAAGAAGTGAGTTCGTCTTTTTAATTATGAGATGATTTCATCTCTCTGTTCTTTTACCTTGAAGAAAAGAAGTTCTTTTATTGAGAGCTTGGCTCTTCTTTCTGAGATTCTCTCAAAGCTTATAGGGGAGTTCCTCTCTATGCTTCAGTATCTTTTAGACTTGAAGTCTAGGGGCCTTTATATAGGGCAAGCTGATCAGTTCAATCAGTTAAGGAGATCTTTTCTCCAATTGATTTGGGGAATTTCCCATCGTTGGATTTTTGATCCAAGGGCTTCTGATTTACAGAAGGCAATCTTCTTATTTTTAACAAGACTGGAAAATCTTTTCATACAAAATTTATTCTGTATTTTGGTGATTTTTAATCACCATTGGATTATTGATCCAACCGTGCTCTGATTTACAGAGCACAATTTTGTTGTTTGGAAAGATTTTGAGGAATCTTTCCTTAACAGAATTTAATTCTGATTAATTAATGATTTATTATTATTATTAGAACTTTGATCTGACAGTGGGGAGCTTTTAGTTCCAGCGTCAGCGCACCCGTGCTTTGCACGTGGTGCGTTGCTCAGAGTGCAGCGCATTTGGCGCTAGCGCACCCGTGCTTTGCACGTGGTGCGCTGCTCAGAGCGCAGCGCACTTAGCGCTAGCGCACCCGTGCATTGCACGTGGTGCGCTGCTCAGAGCGCAGCGCACTTGGCGCTAGCGCACCCGTGCTTTGCACGTGGTGCGCTGCTCAGAGCGCAGCGCACTTGGCGCTAGTGCACACGTGCTTTGCACGTAGTGCGCTGCTCAGAGCGTAGCACACTTAGCGCTAGCGCACACGTGCTTTGCACGTGGATGCCGTTTCAGAGTCTTTGACTCTTAGTGCTGGCGTATTTTAATGCTAGCGCTTTTCACGAAGCGTTGCTTCGTTTCAAATCTCGGAATTTGAATAGTGCTTTGCTCTGATTGGGGAAACAGTTTCCACCAGTGAGTTTTGGTGCCTCGGCGCCGCAAGAGGAAGCTCTGAAGAGGTCGACCTTCGATCGACTAGCGACCACAACAACCCCTCTCAACTGGCCGTCCAAATCTTGTATCTTAGTCTTTAACAGACTGAAAAAAGCTCGAATGGGCCCGCAAAGAGTCTCGTAATACCTGAAGGGGCTGCCCCAAAACGGATAGCCCTCCTGACTCCTCCTGCAGGTGAAGACGTCAAAGGTGCTTCCCCTACCAGAAAGTCGGTCTTTGAAAGATTAGCCGGCCCTCCTCAAACTTTGCCAAGGACTTCGGTCTTCAATAGGTTGACGCTAACAGCAGCCCCCCAGCAAAGCCGGGGGTATGAAGAAGCCGCTTCCAAAACTGAGCCGGTCCCGTCTACAAGACATGCTCGACGTCGCCACTGGCACTGAGTGAGAAAAGCTGGGGGCAATTCTCCCTCTGGACTTACCCCGCCGCTCCAATGGTGGAAGTTGACGCAGCTGTTCCAACTGGGAACAGCTTTGATCTGCTCAGGAGGGTGCGCAAGAACTCTCCAACGGTGGTGCTAAAGAAATCGCCCCCACCCGTAGAGGCCACGGTGCAGGCAAAGACGGAGCAGCCCCATCAACGACACTCCTCGAAAATTCACAGGGTCTGGCGGAAAGTGCAGGACTCTGTGATCAACAAAGACTACTATTGTCGAGCAGAGCAGAGCAGTGGAGAGCTCGCCAAGCAGAGCAGTGGAGAGGAAAGCTCGACGAGCAGAGCAGTGGAAAGGAGAGCTCTGTTGAGAGGAGAGCTGTTTGTTGTATATTGAACCAAGAGAAACAAAGAGAAGGGGTGCTCCTTATAAAGGCGTCCCCATTACTGTCAGCCATTAAGCCCATCACTGCTCATCAATACACAAATTAATGCAGGCCAAACGTCTCTGTCCTCCAACGGGCAGAAACGCCTGCATTAAAGTTCATCCAACGGTCCACTCTTTACGAGCCCATGGCTGCTGCAACGGTCCAGGAACGGGTCCCAACAAAAACATTTTGTGCAAAACGATAAGCGCACATACGGGCCGGGCCCGGGATCGGGACGGATGAACGGCACGCGCGCGCGTGTGGAAAAGCCCAAGCCTACTAGCCCTTGAACAACTTCAAGAGGCTAAGACACATCCTCATATATAAGGACAACAACACCTTGTTGCCTAGGCGATGTGGGACTAAAGAAAAAGGAAAGATAGATTTTAAACCATTAAATAAAGCATAAAATCCATCATCCCCCACATGGTTTAAAAACACAGTGTAGTTGAAATACATAAAGGACACATTGAGCGACATAATACTTAGCATATCAATGAGGTGGATTTATTGCCTTGAACCTCACCTAGTATGACACATTTCCATTCGAAAGGGACGTGGTGAACTAGGTCTTGAACCAGACCCTTTGAACCGAACTTCCACATGCCACACAGCCAAATATAGGGTACGAGACCAGGTTCATAAGTCGGCTAGCGCGTTTCGGCCATGCGCTGATCTTGTCTCATGAGTGCTCTAGCGAATGCCCGCAATTCACATAGTCCCGGTGATTGATATGATTAGTGTCGGTTTTTAGAAAATTGTATTTAGAAATCACAACCAAAAATATTTTGACCGCAATCAATAACGGTGTCGGATGTAGCGCGTTAGTAAGTGCGGATCGTCCACAGGGAAAGTGAGATCCGTTCAATTTCCGAATTAGATGAGTTGAAAATTTAAGGAAAAGAAAAGAAAACAATTCATGGTTTATAATTGAAGATCAAGAATAAGAAAAATCTAGATCTAAAAGAAACATTAAAAACAAGAATTGAGATGTGTGATAATTTCCAACCAACAATCAAGATTAGAAGTATGGCTCGTAGGAGTAGATCGGATCTATAGATGTGATGAGATCTAATGATTACTCATTCTTATCCATTAACGAATTGATACTAGATCGATGCAAATTCATCGAGGTTTAAGGATCGTGCGAGGAAATTAGGGATTTCGCAACTCATCCTTTGTCCTTTCGATGGATCGCATTCAAATTCTAGCTTCTCGTTAATCAAATGGTCAATAGTTGTTCCCTAGTTTCGAGTGAACACGATCAAGAAAGCATCATCTCGAAACTAGGTTATTAATCATTTGATTCACTAGAATTTTCAAACATTATAGGATTTAAGAATTGTAAAAATATCTAAATCATCATCATCTAAAGATCGTCACAACTCCTACACGAGCGGAGATTACTCAAACATCATGATCACAAACACAATCACAAATTGAGATTTAATCATTATGCTTGAATTAAAAGATAAGCAAGAATATATAAAATTCACCTTTATTTATCGACAAATTTCGTTACAACTCTCTTAAATTTACAAAAGGATGGAACTAGATCGTCGATTTCGGCTTCGCTCGGCTCCTTGAGTCGCGGATCAGCGTGGATCTCTTGCTCCGTTGGAATCCGGCGTCGCTTCTAAAGGTTGAAGGCTTTCTTGCTTGAATTGCTCTCGGGATCTTGATCTTGATTTTGAATTGGGGTTTGAATTTGAGGCACAAGTTGTGTCACTCAACTTGTGGGTAGAAGATGATGGTGATTCTTGAACAACCTTCACCCTAGATCTAGGCTCTCTTATATAGACCTCAAAATTCTAGATCTAGGATTGAAATTTGAATTTTCCCTCCACAAGTTAGTTAGCACAAGATTTGAATTTCCCTCCAAAAGTTTTTTAAGAGATCCTTCTAGAAATAGTTTGTTACGCTGAGCCTTCTAGTTGCACCACATGGAGCTTCTGGGGTCTTCTGGAAGCTTTGGCCGTTATAGGTAAGCACGTGGAGAAATTTGGAGCCTTGATCTTATCATCAGGCCACGGATCCGCGGCTCCAAGGGGGTTTGGGCCGCGGATCCGCGGTCCTTTAGGGGCCTTGGTGCTTTATTTTTATATGGTAACTCTTGGGCTTCCTGGTGGGCCTTTATACAATATGTGAAATCTCATTTGGCCTTCTGTATTGCTCCAGATCTTTAGCCTTTGAATTGGCGTGTCTTTTATCAGTTCTTTTCCCAATTTAGGCCCTGCTTCTGGAATTTCCTGCATTAGACCCCAAGACAAGAGTTGCGCAATACAAGGATGATGCAATTCCATGAAAAACTCACAATTTCCCTAAAAGTGCCGGTTTTAGTATACAGTACAAGTAATCCAGTATTTTACATGTGTTTTGCTAATATGTGCGATATGAATACCGGATACCTATACATGAATGCAAAAGGTAGGGAAATTGCCGTGTTAAAAATGCAGTATTTTCGACTGATCAAATTCCCCCAAACTTATTTTCGATCGTCTCGATCGAACTGTTTTATTAAAATGAGAAGGAGAAAATAAAGAAAGAGAAAAGCACACTTTCGTAGGCAACACGATTGCACTGAGCACGTGCAACAAGCCTTTAAACCTCTAGGTGTCCCTAGTAGGAGGAGTGTTGTCTCCTGAGGGTTTTCAGCGGATTGCACCCACAAAATCCAATAATAAAAGGAAGATCATGAAATTTACATTTAAAGACAAGAATTGTAAAAGAAAAGCCTTGAAAATTAGGGTTTCCAACTAAGCTAACTTTTCGGTTGTCATGAGCCCTATCTTAATGGTCATGAAAAGATGTCAGAAATCACGTCCTCCCTCAATAAAATATCGTCCTATTCTTCATTCCTATCTTTCTTCCAAATATCGATCATATCACCCTGCGTGTGTGTAAAGTACATCCCTGCACCCGGAGAATTCAATTCAAGCTATCATACTCTTGTCCATCAGCCTCAGTACTTTTTAATTAATGAATATTTAGACGAATTTTCTCACACACTTTCATGCGACCGTTAATACTTCTTGAGGTACTAACCGACCGATTACTCATGTGCTTGCTTATTTGGTGTATTTTTCTCGTCTTGCACCACCTTAGGCATAGCAGTGACTCCCAGACCAGTTGGCCTTAGGGCACTAGGTGAAGAGGCACCCTCGTTATACATTTTTTATTGCCCTTGGTGATAACAAAGACCAGTGTCCATTTTTCTCACCACTTTATATTTTATTCATTTTTTTTATTTCCTTCATACATTGGCTTTAAGACAAGAGCATTTCAAGGTATTCTCTACTATCCCGGGCTTTAAGACGTATGTAGGTGCGAATAGCAGGGTATCAACGTTCAAAATGTTTTGCTTTCCAGAATAGAAACTATTTTTCAGACTTATTTTTATCCTCAGATTAGTGACTTCCTTCATCTTACTAACCCTTGGGACAACGGCTCATAACAACTTATTACTAGTTCGTATAAGAAAACTTCTAATTTTCTTGGTTTTCTTAAATTTTTCTAATCTCATGGATGTAATTGTTCACTATCTAATCTTTTATTATCATAAATATTAAATATTTTGAAATTTTGAAATTTTTTAATTTTTATGAGTTTTGAAATTTTTTGAATTTTTATGGATTTTGAAAAAAATTTACAAAATGATGAGCCAAAACTTTTTACACAAAATTTTTATGGGTTTTGAAAATTTTTAAATTTTTATGGGTTTTTAAAGAAATGTTTTGTGCTTATGCAAATGATATGCACATGATGCAAAACTAAGCACAAACCTCCCCCAAACTTGTTTTCAACAGTGTCCTCACTGTTGTCAACCGCTATATCTAAAAAACCTGTAAGCCTGGGAGGAATTTATTAGTGGGGGCAAAATATATAAGTGAAGAACCTCACCCAAACTTATTTTTGGCTCGAAATTTTTGTAAAAATTTTCTTTTCAAGAGCCCGAAAAATTGTCCCCCCCAAACTTGAGTCATGCAATGTTAATCTTTTGAAAATCACATGAGGGGGTCAAAAATCAGTGGTCGATGCCAAGCTTTGCAAAGACCGAACGTTAACACCAACCATTCAAAATTTTTTATCAATGCAATGCTCGGGTTGGTGGAAGAAGAAGTGGGGAAAGGGTAAGTGGTGGAATAGAATGTGTGTGCGTCTCATTTTGGAGAGACGATGCAGTGAATGTGATGGATTGCTCGCATTCTTTTTATGGAGGTTCAATTTCATTGATTGGGAGATGATTCATCTCAACACCCGTGTCATTCAAAAATGCGAGTTCATCAGCGAAGATCTCCTCAATAGTTCAGTTAATACCCCGAAGAATAATGTCATCACAAAGTGCGGGGTGATCTTCAGACTCTAAAAGCAGTTCAAAATCGGTGTTAGTTGTTGACCCGGACATCTCGGTGGAAGAGTCCGTATGTGTATGATACATAGTGGGGTCAAACAACATCGTATGAAAAGAGTCAAGATCAGTATCATGAGGATCATCAAATTCGCTGCCGTCGACATCCATTAAGTCGACAGAACAGACCTGAGCAGTAGGTTCGGAGGGTACACTTCCCAACTTGTAAATGTTCAGCTCAATTGACCTATTCCCGAAGGATATGGTCATAGAACCATTACGACAGTTGATGATAGCGTTGGAAGTGGCCAAAAAGGGACGACCTAAAATCACCGGAATTTGATTCCGTGGGTTCGCTATAGGCTGTGTATCAAGTACAATAAAATCCACAGGGAATATAAATTCCCCGATTTTTATTAACACATCCTCCAGTTCACCCCTAGGTTTAGTGATTGATCGGTCAGCCATCTGGAGAGTGCAATGGGTTGGCTTCAACTCTCCGATACCTAGTTGCTCATAGACTGAGTATGGAAGCAAGTTAACACTAGCGCCAAGGTCTAGTAGAGCACGGTTGATGTGTTTTTCCCCGATAGAAATGGAAATAGTAGGATATCCAGGATCCTTACGTTTCCTCGGTAATTGTTGGGGGAAAGCCGTGTCTACCGTTTTTGCCATGAAAATTTTCTTGGGCACTTGAGTCTTCCTCTTCCTAGTGCACAAGTTCTTAAGAGTTTTCGCATAGGACAGAACTTGTTGGATGGCATCTAGGAGAGGGATGTTGATGTTAACTTGCTTAAACATGTCCATAATCTTCTCCATATGTGAACTCGATCTGTTAGCCCTTAACCGATTAGGATAAGGTGCTTTAGCAATAAGCGCTGGGTCCATCATATGAGAAGGAAGTGTGTGTGGACCTGATCCCAAAATAGAAGTGGGGATCGTCGGTGGTAGACTAGAAGAGGTGGACTGAGGTGTCGAGCCTAGAGGGAAATGGAGAATAGGCTCGCGAGAAGGCGGTGGGGTAGAAGAACAAGAATCAGACGTAGAAGTGTGTGTGCGAGGGAAGGTCTCAGCCGGGGCGTTGATAGGATTTTCAGTATCATCAACTTCTTCCCCAACATGGTTATCCAGCACTCTTCCTGATCTCAACATTATGACGGCATTTACATTGTAATGCCCAGGATTCGGTAGGGGTTGAGACGGAAGTTTCCCTTTTTCTCTCACACTCAACTCGGCCTTAAGTCGTGCAATCTCAGCTTCCATCGTTTTGATACTCTCAGCTTGGGACGCTGAGTTTTTCTTTATCTCACCAACGGAAGACCTAACCTCGGCCGACACTTCCATGAAATTTGACAGGAGTGATTTCATGGTTTGAGCGACTTGAGAGAACTCGTCAGAACAGGTCGACTGCATAGGATTAGACGGTGCAGGAGTGTTGACCTGGTTTTGGAAATTTTGTGACTGGTAGGGGTGCTGAGTGAGTTGAAGTGGTTGCTGTTGTGGTGGAGGGACCCGTTGGAATTGATTAGGGTTTGGAACCGTGTTTTGGGATTGGTTCCAAGCAAAATTCGGGTGATTCCTCCAACCCTGATTATATGTGGAAGAAAAAGGGTCGTTTTCAGGCCTTTGAAATGCGGCATTGGTATGCTCGAGACCTCGAAACTGAGAGTTTAATGGACATTCTTCCGTCAAGTGAGAAGGATCAGAACAGCACCCATAAACAGTTTTGGGGAGCGACATTGGGTTTAGGGAGGCTGCTAAGAATTTGTGTTCCATAGCGTCGAGCTTTTTTTGCATTGCTGCCATCTCAGCTCGAACACCTATGGACACGTCTATTTGGTGTACGCCACCCCTACTCGATGGATGGGTTCCAGTCTCCCACTGTAAGGACTTTTCAGCGAACTCTTCTAAAAATTTCCATGCTTCCCCATCATCCTTGGTCATAAAGGTGCCTTGGCACATATTTTCAAGGTTTTGTTTAGTGGTAGGGTTACTGCCTTCATATATGATTCGGCAAAGATCCCATCTCGGGATGCCGTGATGTGGGCATTGAACCAAAAGATCCTTGAATCGGTCAAAGCATTTTAAGAATGGTTCAGCCGGAAGCTGGGAGAATTGATATAGTTCGCTACGGATTCGAGCTGTCTTTTGCATATGGTAGAATTTCTTAAGGAATGCCGCAACGAATTCTTCCCAATTCGTGATGGAATGTGCGGTGGTGTTATACAGCCACTTCTTCGCTATATCGCACAAGGTAAATGGAAGAAGTCGTAGACGCATGGCATCCACAGAAAGTTGTGACGTACCCATCATCGCGGATACGTTTTCAAATTTGGTAATGAAAACGTAAGTGTCTTCAGTCTCGAGACCGTGGAATTTTGGATAGAAGGTTGATGTACTGGGGCTTAATCTCAAAGTTATCCCCGTTGGCTGGTGGAATGGATAAGCAGGTCGAGAGAGGACCTCGCAAAGGGTAGCACCTCTCTTGGAGAGAGATACGGGGAGGATTCTGCGCACCAACGGACGGCGGCAGAGCAGCGGTAAAGAGGTTTGATGGAGACGGATCCATCGGTGTGGGTGTGGTGGTGGGTAAAAGAAAGGTAAATGGAGAAATACCGACTTCGGAGTCGATCGAGGGGACGCGGACAAGTCGGGCACTAGAATCCCATATCCAGCCTATCTTGCACTAAAAAGGGGTTAGTACAAGTGGCAACGTGATTTATAATTAGGGGAAATGAAGTGAATGCGGTGTTTGTTTTGAAAAATGATACGGATTTTGAAAATATGATGCGATCACAATAAATGCAACAAGCAACCCTAAAATCTATGGTCACCTAGGTCAAAACTCTAGACCGCTCCTAACTTCCAAAAGACAACTCGCAGGATAAAATCCTCCGCTGCCTCTTTGTTTCTCCTGTGGCCAGGTAAGTGCCAGGTAAGTGGGAGGTTCTCCACTACGTAAGTAGTGGGCCTAATTAAGTAACCACTAGCCTTCGACACACTTGCCTTAGACACCACAAAAGAAACGCGGATAAGCAATGAATTACCCACGGCCTTCTTCTGTCCTAAGTGAGCGTGACGGTCCTTAGAGTCATCTCTAGATATTTTTTAATTAATGAGGGTAATGTGGATGCAAGTTTGTGATTTTTGGGGCTTAGGAAGGGTAATGAACTCCCCACCTAATCTGAATTTGGCCGTGCCCCTTAATGTCCGTATTAATTATGCAAACAACCACAAAATCAAAAACAAGCACAATTTATTTTGCTTTTTGCGGCGCTGCGATTTTTGCAAAGAAGACTGCAACAAATTGTTAATTGGAGCAGATTTTAGGAAGGAGATAAGAAAGATAGAGGTTACCAGCTAAAATAATTCTAGAGAAGCCCTTGAACCGCCGCGATTCCGCCGCGGTTGTCGCCTTATGCCGTGGTTCCGCCGCGCCTCAAGCTTCTCTCTGCACTGAAAAATTTGGTACTGCTCCTGTTCAACTCCTGAGCTCTCTGGAATTCTCCAAATAATTTTCCAATTTCACAGAAAGCTCCAGATTTTCTTGCAATTAACCACAACAAATCGTTTAGTGTTTTGCGCGAGTTTTGGTCTTTAAAAATGTAGATGGAATAAACTTTTCAACTCAAATTTCAAAAAATGAACAAATAGCACACGATCCCTGGCAACGGCGCCATTTGATTGATATGAATTCTTGTTGTGTGTTTAAGAAAATTTATAGAATCACAACCAAAAATATTTTGACCGCAATCAATAACGGTGTCGGATGTAGCGCGTTAGTAAGTGCGGATCGTCCACAGGGAAAGTGAGATCCGTTCAATTTCCGAATTAGATGAGTTGAAAATTTAAGGAAAAGAAAAGAAAACAATTCATGGTTTGTAATTGAAAATCAAGAATAAGAAAAATCTAGATCTAAAAGAAACATTAAAAACAAGAATTGAGATGTGTGATAATTTCCAACCAATAATTAAGATTAGAAGTATGGCTCGTAGGAGTAGATCGGATCTATAGATGTGATGAGATCTAATGATTACTCATTCTTATCCATTAACGAATTGATACTAGATCGATGCAAATTCATCGAGGTTTAAGGATCGTGCGAGGAAATTAGGGATTTCGCAACTCATCCTTTGTCCTTTCGATGGATCACATTCAAATTCTAGCTTCTCGTTAATCAAATGGTCAATAGTTGTTCCCTAGTTTCGAGTGAACACGATCAAGAAAGCATCATCTCGAAACTAGGTTATTAATCATTTGATTCACTAGAATTTCCAAACATTATAGGATTTAAGAATTGTAAAAATATCTAAATCATCATCATCTAAAGATCGTCACAACTCCTACACGAGCGGAGATTACTCAAACATCATGATCACAAACACAATCACAAATTGAGATCTAATCATTATGCTTGAATTAAAAGATAAGCAAGAATATAGAAAATTCACCTTTATTTATCGACAAATTTCGTTACAACTCTCTTGAATTTACAAAAGGATGGAACTAGATCGTCGATTTCGGCTTTGCTCGGCTCCTTGAGTCGCGGATCGGCGTGGATCTCTTGCTCCGTTGGAATCCGGCGTCGCTTCTAAAGGCTGAAGGCTTTCTTGCTTGAATTGCTCTCGGGATCTTGATCATGATTTTGAATTGGGGTTTGAATTTGAGGCACAAGTTGTGTCACTCAACTTGTGGGTAGAAGATGATGGTGATTCTTGAACAACCTTCACCCTAGATCTAGGCTCTCTTATATAGACCTCAAAATTCTAGATCTAGGATTGAAATTTGAATTTTCCCTCCACAAGTTAGTTAGCACAAGATTTGAATTTCCCTCCAAAAGTTTGTTAAGAGATCCTTCTAGAAATAGTTTGTTACGCTGAGCCTTCTAGATGCGCCACGTGGAGCTTCTGGGGTCTTCTGAAAGCTTTAGCTGTTATAGGTAAGCACGTGGAGAAATTTGGAGCCTTGATCTTATCATCAGGCCGCGGATCCGCGGCGCCAAGAGGGTTTGGGCCGCGGATCCACGGTCCTTTAGTGGCCTTGGTGCTTTATTTTTATATGGTAACTCTTGGGCTTCCTGGTGGGCCTTTATACAATATGTGAAATCTCATTTGGCCTTCTGTATTTCTCCAGATCTTTAGCCTTTGAATTGGCGTGTCTTTTATCAGTTCTTTTCCCAATTTAGGCCCTGCTTCTGGAATTTCCTGCATTAGACCCCAAGACAAGAGTTGCGCAATACAAGGATGATGCAATGCCATGAAAAACACACAATTTCCCTAAAAGTGCCGGTTTTAGTATACAGTACAAGTAATCCAGTATTTTACATGTGTTTTGCTAATATGTGCGATATGAATACCGGATACCTATACATGAATGCAAAAGGTAGGGAAATTGCCGTGTTAGAAATACAGTATTTTTGACTGATCACCCGGCCTCAGGAACACACTCACATAGTAAAGTTCTCCAAGGGTGCACTGAACGGTCCTACACCCTGCCATAAAGGCCTTGAACATATTCAGAGCAAAAGCTCTTCCTTAACCGTTTCAATCAGGAGCACTGTCACCATAGGGAGGGTCTTGGAGATATACTCCTCAAAAGTCAGTGCTCCAAGTAGACACGCTAGTAGCTCGTTGTCCCTTTGAACCAAACTTCATGGGATCTCTACTTGGAATAGTAGGGTATCCACTACGGTGTCTAAGTGGTGGGCAACAGACCCATCCCCCTTGATGAGGATTGGACTAGCTGTCTTGCTAGCCCCTTAGTCAGAGGATCTGCCAAGTTATTCACTGGTTTCACAAAATCAAGTGAGATCACACCGCGTGCGATCCGGTCCTTGATATCCTCTAAACGGATTCTCAAGTGTCGTTTGCCAGTATCACTCTTAGATTGTCTCGCCTTATCAATAGCAGCTTTACAATCACAATGTATAGACAAAGCAGGTAATGTCTTAACAGTTAAAGGAATATCAAGTAAAAACAGTCTAAGCCATTCAGCTTGCAAACTGCCTAAGTCTAAAACAATTAACTCTGCTTCCATAGTTGATCTAGCTATGATTGTTTGTTTGGTGGACTTCCAAGAAACAGCACATCCTCCTAACAAGAATACATAGCCACTAGTTGATTTAGTTTCATCTGAATCAGAGATCCAGTTAGCATTAGTATAACCTTCCATGGTGGAAAGAAAAGAGGTGTAGTGTAGTGCAACATACAAAGTACCCTTTAGGTATCGAAATGCCCTCACTAGAGGTTTCCAGTGATCAGCATTAGGGTTACTTGTGTATCTACTCAATCTACCTACAGCATAAGATAAATCAGGTCTAGAACCATTAGCTAGATACAACAAACTATCAATTATCTGAGCATACAAAGATTGGTTTACAGGTGGACCAGAGTGGGGTCTCAAGTGAAACAGAGGATCATATGGAGTAGAAACTGGTGTACAGTCAAAGTACCCAAATTTCTTCAATATAGATTCAGCATAATGGGATTGTGAAAAGGTAATTATATTATTGTTTCTAAAAAGTTTAAACCCTAAAATGACATCAGCTACTCCAAAGTCTTTCATATCAAACTGGCTAGTTAAGAACTTCTTGGTGCCTGTTATGATATTAAGGTTTGAGCCGAATAGCAGAATGTCATCAACATAGAGGCAAAGGATTATGCATGCATCTCCTACAACTTTAGAGTACACACATTTATCAGATTCATTAGAACTAAAGCCATAAGATTTAATTGCTCTATCAAACTTCTGGTTCCACTGTTTAGGTGCTTGCTTAAGTCCATACAAAGACTTCACAAGCCTACAAACCTTATTTTCCTGACCAGGTACCACATACCCTTCAGATTGAACCATGTAAATCTCCTCGTTGAGATCACCGTTCAAGAAAGCTGTCTTAACATCCATTTGATGTATCTCTAGATTGTAAATGGCTGCTAAGGTAACAAGCACTCTAATGGAAACACCTTTGGTAACAGGTGAGAAGGTGTCAAAGTAATCTACATCTTTCTTTTGACTAAAACCTTAAGCTACCAAACGCGCTTTAAACTTATCTATTGTACCATCTACTTTAAGTTTCTTCTTAAAGATCCACTTACAGCCAATTGGAGTACAATCAGGAGGTAAGTCTGTAAGGATTCAAGTATGGTTTTGCATAATAGATTCAAATTCATTATTAATAGCTTCTTTCCAAAAACTAGCATCTATTGAAATCATGGCATCCTTAAACGTTGCAGGATCCTCCTCAACAAGGTAGGAGATAAAGTCACTACCAAAGTTCTTTTCTATTCTAGGTCTTTTGCTTCTTCTAGGTTCCATATCTAAGATGTGTTCTAAGTTTTCATTTAAATTATCATGCATGATTCCATGTGGAATCGGAGGAGAGGTAAAAGGCTCAATAGTCGATGAACTTTCAGCAGTCGTTTTATTTACTTTATCTTTAAAAGGAAACACATGTTCAAAATAAACAGCATTTATGGGTCTACCTTCAATTATGGAGTTAACTCTAATATCACTAAAGTCAGACTTAGCTATAAGGAACCTGATGGCATTAGAGTTTTCTACAGGACCAATAAAGACACAGTCAACGGTTTTTTGTCCTAATTTCTTTCTCTTGAATTCAGAAACCTTTACTTTGGCAAGTGACCCCCACACTTTTAAGTGTTGCAAATTGGGCTTCTTACTAAACCAAAGTTCAAACGGTGTCTTATCGGTATGTTTAAAAGGAATTCCATTTAGAATGTGGTTTGCATTAAGTAATGCATCCCCCCACATTCTAGAGGGAAGACCAGATTCAGCAAGAAGAGAGTTTATCATGTCGACTAAAGTCCGGTTTTTCCTTTCAGCCACTCCATTGGACAGAGGGTTGTAAGGAGCAGTTGTTTGATGAATCAAACCATGTTCTTCACAAAATCTCTTAAGTTCAGTTAAGGTGTATTCACCGCCTCAATATGACTTGATTCTTTTTATGAACTTGTTGGTTTGTTTCTCAACTAGGTTCTTATAGATTTTAAATTTCTCAAATTGTTCATCTTTAGTTTTCATGAGGAAGATGAAACAATATTTAGAAAAATCATCTATAAAAGTGTCACACCCCGCTTCCCAGAGTACGCTAAGATAGGCACGTGACATAGCCAACCATGCTACCTATGGATAGGAAAAATCCCTCCACAGTCACATTACGGCTGTAGAGATATCAAGAACAAGAAAGTAAACTAAACTATCTAGTACATGTCCATGAGCCAGAATAAATGAGTCAAGAAATAATATAATATGCGGAAGCAAAAGATCCAATAAATAAACACCTGGAAAGTAAAATTGGATACCAATAGGATCCTCACCGCTCGGTCTAACAGCGACAGTACTCCTGATCAGTCTGCAACAAAGGTAGATGATCTGGGCCATGCAAAACCCAGACGTCAGTGCGTCATAATATCAAGCAATACTATAAACAGGGGTAACAAGATATGCAGGTATGAGTATAAATGGTAAAACAGGTATAACAGTGTTATAAGTGAGGATAGTGAGGGTAATGTGTAGTGAATAATCTAAACTGGTCTATTGGGTTAACTACTCTCAAGTCTTTGAAATCAATTTGATGAATCATCGATGTAACTCAATAGTATCCCGTGCGTGCCTGGGATCACGGTCTAAGACTCTCGGGCTGAATCCGAGACGTGCCGCAAGGCAGTAAAGGGTAGTAGGTAATGACGAGTGATGTCAGCAGCATCACCCTAGGGCTGGCCTAGCTCGTAAGACTGATCAGTAAAGGTATCGAACTGTCGAGTTACAAGTCAGGTTCCATCATTGATTTCCCCATACCCCCAAGTTATGTGTTCAAGTCAGGTATCAATAAATCTGGAGCTAATGCCAATACAGGATCAAGTAGGTACAGATTTTTCTCAATAGACAACAGGAAATGTCCGTATGGACAACATGTCAAGGTTGTTGGCATTAGTAACAAGATAAGGTAACAGGTCAAGCTATCGTACATCAGGTCAAGTCAGGTAGTGTATATAAATCCAATCATGTCAAGAAGTGCACGGTATCAAGTCGTATCAAGTAATAGTGTATCAAGTCATGTCAGGGGTGCACAAATGTCACGTGGGTGCTCAAAATCACACTATACTAAGCATGGGTATACAAAACAAGTATGGGGTACCAATGGAACAATAAAATGGAATATTGTGATGTGGTATGCAAATAGGTACAGATTAAAACATATGGATGCACAGTTATCGATTTGGGTTAAGGTTATAGTTCCACTATTAATTAAATACAGTTTATCAAATATGGAATGTTAAAATCACATTAATATATATTAAAAGATCTAGGGATGCAATTGTATATATAATAGGTTAAATGTATGCAAACGGTTGTCCGATAGGGTATAAACTATTAAAGGGGTAGTATGGGCTATGCAAATAATTATTATGTAATTTAAATATGGACGTGGGTACCACGTATGGTAAACTAAAATGCAACATGGTATGTTTCAAGTTCTACATCTAAAATGATATAAATGGACATCGAAATGTAAAAAATGGAAATTATGGTATTAAATTTAAACTACAGGTTTACTGTGCATTCAAATAAGTATGTAATAAATTAAATAGCATGTAGCAAGTTTTACTTGCCTAGAGACAAACACGGAACCACGACAACACGAAGATGTGAACACTATATGATGCAAGATCGAAGCTTTGGACTTCGGGTAGGGTTCAACCGAGTTCAAGAAGAAGGCGATCACGGCGACAATAAGACGAGGCGATGGCCGGGGTTGCTTGGTTAGGGTTAAGTGATGAGGAGATTAGGGTTCGGGTGTTGAGTTGCAGAGGAGATGGGATTTAATTTTAGTGTTCTCGGTTCGATGGAGTTTGGTGAGGATGTTCGGGTTAAGGCTGCTTGGTGAAGGAGTCGCGGCTATGGTCTAGGTGTTGTCGACAAGACTGAAAGAGAGCTGGTGTCGGGGGTTCTAGGTCGAAGATGATGGTGTTGGGTTTAGAAATTGGTGGTTGTGGAGTTTGAAGAAGCCGGAGGAGATGATGTGTATCTCGGGGAAGATCAGGGTGCTCGGGTGAGATGCCGGCGAGGTGATAGGGTTGAGGGTGCTGCGATGAGGAGATGAGTGCAAGGTGTGTTGAGGAAGAAAAAGGAGTAGCCGATTCTTAGGGAGGAGGAACATGCTGCCGGCGGTTGAGATAGCTGCTCGGGTTAGGAGGCGGAGGCAACAACGAGGTGAAGGCGGTGGTGATGGTGATGAATGGTGTTGGGTTGTCGTCGCCAGTCGTGGGTTGAGGGAGATGCCGACGATGGATGATAAGGAGATGGGTGGAGATGGTGCTGCGGGAGTCGACGGGAAGAAGAAAGAGAAGTCGACAGCGGCTAGAGGGCTGAAGGGTGCGTCGGCGGTGGACGAGGTGATGTCGACGACAACGAGGCGGCTAGGGTTAGGGTCTGGGGTTTTCGTCGCAAGGAAGGGAGAATAGAGAGATGAGGAGGAAAGATTTTGGGTTCTGAGAAAAATCATTAGGGAGAAAATAACAAAAATAAATATAGGGGAGAGAGAGAAAGGGGGAGAGAGAATGCGAGAGGAGAGAGAGGAGAGAGATAGAGAGAAGAGAGAGATCGAGAGGAGAGAGAGAGGTAAGGAATAGTGAGGAGAAAGAATTTTGGAAGTTAGCGGGGAGAGAGAAAGAAAGAGAGAAAGAAAGAGAAAAGAGAGAGAGAAGGAAGGAGAGAGGGAGAGTGGGGGCCACGACAGCGAGAGAGAGAGCTAAAGGGAGTTAGGATTTAGATTTTAAATTTTAAAAAAAATATTTTAATTCGTTAACGAAATTTAAAAGCCAGATAGAATATAAAGATATTAAATTAATTAATTTGAATTTTGGCGGGATACAAAAATATTCCAAAACGCGCCCGGGTCGGGTCTAAAATTTCAGATTTAAAAATATGAAAAATATAAGCGACTTCCAAATTTCAAAATGAATGCCCAGGTAACAAAAATGCATACCCCCAAGAACGGATGCACGTACGTGCGCGTAGCCATCCAAACACGTCTGTTTCACTGAACGGGACGAGAACAAGATGCGCGAATGCTACCACGGGGTTAGGGTATCATGCAGGCTATGAAATGCATTTTTAAAATATTTTACGTGACTTAAAATGTTATATGGTAAAAGATGCCATACCAGATAAATGCCAGTATGCGATAAAGTTGAAAATGCACAAGTCTACATAACAAGTCAGAGTGATTCATAAATATGAATCAAACAAGTTTCAAGCAAGTGGGTCGGGTCGAATGCAATGTAAAATGTAAAATATCATTCGCATCCAAAATACGTTAAATCAAGAAATACCACGAATAAAGAAATACGAGAACTGGAATTGGTATAAATGAACTCGGGTGTTACATTATACCCAACTACAAAAAGAATTTCGTCCTCGAAATTCCAAGAACAAGAAAGGATAAACAAACAAGAAATTTCAAGAATAGATGTGAAAACTTCTGTCGGATCTCATCTTCTCTTTCCCAAGTTGACTCTCCATGTGAGCGATTACCCCAAGAAACAAGTACAAGAGGGATAACTTTGTTCTTAAGAACCTTTTCTCTTCGATCCACAATCGACATCGGTCGCTCCTCAAAAGTCAAATCTTCACGTACAGTCAGCTCCGAATGATCCAGCACGTGTGTTTCATCTCGAATATATTTACGGAGTTGAGATACATGAAACACGTCATGAACATTCGCCAAAGATTGCGGTAAAGCCAATCGATACGCCACTTCTCCAACACGCTCCAAAATCTCGAAAGGTCCGACGAATCGAGGATTAAGCTTGCCTCGACTCCCGAAATGAATAACTCTTCTAGTTGGTGATATCTTCAAAACACCAAATCGCCAACCACAAACTCCAGAGGTCTTCTCGATGTATCTGCCCAACTCTTTTGTCGGTCTTGTGCTGCTTTCATATGATTCCGAATAGTGTTAACCTTCTCAACTGTTTGCACGATCAAATCCGGTCCCAACAATCTTCGTTCTCCAACATTGTCCCAACAAACAGGTGAACGACATTTGCGACCATATAAAGCTTCAAATGGAGCCATCTGAATAGTCGCCTGAAAACTGTTATTGTACGAAAACTCCACTAAGTGCAAATGTTCCTTCCATGAACCCTTGAAGTCTAACACGCAAGCTCTCAACATGTCTTCAAGAGTTTGGATTGTTCTCTCCGACTGGCCATCTGTTTGAAGATAATAAGCTGTGCTAAACTTCAATCGAGTCTCCAAACTTTCCTGTAAGCTCCTCCAAAAGTGTGATAAGAACGAGTGTCACGGTCGGACATGATGCTCACCGGTACTCCGTGTAATCTTACAATCTTTTGCATGTACCGTTCTGCCAAAGCTTCTGTTGATTGACCAACTTGAAATGGTATGAAATGAGCTGCCTTGGTCAATCGACCAACAATCACCAAAACTGCATTGTTGCCTTTTGGACTCCGCGGTAAAGCCGTCACGAAATCCATGGTTATATGTTCCCACTTCCATTGAGGAATCAGAAGTGGTTGTAATAAACCAGCAACCCTTTGATGTTCAGCCTTAACTTTCCGACACACCAGGCACTTCGCTACAAAGCGGGCAATCTCCAGTTTCATGCCTACCCACCAGAAATGTTGTCGTAGATCACGGTACATCTTCGTGCCTCCTGGATGTACGGAATATGCGGAACTGTGTGCCTCCTTCATAAGTTCTTCGTGAATGTCTCCTTTTGGCACACACAAACGGCTACCATAATGCAACGAACCATCTTCATGGATCAGCAAGTCCGTTCGAATTCCAGCTTCAACCTGTTCTTGAAACTTCTGCAATCTTGGGTCCTGCAATTGCGTTGTTTTAATATTCTCGATCAACGACGACTGTACTTGCAGCTGCATCAACTGTCCCGAAGAATGTGGTAGCACGACCTCCAAATCGAATCTCTGAAAGTCTTCAATAAGTTCCTTCTGAGCAGTCAACATCTGAATTGCGGGCAACCGACTAAGCGCATCCGGCACAACACTAACTTTTTCCGGATGGTACTTAAGATCAAGATCGTAGTCAGCCATCAGCTCCAACCATCTACGCTGCCTCATATTAAGCTCCTTCTGTGTGAACACATACTTTAGGCTTTTGTGATCGAAGAATACTTCGCCCCTTTCGCCTAATAAATAGTGCCTCCAAACCTTTAAAGCGAAAATCACAGCTGCTAGCTCCAAGTCATGAGTTGGGTAATTCTTCTCATGGGTCTTCAATTGTTTCGATGCGTAAGCTATAACCTTCCCATGCTGCATCAAAACACATCCCAAACCTTTCCCAGATGCGTCGCTGTGAATCACCAATCCTCCGGAACCGTCTGGTACGATCAAAATAGGAGCGGTTATCAACCTTTGCTTCAACGCCTCAAAAGCTGATTCACAACTATCCGTCCATTAGAACGGTACTTCCTTCCACGTAAGCTTGGTCAAAGGCTCAGCTAAGCGAGCAAAATTCTCCATGAACCTTCTGTAATATCCGGCAAGTCCAAGAAAACTTCTGATCTCTGCTACGTTCTTCGGAATTGGCCAATCTTAAAGTGCTGCAATCTTTTCGGGATCAACGGCGATTCCATCTCCAGACACGACATGCCCCAAAACTTCACTTCTTCAAGCCAAAGCTCGCACTTGCTCATCTTTGCATACAATCTTTCTTGCCTCAATGTCTGCAGTGCGATCTTCAAGTGTTCTGTATGCTCTTCAATACTCTTCGAGTAGACCAAAATATCTTCAATGAACACCACTATAAATTGGTCCAAGAATGGTGAAAAGATTCGGTTCATCAAGTCCATAAATATCGCCGGTGCATTCGTTACTCCGAAGGGCATCACTAAATACTCGTAATGTCTATACCGAGTTCGGAACGCAGTCTTGCAAATATCTTCTGGTTTAACTCGGACCTGGTGATATCCGGATCGCAAATCCAGCTTCGAGAATACCCTCGCACCACTAGGCTGCTCAAATAATTCACCAATGCGAGGGATCGGGTACTTGTTCTTAATAGTCACCCGGTTTAATTCTCGATAATCGATGCACATCCTCCTTGTGACAGCTTCTTCTTTACTAGAAGAACTGGAGCTTCCCAAGGTAAATTGTTGCTGCGGATCCAACCCTTCTCAAGCAATTCGGTAACCTGATTCTTGACTTCCTCCAACTCCACTGGTACCATTTGATAGTGCGCCTTTGAGATTGGCGCTGCACCAGGAACAAGATCGATCGTGAACTCCATATCTCGTTTTGGCGGTAAAACCGATATGTCCTCGAACACGTCCATGAACTGTCAAACTACAGCTGGCGCTTCCTTCTTATCATCTTCCATTGACGAAAGAACAATGCTTGTCGGCCTAACCCTAAACTCGACTAGCTCAACAGAACTGGTTACTCCAGCAAAACAAACTCCGGATGTCCAAAAATCTGGAAATTCGCTTTCCTTGCTCTACAATCAATGTGAGCGTGGAAAGTGCCAAGAAAATCCATTCCCAAGACAACAACAAACAAGGAATGCACCAGAATTGAATAATTCTAATGCGGGAAAGATATGAACAAGTAGGATACCGAGATGACTTCATCCGAAGTCAAGATACTGAAGAGGATTAAGCACGGTAAACATGATTCAAGCTGGCGATAAAACAAGAACTGGTAAGCAATTAAACCGAGAGAAACAAGGTAATATAATGATCATGAAACAAGGAAGTGAATCAAAACCAGGACTCCAAGTTACTTAAATAGAGTACCGCATTGTAACTATGCTGCAGTTCATAGTTACAATCACATAACTCCACTCAAGTCGTCCAAATCCTAGTATCAGAATCAAGAAACAGGGAGAAACAATAGAGAACCAAAAGGTTTCAAGTCGAGATGCAAAGTGGTTTGCATATCGTTAAGGCAAAGGATAAGAGAAAGATATGATTCAAAAATCACGATAACAAGGGGGCAGAACATGTTCCTAATCACGAGTATTCTGATTCGTGTATTAGGTCCAATACCCAACTACAAAAGAATCAAACTCGATTAACCTATATCATATGGCTCTGATACCAAACAAACCCTGTCACGCCCTGCTTCCCAGAGTGCGCTAAGATAGGCACGTGATAGAGCCAACCATGCTATCTATGGATAGGAAAAATCCCTCCACAGCCGTAATGTGACTTTGGAAGGATTTTTCCTATCCACAGGTAGCATGGTTAGCTCTATCACGTGCCTATCTTAGCGCACTCTGGGAAGCGGGACGTGACAGGGTTTCTGGAGTCAGAGGAGGCGATGGGAGGTGATAACGAGTCGAGGGTTTTCCGGCGAAAAGGCAGTGAGGGTTTCTGATTCATGGGGTGCAGGGGTGATCGGGAAGGAGAGTTGAGAACGAGGAGGGGAAGAGAAGAGAGGTGGTGAAGAGGTGGAGGTGAGGTCGACGAGGTCAACGGTGATGGCCGGCGACAAGGGTTGAGACGGCACTGGCGAGGATAGCGGCGAGGATGGGTGTGCAGCGGGGATAACTTGATGTTGGGAAAGAGAGGCGAGGAAGGAGTGCGGGGAAGATGAGGAAGGAGAGGAAGGGGAATGAAGGTGACGGCGAGGCACAGGGTTGCCGGCGGTGGAGGTTGAGTCGAGGTCGGTGTGTGTGCAGGCTCGGGGAAGGACGTGGTCAAGGAGTGCAGGGAGGAGGAGAGGGGAGAGGAGAGAGGTGATGGAGAGGTCGACGACGTAGGTTAGGCGGTGACGGCGTAAGGCGGCGAGAGACGAGCGTGACGCGCGGCGTGGGTCGCCGGCGAAGGGTCCAAGTCGGGAAAGGAGAGTGGGGAAGGAGGAAGAAGAGAAGAAGGTGTAGACGGTGTTGGCGACGACGTGGAGGTCGATGGCGACGAGGACGGACGGGCGAGACGGCGATGGGCGAGCGCGAAGGCATGGGCAGGGAAAAAGGGTTCTCATGAGGAAGAGAGAGGAAAGGCCTGGGGATTAGGGTTTAATTAATATAAAAAAATATAAGAAATATATATATAAGAGAGAAAGAAAGAGAAAAGAGAGAGAGAAGGAAGGAGAGACGGAGAGTGGAGGCCACGGCAGCGAGAGAGAGAGATGGAGGGAGTTAGGATTTAGATTTTAAATTTAAAAAAAAAAAGATTTTAATTCTTTAACGAAATTTAAAAGCCAGATAGAATATAAAGATATTAAATTAATTAATTTGAATTTTGGCGGGATACAAAAATATTCCAAAACGTGCCCGGGTCGGGTCTAAAAATTCAGATTTAAAAATACGAAAAATATAAGCGACTTCTAAATTTCAAAATGAATGCCCAGCTAACAAAAATGCATACCCCCAAGAACGGATGCACAAACGTGTGCGTAGCCATCTAAACACGTCCGTTTCACTAAACGGGACGAGAACAAGATGCGCGGATGCTACCACGGGGTTAGGGGTATCATGCAGGCTATGAAATGTATTTTTAAAATATTTTACGTGAATTAAAATGTTATATGGTAAAAGACGCCATACCAGATAAATGCCAGTATGTGATAAAGTTGAAAATGCACAAGTCTGCATAACAAGTCAGAGTGATTCATAAATATGCATCAAACAAGTTTCAAGCAAGCGGGTCGGGTCGAATACAATGTAAAATGTAAAATACCATTCACACCCAAAATACGTTAAATCACGAAATACCACGAATAAAGAAATACGAGAACTGGAATTGGTATAAATGAACTCGGGTGTTACAAAAAGTTACAAAGTATCGCATATCATCTCTAGTTAAAGTTTCATTCATGTCACATACATCGGTATGAATTAATTCCAATAACTCGGTTTGACTATTAACCAATTTGAAAGGTTGTTTAGGCAGTTTTGCCTGAACACAAACCTCATACTGCTTGGTTTTGTCTATTTGAGTTTTCGGAATTAATTCTAAGTTCATCATTCTACGCATGGTATTCTTGTTTACATGTCCTAGACGCGCATGCCACATGTCACAACATTCAGAAGTAAGAACAGTTGGTGAAACAGAACTAAATGCAACAGATTTATTTAGAGATGAATCAACAATACAAGGTTTTAACAAGTCTCTACCACAAACAAAGCCTTTTCCTACATAGGATCCAAACTTGGTGATTACAACTTTATTGGATTCTAATACAAGCTTATAGCCTAGTCTCATCAATACTATTCCACTAACAAAATTCTTCCTAAAGTTCGGCACGTGCTGCATATTTTAAAGAGATATCACTTTTCCTGAAGTAAACTTCAAGTCTGCACGTCCATATCCTTCAATCCTTGCAGCGCTCACATCTGCCCATGTCACACACCGTCTTGTATCGACCTGATATGAAGAAAACAAGGATTGGTCACAACATTCATGGGCATTTGCAGCCGAATCTAACCACCAGTCGGTCGTTAGACTCAGCGTGTTAACTTCAGGGTTTTGAGTTATTAAGCCAGACCTGTCGGTGTTTACGGTTGATGAGACCCCCACAGTTAAGGTGTTCACTTGGGGGTTGGTAGGTGGTCCATCTTTTCTGTCTTTACAGTTCCGAGCTAAGTGACCCGGCCACCCACAGACAAAACAGTTTCCACCTTTGTTCCTCTTATGATTGCCATTGTTTTGGGGTTTAGGCTTAAAGTTAGGCTTGTTCTTTTGTTGGTGGTAGTTCTTGTTATGATTATGGTTATGGTTCTTCTGGAATTTGTTGAAAGGCTTCTTATGAAAGTTTTTAGTCTCAACAATATTCTCTTGGATAGAAGAAGCCTTGCTTTTCTCCCTATGAATATCTTCAGTTTTAAGAGTTTGGATAAGAGAGTTCAAAGAAAGGTTACCCTGACGATGATGGAGCTTGTTAGCAAAGTCATCTCAGGACGAAGGTAACATTTCAATAAGGGCAGCTACTTGTACATGTTCCTCTAGGTTGTAGCCTTTAATCTTAGCACTAGTGATAAGGTTTTGGTATTCAAGGATTTGGTTTGTAATGGTCTTGGTCTCTACCATCTTGAACTTTAACCAGTTCACAAAGGAATACCTTTCTAGGCCAACATCTTCTTGTCCAAATTTCGAGTCTAATGCTTCCCAAAGTTCTTTCGAGGTTGGGAATTGGCAATAGATGTCGTAGAGTTCATTGGACAAACCAAACAGGATTTTACCATGGCATAGATAGTCTATCTCTAAGGGTGTAGTCCTAAGTGGAGGTGGTGGAAGAGTTGGAGGTGGGGCATCTGGAAGAGGGGCAGAAGTCAGAGCAGGGGTAGTAGAGGGTGGCTCTGACGGGGTAGGCTCACAAGTTATAGCAGAAATAAGACCTAAGGTGGTCAGCCAGTACCGCATTCAATTTTTCCAACGCTTGAAGTGTTGACCAACAAAAGTTTCAGGACTGGCTGAGACTAAGTCTTCTAGGTTAATCTTAGACATGTTTAGGTCAATGGTAAAAAAACTAACAACCTATTAGATTATTGAAAGAAATTCTGTTCTTAGTTATTGGGTCAGGTTGCAAGTAAGACCAAAAGAACAAATTAAATTAATATTTTTCAAGGAATAATATTTAACTATGTTTGCTAAGCATGCACCCTATTAAATAAATAAGCAAAAATAAGAAGAACAAGGTTCCGAGTTGCCTGAGACGGAAGCACGCCAAATGATCGTTGTCCTAAGAACAGAATTCGCCGCCTCTAGCACAGGACTCGCCGACGATCTGTTCCCAAGATACGACCGCCCCACCAACAGGGACTCCACCCGAAGTGCGGTAGGATGAAGTGTCGAACCGGTCACTGACCCTCGTCGCTCAACAAAAGAAAAGGTGGCTCGAATCCGAACTGGACAAAGGCAGCAGCAGCAGTGGGCCTTGGAATATATTGGAAGGGAAAGAGAGAGGAGAAGGTTCTTGCCGAGCAGAGCAGCGGAGAGCTCGCCGAGCAGAGCAGTGGAGAGGAGAGCTCGCCGAGCAGAGCAATGGAGAGGAGAGGAGGTGGAGAGGAGAGCTCGCCGAGCAGAGCAGTGGAGAGGAGAGCTCTGTTGAGAGGAGAGTTGTTTGTTGTATATCGAACCAAGAGAAAGGGTGCTCTTTATATAGGCGTCCTCATTACTGTCAGCCATTAAGCCCATTGCTGCTCATCAATACACAAATTAATGCAGGCCCAACGTCTCCGTCTTCCAACGGATAGAAACGTCTGCATTAAAGTTCATCCAACGGTCCACTCTTTACGAGCCCATGGCTACTGCAATGGTCCAGAAACGGGTCCAAACAAAAACATTTTGTGCAAAAAGATAAGCGCACAGACCGGGATAACGGGTCCAAACAAAAACATTTTATGCAAAATGTAAGACGCACGGACTGGGATTGGGACAGACAGCGCAAGCATGTGGAAAATCCAAAGCCTACTAGCCCTTGAACAACTTTAAGAAATTGAGACACATCCTCATATATAAGGACAGCAACACCTTATTTCTTAGGCGATGTGGGACTAAAGAAAAAGGAAAGATAGATTTTAAACTATTAAATAAAGCATAAAATCCATCAGATACTTGATGGCACTTCAGAAACCATATCAGCCAAAAGCTTAAGCGGTTGGGTTGTGGCTAATAACGTAGATAAAACTTATATATTAACGCTAATTTGCCATTTTTACCTTGCTAATAGACTGATTTAGCAGGTCGTTCTCTATCACAACCTTTTACCTTCTTCTTCTTCTTCTTCTTCTTTCTTCTCTTGATGGTTTTGGAATTGTTCTAGTGAAAATGTACATAAATTATTGGAGCGTGGGTATTTATTTGATTTACACTCATTTCTACCGAAAAGGGTTTTGTTCGAGAGCAATGCTCTATTTAAGCTTTGTAAAGGGGTTTGAAAGTGCTACACGACAAGATTATGATGTCCTTATGATTTTTGTATACAATCGAAAAACTGATTGGTCTTTTCCCATGCTAATGATTGTGTGCATCAATTCAGTTTTGCTCGACCTTAAAAATTCAGATAAGAAAGCCTTATATTTCATTTGCCCTGCTGAAGCTACTGAAGAAATGCTTTCAAATTTTATTTTTCATTGTTATATTTGTTTGAAAAGTTTGAGTTATTATGGAAATTTCTAAACTCAGGTAATAAATAAAGGCTCTCGTTGTATGTCTTTGTGATCTAATTTCAAGTCACTTTTGAATTCAAAGTTATAGTTTTTGTCAAGCAATTTCTTTTAAGTAAAATAATATAATTTTTTTTAATTTTATAGTTTTGTATTTTGAAGAATCATGAATTAGATATAACATTATATGTAATTTAGGTAGTTCATATATATATATATATATATATATATATATATATATATATATATATATATATATATAATTTGTTTGATTATCTCGCATACCTCTTAAATAACATGGTCATGGCATGGCTGCTAAACCAACACATCATAGTACATGGTTTGTAAGCCCCAAACTCTATCTTATTTAACCTTAGTTGGTGTGGAGTTAGGATAGCCAAAGTTTATTTATAAGTGGAGGCAGAGAGATGCAAACTATGCTTTGGAAGCTCCAAACTCCATTAAAAAAAAAGCCTCTAGCTTCAATTTTTTGAAGAAAACCTCTAGTTATAAGAGATATGTTAAGAAAAAATGGAGTTTAGATAACTTAGATCAAATGGCGGTTTAGATAATCACAGGTATAGGTTGAGATAAATGCGCTTATCTAAACTCCAAAATGAACCCATATAAGGCAAAGTTAGCGTTTAATTTGGAGTTAAGTGTTCCTAACTTTTTCTTCTTCTTTTTTGTGCAACATAGGCTTTGGAGGAAGAGGGTTGCATCCTCTAGTTGGTTGAAGTTAGCGTTTAATTTTGATTCTTCATGTAATTGGTTGAAGTTGGGGGTTTCGGAACCCAATATCTTCCACCAAATGATGAGAGAGTGTCATTGCTTAATGGTTGGTTTATAAGAAGGAGAATCAAAATCATCTTGATTAATTTCCACAAAATATAATTGTTATGACTACATGAGAATTTCAATATCATCAACTTTTTAATAATTGCTTTTAAGTTAATAAGAAAGAAGATCAAAATCATCTTGCCTTAGTATCCACAATGGAGGTAAATGGAATGGTGGCTGAGTTTGGTGCTTCAACAACCAGTGATTTGTCGATAACTTTTATGAGCTGATTAGAACTGCTGTCACCATATTGCTTGCTGTTAGAGATCGATGACTAAAAGTATGGCAAAATCCAATTAAACTATAGCTATATAATAGCGGTAAAACCCACGTGACCCAGCGGGTTTTGGAATAATTTGTGAAAATGATATTTATTTGTGAAAACCAAAATCCATGGTATTTATCCAAAAAACATTGAAAATTATTTAAGAACGTTGAAATTTAATGTTATTTATTTGTAACGGACAAAACCGTGGTATTTATCTAAGAAACTTTGAAATTTATTGATATTTTTTTGCAACAGACAAAGTCCATACTATTTATTTGAAAAACATTGAAAGTTTATGGTATTTTTTTATAACGGACAAAGTTCTTAGTATTTATTTGGAAAAATGAAAAGTTCATCGTATTTTAATGAATATCTACTGCTATTAACATATGAAACACTGAAAGCCATGTTTAGATACCCATATTCTAATGGGAAAAAGCCTAAATTCCTTTTTTCCATCGGACCGAGGAAATCCAATAAATCAGGTGTTTGAGGAATTTTTGTAAGACGAATTCCAATTGAAAAGGAGCCAAAAAAATCGCTGATCCATTGGATTTTAAAAATTGCCAAAGACCTAATTTTTCTAACCCAAACTCTCTATCTTTCTTTTTTCTCTCTCTTGAAATATCACATCGATCTTCTCTATCTCATACACGTTTTAATGCTATCATTATCCCAATCGTTCAAACATGCATTAAGTTACAAAAATGCATTGGAATCTACTTTTGGAATGCACATGCATTCCAACACATTTTAATCCTAGGATGCGCTTGGTAGGAGATAATTTAGACGGTAATCCTATATCTTAGATTACCATGCAATTTTACCACGCTTATTTAGGTGTAAAAGATATTCCCAAGAATATAGGATTACTATAGTAATCAAATGACCCAATTTCATGGTAATCATATTTCCCCAAAAACATGTGTCTAAACTAAATTACCACGAAATATTCCCGCCTAACGTGAATGAGCCATGACCATCCGCCGCCGGCCTCCCTCGCCATCTGCCGGCATCCCTACCGCCCATCGTCAGTCGTCCGCCGGCCGGTCGTCTGTCATCGCCGATCGGACGTTCGCTGCCGGCCGGCCGTAGTTCGTCGCCGGCTGACCCCGCCTCTCATTGCCGGCCGCTCGCCGGACTGCCGCCGATCGACCGTTCATCGCCGCCATCCACCGGCTCTCCTCCGGTCTCACTGCCGGTCGACGGTTGCACATATGTATATTACCGGGAATGATTAAAATATATCAAGCACGTTAATGCAAAATTCCTTAGAATTAGATGTCCGCTCATCCCACTCTCGGAAATGCAAAGATTCCCGGTAATCTTCCATTCCATGTATCAAGCGCAACCCTAAAGTCATTCCTATAGACTTTAACCCTAAATATCCGAACATGACCTTATTTATAAACATAGCAAGTCTATGGTATTTATCTAAAAAAACGGTGAAAGTTAACATTATTTATTTATAACGGAAAAGGTCCATGATATTTATCCGAAAAACGTTGAAAATTAACGATATTTACTTGTAACGGACAAAACCAATGGTATTTATCTGGAAAACTTTGGATATTTATGATATTTTTTTTGGACAAACTTCATGGTATTTATTTGAAAATAATGAAAGTTCATTGCCTTTTAATGAAAATCTAATGGTATTTATGTATAAAATATTGAAAGTTCACGGTATTTTAGGAAAAATCTATTGGCATTTTGAATTGATGGCATACTAATAATTATTGAAATTTTTTGAACTAATGACATATTTCGTGCTCGTCAGCGAAGGGAAGTGGGTAGTGGCGGTGGTGATTGGCTCCGGCGAGCATGGACAGAAAAAGAAGAAGAAGAAGAAGAAGAAGAAATGGTGTCGGGTGATGAGGGCTTGGGTTTTGGGTCACGTCAAGGGCAATGAGAGGAGATATGCGTGGTTAGGTCGGCAACGAGGATATGAGGCGAAGTCAACGGCGAGGTCGGGAGAGATGAGGAGGTTGGGTTTGGTCGGCGGTTGAAGAAAGAAGAAGAAGAAGAAGATGCCAGCGATGGTGGTGTTAGTAGTGCTGGGTTCGACTAGAAAGAGAAGGAGACGGTGATGAGGATGGTGGTGGTGATGGTCGGGTTCAGACGACAGTGAGAGAAGAGGAAGAAAGAAGGTGAGTTTCAGGATTGTGAAGGCCGGAGCTCGGGTGAGGTCTCGGGTTGAGGGAGGAGGTGACGACGAGGGTGGTAAGGTTGAGGAGGTGAGAGGGTGATGGCGAGGAAGGAGGTGATCGGCGACGAGGTTTGAAGGCATGGGTTAGAGCTCGGGGGCGAGACGAGAACCCGAGGAAAGAGAGAGTTAGAGACGGGAAGAGAGAGAGAGAGTATATTATAAATATATAAAACTGTTTAAATAATATATATAGTGTATATATATATATATATATATATATATATATATATATATATATATATATATATATATATATATATATATATTATAGTTGTAGGGTTTTAGAGATAATATCAAATTACACCAAATTTTACCAGAATCTTGTCAAAAAATATATTATAGAGAATAATACGCATACGTAAAATCTTAAACCATAATACAAGAATAGTATTTTAAATACACATACCCCCTAAAAGATTTAAATAAATATATTTAAGATTTAATAAATATTTGGTTATCTGATATTTTGGGTTTTGAACATAATAGCTAAAAGTGAAATAATATATGTGGTGATAAGCCGTGCAAAGTCAGTTAGCAAAATATTATTTATTTATATCTTATGACTATAAATAGATATATAAATATATATAATGTATGTATTATACTAGATTCACGTAGATACATTTTACTGGTAAATATCAGTTAAAATCTTGCACCATATTAGGTTCTAAACATGCGGGTCGGGTCGGAAAACCACCACTACTATTCGAATCACTCGCAACCCAAATAAATAAACAAAAGAATTATAAGAAAAACTTAAAATACTAAGTTATATTGTATAAACGAACTTGAATGTTACAGTTTCCTTCGCCGCCGCCTTCGTGAATGCGAGGTGACAGGGAACTAGGGTTTCCTTTTAATTGAGGGAACTGTGAACGCAAAGGAGAGGGGGGAGGTCTTGGGTTTGGGTTTAAGTGTTTAGGCCCTATTTCGATATGAAGTTGGGATAACTGTAGTTTAATTTTAAGTGGAGGTAGGGATGCAAACTGTGGTTTGTAAGTTTCAAACTCTAAAAATGGAGTTTACAAATTTTTTATCAGATTGGAGTTTAGATAACTGCAGTTTTCTCAACATTTAGGCTGAGATAACTACAATTATGTCAACTCCAAAATGAGCCCTAAACAGAGCAAAGTTTGGATTTTGGAGTTAAGGCTATCTAACATTATGAAACCAAAATTTAGAAAACTCAACTCCATTCCCAAACAGGGCCTTACTAGTAAATTTTTTTTGGCCCGACAACTTGGGAACGGTTATAACCTTCCTTAATTAGGGGATGTTTGTTTCACGGAGTAAGAGCCTGTTGGGAAAATTGAGTCCTAAATACTTGACTGTACTTTGCATCATGAGTTAAGAATTTTTTGTCCCGACTCTTGGATTGACTCTTGCCACATAAGCAATTATATTGCTAAAATATTTAGAGAATGTGTGGTCATATGCCATAAGAATTTTTTAGTCTTGCCACATAACCGATTTTATTGCTAAAATATTTAAGTATGAAACTTAACTCAACAACAAAACAAATAGTGAACTTCCGTTTGAAAGTTCTGAGTGCCATCGCTGCTAAACCATGGCCAATGCGAAATCCGAAAACAAAAATTTTCATTGCACTAAAAACTTATACCCTAGAATCTACTCCAAACACCTAAACTAGCATGAACAAAAAGATAAAAATCACAACTTTTGTAGCGTCTTCATTTTCTCCAATTGGGTTGGACTCCAGCATGCTCTCAAGAGCTCTGGATCGCATTTGCAAATCGGTCCTCTTTCGCCAAAGATGATCCACCCGAGAGAACCAAGTTCAAGCTTCAACTTTATCCATGAAGTAACTAAAGATCCTAGAATGCTAATTTAGGATGCTTAGTGATGTGTGTGAGTGTTCTAATGATTTTTCTTTCCCTTAATTCTCTTGAATCTCAACACTAATTCAAGAATGCTTGCATTCTTTTGTTAAAAGAATTTCTCATTTTAAAACCACAACCATGTTTGAATAGTATTTGCAAATAAAAATTCATTTGCCCATACCCTCCACAGTTTCTCTTTTCCATCTCATTTCTTAATTTCTTAAAAAGAAAAACCTTGAAATGAGTTGTCATTCTTTTAGAAGTATTCTTGTATAGATACAAGAATACGTCCCCGCAAATACATGCCCGTATTCGTATCGAAATACGAATACCCAAAAAATAGAAAATTACAATGAATATATATATATATATATATATATATATATATCGAAATAAATATATATATATATATATATGTAAATTATTAAATCAAAACTTGATTTTAATTCTAAGCCGGCTAGTATTATTATCCGCCCGATTAAAGTTTGTGTGTCTAGCACACATACCTAATCGGAACTCTGCGCATATCAATATACGACCACTATATCATTTTTCCTGAACTGAGAAAACCCTCTGTGTGGGACTCTAAAGACTAGTCAATACGATGACAGTAGCTTTAACCATAAGCACGTCCGCGGCACTAGCTATACGTAACGGCTACCCAGATATTGAGCGAAAGGAAGGCTGACGAGCAAACTCATCCGTACCCCTACTGAGCCTGTCTGTGACAATCTCCGTACAGCCTAGTCTCTTCGTCTGAGATAATCGCATACCGAGTCTAGAGGGTGGATAACGTCAGACCCCGACTAACCCGATAAGTCGTGTCGGTCTGAAGCTCATCACCCACTGAGAAACTACTGATATTACATCAGTAAATCTCATCCACATTAGCCAAGAATTTCTGGTGACGGCTGACCCAACACAGCGCGATATCGACTCCCAATACCGGGAATGACGAATCCCTGACGATTGTTCACTGCCTCCATATGTTTCGGGACTGTACCCAACTAAAACATGTTTGCACGACTTTTTTGAGCCGTGGTAGGGTAGTAATCTAAGTACAGTAGGAACTCACATGAGACAAATGAAAATTTCAGATCAAAAGACTAACATGTACTCATGCCACAAGAAAACTTCCATCTGACGATAGGTATAATACCATCTAAAAGTTCTCGGTGAGTCCGTCCGGTATACTCACGTCCAGTGAGCACCTGTTTACTATCTTAGGTGACTCAATATCAATGGCTTGTGAGACCGGCCACCGCCCCTTGTCGGAGTCTCGAAAAGTATACACTAGTCTAATCCGGAGTATCGATGCCTAGTCTCGATATTCCCTCGACTAAGGACCTTTAAGGATGTGCTTATGGACACCTCCCAGCTCCTACGTATATGATCGCCATCATAACTGTAATACCCGGTTCTTTTATACACCAATATTCATATTTTTATAAGAAGGGTTAATTACAAATTTATTTATTTATAGCTATAAACCATTTTAAATATTTTTAAACCCCATTTTCCTTTTATCAATAAAACCCTAAAACCCAAACCCTATTATATCTTATTTTTCAACTAATTCCCTCAGCCCATCTTCTTTTATAAACTTATTTCCCTTCCAAAAACCCCCAGCCCATTTTCCCCCATTTTATTTCTTTAAGCCCGGCCCCCTTCCTTTTCTTATTTATTCTTTGATTTTATTTCTCTGGCACGGCCCTTTCTTTCCCTCATTTTATTAATTCCCTGCGGCCCACTCCCTCCTTTCTCACCAAATTCTTTAAATTCTTTCTCCGGCCCATACCCCAGCCTTATCCAACCCGAGCCCACCTCCTCAGCCACTTTTTAATAAAAGGAATTCTTTTTTTTAAACGCTGGACCGGCCCTCTCTCTTCAGCCCGCACCGCGCCTACTACCCGACCCGCCACCTACAGTGCCATCTTCTCCAACGGCTACCTCCCAAATTCCCGCCCGCTGTCCCCGATCCGCTTCCTCCGCCGACGCCCATGCTCGCGCGCATTACCCCACGACGCGCGCCCTCGACCTCTCCTCATCGACACCCTCACTCCTCTCTTTTCTCAAAAAACTCCCATCTCATTCACCACCCTCTCACGACCCACTGCACACCCTCCGCCACCGAGCCTCACCCGCTTCCCTCGACGACGGCGACGACCCCACCACCTCGTACTCCCCCTCGACCTCCTCCACTTCGCCAACAACCCCCTCGACCAAGCACCTCCTCACCTTCTTCCCCCTTCAGTTCCCTCACCCGACCTCCTCTCTCATCATCCCCTCTTTCTCTCTTTCTCTGTGCTCTCTACTTCCTCTCCCTCTCTTCCTCACTGTTTCTCTCTTTCTCACTCCCTCTCTCTCAATCTCTCTAACTCTCTTTCTCTCTCTCTTCCATTCTCTCTATTCTTCTCTCGACCCAAAACCCACCGCTGGCTCACCCCGGGCTCACCACTGGCCACCTACCCCATCACCTTCATCTTCTCCTTCACCAAACCCGAGCCCTCAATCCTACCCTGAGCACCGACACCCTATGCCATCTCAGTACACCACCACCCTCCTCTCTTCACCGGTCACCTCCACAGATGCCAAGATCATCGTCGATACCTGCATACCCTCCTCCATCAACGACGACCCCCTCCCCCCTCATCTCCTCGCCTAGTTCCAGCCAACGAGCCTAAGCCCCACGTCCACAACTCCACCACCGGAGCTCCGTCGTGCTACCACCTGAGCTTCCACCGGAGACCTTCAGCTCCTCCTTGCATCGCCGTAGCCAAGCTTCTCATCTCTCCAAACAAGCCCAAGCTGCAGCCGTGCCCTTTATATTCGAACCCAAGCTGAGCCAAACCCCTAGCCAAGCCGAGACTTGTCGCGTGTTGTCTTCGCCGTGTCGTTGCCGCTGTTGCCGCTGCCGTGCATCACCGGAACGTCTCCAGGCAAGTTCCCTACTTGCTACATGCTACTTTATGTTAATTACAAATCACAATCGTATATATTCCATGTTGTACTTTTCTGTTAGATTATACGACGCAACTGTTCGATGCATGTTCTCTATGGAAATTCTCATTTAATTTGACGGAACTCAATTGTATAGTCCGGCCCGTAAGGCTATGATTCTAGTGTGTGAATTTCATTAGAAAATAAGACCGTTAATGACTAAAACGAATACCCCCAAATACATCCATAAAATTGGAAATTCCTTGTACCTGAACACTGTTAAAATAACCATAAATTATATACATACTGGAATGATACGTTCGAGGGCTCAAATCTAAGCCGACTCGACGAACTATAACCCTATGAAATTTTCTAATGGTTTCTGTACTTAAATTGTGAGAATAATTAGATCGGAGTGCGACTCTAGACTGCAGTCCAGAGTGACTCTAGTTGTTGTTTACTGTCCCGTAATGGGTACCACCCTGTTTCCTTAACTCGTAGGCTGCAGAACTCCACAGTTTATAAAAGTTGATTCTGTTAGGTAGATAACACAAGTGGTTTCACTCTGTTTCATCATCATTTGTTATTTAATCTGTAATTTAAAAGATGGGGACGTATAACAGTCCCAACAGAATCAGAAGTGACATACTAGTATTAAACAGTGTATAACTCCTGACGTACATATGCGATTGAGGATCCGTCTGTTGCGTTGAAAAACTTACTGAAAACCCTAGATTTCATTCAACTGTAGCATCGCTAAATTCTGATCCCAACTGAGATTAAAATGCGTAGCGAAACGGACTTTCGATTCTGAAACCGGATTTCCAGCCATGAACGCTTAAAATGAAATGGCCATAACTAGTGATCCTGAAACCCGATTGACGTGAAACCAAATTCGCTGGATAGATAATCAAACATACTATTTATTCCCCATTCATGGTTTCGCTAAACTGTAAAAATATGATTTATGATAAAATTATGCAAGTGGTAGATTACTGATTTATGACATCCTAATCATGTTTTACGTACTGTTTACTCATCATATCATACGTGCGTCACTGCATTGATAACCTAGTGATTATGTATATTACCCAGTGTTAGGTATTAGTGATGATTGTGGCAAGTACGTTAGTGTTCGTGCATACGTGAATGAGTGAAAGTGACACGTACTTGTACACAATCAGTGAACATTTTGTTATTCTATTGCATTGTCGACGTCTGTGGGACGCGTGTATGTGTGACTATAAGTGGTATGGGACACTTATAGAAGCTCTTGCATGGGTGTCACAGATAAGGCACCAGACACTGCCATTTATCTTGGGTATTAGTCGGGACGTGCTTGATGGAGATCCTGTCTCCAGTTCTCGTGCAGACTTGTCACAGACCGACTGGTATTTGAGATTATGGTTTGTTCCCCTCCGAACGGCGGCCCGGGACTTCGCGTCCGCGGCCTGGGGTTCGGGGCAGATGCTATTTGGTTTTATCCGTCCACCTCTCCGAAGATGCCAGGTTGATTTATGGCACCGTGTATCGGAGGTTTAGACGGATGCGGCCGATGTAGCAGACTTCGTCAGATTCCCCCTCAGGGTGAGGGGTTTTTGATTGTGGGGACGCTCTTCCCTGCAGGCGCAAGCCCCTGCAGTTAATTACGCTACCGCATTGCGGTAACCACTTTCTCCTTCTCCAGAATTTCACTTCGTGTCGTGTGTGTTTGTTTTGTTTGTGGTTGCTCGTGGATTGTATACGGAGACTGAGTAATGTCGTCGCCCGTAGGACGTGGATTAGTCCAAATCCGTGTTTACTTAGATTTGGGTTTAGTGTTTTAGTTTAAGAATACATTAGTCGCGTTGCGGCTAAGATCAACTTAAACGTTCGTCAAGGATACGTTAGTCCTGTTTTGGACTAAGATCGACTCGACGTAGTGATTAATTTAATGTATGGCCATCGGGACTCGTCACCTCTCTGACGTCGTTGAAAGATTACAACGACATGTATCAGAGGAGCTCGGAGATGTACCCTCGAACCAGAGTTGGTTGGGAGTTTTATAATCCATTTGGATGTTTAAGGATGCGTTAGCCGTATTTGGGGCTAAGATCAACTTAAACGGGACCGTTTAGATCTGGCAAAAGAGCATTTGAAGGCTCTATTGCTCCAGTTTAAGGACGTGGCAGTCCATGTTCCAGTTTAGGGACGTGGTGGTTCATTATTAGTTTAAGGACGTTTTGGTCCATCGCCAGTTTAAGGACGTAGTGGTCCATTATTAGTTTAGGGACATCTCGGTCCGTATTCCAGTTTAGGGACGTGGTGGTCCATCGCCAGTTTAGGGACGTGGTGGTCCGATATTAGTTTAGGGACGTTTCGGTCCGAGATTAGTTT
Organism: Agapanthus africanus; assembly: GCA_030015575.1. Taxonomy (NCBI): domain Eukaryota; kingdom Viridiplantae; phylum Streptophyta; class Magnoliopsida; order Asparagales; family Amaryllidaceae; genus Agapanthus; species Agapanthus africanus. The sequence continues at coordinate 16,075,945 of JASDDO010000022.1, forward strand.
AGGGACGTTTCGGTCCATCGCCAGTTTAAGGACGTAGTGGTCCATTATTAGTTTAGGGACATCTCGGTCCGTATTCTAGTTTAGGGACGTGGTGGTCCATCGCCAGTTTAGGGACGTGGTGGTCCGATATTAGTTTAAGGGCGTTTCGGTCCGAGATTAGTTTAGGGACGTTTCGGTCCGAGATTAGTTTAGGGACGTTTCGGTCCGTCATTGATATGTGGTCGTCGGGACCCGTCACCTCTCTGACGTCGTTGAGGAATTACAACGACGGATGTCAAAGGAGTTCGGAGATATACCCTCGAACCGGATGTAGATTGATTTAGAAGAGCAATTTTGCTCAGTCGGTTTAATTTAAGGACTTACGGCCAGAATTGGGCTAAGTCCAGTTGAAAATGTTCACATTTTGTTTGCATTTGGCCTATTGGGCCTTTGTTTGGGCTTTCCCCTTTTTAGAATAATGCATAGCATTACTTCAGGCCATTGACTGGGCTTTGCCCTTTTTAGAATAATGCAGAGCATTTGTTTTTGGTCTATTGGACCTCTCAATTGGGCTCTGCTCTTTAAACAATGCATAGCATTATTTTTGGTCTGTTTAGACTTTTTAATTAGGCTCTGCCTGTGCAATACTTCTATTTGGTCTATTTGACTTTTGATTGGGCTCTGCCCCTTAATAATGCATTGCATTTAATACTCTGACAGTGCCCCCACACGGCTTGTCAGGTGCTTTGCGCAATTAAAGAGCGCAAGCGCTCGTGGAGGTGACACGTGTCGCGCAGTGGAAGGCTTGCGCAACGGTGCTTGCGCAACTGCGCAGACACGTGTCGCGCAGTTGTGCACTTGCGCAACAGTGCTTGCGCAACTGCGCAGACACGTGTCGCGCAGTTGTGCACTTGCGCAACAGTGCTTGCGCAACTGCGCAGATTCATTAAGTCCAAAATTTTTTATTTATTTTGGGCTTTGCCTAACTAGAAAATCAATCCAAACAGGGCTCTGCCCCTTTATTATTTTGCAATTTGATTTGGGCCAGGCCCTTTTAAATAATGAGTTGCATTTGTGCAAAGCACCAAGAATCTTTTAGATTCAGGAGAGGGAGTGCAGGGCACTTTTTAATTTCTTGATCTAAGAAAAGAAAAGAAAGAAATCTTTTCTTTTTTTCTGTTTCAGAGAACCAGAGGTTCATAGCAAGTGCAAGGCACTATTTTTTTATTATTTTTATTTACTTATTTATCTATTCAAGATCACTGATCTTGTTTTCTAGATCAATGATCTATCCTTTAAGAGAATTTTCTCAAAGGTTTTTACCTTTCTTTTTGTGTTCTTCAGAAATTCTCAAGAGTTCTCTCCTCCTTTTTTATCAAAAAAATCGTCTCTCCTTGAAATGGGGTTTGGGTTCCTTTTTATAGTGCTCAAAGATCAGTTAAAAAGATCTTTTCTGAGTGATTCGGGGAATTTTCCCCACCGTTGGATCTTTGATCCAAAGGCCCCTGTTTTACAGAAGAAATCTTCTTGTTTTAACAAGAACAGAAAAGATTTTCATTCTGTTGCTGCGCAACTCACCAGCGCGTGACACGTGTCGCGCAGTAAGGCGCTTGCGCAACAATGATTGCGCAACTGCGCAGACACGTGTCGCGCAGTGAAGCGCTTGCGCAAATGTGCTTGCGCAACTGCGCAGACACGTGTTGCCCTGCCGTGCGCTTGCGCAGTTATGCTTGCGCAACTGCGCAGACACGTGTCGCGCTGCCGTGCGTTTGCGCAGTTGTGCTTGCGCAACTGCGCAGACACGTGTCGCGCTGCCGTGCGCTTGCGCAGTTGTGCTTGCGCAACTGCGCAGACACGTGTCGCGATGCTTTGCGCTTGCGCAGTTGTGCTTGCGCAACTGCGCAGACACGTGTCGCTCTGCAATGCGCTTGCGCAGTTAAGTGTTACTTATGTTTTTTAAAGAGCCCTGCTCTGATTGGACGCACTGCCTTGGGCGTTGCGCTGCCGAGTCAACTTCCGACATGTGGCAAATTGCGCGCTGCGCACGGGAACCGAAGCGTTGCTTCAAAATTTGAATTTTCAAAATTCAAGTAGAGCCTTGCTCTGATTGGGGGAACAAATGCCCCCCACCGTTGCGCTCACGTGGCATCCAAACGCGAGCGCAACGGTGGCAGAATCCCAACCGTCGCGGCAGCCTTTGGAAGTTGGAAGGGCACTTAGTGCCTATAAATAGGACCTTTGGTCCTTCACAGATGATCATCATCTCCAAAAATTTTATTTTCAGAACCTCAGAGCCCTGCTATTTATTTTCAAGAACTTCAAAAGTTAGACTCTTAAAACTTTTAGGTGAAAATTTTAATTTGAATTAAATTAAATTAGATTAATTTTCATTGACAGAGCCTTGTTCTCAATAGATCCCTGATCTAAAGAAGACCCATTTAGGGTTTCATTTAGCAGAGCTTTGCTCTAAAGGGGTCTAAAGAGGATTAAGGATAACCCTGTTAGGGTTCCATTAATAGAGCTTCGCTCTCCGAAAGATTTTCATTTATAATTTCTTGATTCATTAATGGAGCTTTGCTCCTTTTAAATTATATAACATAACTTTTAAGGGTTGCTGATTATTGTCGATCTTCTTTTACAGGAACAATGGACGCCCATATGTATGCTCTTAACGAGATCATCTCTTATGGGGACATCCGCCGACTTGGCCGCTCTCAAAATCGAGAGTTCACAGACGCGGAGTGTGCTGAATCATGAGCCGTTTTGACGCATACAACGGTCCCCTGCTTCCCCGGCGTTCCTCCCTTCTTAAGCTTATCGTGGGAGCCATCTGGGAAGCGCTTCCCCTGTTCTGTTCCGGTGTGCCGCTTAGGGCGCTGGATGCCGCTGAGGATAAGGTGCACTCGGTGTACCTGTTGAACTTTATCTCAAAGAGACGGCGAGACAGTCTCATCGATCTCTTGCACGAGGTCTTTCAACAGTTTGCCATACTCGCCGCTTATCGGAGGGTGGAAGACATCAGGGGGGACCCTGACGCTTGTGCTCGCGAGAGAAAGCATATTAGGATGGTCCGCGAGGCCTGGAAAGTCATAGATAGGGTTGCTTTCGAGTTCCTCAATCCATGTCCTGGGTTCGAGGTTATTCCCTTGTAATGATGTTTTTCGTTTATTGCTTTTATGATTGTAAGAACCATCGGCCATATTAATGGAAAAATTCTACCCCAGCTTGTCTTTATTATTTCTCTTTTGAGTCTTTTGCTTGCGCATGAATGAGTGTGTCTCGAATGCTCGATCAAACGTAGATCGGATGCTCCTTCTGTAGCTTTCTTCTTTCTCTTACTATCGGCATGCTATCTTGATAAACATGGTTAACAGATAATAGAGCACGCATCTTGACTTTCTTAAGAAATAGCGATGGTTTAGGCCGCAGGTTCAGATCTGCTGCCTAAGACTTTCCAACTCCATGAGCCGTGAGGGTCTCATAGAGGCTTTTCTCCCTACGGATCGTGAGGATCTCGTGAGTGTAATTTTCTCCTTAGGAATCGTGAGGATTCCTAAGTGTGGTTTTCTCTTATAAGTCGTAAGGATCTTATAAGAGAATTTTCCCTCTTACGAGTCGAGAGGATTCGCAAGTGGTTGTTTCCCTCTTCGTCGAAATTCGACTTCAGAGAGTGAGACCCGTGAATAGTATGCAAGAGACCAGTTTGGATTGACTTGCAGGGCCCCATTGCTCAAAAAGCAAGTTTTTCAATCCTTGCTGTCTGAGACTTCTTCTTACAAATTGAGACGAATCGGGGATCTGTCTGCGGTTGTAGCGGAACAGTTGACATGAGTTAAGAAGCTCTCGTCACGGAGTGTTTGTATCCGTGAGTCGAGGAGTTTGCTAGGGATTATTTGTTTCCCAAGCGCCAAGGATTATTTGTTTCCCAAGCGCCAAGGATTATTTGTTTCCTTGGGGTTTGAAATGAGTCGAGGGTTCCCACGGGGGCTCTGGTGGCTCTGCGGGTCGACGCGGATCAGAAGGCTCTCGTCAAGGAGTGTTTGTATCCGTGAGTCGAGGAGTTTGCTGGGATTATTTGTTTCCCGAACGCCAAGGATTATTTGTTTCCTTGGGGTTTGAAACGAGTCGAGGGTTCCCACGGGGGCTCTGGTGGCTCTGCGGGTCGACGCGGATCAGAAGGCTCTCGTCAAGGAGTGTTTGTATCCGTGAGTCGAGGAGTTTGCTGGGATTATTTGTTTCCCGAGCGCCAAGGATTATTTGTTTCCTTGGGGTTTGAAACGAGTCGAGGGTTCCTACAGAGGCACGGGTGGCTCTGCGGGTCGACGCGGATCAGGAAGGCTCTCGTTAAGGAGTGTTTGTATCCGTGAGTCGAGGAGTTTGCTGGGATTATTTGTTTCCCGAGCGCCAAGGATTATTTGTTTCCTTGGGGTTTGAAAAGAGTCGAGTGTTCCTACGGAGGCACTGGTGGCTCTGCGGGCCGACGCGGATCAGGAAGGCTCTCGTCAAGGAGTGTTTGTATCCGTGAGTCGAGGAGTTTGCTGGGATTATTTGTTTCCCGAGCGCCAAGGATTATTTGTTTCCTTGGGGTTTGAAACGAGTCGAGGGTTCCTACGGAGGCACTGGTGGCTCTGCGGGTCGACGCGGATCAGGAAGGCTCTCGTCAAGGAGTGTTTGTATCCGTGAGTCGAGGAATTTTGCTGAAGTCACTGGCTTCTTCGGTTGAAATGAACCGATGAGGTTTGGGGTTCGTCGTCTGACGGAATCCGCTGGGAAAGTATGGTTCATTCTTTGTTTACGCCCTTGGATTGCATACAGGAATCGATGTGATCTTAACTGTAGGGCCAAAGTTTTATCATTTCTTCTTTTTATTTTGTTTTATTTCCGCGATGCTCTATCATTTTAGTTTTTATATCGCGAAGGTCGCGACTGCCCGATCATTTCGGCTATTTTTCGCGGTGCCCGATCATTTCGGCTATTTGTTTTTTTTTTTTATTTTTACTCGTTTCTTTTTATTACGAGTTGCCCAATCATTTCGGCTATTTTGCATGCATACATTTTACTTGCTACTTTTTATTGCAAGTTGCCCTATCATTTCGGCTATTTCGTATGCATGAGCGGTCTACTGGCTTTCGCCGTAAACCTGAAATTGGACACCGATTTCGGCATCAGCACCGCTGCAACTGGGATATTACCAGGCGCGAATCATCATTTGCCTATGTCGTTGTCGAACAAAGAAGGCTTAGCGACCAGGGTTAGGGTCCTGTCGGCTAAGGCTTCTGACTTCATGAGCCGTGAGGGTCTCATGAAGGTATTTCTCCCTACAAGTCGTGGGGATCTTGTAGGTGTATTTTCTCCTTAGGAGTCGTGAGGATCCCTAAGTGTTTGTTTCTCTGTAAGTCGTAAGGATCCTACAGGAGGGCTTTCTCCTTGTAAGTCGAGAGGATTTACAAGGGTTGTTTACCATGCAAACATATCCCTAGTTCAGATGGGACTTAGTTAGGGAAACGTTTATTCGCGCCCGTGGATTGTATACAAGGGTCGATATTGAACCACTTGTAGGGCAATATTGGAAGTTTGTGGGGGTTTGCTTAAGCACAGGTTTAGGTCTTTGTGACTTAAGACTTTCAAATCCTATGAGCCGTGAGGGTCTCATAAGAGAGTTCTCCTTACGAGTCGTGAGGATCTCGCAAGTGTATTTTCTCCTTAGGAATCGTGGGGATCCCTAAGTGTGTTGCTCCTTTGTGAGTCGTAAGGATCTCACGCAGGTGGTTTCTCCTTACAGGGTCGAGAGGATCCTATAAGTGTTTCTTAACGAGGTTGCGCCCTTTCAGTTTTTCACAAACACTCGCCGGTAGCCCTGCTGTTTTTACTCACGGAGCCCTTTCGGGTTTTCATCCGTGCCCATTTTGCTTATGGACATACCGTTTTTTCTTATTTTCTCTCTCTCTTTTTTTACGAGGTCGCGCCTTTTCGGGTTTTCACGAACACTCGCCGGCAGCCCTGCTGTTTTTACTCACGGAGCCCTTTCGGGTTTTCATCCGTGCCCTTTTTGCTTATGGACATACCGTTTTTTTTTTTTAATCTTGTCAGCCTAAGGATGCTGCGGTATTAGTTTAAAGACGTTTCGGTCTGCTATTAGTTTAAGGACATTTCGGTCCATTATTGAGGAGGCCGGCTACTGCTTATAAAGCTTGAGCTTAGGAAGATAGCGAGCGGACATAGTCGTCGTCATCTATCATTGACCTAGGCCGTGTCTTATTAAGCATAGTATTTCTTTAGGAAGCGACCGTTTATTGGTCTGAAAGGCCTTTCACCGTGCATGTCGATGAGGAGATAGGCTCCACCTTGGTAGACTTTATCTATGATGTACGGGCCTTCATAGTTTGGCTCGAATTTTCCCCGCTTGGCGCGATTGGGGATCATAGGTCTTTTGACCACTAGCACGAGTTCGCCTTGACGGAATGTCCTCGGTCGGGTCAATCTTTCGTATGAGCGCGTCATCTTTGCTTTGTAAGCTTCCAGATTTTGTTGTGCTAGAAGCCGGATTTCATCAAGGGCGTCAAGCTCTTCAAACCGAAGGTGAGCATTTTCTTCGTCAGTCAGCTCGTAGTGGACTGCCACTCGTAGAGAGGGTAATTCTATCTCTAGAGGGAGTACCGCTTCGGTGCCGAACACCAACGCATACGGCGTTGTGTTCGTGGCCGTCTTGAACGTAGTCCGATACGCCCAAAGAGCCTCTTGCAATCTTTCGTGCCAATCTCTCTTATTTCGTGACACTGTTTTCTTCATGATCTTCGTCAAGGTCTTGTTGAAGGCCTCAGCTAGACCGTTAGCTCGTGGATTATAAACTGAGGAATATCTCCAGTCTATATTGTGCTGATGTGCGAAGCGGCTAATTTTATGACTTCGGTAGGCTGGCCCATTATCAGAGATGATCCTTCTTGGGGTTCCAAACCGGTATATGACATGCGTTTTGAAGAAATGGAGGATGTTCTCCGTCTTCACTTCCCTCAACGGTACCGCCTCTGCCCATTTGGAGAAGTAGTCAGTCGTCGCTAGGATGAAACGATGTCCCTTAGACGATGCTGGTTCGATGGGGCCGACTATATCAGTCCCCCACATTTCGAATGGCCAGCTAGCCACTGTTGGGTGTAGCGGATTTGGATGTTGATGGATGAAGTCCCCATGAATTTGGCATGAGTGGCATTGCTTCACATATTCGATGCAATCCTGAATCATCGTGGGCCAATAGTAGTCCATCCGTTTTATCTTTAACTTCATCTTAGGGCCTGCTTGATGAGAACCGCAGAGTCCGTCGTGAACCTCTTGGACGACCCTTCTCGCTTCGTCAGGTCCTAGGCATCTCAGCCACAGAGAGTCGAATGTCCTCTTGTATAGAGTATCGTTGACGAAGGCGAAAGACAGAGCTCGTTTCACGAGCTGATGTCTTATGGACGCTTCTTCAGGCATTCGGTGGAACTTGAAGTAATCTATGAGGACTCCTCTCCAGTCTTCGGTCTTCTCATGGTCTTTTATTTGTAGGGCTGTCTGCTCAATCGCTCCCTTTTCTTTATATGATTCTGGAGGTATTTCTGCCGGGGCGAGCACTCGACGGCTTTGTATCACGATTCTAACGTCATCGAGGTTCTCATCAGCCAATTCTTTAGCAAGTTTGGCCAGTGCGTCCGCTTTGCTGTTTTCCGCGCGCGGTATACTTTCCAACGTGTAGGAGGGAATTTGGGTTAGCAGTTGCTGCACTTTTTCACCGTATTTTACCAATTCCGGTTTGCATGTTTGGTAATCGCCGTTCACTTGACTGACGACCAATTGGGAGTCCCCATATATGAGGAGGTTTTCAATTCCCATATCAATGGCGATCTCGAGGCCTGCTATCAGAGCTTCATATTCAGCTTCATTATTCGTTCTCGGCTCTGTTAAGGAGAAGGCGAAGCGCATTATTCCTCCTTGCGGAGTCACAAAGATGAGTCCTACCCCCGATTTGATCGTTGGCATACTTTGTTTGTGCTTTTTCATAGAAGATGCTCCATCGAAATAAAGCTCCCAACGGGTATCACCACTGTCGATTGCGTCAAACGCATGTCTGTCTGGCAAATCGCAATTTAAAGGAGAATCGGCAGGTATGGGATGTTCAGCAAGGAAGTCGGCGATGGCCTGGCCTTTTACTGCCCTGAGAGGTTGATATGTTATCGAAAATTCCATCAAGAGCAAGGCCCATTTAGCGAGTCGTCCTGTCAATATGGCTTTTGACATTAGATATTTGAGAGGGTCCACTTTTGAAATCAGACGGACCTCGTGCGCCAACGCATAGTGCCTAAGCTTTGTTATTGCGAAGATCAAAGCCAGGCAGTGTTTTTCAATAGGAGAGTAGTTGCTTTCTGCCCCCAGCAGAACTCGACTTAAGTAGTAGAGTGCTCTTTCTTTCCCTTGATCGTTCTCTTGTGCCCATAATGCGCCTAAAGAACCTTCGAGGGCGGTTGTATAAAGAATGAGAGGCTTCCCCTTAACCGGAGCAGCCAGCACTGGTGGGTTCTGCAGGTATTTCTTGATCTCGTCCAGTGCGCCTTGGCATTTTTGATCCCAAACGAACGGGGTTCCCTTCTTCATCAGGTGACTATAAGGACGGCACTTTCCTGAAAGGTTGGCTATAAATCGCCGTATGTATGCGAGTTTCCCTTGGAGAGACCGCAGTTGTTTGAGAGTCCTCGGCGGAGGCATTTCCATGATCGCTTTAATCTTTGACGGATCTATTTCAATACCTCGGTGTCGGACAACGAATCCCAGGAATTTGCCCGAGGAGACCCCGAACGCACATTTAAGAGGATTCATCTTCAAGTTGTATTGCCGAAGGCGTTGAAATACAGTCTTCAGATGCTCGAGATGTTCCTCATATGATTTGCTTTTAACCACGAGATCGTCGATATAGCATTCAACGATTTCGTGTATAAGGTCGTCGAAGATCTTTGTCATGGCCCTCTGATAAGTAGCACCGGCGTTCTTCAAACCGAAGGGCATCACTTTATAACAAAATATACCAAGGGGAGTCCTGAAGGCTGTGTGCTTCTGGTCTTCTGGATGCATTTTTATCTGGTTATACCCCGATGAGCCGTCCATGAAGGAGAAAACCTCATGAGTGGATGTATTGTCTATCATCAGTTCAGTGACTGGCACTGGGAAATCATCCTTCGGGCAAGCTTTATTAAGATCCCGGAAGTCTACGCATATGCGCACTGTCCCATTTTTCTTCATCACTGGGACGATGTTAGCGATCCATTCAGGGTATTGAACCTCATGGATAAATCCGGAGTCTATCAGTTTTTTGACTTCGGTGTTGATGCTCATTTCAAGCTCAAGCCGCATTCTTCTCGGCGCCTGTTTGACTGGCTTGACGTCCGGGGATATCGCCAATCTGTGCACAGCAATTTCTGGATCTAGTCCCGGCATTTCGGAATAGTTCCATGCGAAGCAATCTTTATACTGTACAAGGACGTCTTTTAACGCAGCCACCCTTTCCTCAGACAGCAGCTCGCTGACGAATGTCGGTCGCGGATCATTTACCGTCCCCAACTCAATTTTCTTGAGATTATCTGCAGTGGTATGGATTCCATCCTCCAGTTCTTTCGGAGCTGGGGGAAATTCTGAGATTACCTCATCGCTGCCGTTTTCAAAGCACCAAGGAAGGCCGTTCATGTCCTCGGGCCCTTCTTTTAGTATTGTTACCACGTGGCAAGTGCGAATTTTCTGCCAATCCCAATGCGGAGTTGGTTCTATCCTTGTGTTTTCGGGTTCGTGCTTTTGCGGCGGCGCTACCCTCCAACTGTCAGACAACGCGAATTTGCCAAGCTGATATTGGTCTTCAACCCAATTCTTAAAGGTGAAGCAATCTTCAAGCGGATGCCCTACTACTCGATGGTAAAAGCAATAATCTGGGTTGAACACCTCGCCTGCGTGCTCGGGGTGTTTGGACTCTGGCAACGTAAGCATTTGATGCTTTAGAGCGAGATCGAATATTTTCCTTGTTTTGTTCCGAGGGAATGAGTATGCTCGACCCATTTTCTTCATGAGGGCTAGGTCAATAACGCTCGACTCTCGGATGCGTGGTTTCTTAGCTCTGCTTTGTGGTTGTTGAGCACCTTTTCTGTCCTTTGACTTGTTTTTGGTTTCGCATCGAGCATTTTTTGCAGCAGGTTGGTGTGGGGCAGCATCTTCGTTCTTTACTGCCAGTTGAAGGAGACGCCGTGTCTTGGCTTTCTCATAGATTGCCATTTCACGATCGTGATCATCTCGGGCTTTTTGACTCGCATCCCTTATAAGTTTGCTCATTTGGTCTTCAGACGATGGACTGGGCGGTCTTGCATCAGGAACTTTTGCTGATTCAGGATTAGCGTCCTCCCATTGAGCGTCCGCCTCTTCATCGAAATCATACATAGCATAACAGCTGTTTATTAGCTCCCGTTTCTTTGGCCGGATGTACCCGAGCCCTTTTGTTTCCGTTCTCCCATTAGGCAGTTTGCATCGAGTCCCGGGAACGTTCCAGACCTTGTCATAGAATTTGGCTTTTCTAACGGTCTGTGTGAAGGACATCCCCTGGCGTTTCAGCAGTTTCTTCAAACCTTCGGTATAATATCTGGGAAGACGGATAGGCTGAAGCCCGTCGAGCGTGGAATCCGCGCCATGCCAAATTTCTTTTTCCACCTTGTTTTCTTCAGAACGGTAGAATAGGATTGCCTTCTCGCCTTTTCGTCCGGAAGGGATATAGAATGTCTGCAATTCTTCTATGCTGTTGGTGTCGAGTGCATCCAGTTCTTTGTAATGTTCAAGTGGCACCATGGTTATCTGCAGACTTCGCTCTTTATCAGCGGAATCCCTTATTGAAGGCCGAGCAGGGAATACAGCATGAACTTCATCCTCTGAATCACTGCTGAAGATCAACGAAGGAATGGATGGTCCTGGCCTGGTGGATTGGGATGGACCTGAATAAATTATATCCTCCTCCTCGGTGTCACTGCCGAAGACAGGGATAATGGCGTTAGTTTTGTTCTCCGGTTTGTGACACCTTTCCGTGTCTTCGAAACTCGGTAAGAAGTATTTGGCATCTTCATACTTGCGAACTTCGTTTACGGAAAACGGGTTCAGTTCTCCCGCCACTGTGTACTCGAGGCCATCCCTACAATACTTCATGCACTGATGCTGTGTAGAAGGGATGATATTGTACTCGTGTAGCCATGGTCGGCCGAGCAGAGCATTGTAGCACGTCTTGGTGTCTATAACATGGAATTTGATGTCTGTGACGAGCAACCCGAAGCGCAGCGTCAATATCACAGATCCAAGAGTCTTTGAGGATTGGGAGTCGAAACCGGAGATAGTGATTTTGTCTCGGGCGAGGTGTTGGACACTCATGCAAATCTCCTTTAACACTCGCACATTGAGTAAATTAACAGACGATCCGTTATCGACCAGGATTTTACCTATCTTTATGTCATGGCAGTATCCTGAGACATAAAGGGGGCGATTGTGTTCACACGTCCCGAGGAGAAGGTCTTCATCACCAAAAGCAACGTCGGCTGTGTGCACTTCTTCTAATTCGTCTTTCATCTTTTCTTCGGCTAAGAAGGCCTGGAACTGGTCCGGATCTCGTAGCGCCTTAATCAAAGAGTCTCTTGCCTCCTTTGATAGTAACAAGGCATCAAGGACACTGAGCTGAGAGGGTAGTTTCCTCAGATGTGCCAGAACGTTGTAATCCACCTTACTTCTCTTCGGCGGGTTTCCGGCGTTTAGCTCTTCCAGAACTTGGTCATCTAAGACGATGTCTTCAGAGACCTTTTCTTTCCCTTTATCTTTTCTATTCGAGGGTCCGAGGTTCTTTTCAGGCAGTGTCCGATTCCGCAGTCGGATATTTTCGCAAACCACTGGCTCCTCTTCTTTTCCCGAAGTTGACTCTTTAAAGAGAGGGGCAAGTTCTAGCTCCTCATCAGAGTCGCTCCCAAATGTAGGCACTTGTGACCTGGTAGTGTTAACCATGTGACAATTGCCGGCAATTCTTTCGAGCTCTTTGGTCGTGTTTCTTTGCTCCCGACGAATTTTACGCTTTTCCCGTTTAAAGCGTTGTTGATTAGCGACGTATCCTTGCCACCATCTATCGAATGCCTTGCACTCTTGGGTAGAATGCGAGACCTTCTGATGATATAAGCAATAAGAGGGGTGCATTTCTACCACGCCAGTAACTTTTTCTTCAGAGGGTGGTAGCTTCATGCCCATCGATATGGCCTTAGCAAACTTCTTTTTTATCTTGAATTGGCTTTTGTCAGCGGTGGAGGCGTTTTTCCCCAATGGGATCATCTCAGCTCCTTCCTCAAGTCGCTGGCGCTTGGCCCTTTTGAATATAGCCGTCTCGCGTTCTCGATCAGCTTTGCTTTCCAATCGAGCCTCATTAAGAAACGCGCCAGTCATTTCAACTGATAACCCTGGAGCCCTTGATTCGGCATTTGCCCCCAGCATTTCAGTGTCAGAAGTCCCTTCGTCGTTCGTGGTCGAATGGGAGATCATATGACAGCTCGCTACGTATTCCTCGGATTCATCAGATGAACTTTCTGCTTCATCTTCTTTTTGAAAGACGTGATCAAGGAAATCTTGGAGCGTAATGGGAGTCCGCGCCTTCTGGTTATATTCATCCAGCGCGTCGATTTGCTTTTGTAAGTCCGTGCGCTTGTCGCCAGGCTTCACGGGCTTCTTAGATTTCTTCTTCTTCTTTTTCGAAGATTTTGACGGCTGGTTATGGGCGCTTGAACTACCACCATCGGTCTTCGGAGTCGGACGTGGCTTCAACATCCCCTCAATAAACTGCGGTTCCAAGGGGTTCTTCCACTTGACCGCTGGACAGGTCTGAAGATCATTTAGCATTCTCCTCGTTTTGGCTGATAATACAACCTCCCAAGGAGTTTCTTCAATGACGGAGCATGTTGCCCCCGGCGCATTCGTCCCCTTAGAGGTGTGGGGTTGCGGGGGATTCACCTTCCATTTGTCGGATAACGCAAATTTGCCCTGGCGGTACTGGTTTTCAAGCCAATTTTTGAAAACGTAATAGTCTTCGATCGGATGTCCTAGCACTCGATGATAAGGGCAGTAATTAGGCTCGTTGACGTCACTTGGTTGCGACGGGCGTTTTGGATCTGGCAGATTTATGAGTCTGTTGCGCAATGCCAGCTCGAATAGCCTCCTCGTTTTATCACGGGGGAAGGAGTAAGCACGTCCCATCCTGTCCTCAAGGGGTACGTATGGGCGCGTATTGTTTGGACGAGCAACCGGTTTCGAGTCGCTCGGTTGTTGCTGGGCGTTAGCGACAATGATCGCTTTTCCCTTTCCTTTATCGTTTCGGGAGTCCGGCTTCGGGAGAGGGGGTTTATGGCCCATCTGGTCCATCTGCGCCAATTTGTCGATCAAAGCCTGGAAGGAAGTCGGCTTGAAGAACATCATAAACTGTGAAATGGTTGCTTGTGGATCAAGGGTTCCAACAAACATTCCCACCGCAGGGGCTTCTTCTATGCGCTGTTCACACTTAGACCATAGATTACGCCACCGTATAGCGTACTGAACCCACGTCTCGCCGGGTTTTACCCTGGTGTTAATCAATGCCGTCATCGGAGTACGCTCACTGGCACTTGCGAAACGTTGGGTGAAGAGCAGCTCCATCTCCGCAAAGGTTTTAATAGAGTCATTAGGGAGCTCAGAATACCATTCAAACGCCGTATCTGATAGGCTTCCAACAAACTGGCGAAGCAGAAGCTTGTCGTCGCCGCCGGTGTTACCGCAAAGCGCCCTGAACTGGGCAACATGTTGATGGGGATTGCCGGTCCCTTTGTAGACATGAAACTTGGGAATTGTGTAACCCGGCGGGTACTTGATTTGGTCATACCAGCCCGGATACGGTCGCCCCGTCTTTACGACGTGGTCGGCTGCTTCGGCCGCGTGATGAACCTTTATTTGCTGGGCTATATATTCGTCCAGATCAGTTTTAGAGATTGTATCCTCTTTAGCCGTTGATAGAATGGGCTGAGGATTTGATGTCTCTCCCCCATCATCCCCAAGGACAATCGGGGGTTCTTCAGTTGGGGGATCTGGTTGTATCATCATCCCTATCATGTCCTGGAAGAGGAGGCCCATACGCTGTATATTGGCTGCTTGTTCAGCAGCCTCTTTGTCTCTCTTTTCCAGTACTCGGCGGAGAAACTCGGCGTCGGTCTCTTCCTCCTGGCGTTCATCTAAGGACGCCCCAGGGTTCTCTTTTGGCTCCGTGAGTGCAGCCATTGTAGTCATCATCTCCTGGAGTTTTTGTTGCTGCTCCTGAGCCTTGGTCACTGACCGGGTAAGCGGTCGGTGGCCCGTAGAAGTGCGACTTTCTTCCTTTCCAGAAGCCATATAGACCGTATGAACTGTTATGCCCCCTGACTTGGGGCGTTTAGGTTCACCGCTTTTAAACTTTGTCAGTGTCACGGGAGCTTTCTCTGGCCTCTTCCTTTTGTGGACCATTGAGGTTGAAGGAGCCGCTGAAGTGGGCATCCTAGCATTTGTTGCCCCCTGCTGTTTAATGGGGCGGTTTTTGTCTTTTTCCACCTTTGCCCTTTTCTGGCGACGGAAGTGGTCTGAGTCAATCACGGAGTCTTGAACCCTCCGCCAAACTTTATAAATTTTTGACGACAGCCGTTGAGAGGGCTGTTCCTGCTTTGTCTCCGGAGCATTTTTCATAGGCGGAGGAGATCTTTTCAATGTAGCAACCGGAGAGTTCTTTCTTACCTTCCTCAGCAATTCAAAGCTGTTCCCAGTTGGAACAGCAGCGTTGACCTCCACCGCTGGAGCAGGTGGGGTTAGCCCTGAGGGGGAGTTGCCCCCTGTTTTCCTTACTCGTTGCCAATGGCGACGTCGTGCATGACGAGCCGTCGGGACTGGCTCGGAAATCGAGATAGTTTCTTGTTGCCCCCTGTTTGGGTGTGGGGTAACTGCCGACGTCAGCCTATCGAAGACTGACGCTTTCTGACCAGCTGGGGGAGGAGTGGGAACCGTCAATCTTGTGAAGACCGACTCTCTGATGGGAGAAGCCGCTTCAACGACTTCCAAAGCAGCGGTCGTTGCCCTCTTTGGGACAGCCACTTTATAGTTCTGACCTAGCCTGGTGAAAACGGAGGCTGTCGGCTTAGTAGCGGGCGACCCGTTGACAGGGGTCGTGGTAGTAGTGAGCCGGTCGAACACCGACTTCTTGTTCTCTTCCGGTGCGGATATCGGCATAGAGAAGCTTGTAGGTGGGACCATGGTCCCGAAAAACAGGCCGGTGGTGGCCTGGGTCACTTGTTCTACCGGCAGAGCGAGGAAAGAGGCCGCTTGGGGCCCATATGTTACACCTCTCGGTGAGGTGGAGCGTCCGTTGCAGTGGTGCTTCGCGCATTTGGTGCAGTTAGAATCCATGGATGCTTGAGTTCTGCGCCAGACAAAAGACCAAATCTTAGCAACTTGAAATTCGAAGGCAACCATTTAACAAACCGCGATTGGTTCGCGGAGACGACACACGAAGTGTGGAGTGGAAAGAGGAAAAGGTCCCACCGGGCGTGCCAGAATCTGTTCCCCTCCGAACGGCGGCCCGGGATTTCGCGTCCGCTGCCTGGGGTTCGGGGCAGATGCTATTTGGTTTTATCCGTCCACCTCTCCGAAGATGCCAGGTTGATTTATGGCACCGTGTATCGGAGGTTTAGACGGATGCGGCCGATGTAGCAGACTTCGTCAGATTCCCCCTCAGGGTGAGGGGTTTTTGATTGTGGGGACGCTCTTCCCTGCAGGCGCAAGCCCCTGCAGTTAATTACGCTACCGCATTGCGGTAACCACTTTCTCCTTCTCCAGAATTTCACTTCGTGTCGTGTGTGTTTGTTTTGTTTGTGGTTGCCCGTGGATTGTATACGGAGACTGAGTAATGTCGTCGCCCGTAGGACGTGGATTAGTCCAAATCCGTGTTTACTTAGATTTGGGTTTAGTGTTTTAGTTTAAGGATACATTAGTCGCGTTGCGGCTAAGATCAACTTAAACGTTCGTCAAGGATACGTTAGTCCTGTTTTGGACTAAGATCGACTCGACGTAGTGATTAATTTAATGTATGGCCATCGGGACTCGTCACCTCTCTGACGTCGTTGAAAGATTACAACGACATGTATCAGAGGAGCTCGGAGATGTACCCTCGAACCAGAGTTGGTTGGGAGTTTTATAATCCATTTGGATGTTTAAGGATGCGTTAGCCGTATTTGGGGCTAAGATCAACTTAAACGGGACCGTTTAGATCTGGCAAAAGAGCATTTGAAGGCTCTATTGCTCCAGTTTAAGGACGTGGCAGTCCATGTTCCAGTTTAGGGACGTGGTGGTTCATTATTAGTTTAAGGACGTTTTGGTCCATCGCCAGTTTAAGGACGTAGTGGTCCATTATTAGTTTAGGACATCTCGGTCCGTATTCCAGTTTAGGGACGTGGTGGTCCATCGCCAGTTTAGGGATGTGGTGGTCCGATATTAGTTTAGGGACGTTTCGGTCCGAGATTAGTTTAGGGACGTTTCGGTCCATCGCCAGTTTAAGGACGTAGTGGTCCATTATTAGTTTAGGGACATCTCGGTCCGTATTCCAGTTTAGGGACGTGGTGGTCCATCGCCAGTTTAGGGACGTGGTGGTCCGATATTAGTTTAAGGGCGTTTCGGTCCGAGATTAGTTTAGGGACGTTTCGGTCCGAGATTAGTTTAGGGACGTTTCGGTCCGTCATTGATATGTGGTCGTCGGGACCCGTCACCTCTCTGACGTCGTTGAGGAATTACAACGACGGATGTCAAAGGAGTTCGGAGATGTACCCTCGAACCGGATGTAGATTGATTTAGAAGAGCAATTTTGCTGAGTCGGTTTAATTTAAGGACTTACGGCCAGAATTGGGCTAAGTCCAGTTGAAAATGTTCACATTTTGTTTGCATTTGGCCTATTGGGCCTTTGTTTGGGCTTTCCCCTTTTTAGAATAATGCATAGCATTACTTCAGGCCATTGACTGGGCTTTGCCCTTTTTAGAATAATGCAGAGCATTTGTTTTTGGTCTATTGGACCTCTCAATTGGGCTCTGCTCTTTAAACAATGCATAGCATTATTTTTGGTCTGTTTAGACTTTTTAATTAGGCTCTGCCTGTGCAATACTTCTATTTGGTCCATTTGACCTTTGATTGGGCTCTGCCCCTTAATAATGCATTGCATTTAATACTCTGACAGTGCCCCCACACGGCTTGTCAGGTGCTTTGCGCAATTAAAGAGCGCAAGCACTCGTGGAGGTGACACGTGTCGCGCAGTGGAAGGCTTGCGCAACGGTTCTTGCGCAACTGCGCAGACACGTGTCGCGCAATTGTGCACTTGCGCAACAGTGCTTGCGCAACTGCGCAGATACATTAAGTCCAAAAATTTTTATTTATTTTGGGCTTTGCCCAACTAGAAAATCAATCCAAACAGGGCTCTGCCCCTTTATTATTTTGCAATTTGATTTGGGCCAGGCCCTTTTAAATAATGAGTTGCATTTGTGCAAAGCACCAAGAATCTTTTAGATTCAGGAGAGGGAGTGCAGGGCACTTTTTAATTTCTTGATCTAAGAAAAGAAAGAAATCTTTTCTTTTTTTCTGTTTCAGAGAACCAGAGGTTCATAGAAAGTGCAAGGCACTATTTTTTTATTATTTTTATTTACTTATTTATCTATTCAAGATCACTGATCTTGTTTTCTAGATCAATGATCTATCCTTTAAGAGAATTTTCTCAAAGGTTTTTACCTTTCTTTTTGTGTTCTTCAGAAATTCTCAAGAGTTCTCTCCTCCTTTTTTTATCAAAAAAATCGTCTCTCCTTGAAATGGGGTCTGGGTTCCTTTTTATAGTGCTCAAAGATCAGTTACAAAGATCTTTTCTGAGTGATTCGGGGAATTTTCCCCACCGTTGGATCTTTGATCCAAAGGCCCCTGTTTTACAGAAGAAATCTTCTTGTTTTAACAAGAACAGAAAAGATTTTCATTCTGTTGCTGCGCAACTCACCAGCGCGTGACACGTGTCGCGCAGTAAGGCGCTTGCGCAACAATGATTGCGCAACTGCGCAGACACGTGTCGCGCAGTGAAGCGCTTGCGCAAATGTGCTTGCGCAACTGCGCAGACACGTGTTGCCCTGCCGTGCGCTTGCGCAGTTGTGCTTGCGCAACTGCGCAGACACGTGTCGCGCTGCCGTGCGCTTGCGCAGTTGTGCTTGCGCAACTGCGCAGACACGTGTCGCTCTGCAATGCGCTTGCGCAGTTAAGTGTTACTTATGTTTTTTAAAGAGCCTTGCTCTGATTGGACGCACTGCCTTGGGCGTTGCGCTGCCGAGTCAACTTCCGACATGTGGCAAATTGCGCGCTGCGCACGGGAACCGAAGCGTTGCTTCAAAATTTGAATTTTCAAAATTCAAGTAGAGCCTTGCTCTGATTGGGGGAACATGGTTTGCGTTTGATGTAGACCACGGGGTGTGGGGTAGTTTGAGTGTGTGTTCAACAGAATCTCGGGAGTCCCATGCCGGCTTATATATATGGAGATATATGGAGATTTACAGGGTACATGATTATTACCGTGAGTTACATGTTGGGCCCGTGGTCCCTTGCCCTTGGGTCCTACCCTTGGGTGGAGGACACTCGCGAGTGGTTGACTCTCACACTTGGACTGACGATAGGCTTAGTGACCTGTACATTGAGACTTAGAGACCGATAGGGATGATCGCATCGAGATACATACTTACCGTGTTGACGTACTTAGCATATTATTTTACTGCTTTTACTGTTCCACTGCATTGATTACTGCATGTTCATTCCTATACCGTCATTGATTTACTGTTATATATATTTATTATCAATGTTAGAGTTGTCACTTGGATTTATATATTATATTGCTAATGTGTCGCTCTGATGACCTGAGTATGCATGCTCAGTGTGAGGAGAGGATTTAGCCTGGACCAGGACTAGACGTACATCACGGACATCTTGATTTGCTATCCAGAGTTTTACCCTTTTTGTTTCCCATCAGGTCAGTTCTTTATATTGTTTTGTTTCAGTTACTGCATTTCTCATTACCTGCGCATTATTTACTGATTACCACTTAAAGCTAGAAGCCGAAGTGTGACTACGGCAGGATATTTCCTTGACCGTAAGAGCATGGCCGGCCTTGTTAACCCCTCGTATTCCGTATTTTGGGAAGCGGGGCGTGACATGGTTTAGTTGGTATCAGAGCCAGGTTTTGCTTTGATTGGGATTGCAGTTTTCCGTGTATAGCTTGGCAATCTAAGACATTCCTTGGTCTAGGTTGTAAACTTGTCATTCTTGATCCATATTCACATTGTGTGTTCCGCTATCCATTCACTAGGGTTTCGGGTGACTTGGCAAAGTTATGTGGTTGTAATTGTGAACTACATCATAGTTACACTACCGTACCCTGTTTAGGTGACTTAGAGTCATACAGTTGATTTTCCACTTGTAATGAAATTTCATCACATCTGATATTCTTGAATTTTTGTACAATCCATATTATATTTGATTCTTATAGCTTGTTCCTTATATCATCCTCAAAATTATTGTTTCAGGATCATGTCTTCCAACGACTTTTCCTCTATCTCCACTCCCCAGAATCAGACCGTTGAGATTCTGAGTGTACTGCAAGGTCTGAAGGAAGCCCAGGAGCGAACAAACGACTTGTTAGCTGAAGGACTGAGAAGGCAGATGAATCAGGCACCAGCGGGAGTCTCCAATCGTACAGGGATCCCTGTTAGACGAGGAAAAGAGAAAAAGATGAAGCGCCCATTTGTTCCCCCGAGACAGAAGCAGCAGAAGACCCAATGTTGTGGGTACTGTAAGAGGCCAGGACATCTTCAGAGGGATTGTCGCCGCGCCCAAGGAAAATGTCTGATTTGCGGATCCAGCGAACATCTTATCAACGGTTGCCCAAAAAGGAAGGAGCTACAAGGAGGAGACTCATCCACACTCTCCACTTCTGCCAAGTGATGATTACTGCGTAGTTCGAACCTCGAGGATAAGGCGGACCCAGCTTAGGATTCAACCCGCGTGACGAGAACGCAGCGGTCTAGTAGTCAAAGAAGAATTTTCATGTTTTCTACTTTCAGTAGTAATGTTGTTATCCTCTTATAAATATTTCTCTTCGTTTGAAATCTTGTATCCGTCGAGCTTTTAGTTTAATGCAATAAAAACTTTGAATCGTAATATATGTATCATTCTCTTGCTTTCTCCTTATTTATACTATTCATTATCACAACATTTTAATCCTGATTTTTCAGTTCCTGCCACCGCATATTTTCCTATGCTTCATGCCCTTAGCTATTTTCTTGATGTATTTCACTGTCTAATCATGACTCTTTCCTTCCAGGCCATGGCCCACCCTGGAGCAGCGCCGCATCTAGATGAGGATGCACAGTCATGCGTTTCCTTAGACCGCACGCTGATGAGTTCTGACGATGAGATCAACGGTCCTCAGGTCATTTCCGGAAACAGCGATTCAGAGGACGAAGGAGCAGCCGCCCCAGAGTTTGACATGATAGGCGATTCCGACGAAGAGGAAGGAGACCCTGAAGAGAACCCGATAGAGGAAGACCCGATAGAAGAAAATCCAGTGGAGGAAAATCCCATGGGAGAGAATCCAGAAGAAGAGAATCACATGGAAGCAGATCTCGATGAAGAAGCTCCAGCATAGGAAGGAGGACCAGAAGAACAAGACCCTGCTGTGGGAGAACTCCTAATGGCAATCCCTGCGAGGCGCTATGGAAATGGACGCCCCTACCTGAGCGCGCGAGCCTACCGCAACCTGCTGAATCTCCACAACCGCGGCTGACGGGATTTCTTTTAGATGTTGTCTTATCTGGCCAAATAAATCTGTGTATAGTTTAGGGCCACCTTTCGTCTTTGAGAATGCTTTGTTTAAAATCTTCTGGAATAAAATAAATTGCTGAGTTCGCTAATCTTTCAATCTTCTTAGTTCACTTGATGCTTGATTATTTCTTCTATACAATTATTTTTCCTACTGAGATCTGTCCACCCCTACTCCTTACATTGTCTTAACCCTCACTGAGATTAACTAGTACCGCACCCGATCTTTTAGAGGTCCACCCTTCATCCTCCGTCTGTGCTTCGTTTGAGATCCTTCTGGGAGGAGAAAATTTTGGTGAAATTTCCGAGTTCGCTAACCCTTCAAATTTTTGATTCATATGATGTGCCGACCGTTATCCTCCCCATATTTTCCTCTTGTAGTCCTTTGTTGCTCACCCTTACTTCCTGTGCTGACCCAATCCCAATCTCCGACCCTCTGAATGAGCCACACTCCCTTGTAATCCTTACCCTAGCTAGCCCTATACATTTTTGTGTTTTTCCTATTACCCTAAATATATTTAGGGACATTATTATTCGAAAATTTGGTTTTTATTATTTTGTATTTATCGAAGAGTGTGTTTTATTGACTATCCCCGCTTTACGCATTTCAAGTACTTCACTACTAGCTTTCCCATTATTTTTCGGTAGCGCAACCTTATATCGCGCATATTTTCGTTCCATGTTCCTTATTTTCACTATGTGAGTTTTCTACGTTATTTGATCGATACATCATCCTAAAATGTTTTAACCTACCGACCAATCTTTCACTACTTTATTGTCGTTACTTTACTTTCGGGTATTGTGCCTATGGTTACTATTATCAATGGTTGTGCCTTATACTTATTATTTCTGCCTTGCTGCTTTTGATATACTTATATGTGCACATATTTAGATTTCGAGTTTACCGAACACGCCTTGAGTATTATTGATTCGTTATTGTTATCTATATTCTCGTATACTTGTAGTTACCCTTATAGTTATTCCTGCCTTATACCTATTTAGACCTACCTTTTTGTATGTTGTTCTTACATATATATATCTTCAAATTTCTTCATCCACGTATTTCTGGTAAAT
The DNA here is from genome assembly GCA_030015575.1 of Agapanthus africanus. NCBI lineage: Eukaryota > Viridiplantae > Streptophyta > Magnoliopsida > Asparagales > Amaryllidaceae > Agapanthus > Agapanthus africanus. The sequence continues at coordinate 16,097,950 of JASDDO010000022.1, forward strand.
CCTTACGTGTTAGTTGCAATATAATAGCTTTCGCTTATGTTTGTATAACTTATCATTAATTTTAAATTTCGAGGACGAAATTTTTGTAAGGGTGGTATGATGTAATACCCGGTTCTTTTATACACCAATATTCATATTTTTATAAGAAGGGTTAATTACAAATTTATTTATTTATAGCTATAAACCATTTTAAATATTTTTAAACCCCATTTTCCTTTTATCAATAAAACCCAAACCCTATTATATCTTATTTTTCAACTAATTCCCTCAGCCCATCTTCTTTTATAAACTTATTTCCCTTCCAAAAACCCCCAGCCCATTTTTCCCCATTTTATTTCTTTAAGCCCGGCCCCCTTCCTTTTCTTATTTATTCTTTGATTTTATTTCTCTGGCCCGGCCCTTTCTTTCCCTCATTTTATTAATTCCCTGCGGCCCACTCCCTCCTTTCTCACCAAATTCTTTAAATTCTTTCTCCGGCCCATACCCCAGCCTTTTCCAACCCGAGCCCACCTCCTCGGCCACTTTTTAAAAAAAGGAATTCTTTTTTTTAAACGCTGGACCGGCCCTCTCTCTTCAACCCGCACCGCGCCTACTACCCGACCCGCCACCTACAGTGCCATCTTCTCCAACGGCTACCTCCCAAATTCCCGCCCGCTGTCCCCGATCCGCTTCCTCCGCCGACGCCCACGCTCGCGTGCGTTACCCTACGACGCGCGCCCTCGACCTCTCCTCATCGACACCCTCACTCCTCTCTTTTCTCAAAAAACTCCCATCTCATTCACCACCCTCTCACGACACACTGCACACCCTCCGCCACCGAGCCTCACCCGCTTCCCTCGACGACGGCGACGACCCCACCACCTCGTACTCCCCCTCGACCTCCTCCACATCGCCAACAACCCCCTCGACCAAGCACCTCCTCACCTTCTTCCCCCTTCAGTTCCCTCACCCGACCTCCTCTCTCATCATCCCCTCTTTCTCTCTTTCTCTGTGCTCTCTACTTCCTCTCCCTCTCTTCCTCACTGTTTCTCTCTTTCTCACTCCCTCTCTCTCAATCTCTCTAACTCTCTCTCTCTCTCTCTCTTCCATTCTCTCTATTCTTCTCTCGACCCAAAACCCACCGCTGGCTCACCCCGGGCTCACCACTGGCCACCTACCCCATCACCTTCATCTTCTCCTTCACCAAACCCGAGCCCTCAATCCTACCCTGAGCACAGACACCCCATGCCATCTCAGTACACCACCACCCTCCTCTCTTCACCGGTCACCTCCACAGATTCCAAGATCATCGTCGATACCTGCATACCTTCCTCCATCAACGACGACCCCCTCCCCCCTCATCTCCTCGCCTAGTTCCAGCCAACGAGCCTAAGCCCCACGTCCACAACTCCACCACCGGAGCTCCGTCGTGCTACCACCTGAGCTTCCACCGGAGACCTTCAGCTCCTCCTTGCATCGTCGTAGCCAAGCTTCTCATCTCTCCAATCAAGCCCAAGCTGCAGCCGTGCCCTTTATATTCGAACCCAAGCTGAGCCAAACCCCTAGCCAAGCCGAGACTTGTCGCGTGTTGTCTTCGCCGTGTCGTTGCCGCTGTTGCCGCTGCCGTGCATCACCGGAACGTCTCCAGGCAAGTTCCCTACTTGCTACATGCTACTTTATGTTAATTACAAATCACAATCGTATATATTCCATGTTGTACTTTTCTGTTAGATTATACGACGCAACTGTTCGATGCATGTTCTCTATGGAAATTCTCATTTAATTTGACGGAACTCAATTTTATAGTCCGGCCCGTAAGGCTATGATTCTAGTGTGTGAATTTCATTAGAAAATAAGACCGTTAATGACTAAAACGAATACCCCCAAATACATCCATAAAACTGGAAATTCCTTGTACCTGAACACTGTTAAAATCACCATAAATTATATACATACTGGAATGATACGTTCGAGGCCTCAAATCGAAGCCCACTCGACGAACTATAACCCTATACAAGTTTCTAATGGTTTCTGTACTTAAATTGTGAGAATAATTAGATCGGAGTGCGACTCTAGACTGCAGTCCAGAGCGACTCCAGTTGTTGTTTACTGTCCCGTAATGGGTACCACCCTGTTTCCTTAACTCGTAGGCTACGGAACTCCGCAGTTTATAAAAGGTGATTCTGTTAGCTAGATAACACAAGTGGTTTCACTCTGTTTCATCATCATTTGTTATTTAATCTGTAATTTAAAAGATGGGGACGTATAACAGTCCCAACAGAATCAGAAGTGACATACTAGTATTAAACAGTGTATAACTCCTGACGTACAGATGCGATCGAGGATCGGTCTGTTGCGTTGAAAAAATTACTGAAAACCATAGATTTCATTCAACTGTAGTATTGCTAAATTCTGATCCCAATTGGGATTAAAATGCATTGCGAAACGGACTTTCGATTCTGAAACCGGATTTCCAGCCATGAACGCTTAAAATGAAATGGCCATAACTAGTGATCCTGAAACCCGATTGACGTGAAACCAAATTCGCTGGATAGATAATCAAACATAATATTTATTCCCCATTCATGGTTTCGCTAAACTGTAAACATATGATTTATGATAAAATTATGCAAGTGGTAGATTACTGATTTATGACATCCTAATCATGTTTTACGTACTGTTTACTCATCATATCATACGTGCGTCACTGCATTGATAACCTAGTGATTATGTACATTACCCAGTGTTAGGTATTAGTGATGATTGTGGCAAGTACGTTAGTGTTCGTGCATACGTGAATGAGTGAAAGTGACACGTACTTGTACACAATCAGTGAACCTTATTATTCTATTGCATTGTCGACGTCTGTGGGACGCGTGTACGTGTGACTATAAGTGGTATGGGACACTTATGGAAGCTCTTGCATGGGTGTCACAGATAAGGCACCAGACACTGCCATTTATCTTGGGTATTAGTCGGGACGTGCTTGATGGAGATCCTGTCTCCAGTTCTCGTGCAGACTTGTCACAGACCGACTGGTATTTGAGATTATGGTTAGCGTTTGATGTAGACCACGGGGTGTGGGGTAGTTTGAGTGTGAGTTCAACAGAATCTCGGGAGTCCCATGCCGGCTTATATATATAGAGATATATGGAGATTTACAGGGTACATAATTATTACCGTGAGTTACATGTTGGGCCCGTGGTCCCTTGCCCTTGGGTCCTACCCATGGGTGGAGGACACTCGCGAGTGGTTGACTCTCACACTTGGACTGACGATAGGCTTAGTGACCTATACATTGAGACTTAGAGACCGATAGGGATGATCGCATCGTGATACATACTTACCGTGTTGACGTACTTAGCATATTATTTTACTGCTTTTACTGTTCCACTGCATTGATTACTGCATGTTCATACCTATACCGTCATTGATTTACTGTTATATATATTTATTATCAATGTTAGAGTTGTCACTTGGATTTATATATTATATTGCTAATGTGTCGCTCTGATGACCTGAGTATGCATGCTCAGTGTGAGGAGAGGATTTAGCCTGGACCAGGACTAGACGTACATCACGGACATCTTGATTTGCTATCCAGAGTTTTACCCTTTTTGTTTCATATCAGGTCAGTTCTTTATATTGTTTTGTTTCAGTTACTGCATTTCTCATTACCTGCGCATTATTTACTGATTACCACTTAAAGCTAGAAGCCGAAGTGTGACTACGGCATGATATTTCCTTGACCGTAGGAGCATGGCTGGCCTTGTTAACCCCTCGTATTCCGTATTTTGGGAAGCGGGGCGTGACAATAACACTGGTAGTCAAGCAATAATCATACAGGCTTTATCAAAACATATACACATAATGATAAAAACAAATCAGATAGCATACTATCATATCGATTAAGACTGTTCTACCTGTATAAGTCCTCATTTAATTATCATAATCGCCTACCAGCAATTATAATAATTGCCTTGAGAGCACTATATCCAACAATCTTACACTTGCACTTAAGACTAATTATTGCGGTGTCGCATATTTACAGCTCGTGTGCTACCAAACACCCAATTTCTCTACTAGTCAGTTTCCCATAACTCGTTTTGAGTAACTTACGTGTTTGAGAAATAGCCTCAGTGAGTGGATCCGTTCCAATATTTCTATCTTTATATCTCTATATCTCAACTTCGCGGAGAACGACTATCTTCCGAAATGAGCGATACATGTTTTAGAACTTGTCTGGATATCTGATGGGACCTATGTTCATAACATGAACACCAAATCCAACAAGCGTCTTAGGCTGCATCCATTTGCTGATGTAATCAGCACCCAACGCCATGACCACCTCAGTATCCTGTTTGGAAACCTATCTAACATACTGCACCTCAAAAGAGGGCAAACTATTAACTCTGACAGTCACTCTGTCATTCAGGTCAACTCAGAAGCCTGAAATGATAACCGCCTCATTAAAAAGGCTACCGTTATCATATACCAAGAATATGCTCTTATGTTCATAACTGATTCCCAATATTTCTTCAGAATTGGATTAATATATGTTTATTACAACTAATGCAAAAGCAATATCTGGTGTGGTACTTGGCATTTCATGATTGACTCAATTGCTTAAGCAAGTAATGTGTCAATCATGCAAATCCCTCTTCTTATCGGTATAGAAGATATCTTTTTAGAGAGGGTGACTCTATCACCTGCGGGTACACCACCATGTTAGAAGTCGACCATTCTAAAACATTTTAGAATAGTCTAAGTATCCTGATTGGGACACTTCCCAAATCTAGATCTAAAACCATATATCTAGTTACCAGAATCCGTGATATATTGTCCATATCCTATGTGGAGAAACACCTTGTAACAACCAAAGTTTGACCGATCATAGTATAGAAACATCACTTCTTATCAGGAGTATGTCATCCAAATATCAGGACATCACTCCTTATTTCTTTCTTACCAGGTCCATCCGTTGTTCTGATGAAGTCAAAATCTTTGACTTTCACATCAAACTAGATGACCCATTTTGCTTTAATTCCTTACTTTAGTCTATAAATAGACATAAACAATTTGCCCGCCGCGCTTCCGCTGCTCCCATTGACATAAGCAACTTGCCCACCACCTTGCTTTAGTCTATTAACATCGTATTAAATGATTTCATGTTTAATCCAGAGAATCTCCTCGTGATATGAGTGCATGCTATGAGTTTGGTACTCCCCATCCTTTTGATTGTAACATGAATGCATTAATCGCCACAAATTCTCATCTTAGCGGATGCATGAATTAATTTCGACAGTGTCATATTACAAGGAAGATATTGTGTATATGATATATGGTCAGCAATGCATGCATGTTTCCCATATGATTATATTCTAAATATCTTCATCAGTTTGGCATATGCATATATAAGGCTAGCAAGCGTAACACGCTACACACACACCCACACCCCCACACACACCCACATGGCCTCCCCATATGTGGCAAGCAACACAGGTACTCTTTCCTCCGTCAAACCTTCAAAGGTCAAGTTATTGAGAGCTGAGAGGAATGCTGCTGCGGTGGTGGGCCTGCAGGTGGCTTCTCAAGTTAGATGCAACGCCACCCCCAGGAGACTGACGGCAAATTACCAGCCGAATTCTTGGGACTATCACTCCTTCCAGCACCAAAGGAGTAATATCGATCGGATGGTAAATACAAATGATCGGTGTAATGTTTGAAAAACCGTTATTTAGTGCCCCTGTAGGGCGTAGTACATTTATATTGAACTATGCATGATGCTTTTGCACTTTAACTATTTCCACCTTTTCATTCCTTATTGCATTTAAATGCAAAACCACTATTCAGAACCTAATAATTAATGCATCCCACATATACTTCACTGTATGGTGCATTCTACAGGGACACCGTAGATATATATATATATATATATATATATATATATATATATATAAACTGATCCATTTGTAAACCGATCCGCGTTTCTTTTAAAACGGCTAAAAGATCGGAGCGGTTCATATTGTTCTTCCTACCTTAAAAGTCTCTAACACCGATAGTATTTATGTTGATGTTTATTTTTGCATCATTCGATGCATATATTATAGTCCTTCTATTTTTTTATTTTATTTTTCATACAAATAAATTTGGAGGTAGTGTGACCCAATTAAACTCTTTGAACCTTTAAATTTTTAGGAATAAGATGGATAATTAAGCCACAAAAACTTGATTGTTCTAATATGTTATGAATCAATATAGCTCCAGTTTTAATTTAAAAAAACGATGATGGATTTGCAACGTAGTATTTCCTCTCTCTCTCTCTCACAGAAAATAATAGAGAAAAGATAGTATATGATAGAATTTCCTCCCATGGCGTAAAAAATTACACCCTTCACCATTTTATTTGACAAACGGCATCTTCCATCATAATCTTTATCGTGTAATATGTCAATACACCAAATTTCATATGAATCTTACACCTTTTCACCGTTCATTTAACAATGTAAAAAAAATCTATTGTTGGTATACCGTTAATTTTGCACCAACTAAATCAACGGTGGAAAGATATTAGAATCATATAAAATTTGGTATATCAACATATTAAATGATGAAGATTAAGATGCACGGTGCCGACCGTCGAATAAAGTGATGGAGCATATAGTTTCCTCCCGGAGGAGGGGAGAGGGGGAGAGGGAGAGAGAGAGAGAGAGATTTTACTCCTAATTAAGTTGGACTTTTTTTAACCAGATCTAATCATGATTGTTGCAGGACAAGGTGCATAGGATCCAAATTGATATACTTAAGGAGAAGGCAAGACATCTGTTGTATAATGAAACTGGCCTAGTGGCAAAATTGGAGCTGACTGATGCATTACGACACCTTGGTTTGGCTCATCATTTTCATGAGGAGATCAAAAACATTCTTGGGTCAATACCAATTAAGGATGCATGCACAAGTCTAGCAGAAGACCTCCATGCCTCTGCTCTGCTTTTTAGACTCCTCAGAGAGAATGGCTTTCAAATCTCTCATGGTATTTTCATATGAAAAACACACACACACACACACAAACAAGTTCAACTCTCATATTTCAACATTGACATGTTGCATAATATGCTTGTCTCAGATATATTCGGTGCCTTCAAAGATGACAATGGCCATTTCAAGGAAAGCATCTGCAAAGACCCCAAAGGAATGTTAAGTTTGTATGAAGCTTCACATCTTGCTTTTGAGGCTGAAGAAACATTGGAAGATGCAAGGATCCTTACAACTGTACAGTTGAAAAAGCTTCAAAATTATTCACAAATCCATCGTGCTTTGGAGCTACCATTGCATTGGAGGATTCCGAGGTTTGATGTTAAATGGTACGTAGAGAAATATGAGGAAGAAGAGAATATGGATCCTATAATTGTTCAACTCGCAAAGCTTGATTTTAACATGGTGCAAGGGTTACATGGAAAAGAACTTCAGAGGTTGGCAATGTAAGATCATAAACATCAACATAAATCTCTTTTTTTCCTTTTAAAGAAAAAAAAAGGAAAAAGAGATAAGGTTCATGTATATTTATTTACTAATAATTTAAATGTGCATCTTTTTGTTCTATGCTCTTCTTAGGTGGTGGACAAATCTTGGTGTTGCAGAAGAATTAACTTTCGCCAGAGATCGACTAGTTGAGTGTTTTGCCTTTGCAGCAGGAGTTTTATCTGAGCCGAAGCTTGGAAATTCACGCGAGGAGATTACCAAAGTGTGCGATTTAATTACGAAGCTCGATGATCTATACGACGTTTATGGATCCCTTGATGAACTCACGCTTTTCACTGATGCTATAAACAAGTGAGTATGATAAATTTACTTATATGGCTTAGCCAAATGCATATCGGGGAGCTTAAAAAATCTTTGTTGCCCCTATTATGCTAGGTGGGACTTCAATGCAACAGAAGGGTTTCCAGAGTACCTAAAGACTTGCTACTCTATTGTTTTTTGTACGATTAATGAAAGTGCCGATGATATCCGAAGCCGACATGGAATAAATGTTCTCTCATACTTGAAAAAAGCAGTAAGAAATTAATATTTCTATCACATTGCTTGAACCAGCCATATCAATTGAATCAATGATTACATTTACAGTGTGTGATTATTCCTATCGTAATTTTAGTGGGCAGATATGCTAAACAGTTTCTTAGTGGAGGCAAAGTGGCAGTCAACTGGTTATGTTCCGACGCTTGAAGAATACTTGGAAAACGGTTGGATCTCTGTTTCAGGGCATGTCCTTTTAACTCATATTTTCTGCTTATCAAGGCAAACAGCAGAAACAATACAATACTTAGATACCTATCCGAATTTTTTCAAATCATCTTCGATAATATTTCGTCTTTGCAATGATTTAGCGACATCTGCGGTGAGCATTAGCAATCTTTATTTACTTCTATCATTTGAAATTAATATCCATAAATGTGGGAAAACAAAAAATTATGACATGTCTATTTTACCAATTGCAGGCAGAAATTAAAAGAGGCGATGCTCCATCATCTATAGTTTGCTACATGCATCAGAATGGTGTCACCGAAGAGATTGCACGTGAAGAGATAAAAAGATTAATTCAAGAAACTTGGAAAATCTTGAACAAAGAAGTGGCCGATTCTGGTCCATTTTCTAAATATTTGACCGATGCAGCTATAAATCTTGCAAGAATTTCGCATTGCATGTACCAGAGTGGAGATGGTATTGGAGATCCAGATGTAGAGAAGAAAAATCAAATCAAATCGACATTTTTCGAGCCGATATTAGTAGACGAAGACAATATAGACACCATGGACATGCCATATAAATGGTGAAGGTTGGGTAAGTTATGGCTAATGAACTGTGCTAAATAAATTGTTGTGTACATCGTGATGCATATATACAAGTTGTGTTCAAGAGCGCGAGCTGAGTCCCGTAGACAGTTGATGCTATGTGGTCATGTTTAAGGAGTACATGCAAAGTTCATGTGCATCTTAAGGACATAATTAATACTTCAAGAGTCTATATATATATGAGACAGCTCCAAGAATTGAAGACCTCTCTCAGATCTAACATGACTTTATTATATTTATGCCTTGATATGTCCTACAACTAGCGTAAAAGATCGTGCTATCGGATGTCATGTTGGAGTAGAATGTGGATTTTTCACCGTCAAGTAACTCCTTCCACTTTGATGGCGGTTAGGATGGATTCTTCACCGGAATAGAGCATGAAACCCTTGTCGGCAAGACTTCATATGTTGCTGACATAGATTTCCTGATTCTCCCTAAGGTCAGGTTTGGTTATACAATATGAATCTCAGCATTTAAGGTTCGACAAAAATGAGGAGGAGGACGACCAGTAATATATGTTGTTTGTTATCAGAGTGAGAGTACATGACCAGTAAGAAGTAACCACAATAAGCAACCGAACATAAAAACAAAGAAATTTCATTGTCATAATCCGCCAGAAGGGTGGCCTTGTACATGATCAAGTTATATTTAAACACAAGCCGCATATTAATTCACGCTTACACAAGCCAAAATAACTGTCGACCACAGGCCGACATACATCTTTACAACCGTGAATTGCATAGGACAAGATTGGACGGCATAAATCGCTACTTTACAACTTAAGCTCCAGTGGAGAGATATGCCGAAGGTAGGATACCAAAGGCACAACTCTCGACTTGCGGGTCACGGTTCGAGACCTGGTGCCTTGAAACTCACTTTGGCTCTTATATACAAATCCCTATAGAAAATCGTCGTGTTTCAATTTTTCAATGAATATATTGAATTGAAAATACGAATTTTGATGGAGTAGTTTAATGTTTCTATTCAGCGGTCGCGGTTATTGGCATTCCTTTTATCTAGCATAGTGACACGAATCGGGCTTTAATGAGTTCTAATATGCAGTGGCAAGCGGTTCGCAGCGCCGCTGAGGTTTTTTGTTTGAAGAAAGCCTATTGGATCGTAGAGATTCAGGGCATTTAAGCATGCTTAAAATCTTATAGCTAGCGCCTTTGTTCTGTGTCATAGAAATCAATAATTAACGTAAGCATTCCTGTTTTTCATCACCCCTGAAATTACTAACTCTTGGAGTCACAAATGTTAACTCCTAAACATTTTAACTATCCATTTTGGATACCTTAACAGGGTGTCAAAATCCCATAAACTTGATGTATCCAAGTTAAAAAAACAACACCACAATTTGTGTTTGGATCCTAAGTCTATGACTTAGATAATATGGACGGGTATCCCATTGAAGTATCATACCACATGTCAGGTACCCCAAGACAATTCAATTGTCTCAAAAGAAGCGGAGTATTTCAAATGAGGAACCCGACTATAGACGGATAGCTTATAAACTAGGGAAAGTAGGCATTATCCCCCCCCCCCACCACCACCCCCCAAAATCGTTGGAGTAGTTATAATAACCGCTCTCATTCATATATTTACCTCCCAAAAACAGAATAAAATTTTGCAGAGAAGAAGAAGAAGAAGAAAACTTGGATTGCATTGCAGTCACCTCCTTAATCTTTTTTCGATAATTCTACCGCCGAGGTTGACCGTGATTAAGCAGATCCGGTTGACATATGAAAAACTGTACAGTTATAAACAATTGTAATCAATTGATATATGTTATAAACTTTGCAGTTTTAAAAACTTATAATCACTTGCATATAAATGATATATGAAAAACCTAGCAGTTCCAATCATTTGTAATGTATTGATTTGTTGGCTTAATAATTTATGCATATTATATATTTTGTATCGTCATTACTTTTGCATGAAACATATGGGACGAAAAGGCATATTCAGAAAATTTTCCAAATCATTTTCTTCAAAAAAAAAAAAAAATAGATCGAGATACTGAATCCTCGACAGAGCATGATACTGAGAGTAGAGGTATATATTACGAGTTTTAAATAATCATCGACTGCATTATTTTTTTTCAAATAACTATTGCAATGATTATAATAAATTAAAACATGTAAGTACATCTGATCAGGAGGATGCGGGTCCATCAGTGCAGTATGATCCGTATGCACATCTAGACAAGCAGTGTACGGACTTGAGTAGGGAACCTGGGGCGTTCTCGGATCCCGTCACCGATGAATGGATTCATGCATTGCTTCTTACTCGCGATTTAAAAAATGAAAAACTGCATCGTGAAAGGGACAATGCGAAGGCAATGGCGCGGTGGGCTGCTGCTCGATCTCAAATCGATATGATGATAGAGGCAGAAGAAATGCGTATTGATGAGGCACGGGCTGCGGGGGATAATCTGGCCCGGTTTAAACACCACTTAAGAGGTGCAAACAAAATTACGAAATATGATATACGTGGAAAAAAAGCAATTTTGTAATGGATAGGTGGAAAGCCCGTAGGTCAGGTTATGTGGGCTACATGTTTCCATAGTTATATCGGTATTCTCATCCGCAATACCGACTTCTGAAACGTAGGCTTCATATTTGCATATAACCCCTGAGAAGCACATATATGGACTTGGCGTTCACTCTTGGTAATGCATAACTCAACTATATTTCAACATTACATGCATACATGCTATATGTTATAAATTTATTAAATAATATATTTATTAATCTGTATTACAGAAATATTTCGTCTTAGAAGATGATATAGACGGATATTAAACGCATGTCCGGTATGAGATGTTACAAATATTCAAGAGATGGCGTCAAAAATTGAAGAAAAAATTCAAACAGTCGGAGAAATTTACGGATGATTGAGAACGATTTTCCGCTCTTCCCTCCATCATCCCTAGAGATCAGTTTGTGTTTCTCCTATTGCATTGAGATACACCCGAAGCAAAGATAATTAAAAATGTACTTAAATCATTTGAATACCGAATTTAGAATAAATTACATTTAGAGATATTATCTTCTGTTTATGAAAAAGGAATAAGCAGAACCGAGGGAAAGCCACAGATGACTATTATGGTGGATCGGTTTTTGCTAATCAGTATAGAGCTACTTTGGTTAGCTTATCTATAATTACATAAATGTTCGATTTTTCAATTTCATCATTACATATCTTCACGTATAAATAAATTAAATATCCGTTACAGGAGAAGGCTGGGAAAAAACCGAGCCTTCCTGAGACTTAGGAGGCATTGCACATGAGAGAAGGCATGCCAGAAGAAAAGATGGATATAGCCACTCAATATGTGGTAAGCTTGCAATTTTCAATTCTTTTAAGTAACTTAATTACACCTGTTAACTTCGTAAAGAAAATTAATTATTGTTTTATTTATCGAAGGAGGATTTCGAGGAGGTGGAAATGAGCTATCGAGAATCAAATTCCGAATATCCGGCCGATGATCCTCTTCCTATGGAGGCCGAGATATTTATTATAGAGCGGCTTTTCCCTCGGTCGAGAGGACGCGTCCGTATTCCCCTACACGATGGCCCTGTTAGTTTTTTACGGTCTGATTCCAGAAGAAGTACTTTAATTTCGTCGACCGCTCGCTCCAACCAATAATCGGCTGAGACACAACGAATCGATGAGCTAGAAGAGCAGCTTAGGAAGAGGGATGAAGCAGATAAGAAAAGAGCGAAAGATGAAGCGGCTTGGAGAGCTCAAATGGAGGCGCGGTTGGAACAATTCTGGCAACAATACGTTCCGCCTCCGCAATCGTGGTCATCACAGGGTCCATTCCTACCACAGCCGGCATATTACCCTTCTCCGACGCAGCGACAGTATTACCCTCCCCCATCATAGGGAACGTCGTACTATCCTTATCCACCGCCTCCGCAATCATAAGGAGGGTACTAGCCTCGGTCTCGGCCTCCGCCACAATATCCCTATTACTCTAACCCTTCGCCACAGGAACCGTATAACTCTGATCAGCTGACCCTACAAGGAGGGTTATTAGGTAACTTTTTTTCGCAGGAGGACTTCGACGATGTGAATCCATACTATTTAAGGCGAGCTTCTGATGTCGATGGTAGCGGTGGGAGTTAGTGAGGTACGTATAGTTGTTATTTACAGAAATTTGAGTATACAATTAAACTGTGTTGAGTTTTGATATTTAAAATTTATGTTGTGTATTCGTAGAGTTCTTATAAGTCAACGGCGAAAGGACTATGTTTTGACGATGGAAGCGGCAGGAGTTAGTGAGCATATATATGTGTCAGTATAGCTAACATTGTTTCGAAAATTATGATTTGAGTTCATATATTTATATATTTATTTATTTCGATTCACAGGGTTGAGTGAGCTGCGATTGCGAGTGATTTGTAGATTTTTTCGTATTGTTGGACATATATATATATGTATATATATATATATAGTATTGTTTGTATTCAAAACAATTTAGTTTATGTAGGCTTGTTTATTAAAAATTTAGTTCATATGTGTTTGATTGAGTTATTGATATTGGTGGATATATCGTGGATAATGTTTATATGTTGGTTTGTATGCGTATGTGTTCGTACTTGTTATTGATCATGTTGGATATGTTGTGAATTGTGCATATATATTGATTTGTATGCGAAACGCTATTGCGTCGTAATATATTGTGATGTTGTGTATTATTGTATTGAATAGAACATTTTTCTGTAATTTTTTTCCAGGAAAAATAGTTATTAGCGACCGTATAAGCTACATGAACGATCGCTAGTACCTCATCAACGACCGTTCGCTGATATTAGGAAACAGGTAAAGTCATTGAGATGTCCACGTGTCTGCTTATTATCGACCGGTGGAAACAGTCTCTGATACATCCATTAACGACCGTTCTTATTAGAGATCGTTCATTAACGGTCGCTTATATATGTATCAGCGACCATCCAATCAGCGATCGTTTTTTAGTGACCGTTTAAAATATAAACTGATCTCTAGGGACTTTTGGTATCGTTAATGAACGGTCTCTAATAAGAATAGTCGTTAATAGATGTATCAGAGACCGTTTCCACCGGTCGATAATAAGCAGACACGTGGACATCTCAATGACTTTACCTATTTCTCTAATAAGAACCTAAGCAAATTTAATTTAGTTTTTTTCACAATTTGATATATAGCATGTTATAATCAACGATACCTAAAGTCCTTTTTGCCAAAGATGTAGTAAAAACAATCGTATTTAGCATTCATTAAAATAGAGTATTTAAAGTAGATACTTTCTAAATATATTTTAAATAAATAAATTACATAAATTTGCACTATCAAACCTTACATTGAGTCACAATATCGATACATAACTCGGACCAATCATTTTTTTCATTCAGTATCAAAGTTTAAAATATGGGTACTCGGATATTAATATGAAATTGAATTTGGTCATTTTTTATAAGGACAAAGAAAAATCTTAAGCCATGGCTACTTAGATATGGCTACTTAGATATGATGTTACATACTAAATGGGAAATTAAGTTTTAGACAATATTTTGAGTTTGTACTAATTATCAGAATATAAATATAAAAGGGACCCAATATATATGCTACAATCATTCAATTCAACTGCGAATTTTTTTTTATTTTTATTTTAAATTTTACCAACGACGATTATTAATGCACCGTCCATACCAAATTTTTGTATTACATAGAAATAAAAATTTGGAATAGTAGTGTAAGTAACAATAATAGTTAAAAATCGTATTATTTAAGTTTTTTTAAATAATTTCCAGCTTTTCGTCTATCGATTTCTATTTTCATAGGAAAATTTTCGATCCCACGCGTTAGCTGTGGGGTATGCATCGCAAGATCTTTGGAGTAATATCTATTGCATTCTATACCTTAGTGCTAATATAGGAGACTTAATATCATATAGGCACTGATGGAGCTAGAGTCGCAGCCGATTGCCCTAGCAGCCGTCCTAACGATTGTACACGGGCTTTATCTACCGGTCAGTCTTTCTTCTTCTTAATCAACGTAACTCTGTCAATCTGCCATTTCACGAACTCTCGATGCCTCCTCTGTGATAGTGGGGGTGCACCACGTAAAATATACTAAGATCTGTGCTTAATATAATACTTACATATTTATAGTTCGATGCAGATTATGATTCTGAAAGATTATCTGGTGAACAGAATCCTGTAAGCCATTCTGTTGATCTAGATAACCACCAGATTATGATTCTGTAATTGTTTTATCTTATAACAACAGCCAATTGAACACACGGACAATCAAAAATTATTATTATTATTTGGGGCAGTGTTTAAATTAAAGAAACTTGAATCCATTTTGGGCCCTGCATTTACCATACTGTCTGCACTGATCGTGATCTAGTTTAAGGCAACATATCGAACGTTATGCACCAAACATGTACCATAAAGTTCATGTAGAAGAGTGGTTATGATATATGGAACGAGGAGCATCCCCCCTCCCAATTTTTTTTTTTTATATTTTGGATGATATGCAGTATCTATATGGTGAGTAAAGTGGGAACTTATCTTTTAGGCACAATGTGCCAGCATATGTCGTTTAACTAAAGTGGCGTCTCTGTATGTGATAGATCTCTGGATCTCCTTCAGATATTATCTTCCGTTGATCTGCTGCGAGCGCTGATGGACGGCTGTGATTGAGTTGGAGGGTTGACTTCTGGAGCGTGTGGATCTCAATGGGTTTTGTGTGGTTGAGGCCGAGCTACCTGCAAAGAAGTCCCGGGGTGGTTGTGCCACCAAGGACCCTCCGACGATCAAGTTAGACGGGATATTTTGGCAGCGTAACGGCATATTGGAGTAAAAATGGCTTACATCGATCGTCTGAGAGAGGGGTTTATATAGCGGCAGCAATAGACAGGCGGGCGCGAGATTCACACCAGCCGTTACGCCCCTGGTGTCACGCCCGCGTGATAGGCGGGATCCCGCATTAATGACGAGACAGGCTCGTTAATGGGGGATCGTGATGGTGTGGAACGCGGGATCATGGGAGGTGGATATCTCGCGCGTGGCGAGATTCGCGGAGCCGTGACGGAGGCGCCTGTGATCGGTGATGTGGGTCAGTCGATGAGACCGAGGAAGATGAGCTCGGCGGGAGGCTCGGGGACGAGCGGGAGGCCGAGGCATCTTGGTTTCGTGATAGCTCGGAAATGAGCCGGGGGTGGTCTAGAAGGCCACCGAAGGTCGGGAGAATCCTAAGGCCGGAGGCCCGAGGTGTGATCCCAACTGAAGCTCTTGATCCTTTCTTGTAGGTTCTGAGATACGTCATCTGCAACGTGTCAGCATCTGGAGAGTCACCGATATCGACCTCATCATTAGCCCCCCACTCTTGTCTCGACCCGTTCCTGGGTCGGGTCGAGAGTGGTCTGACCGATCACCCGGGGTGAGTTCTCACTCGAAGATATCGTCGGCGCGCATTCCCAGGCAAAGATTAGTATTTTCTTGATGACGTCAGCGGATCAGGGGAGAGATCTCGCATTTAAAGGGGGAGCGCCGGAACGTGTGTATGTTCGTCGAAGCGACAACCCACGTGTCTGGCACTGATTGGCTGGCGAGACGTGCCGCACGCGTTCCCGCGCTCGAAGGGATGCTCCCAATGTGAGTGCGACAGGTGGAACGTTGTCGGCCGTTGGTTGCGAAACGTTGTTTTGGAGGGAGGCGATCGGAGCCGTAGGATGCGTACACCGGCAGCTATAAATAGAGTCGGGATCCCGATCAGGGCCCATACCTCTCCTTTAGAAAACAACGGGGGGACGCTGTCGGGTCAGGAATCGTCGTAGTACCTTCTTCCATCCACGAATGGAAGAAGAAGTTTTTCTTTTTTGCGTCGCCCGAGGGTGAGGATTGGTCTGTGCCCATCCAATGGCACAGGGGCAGCTACCCGCGGTTGAGTCGGTCGAATCATCTCGACGCAGTGGCGGTGTCGGAGTGGGAGCCCTTCCCCCGGGCTGACGTGTTGTTGTCTGAGCGGGCCCTCAGTTGAGCCGGGCTAAGCCTTGCCTAGTTCGCGGGTAAGTTAAGAGTTTTCGGGCGACCTGTTTAGACTTGTGCATGCTTTCACCTTTTCTGGCATTGCTAACTCATTTGTACTTTTGTCTCATGCAGAACCCATGGACCTAGGCAAATTTCGGTCAGCCCTGGTTGAACAGAAGAAGGGGAAGAAGGCCGGAGGCGCCGGCCCTTCTCGTCCGTCGTCGGCTCCGGCTCCACCGGCGGCCGAGCGTGCCCCGGGCCTGCGAGTCCAGTCGTGTGCCGGTCCGAAAGCGTGCTCAGGAGCAAGAGCCCCAGGCTCCCGAAGTAGGAGGTGAGACCAGTTCTCCCGCGTCGCTCCTCAAGAGGTTTCATAGGACGGCGCCCCACTTCCCGGTTTCCCCGATCCTCGTGGACGATGGGGAGCTTCGCTTCGAGGTGCCCTCGGGGCTTTCCGTCGCCGACAGCCTGCTCTCGGAGATGGAAAGGTCGGCCGGGGACAGAATCCCTCGGGGGACCCTCCGGGCCCAAATGGCGGCCATAGCTCAAGAGGCCATGCAGGTTAGTGTTCGCAGCCCACTTGGTTCTTCATTCAGCATTTTTGTTTGCGTTATCGGGTGTCTCCCTTTCCTTTTTAACCATCTTTCTTTTCTTTAGGTCCTTCAGCACGTTGCACTCGTCGTCAACATGGAGGACGAGGAAATCGCCCCGGCGATGCGGGCCGCGGGCGAGCTCTCCTCACGGGAGGAGAGCGCAAGGCTGCAGCTGGAGGCGGCGATGGAGAGGGTCGCTGCCCTTGAAGGCCGGGTGGTGGCCGCGAATCGGGAGATCGCTAGGTGCCGAGAGGCCGCCCGAGCCGCCGAGTCCCAGTTGGAGGATTCCAAGGTGCTCGTCGCCACCATGAAGAAGACGGCGAACACCCTCCGGAGACGAGGCGACGAAGGATCGGGTGTTGAAGGCGGTGGAGAACTATAAGAAGTCGGATCAGTTCTACGCCGACCTCGCCGGAGCCGCTGCCGTCATTTGGCATGACACCCTCAACGCCATCAAGGCCCAGATGCCGGAGTTCCCCGACGGCAAGCTCCGGGCCGAGTACCCTCTCGAGGATAACGCGCAGGGGAATGCCCCTGGAAACGCTGCAAGGGAAGAGTGTCACGCCCCGCTTCCCAGAGTACGCAAGATTTGGGCACGTAACACAGCCAACCATGCTACCTGTGGGTAGGAAGTATCCATCCACAGTCACATTACGGTTGTAAAGATATCAAGAACAAGATAATAAGCTAATCTAATACATGTCCAAATCCATAATAACAAGAATCAATAAACAATAAGTGCGGAAGCTAATGATCCAATACAATGAATAAACAGTATGTCCCATAATGCGGGCTCACATCTGGAAATGAAATGACATAAATAAACTAAACTCTAAGGAACTCACAGTTCAGCCTGCTGGCTGAAGTACTCCTGCTCGGTCGACGACAAAGGTACGGAATCTGGGCCATGCAAAACCCAGACGTCAGCGCGTCATGATATCAAGTATATAGCATAAACATGGTAATAAACAATGCAAGCATGAACATGAGTAAAGCAGCAATAAGAAGTAATAAATAGGGTAATGTGCAGTGGTGACTAAACTGTCCTATCAGGTTTTCTACTCTATAGTCTTTGAAACCAATTGATGAATCGTCGATGTAACTCAATAGTATCCCGTGCGTGCCCGGGACCACGGTCATGATCCTCGGGGTTGAGTCCGAGACGTGCCGCTAAGCAGTAAAAGGTAGTAGGATGGACGAGTGATGTCAGCATCATCACTCCCGGACTGGCCAAGCCCGTAAGACTGATCAGAACAATGTATCGAACTGTTGAGTTACAAGTCGGTTTCACCTTTGATTTCCCCATACCCCCAAACTATGTATGTCAGGTCAGGTATTCAGTAGTCAAGGACTAATGCCAACAAAGTCAAGTAAAAGTAGGTCTGTCTGGATCGACAGCAGGAATGGTTAGGTTTGTCGGCATTAGGCATGAGATCAGGTAACAGGTCAGGTAATGTATAAAGGTGTCATGTCATGTCAAGAGTGCACGGTACCATGTCATGTCAAGTAGGAAGTGTAACATGTCATGTCAGGAAGCACAAGATGTCATGTGGGTGCTCATAATCAAACTATCATAAGTATATGTATAAATAAACAAGCATGAGTACTATCAGAACAATAAACTGGAACATGTAATATGATATGTAAATAAATATAATTTCAAGGATATGGATGCACAGTTATCGATTAGGGTTACATTTATAGTTCCAATATTAATTAGGATGCAATTTATTAAACATGGAGTGTTAATATCACATTATTATGTAGTAGTGTGATCTATGCTTGCAATTATATGTATCTTAAATGCGATAGATGCAAACGGGTATCCGAAAAGTTATAAAACTGTAAAATGGTAATGTGGGATGTACAACTAAACAATATGTGATATAAATATTGATATAATAATATTAATATGGATAGCATATTCGAAGCGATTAGTAACTATAAAAGATGTATTGATTAACCATGCATAAGAAGGTTCCGTTCAGAAATTTAGCGTCACCCTAATTTGTAAAATAGCTTAAAAATAACAAATGTTCTCCAAAAGAGACGTATCTTATACCAAAACAAAGATAATTCAATAAGGTTTTCAGTTTTATAAGTATAAGCATCTCAGGTTATCCCTACAAAAAGTTATGAATATTCAAAGTTGAAAGTTTGCTGCTGGAATTTCCCTGGACAGCAGTTTAGAGACGTGTTCATTTGCATTTTACGTTAATTAAACAATTTATTTTGCAAGTAAATATTTCATAGAGTTATAGTATTCTGAATTAGCTTCGTAACGAACTAAAGAACGTATACTAATGATTTTTCTATGATTTATAACGAATTTTATAAGATAAGGTGTACAGTAAATTTCAGATTTGTCATATCCGATTTTTCAACGACATTTCATATGTAAACTATAAGATTTTCAAATGTATAACATTATAAAATGAAGATTATAAAAGTATATAGCATGTAGCAAGATTAACTTGCCTCAAAGGGTCGCGAATCGGGAAAACGGAACGTTAACCGTCGGCGGGGAAAACTCGCGACGGCGCACGGTTCACGGAATGAACCCAAACGACGAACAAAGGAACCACACGGGTCGGGGTATCTCGCTGGAACGTCGAGAAACGTCATCGGCACGACGGAATTCCGGCAACAAAAGAACAGTTAAAAGAAATGAGAAACGAGACATGAAGCAAGAAGAGAAAAATGATAAAGAGAAGTACGAGAGAATATATAAGGGGTAGAGAGAGAGAAAGTGGAAAGAGAGAGAAGAAGGAGAGAGAGAAAGTGGGGCCCACGGGGTTAAAGGGGAGGTTGTGATTGGCTGAGAGAATAAATTGAGAAGGATATAAAAGATTGTAAAAATATTATATGGTTAACTTAAAGATTTAAAAGATAGGTAATGAACAGTAAGATATCAGGTTAGTTAGAAAAATATATGTGATGGTTTTAATAATATTAAAATTTGGGATTTTGGCGCCAAATGAAACATTTCCAAATTGCGCCCGGGTTGGGTCCAAAAATTCGAAATTCAAATAATAGGATTTTAAGCGGGTTCCAAATTTTAAAATGAAATGTTTTATGATTAAAAAGCATACTCTCAAAACGGACACACGCACGTGCACGTAGCCATCCAAACTCGCCCGTTTCACTGAACGGGACGAGAACACAAAGCACGGACGCTACCACGAGGCTAAGGATGTCAAGTAGGCCAAGATGAATATTTTTTTTAATTTTATTTTAGATGCTAAAATTTGTTATATGCAGAATGACTTAGCCAGATAAAATTTTACAGTAAGACCCAAATAAGCAAGATAAATGAAATGAGTAATATCTAATGCTCAACCAATAACAGAAAATAGTAGCATTGGGCTCGGGTGTTACATTATACCCAACTACAAAAGAATTTCGTCCTCGAAATTCCAAGAATACAAGATAGAAGACTACAGGAAAAGGTGAGGATACTTCTGTCGGATCTCGTCTTCTCGCTCCCACATGGACTCTCCATGCGATCGATTACCCCAAGAAACGAGCACAAGGGGGATAACCTTGTTCTTAAGAACCTTTTCTCTCCGATCCTTGATTTCAACTGGTCGCTCTTCAAAAGTTAGGCCCTCCCGTACAGTCAACTCCGAATGATCCAATACTTGGGTTTCATCTCGAACATACTTCCGTAGTTGAGATACATGAAACACATCGTGCACACCTGCCAAGGACTGTGGTAACGCCAAACGGTACGCTAGCTCTCCAACACGCTCCAATATCTCAAAGGGTCCAACGAATCGAGGACTAAGCTTTCCCCGACTCCCAAAACGAATCACTCCTCTAGTCGGTGATATCTTCAGAAATACCAAATCACCCACGGCGAACTCTAGAGGTCTTCTTGACGTGTCGGCCCAACTCTTCTGTCTGTCTTGAGCTGCCTTCATATGCTTCCTGATTGTATTCACCTTCTCGACTGTCTGTACCGCCAAATCTGGTCCTAGTAACCTTCGTTCACCAACATCATCCCAACAAACGGGTGAACGGCACTTACGACCATACAATGCTTCAAACGGAGCCATCTGAATAGTCGCTTGGAAGCTATTGTTGTACGAAAACTCCACCAGGTGTAGATGATCCCCCCAAGAACCTTTGAAGTCCAACATGCAAGCCCTCAACATATCTTCAAGGGTCTGGATCGTTCTCTTCGATTGTCCATCAGTCTGAGGATGATAAGCTGTGCTAAACTTCAATCGAGTCCCCAAACCTTCTTGTAAACTCCTCCAAAAGTGCGACAAGAATCGAGTGTCCCGATCGGACACGATGCTTACCGGCACTCCATGCAATCTGACAATCTCCTGCATGTATCGCTCTGCCAAAGTCTCCGTCGATTGACCAACCCGAAAAGGAATAAAGTGAGCTGCCTTGGTCAAACGATCGACAATCACCCATACGGCATTGTTGCCCTTTGGACTCCGCGGTAAAGCCGTCACGAAATCCATGGTTATATGTTCCCACTTCCACTGAGGAATCGGAAGTGGTTGCAACAAACCAGCAACCCTTCGGTGTTCAGCCTTGACTTGCTGACACACCAAGCACTTAGCCACGAAGCGAGCAATTTCCCGTTTCATACCTTCCCACCAGAAGTGCTGTCGAATATCTCGGTACATCTTTGTCCCTCCTGGATGTACAGAGTAAGCTGAACTGTGTGCCTCCTTCATAAGCTCTTCACGCACATCTCCTTTTGGCACACACACACGGCTACCATATCTCAACGAACCGTCTTCATGGATCAGTAAATCGGTTCGTAGTCCAGCCTCAACCCGCTCTCGAAACTTCTGCAGTCTAGGATCCTGCGATTGTGCCGCTTTAATCTTCTCAACCAAGGACGACTGTACTTGCAACTGCATCAACTGTCCCGTAGAATGTGGTAGCACAACCTCCAAGTCGAATCTTCGAAAATCTGCAATGATCTCCTTCTGCGTAGTTAATACCTGAATTGCTGGTAACCGACTAAGCACATCCGGTACAACATTAACCTTCCCCGGATAGTACTTAAGATCAAGATCGTAGTCAGCCATCAACTCCAACCATCTATGCTGCCTCATGATAGGCTCCTTCTGCGTGAACACGTACTTCAAGCTCTTATGATCTGTAAAAACTTCGACTCTTACGCCCAAAAGGTAGTGTCTCCAAATCTTCAAAGCGAAAATCACAGCCGCAAGCTCCAAGTCATGAGTTGGATAATTCTTCTCATGGGTCTTCAGTTGTCTTGATGCGTATGCTACGACCTTCCCATGCTGCATCAAAACACATCCCAATTCTTTCCCAGATGCGTCGCTATGAATCATCGGTCCTCCGGAATTGTCTGGTACGGTCAGGATAGGGGCGGTTATCAACTTCTGCTTCAACGTCTCAAAGCCAACGCACACTTATCCGTCCATACAAAAGGTACCTCCTTACGCATAAGCTTGGTCAGCGTTTCTGCCAAACGAGCAAAGTTCTCCACAAATCTCCTGTAGTATCCGGCTAATCCAAGGAAACTTCTTATCTCAGCTACATTCCTTGGAATAGGCCAATCTCGAACTGCTGCAATCTTTTCGGGATGGACGGCGGTTCCATCACCCGACACGACATGTCCCAGAAATTTCACTTCTTCCAGCCAGAATTCGCACTACTCATCTTCGCAAATAACTTCTCTTGTCTCAGCGTCTGCAGTGCGATCCTTAAATGCTCAGCAGGCTCCTCCGGACTCTTCGGGTATACCAGAATATTGTCAATGAATACCACAATAAACTGGTCCAAGAATGGTGAAAAGATCCTGTTCATCAAATCCATGAATATTGCCGGCGCATTAGTCACTCCGAAGGGCATCACTAGATACTCGAAATGTCCATATCGAGTCCGAAACGCCGTCCTGCAAATGTCTTCTGCTCTCACTCGGACCTGATGATATCCTGATCGCAAATCCAGTTTCGAGAATACCCTCGCGCCACTAAGCTGCTCAAAAAGTTCTCCAATGCGAGGGATCTGGTACTTGTTCTTAATAGTCACCCGGTTCAACTCTCGATAATCAATGCACATCCTTCTCGTGCCATCCTTCTTCTTTACTAAAAGAACTGGGGCTCCCCAAGGTGAGTTGCTGCTTTGAATCCAACCCTTCTCGAGTAATTCACCAACTTGTTTCTTAACTCCTTCCAATTCCACTGGTGCCATTGGATAGTAAGCTTTAGACACTGGCGCTGCACCAGGACTAAGGTCAATCGTGAACTCCACGTCTCGCTTCGGCGGTAAGCCCGATATATCTTCAAACACGTCCATAGAATCATGAACAACAGCCGGCTCTTTACTTTCATCACTTCCATTGATGCAAGAACATTGTTTGTCGGCCTAGCCCTAAACTCGACCGGCCCGACAGAACTGCTTCCTTACCGCAACTGCTGTCTGCTGTGAACTCCCAATTTTCCTGATAAACTCTGCTGCTCTCTGGCTGCCGTAAGAACCTGCGAGAAAGTGGTCAAACCCAGGGAGACAATCTGCCTCTGGATGTCCACATCCAAACTGCGCAAGAACCTTCGCGCCCTGTCTGCTTCCTTGGCGACCAAGGGTCCAGCGAAACGGCTGAGTCTCGTCCATTCCGCTGCATGTATATCCACAGCTGCTCCATTTTGTCTCAGCCCGATAAATTTCTCCTCCATTTCCTCCCGTGCAGTCCGCGGGAAGAACTTCTCCAGGAAACTCTTAGAGAAATCCGCCCAACTGCTTGGCTTGGGCAAACGGTTCTCCTCCACAAGCCACCACTCTCGGCGTAATCCACTAGTTGAATGCGCACCACATCAACTCCTTTGTCCTCTGGAATCTGTGCCGCAATCAGCAAATTCTCCGTGCTGACTAGCCACTGCTCGGCTGGCACGGCTCCTCCAAACCAGTGAAAGTAGTAGGACCCACACGTCTGAACTCTGCCACGGTCCCTACTCGGTCAACTGGTCTAGTTCCAATCTTGTTCACAGACTGCTGAACGATCTGCAAACCTTCCTGAAACGAGTCCGCTTGCTGCTGGATCAGCTCGGGCTGTTTCTTTGATTTCCAGCATTCCTCTTATCACTCCAAGCATGGCGGCTTCGTTCACACGCCTCTGGTACGTCTTCAACTTCTTACCTGTCATAATCCTGAACTTAAAACACCCAATATTAGCATGATGATAGATTCTGAATATGGATCAAGGCTAGAACTCCAAGATACTTAAATAGAGTACCGCATTGTAGCTATGCCGCGGTATCATAGCCGCAATTACTTAACTCCACCCAAGTCGCCTAAGTCCTAGAGATAACAAGGAATTAGGTTTTCGAATTGACAATGCAAAATAAGTTTGCATGTCGACATAATCCGGAAGAATGATTCAAAGATGGTAAAACGGTCAAGGTGGCTGGACATGTTTCCTAATCACGGGTGTTCTGATTCGTGTATTGGGTACAATACCCAACTACAAAAGAATCAACCCAATTAACCTATGGCTCGGATACCATAAAACCATGTCACGCCCCGCTTCCCAGAGTACGCAAGATTTGGGCACGTAACACAGCCAACCATGCTACCTGTGGGTAGGAAGTATCCATCCACAGTCACATTACGGTTGTAAAGATATCAAGAACAAGATAATAAGCTAATCTAATACATGTCCAAATCCATAATAACAAGAATCAATAAACAATAAGTGCGGAAGCTAATGATCCAATACAATGAATAAACAGTATGTCCCATAATGCGGGCTCACATCTGGAAATGAAATGACATAAATAAACTAAACTCTAAGGAACTCACAGTTCAGCCTGCTGGCTGAAGTACTCCTGCTCGGTCGACGACAAAGGTACGGAATCTGGGCCATGCAAAACCCAGACGTCAGCGCGTCATGATATCAAGTATATAGCATAAACATGGTAATAAACAATGCAAGCATGAACATGAGTAAAGCAGCAATAAGAAGTAATAAATAGGGTAATGTGCAGTGGTGACTAAACTGTCCTATCAGGTTTTCTACTCTATAGTCTTTGAAACCAATTGATGAATCGTCGATGTAACTCAATAGTATCCCGTGCGTGCCCGGGACCACGGTCATGATCCTCGGGGCTGAGTCCGAGACGTGCCGCTAAGCAGTAAAAGGTAGTAGGATGGACGAGTGATGTCAGCATCATCACTCCCGGACTGGCCAAGCCCGTAAGACTGATCAGAACAATGTATCGAACTGTTGAGTTACAAGTCGGTTTCACCTTTGATTTCCCCATACCCCCAAACTATGTATGTCAGGTCAGGTATTCAGTAGTCAAGGACTAATGCCAACAAAGTCAAGTAAAAGTAGGTCTGTCTGGATCGACAGCAGGAATGGTTAGGTTTGTCGGCATTAGGCATGAGATCAGGTAACAGGTCAGGTAATGTATAAAGGTGTCATGTCATGTCAAGAGTGCACGGTACCATGTCATGTCAAGTAGGAAGTGTAACATGTCATGTCAGGAAGCACAAGATGTCATGTGGGTGCTCATAATCAAACTATCATAAGTATATGTATAAATAAACAAGCATGAGTACTATCAGAACAATAAACTGGAACATGTAATATGATATGTAAATAAATATAATTTCAAGGATATGGATGCACAGTTATCGATTAGGGTTACATTTATAGTTCCAATATTAATTAGGATGCAATTTATTAAACATGGAGTGTTAATATCACATTATTATGTAGTAGTGTGATCTATGCTTGCAATTATATGTATCTTAAATGCGATAGATGCAAACGGGTATCCGAAAAGTTATAAAACTGTAAAATGGTAATGTGGGATGTACAACTAAACAATATGTGATATAAATATTGATATAATAATATTAATATGGATAGCATATTCGAAGCGATTAGTAACTATAAAAGATGTATTGATTAACCATGCATAAGAAGGTTCCGTTCAGAAATTTAGCGTCACCCTAATTTGTAAAATAGCTTAAAAATAACAAATGTTCTCCAAAAGAGACGTATCTTATACCAAAACAAAGATAATTCAATAAGGTTTTCAGTTTTATAAGTATAAGCATCTCAGGTTATCCCTACAAAAAGTTATGAATATTCAAAGTTGAAAGTTTGCTGCTGGAATTTCCCTGGACAGCAGTTTAGAGACGTGTTCATTTGCATTTTACGTTAATTAAACAATTTATTTTGCAAGTAAATATTTCATAGAGTTATAGTATTCTGAATTAGCTTCGTAACGAACTAAAGAACGTATACTAATGATTTTTCTATGATTTATAACGAATTTTATAAGATAAGGTGTACAGTAAATTTCAGATTTGTCATATCCGATTTTTCAACGACATTTCATATGTAAACTATAAGATTTTCAAATGTATAACATTATAAAATGAAGATTATAAAAGTATATAGCATGTAGCAAGATTAACTTGCCTCAAAGGGTCGCGAATCGGGAAAACGGAACGTTAACCGTCGGCGGGGAAAACTCGCGACGGCGCACGGTTCACGGAATGAACCCAAACGACGAACAAAGGAACCACACGGGTCGGGGTATCTCGCTGGAACGTCGAGAAACGTCATCGGCACGACGGAATTCCGGCAACAAAAGAACAGTTAAAAGAAATGAGAAACGAGACATGAAGCAAGAAGAGAAAAATGATAAAGAGAAGTACGAGAGAATATATAAGGGGTAGAGAGAGAGAAAGTGGAAAGAGAGAGAAGAAGGAGAGAGAGAAAGTGGGGCCCACGGGGTTAAAGGGGAGGTTGTGATTGGCTGAGAGAATAAATTGAGAAGGATATAAAAGATTGTAAAAATATTATATGGTTAACTTAAAGATTTAAAAGATAGGTAATGAACAGTAAGATATCAGGTTAGTTAGAAAAATATATGTGATGGTTTTAATAATATTAAAATTTGGGATTTTGGCGCCAAATGAAACATTTCCAAATTGCGCCCGGGTTGGGTCCAAAAATTCGAAATTCAAATAATAGGATTTTAAGCGGGTTCCAAATTTTAAAATGAAATGTTTTATGATTAAAAAGCATACTCTCAAAACGGACACACGCACGTGCACGTAGCCATCCAAACTCGCCCGTTTCACTGAACGGGACGAGAACACAAAGCACGGACGCTACCACGAGGCTAAGGATGTCAAGTAGGCCAAGATGAATATTTTTTTTAATTTTATTTTAGATGCTAAAATTTGTTATTTGCAGAATGACTTAGCCAGATAAAATTTTACAGTAAGACCCAAATAAGCAAGATAAATGAAATGAGTAATATCTAATGCTCAACCAATAACAGAAAATAGTAGCATTGGGCTCGGGTGTTACAAAGAGGCCCCCGGTGGGAGCGTGGGGGATAAGTCGGTCGCCTCGGCTACCGGCACCGAGGTTCCCGCCGTGGGTACCGACCCTGAAGATGCCGTCCCGATGGTCGTAGTGGACGCGCGCCTCATCGAGGTTCTCCCCGGCCCTGAGGCCCGAGCTTTCTCGTCTACTTTTCTTTTTGCGCTAAAATTTTGTAAGCCTCTGGGCATTTTTGTAAGACTGAGGAGCCCATAATACATTTGTAAAGACTTTCGACTTTTTATGAATAAAAAATCTTTTTGCAGTTTCTTTGCGTGCACATTTTCCTTTTGTTTGTGGTAAACATTTGTATTTGCACGGTACTGCTTTCTTGTTAGGTCGGTTTTTCGTCAAGCGATCGCACGTCGAGTTGAATTCGACCATTTAACAAGTGTGTGAAGAACAGTGAAAGGACGGTATCTCCATGACCCCGAAGTCAAGATGGAGATCGTTTGGTAAGACGTGTAGGTAGTTGAGCAGGGTAGCTGCTTGGCGGCCTCTAGATGAGAGCTTCGGATCCTTGGCGTCGTGGGGTAAGACATTACCAGCAAGGATGGACCGAGCTGGGTAGTTGCTCGGTGGCCTCTTGGCGAGGGCTTTGATCCCTGGTGTCGGTGGGTAGGGAACTACCAGCCAGGGATAACCGAGCAAGGTCGCTGTCCGGTTACCTCTTGGTGAGGGCTTCGATCCTTAGCACGGGAGGGCATTGGGGGGCCTGCTAAGGATGGACCGAGCAGGGTCGCTGCCCGGTTTCCTCTTGGTGAGGGCTTTGTGTAAATCCCCGTTCTCCATCTACAAGAATTTTTCTTGTATTTTCTAAATTTCCGAGAATTACTTTTCCTCGTATTTATTCTGTCAAAAGTGGTAGCTCGAATTCCAGTATTTATATTTTCCCAACGACCTAAAAGCCAAATTTAGGCTAACAAATTAATTACTTAAACCAACCCAGCCCACTCAAATTTAAATAAATTCCCTATAAAATTTTTCCTTGGCCCGTATCCTTTTTATTCCCTCACTTGACCGGCCCATCCAATTAAACTCCATTCAGCCCACTCCCGTTTTAATTTAAATTTTTTTAAGGGAAATTTTAGCCGGCCCACTCTTGTTTTCAGCCCATTACAGGTTTTGTTTTTTCGGGAATTAAATTAAATCCCTCGGCCCATTTCCCTTCTGCAGCCCGCGACTTTATTTTTGAAAGGAAAATTTCCTTTTTGGTGCCGGCCCACTCCCCTTTAACCCAAGCCCGCTCCCCCTTCACTGTTCTTCTTCCCTCTTCAAAAAAACTCAACGGCTACCTCCATTAAACGCGCGCGCGACACGCCTCCCCCGCCGTCGCCCACGCCCTCGCCCTACCGTTGCCCCACGTTTTCAACCTCGTCTCCCTTATCACTTTCCCACCTCGCTCACCTCCTCATTTTTCCAGTCTCCTCCTCCCTCCTCTCTCTCGCTACACCCACCGAGCCCAACCTCGAGCAGCCATTACAATCTCCAACTCCGACGACGACGACG
Source organism: Agapanthus africanus (assembly GCA_030015575.1). Taxonomy (NCBI): domain Eukaryota; kingdom Viridiplantae; phylum Streptophyta; class Magnoliopsida; order Asparagales; family Amaryllidaceae; genus Agapanthus; species Agapanthus africanus. The sequence continues at coordinate 16,127,249 of JASDDO010000022.1, forward strand.
ACGACAATCCCTCGGCAACCTTCGATCACTCCTCTTCCACCAGCCTCATCCCTCCACGACTCCACCCTTCATAACCCGAGCCCCTCTCGAATTTCCCCCTGCACAGAAACCCATTTTAACCCGAGCTCGAATCACCACCTTACCCCTCGGCGCCGGCGAACTCCCCACCACATCGCCGGCCTCCCAACGATCTCCACCTCCTCAGCACCATCACCATCACCACGACCCCCGGCCACTGCCCAACCTACTTCCTTCTTCAAAAACTCCAAAACTCAATTACAAACATTTTTGCTCACTGTGGGTTGCACTGTGTGTTGACGGAACGACGCCGTCGACCGACGGCAAATCCAATACACTCGCTGTGGATCATCAAACATCTATCAACGTCTAGTGGCGGTGCAAACGACTCCGGAGAACCCCGACGCGAGATCCACATTTAGTTCGAGGCTCGCGGGAATCCGATACGTGGCGTATACCGCGCGTTCGCGACGACACAGCTGCCGTACGACCCCGAGGCGTTCTCCAGGCAAGTGTTTACTTGCTTCATGCTATTATAGTCGTGTTACACACCTAGATCACATAGTTTACGAACTTAATGATTATATATATATATATTGACCAAGGTGTTCGATGCTAGTCTCTCATGGATATAGCTGTTTAGTTTGACGGAAACCGATACCTTCTGTTGGCCCATATAATGTTAAATATAGTGTATGAATCTCGCTGGAAAATACGAATGTTTGTAACGAAAACTGATACCCCCAAATATGCCGTTAAAACTGGAATTTTCTCGTGCCTGAAAACGAATAAAATCACCATAAATCATATGTATACTGGATTGAGACGTTCGAGGGCTTAAATCGAAGCCGACTCGATGAACTTTAACCCTATGGAAAATCCTAATGATTCCTGTTCTGTAATCATGATGATAATTGGATCGGAACATGACTCTGGACTGCAGTCCAGAGCGTTTCTGATTAGTGTGTTCTGTCTAAAGTCCTGCGTCCCCGTGTTTCCTGAAATCGCATGATACGGAACTTTACAGTAGTTATAATATATTCCTGTTAGTGAGAGAAACCAAGTGGTTTCATTCCGATTCATCGCAGTTTGTTATTTTAAACTTATTTTTAAAAGGCAGAACGTAAAGCTGTTCAGAACACTTTCTGAAATGACATTTGAGATTGAACTGTGTATAACTTTCAATGTACAGATGCGATTGAGTATCCGTCTGTTGCGTTGAATACTTTATCGAAAACCCTAAATTTCATTTAACTATGACATCGCTAAATTCTGAGCCCAACTGGGCGCAATTCGTGTCGCGAAACGGACGTTCAGTTCTGAAATTGAAATTTCAGCCGCGAACACTTAAACTGAAACAGTTATATCTTGAAAACTGAAACTCCGATTGAACTGAAACAAATTTTGTTGAATTACTGACTGATTGTTCTATATATCTTACCTACATCATTTTTGCTGAATTCGTAACATATTAATTTGTGCAATTTATTTTAGTTCATAATATGCATGCTAATTCATAACATACAGAGCTTATTGGTAGCATGCAATACACATATCATACCCTTGTCATATACACAGTGTTAGTGCGTGTGGACATTGCATTATCGTGCGTGATAGATGTTGGTTTAGGAGTGACGAGTATACCAATGGAAAGTGAACATTCATGACAGTGATTGATACAGTGGATAGTGATGAAACCGTGTCGTTGGTATACTTGTACACAACTAGACCAATATCATAAATAGTGTAACCTGGGGAAAAAGGGGAAATCAAAGTGGAAAGAGTATCGTATTTAGCGGGACCGTGATTAGAGGATGATCATTCGAACTGTGATACTTATACGTGTAGGACAGGATCTAGCGATCCGGCTGACAGGGTTATGTCCCGGGCATGTGGGCCGTTGTCTCGGGTATGTACGAGACTCCTGTTAAACATGATCCTCCTTCCACTATGTGATTTCAAACTTGACCTAGAGACCGATAGGGACACATAACATATTCTGCATCATATAGTGACATAGTGATTACTTGCATTGTTCTTACACCAGTATTACCTCATATACCTATTTCACCTCATTATAATATAATTGTTATTGTGTCGCTCTGACGACCTGAGTATGCATGCTCAGATCCCGCGGGAGGACCAGCACAGGAGACGGATCTATCCTTCGAGTTTACGGAGATTTAGACTGGTGTACTTTCTATTTTCTGCTTTCCATAAAAATGATCGTAAGTTTGACTCTGGTTAATATCTGTTCTTGTTGTCTGTAATTTGTGAACAATGGAATATTAATGTAATATTAGTGATGTAATTCCTTTACCACTGCGCTTTAGTTACTGATTACCATGCAATGCTAGAAGCCGAAGTGTGACTACGGCAGGATGATTCCTTGACCGTAGGAGCATGGCTGGCCTAGTCATCCCTCGTTTTCCGTATTTTGGGAAGCGGGGCGTGACACTTTGATCCCTAGCGTCGATGGGTAGGGAACTACTAGCCATGGATGGACCGAGCAAGGTTGCTTCCCGGTGGCCTCTTGGTGAGGGCTTCGATCCCTGGCGTCGGTGGGTAGGGAACTACCAGCCAGGGATAACCGTGCAGGGTCGCTGCCCGGTTACCTCTTGGTGAAGGCTTCGATCCTTAGTACGGAAGGGCATTGAAAGTCCTGCTAAGGATGAACCGCGCAGGGTCGCTGCCCGGTTGCCTCTTGGTGAGGGCTTCGATCCATAGCGCGGGAGGGCATAGGGAGGCCTGCTAAGGATGGACCGAGCAGGGTTGCTGCCCGGTGGCCTCTTGGCGAGGGCTTTGATCCTTGGCGTCGTGGGGTAAGGAATTACCAGCAAGGGATAACTGAGGGGTCGCTTCCCGGTTGCCTCTTGGTGAGGGCTTCGATCCTTAGCACGAGAGGGCATTGGGAGGCCTGCTAAGGATAAACTGAGCAGGATTGCTGCCCGGTGGCCTCTTGGCGAGGGCTTCGATCCTTGGCGTCGTGGGGTAGGGAACTACCAGCCAGGGATAACCGAGCAGGGTAGCTACCCGGTTGCCTGTTGGTGAGGGCTTCGATCCTTAGCGCGAGAGGGCATAGAGAGGGCTGCTAAGGATGGACCGAGCAAGGTCGCTGCCCGGTTGCCTCTTGGTGAGGGCTTTGATCCCTGGCGTCAGTGGGTAGGGAACTACCAGCCAGGGATAACCGAGAAGGGTCGCTGCCCGGTTGCCTCTTGGTGAGGGCTTTGATCCTTGGCGTCGCGGGGTAAGGAATTACCTGCTAAGGATGGACCGAGCATGGTCGCTGCCCGGTTGCCTCTTGGCGAGGGCTCTGATCCTTGGCGTCGTGGGGTAGGGACTTACCAGCCAAGAATGGACCGAGCAGGGTAGCCGCTTGGTGGATAGTTGGTGTGGAGTTAGGATAGCCAAAGTTTATTTATAAGTGGAGGTAGAGAGAATGCAAACTATGCTCTGTAAACTCCAAACTCCATTCAAAAAAAACCTCTAGTTTCAATTTTTTGAAGAAAACCACTAGTTATAAGAGAGATGTTAAGAAAAAATGGAGTTTAGATAACTTAGATCAAATGGTGGTTTAGATAATCACATTTATAAGTTGAGATAAATACAGTTATCTAAACTCCAAAATGAATCCAAGTAAGGCAAAGTTAGCGTTAAATTTGGAGTTAAGTGTTCCTAACTTTTTCTTCCTTTTTTTGTGCAACATGTGGTAGGCTTTGGAGGAAGAGGGTTGCATCCTCTTGGCCCATGGGAAATTTCTTCATGTTATTGGTTGAAGATGAGGTTTCCGAACCCAAAATCTCCCACTAAATGATGAGAGAGTGTCATTGCTGCTCGAGTTGCTAACTTTATTAAATTTGAGATTAGAACATGGCCTTAACGGTTGGTTTATAAGAAGGAGAATCAAAATCATCTTGATTAATTTCCACAAAATATAATTGTTATGACTTCATGAGAATTTCAATATCATTAACTTTTTAATAATTGCTTTTAAGTTAATAAGAAAGAGGATCAAAATCATCTTGCCTTATTATCCACAAATAGAGGTAAATGGAATGGTGGCTGAGGTTGGTGCTTCAACAACCAGTGATTTGTTGATAACTTTTGTGAGCTGATTAGAAATGCTGTCACCATATTGCTTGCTGTTAGAGATCGATGACTGAAAGTATGGCAAAATCCAATTAAACTATAGCTATATAATAGCGGTAAAACCGGCATGACGCAGCGGGTTTTGGAATAATTTATGAAAATGATATTTATTTGTGAAAACCAAAATCCATAGCATTTATCCAAAAAACATTGAAATTTATTTTAAAACGTTGAAATTTATTTAAGAACGTTGAAATTTAATGTTATTTATTTGTAACGGACAAAACCGTGGTATTTATCTAAGAAACTTTGAAATTTATTGATATTTTTTTGTAACAGACAAAGTCCATACTATTTATTTGAAAAACATTGAAAGTTTATGGTATTTTTTTTATAATGGACAAAGTTCTCGGTATTTATTTGGAAAATGGAAAGTGCATCGTATTTTAATGAATACCTACTGCTATTAACATATGAAACACTGAAAGCCATGTTTAGATACCCATATTCCAATGGGAAAAAGCCTAAATTCATGTTTTCTATTGGACTGAGGAAATCCAATATTACCATGCAATATTACCACGCTTATTTAGGTGTAAAAGATATTACCGAGAATATAGGATTACCATGGTAATCAAATGACCCAATTTCATGGTAATTCTATTCCCTCAAAAACATGTGTCTATCCTAAATTACCACGAAATATTCCCGTCTAACGTAAATGAGCCATGATCATCCGCCGCCGGCCTCCCTCGCCATCTGCCGGCATCCCCACCGTCCATCGTCAGTCGTCCGCCGGCCGGTCGCCTGTCATTACCGATCGGACGTTCGCCGCCGGCCGGCCGTAGTTCGTCGCCGGCCGACCCCACCTCTCATTGCCGGTCGTTCGCCGGACCGCCGCCGATCGACCGTTCATCGCCGGCCTCGCCGCCATCCACCGGCTCTCCTCCGGTCTCACCACCGGTCGACGGTTGCACATACGTATATTACCGGGAATGATTAAAATATATCAAGCATGTTAATGCAAAATTCCTTTGAATTAGATGTCCGGTCATCCCATTTCCGGAAATGCAAAGATTCCCGGTAATCTTCCATTCCATGTGTTCCCCAAATCTGAGCAAGGCTCATTTGAATTTTGAAAATTCAAATTTTCTGAAGCAACGCTTCAAATTCCGTGCGTTGCGCAATGCGCAAGCGGTCCACAGTGCGACACGTGTCTGTGCAGTTGCGCAAGCGCACCGCTGCGCGACACGTGTCTGCGCAGTTGCGCAAGCACTGTTGCGCAAGTGCACCGCTGCGCGACACGTGTCTGCGCAGTTGCGCAAGCCTTCCACTGCGCGACACGTGTCATTCATTGGGGAGTTGCGCAGAAACAGAATGAAAATTTAATGAAATCTTTTCTGTTCTTTCCAAAACCAGAAGATTTTCTTCTGCCTTTGGATCAAAGATCCAGCGGTGGGAAAATTCCCAAAATCACTCAGAAAAGATCTTGTTAACAAATTCAACAAATTTGTGAGCACTATAAATAGGACCCCAGACCTCATTCGATTGGCATCAACTTCGATAATCGACTTCTAGCAAAAAAAAAGAAGAAAAGAGAACTCTTGGAGATTATTCAAGAACAGAAAAAAAAAGAAGAAAGGTAAAAACCCTTTTTTAAGAGAAAAATCTCTGAAGAACAAAGGATTTAAAAAAAAGAAGGGAAATAAATGAAAATAAATAAATAGTGCCTTGCACTTGTTGTGAACCCTTGGTTCTGTGAAATCAGGGAAAACAAGAAGAAAAACTTGTTTTCCTTTGATCCAAATTTAGATCAAAAGTGCTATGCACTTTTGTTCTTAAATCTGAAAAATTCTTGATGTTCTGCACAAATGCAACCCATTATTTAAAAGGGCCTGGCCCAAATCAAATTGCAAAATAATAAAGGGGCAGAGCCCTGTTTGGATTGATTTTCTAGTCGGGCAAAGCCCAAAATAAATAAAAAAATTGGACTTAACCCAATCCTGGCTGTAAGTCCTTAAATTAAATTGATTGAGCAAAATGGCTCTCCTAAACCAATTCACGACCGGTTCGAGGGTACATCTCCGAACTCCTTTGACATCCCTCGTTGTAATTCCTCAACGACGTCAAAGAGGTAACGGGTCCCAACGACCACACATCCAAATGGACTGCGGGGTCCTTAAACTCGTGGACCGAAACGTCCCTAAACTAATATCGGACCGAGACGTCCTTAAACTAATATCGGACCGAGACGTCCCTAAACTAATGATGGACCACTACGTCCCTAAACTAATGATGGACCACTACGTCCCTAAACTGGCGTTGGACCGAAACGTCCGTAAACTAATGACGGACCACTACGTCCTTAAACTGGCGACAGACCGAGATGTCCCTAAACTAATAATGGACCACTACGTCCCTAAACTAGAACAATAGAGCCAATCGCTCTTTCGCTGGATCTAAACGGTCCCGTTTAAGTTGATCTTAGCCCCAAACACGGCTAACGTATCCTTAAACATTCAAATGAACTATAAAACTCTAAATAAACTCTAGTCCTAGGGTACATCTCTGAACTCCTCTGACATTTATCGTTGTGATCCTTCAACGACGTCAGAGAGGTGACGGGTCCCGACGACCATAAATTAAATAGATCGCTACGTCAAGTTGATCTTAGTCCAAAACAGGACTAACGTATCCTTGATGAACGTTTAAGTTGATCTTAGCCGCAACGCGACTAATGCATCCTTAAACTAAAAACACCAAACCCAAATCTAAGTAAATACGGATTTGGACTAATCCACGTCTTACGGGCGACGGCATTACTCAGTCTTCGTATACAATCCACGGGCAACCACAAACAAAACAAACACACACGACACGAAGTGAAATTCTGGAGAAGGAGAAAGTTGTTACCGCGATGCGGTAGCGTAATTAACTGCAGGGGCTTGCGCCTGCAGGGAAGAGCGTCCCCACAATCAAAAACCCCTCAAGCGAGGGGGAATCTGATGAAGTCTGCTACATCGGCCGCATCCGTCTAAACCTCCGATACACGGTGCCATAAATCAACTTGGCATCTTCGGAGAGGTAGACGGATAAAACCAAATAGCATCTGCCCCGAATCTCAGCGCCAGGACCAAGCAGTCCTGTGCGGCCGTCTTTCGGAGGGGAACAGATTCTGGCACGCCCGGTGGGACCTTTTCCTCTTTCCACTCCACACTTCGTGTGTCGTCTTCGCGAACCAATTGTGGTTTGTTAAATGGTTGCCTTCGGATTTCAAGTTGCTAAGATTTGGTCTTTTTCCTGGCGCAGAACTCAAGCATCCATGGATTCTAACTGCACCAAATGCGCGAGGCACCACTGCAGCGAACGCTCCACCTCACCGAGAGGTGTAGCATATGGGCCCCAAGCGGCTTCCTTCCTCGCTTTACCGGTAGACCAGGTGACCCAGGCCACCACTGGCCTGTTCTTCGGGACCATGATTCCACCTGCAAGCTTCTCTGCGCCAACTCCTGCACCGGAAGTGAACAAGAAGTCGGTGTTCGACCGGCTCACTGCTACCACGACCCCTGTCAACGGGTCATCCTCTACCAAACCGACAGCCTCTGTTTTCACCAGGCTGAATCAGAACTCTAAATTGGCTGTCCCAAAGAGGGCAACGGCCGCTGTTTCGGAAGTCATTAAGGCGGCTTCTCCCGCCAAAGAGTCAGTCTTTTCAAGACTGACGACTCCTGCTCCTACCCCTGCTCGAGGATCCGTCTTCGACAGGTTGAATATCATCCCTCAAAGGACAACCTCAGTCTTTGAGAGGTTAACACCAGCGGCACCCTGTTCAGACAGGGGGCAAAAAGAAGTCATCTCTATCTCTGAGCCGATCCCAACGGCTCGTCGTACTCGACGTCGACATTGGTAACGAGTAAGGAAAGCATGGGGCAACTCCCCCTCAGGGCTAACCCCACCTGCTCCAGTGGTGGAGGTCAACGCTGCTGTTCCAACTGGGAACAGCTTTGAATTGCTGAGGAAGGTGAGAAAGAACTCTCCAATTGCTACATTGAAAAGATCTCCTCCGCCTATGGAAAAAGCTCCGGAGACAAAGCAGGAACAGCCCTCTCAACGGCTGTCGTCAAAAATTTATAAAGTTTGGCGGAGGGTTCAAGACTCCGTGATTGACTTAGACCACTTTCGTCGCCAGAAAAAGGCAAAGGTGGAAAAGGACAAAAACCGCCCCATTAAACAGCAGGGGGCAACAAATGCTAGGATGCCCACTTCAACGGCTCCTTCAACCTCAATAGTCCACAAAAGAAAAAGGCCAGAGAAAGCTCCTGTGACACTGACAAAGTTTAAAATCGGTGAACCTAAACGCCCCAAGTCAGGGGGCATAACAGTTCATACGGTTTATATGGCTTCTGGAAAGGAAGAAAGTCGTACTTCTACGGTTCACCGACCACTTACCCGATCAGTGACCAAGGCCCAGGAGCAGCAACAAAAGCTCCAGGAGATGATGACTACAATGGCTGCACTCACGGAGCCAAAAGAGAACCCTGGGACGTCCTTAGATGAACGTCAAGAGGAAGAGACCGACGCCGAGTTCCTCCACCGAGTACTGGAAAAGAGAGACAAAGAGGCTGCTGAACAAGCAGCCAATATACAGCGTATGGGCCTCCTCTTCCAGGACATGATAGGGATGATGATACAACAAGATCCCCCGACTGAAGAACCCCCGATTGTCCTTGGGAATGATAGGGGAGAGACATCAAACCCTCAGCCCGTTCTATCAACGGCTAAAGAGGATACAATCTCTAAAACTGATCTGGACGAATATATAGCCCAGCAAATAAAGGTTCATCACGCGGCCGAAGCAGCCGGCCACGTCGTAAAAACGGGGCGGCCATATCCGGGCTGGTATGACCAAATCAAGTACCCGCCGGGTTATACAATTCCCAAGTTTCATGTCTACAAAGGGACCGGCAATTCCCATCAACATGTTGCCCAGTTCAGGGCGCTTTGCGGTAACACCGGCGGCGACGACAAGCTTTTGCTTCGCCAATTTGTTGGAAGCCTATCAGATACGGCGTTCGAATGGTATTCTGAGCTCCCCAATGACTCTATTAAAACCTTCGCGGAGATGGAGCTGCTCTTCACCCAACGTTTTGCAAGTGCCAGCGAGCGTACCCCGATGACGGCGCTGATTAACGCCAGGGTAAAACCCGGCGAGACATGGGTTCAGTACGCTATACGGTGGCGTAATCCGTGGTCTAAGTGTGAACAGCGCATAGAAGAAGCCCCTGCGGTGGGAATGTTTGTTGGAACCCTTGATCCACAAGCAACCATTTCACAGTTTATGATGTTCTTCAAGCCGACTTCCTTCCAGGCTTTGATCGACAAATTAGCGCAGATGGACCAGATGGGCCATAAAACCCCTCTCCCGAAGCCGGACTCCCGAAACGATAAAGGGAAGGGAAAAGCGATCATTGTCGCTAATGCCCAACAACAACCGAGCGACTCGAAGCCGGTTGCTCGTCCAAACAATACACGCCCATACGTACCCCTTGAGGACAGGATGGGACGTCCTTACTCCTTCCCCCGCGATAAAACAAGGAGGCTATTCGAGCTGGCGTTGCGCAACAGACTCATAAATCTGCCAGATCCAAAACGCCCATCGCAACCAAGCGACGTCAACGAGCCCAACTACTGCCCTTACCATCGAGTGCTAGGCCATCCCATCGAGGATTGCTACGTTTTCAAGAATTGGCTTGAGAATCAGTACCGCCAGGGCAAATTTGCGCTATCTGACAAATGGAAGGTGAATCCCCCGCAGCCCCACACCTCTAAGGGGACAAATACGCCGGGGGCAACATGCTCCGTCATTGAAGAAGCTCCCTGGGAAGTTGTATTATCAGCCAAAACGAGAAGAATGCTAAATGATCTTCAGACCTGTCCAGCGGTCAAGTGGAAGAACTCCTTGGAACCGCAGATTATTGAGGGGATGTTGAAGCCACGACCGACTTCGAAGACCGGTGGTGGTAGTTCACGCGTTCATAGCCGGCCGTCAAAATCTTCGAAAAAGAAGAAGAAATCTAAGAAGCCCGTGAAGCCTGGCGACAAGCGCACGGACATACAGAAGCAAATCGACGCACTGGATGAGTACAACCAAAAGGCGCGGACTCCCATTACGCTCCAAGATTTCCTTGATCACGCCTTTCAAAAAGAAGATGAGGGGGAAAGTTCATCGGATGAATCCGAGGAATATGTGGCGAGCTGTCATATGATCTCCCATTCGACCACGAATGATGAAGGGACTTCTGGCACTAAAACGCCGGGGGCAAATACTGAGTCAAGGGTTCCGGAGTTATCAATCGAAATGATTGACGCGTTTCTTAGTGAAGCTCGATTGAAAAGTAAAGCTGATCGAGAACGCGAGACGGCTATATTCGAAAGGGCCAAGCGCCAGCGACTTGAGGAAAGAGCTGAGATGATCCCGCTGGAGCAAAATGCCTCCACCGCTGACAAAAGCCAATTCAAGATAAAAAAGAGGTTTGCTAAGGCTATATCAATGGGCATGAAGCTACCATCCTCTGAAGGAAAAATGACTGGTATGGTAGAAATGCACCCCTCTTATTGCTTATATCATCAGAAGGTCTCGCATCCCACCCAAGATTGCAAAGCTTTCAATGGATGGTGGCAAGGATACGTCGCTAATCGACAACGCTTTAAACGGGAAAAACGTAAAATTCGACGGGAGCGAAGAAATACGATCGAAGAACTTGAAAGAACTGCCGGCAATTGTCACATGGTTAACGCTGCCGGGCCACAAGTGCCTACATTTGGGAGCGACTCTGATGAGGAGCTAGAGCTTGCCCCTCTCTTTAAAGAGTCAACTTCGGGAAAAGAAGAGGAGCCAGTGGTTTGCGAAAATATCCGGCTGCGGAATCGGACACTGCCTGAAAAGAACCTCGGACCCTCGAATAGAAAAGATAAAGGGAAAGAAAAGGTCTCTGAAGACATCGTCTTAGATGACCAAGTTCTGGAAGAGCTAAACGCCGAAAACCCGCCAAAAAGGAATAAAGTGGATTACAATGTCTTGGCGTATCTGAGAAAGCTACCCTCACAACTCAGCATTCTCGATGCCCTATTACTATCAAAAGAGGCGAGGGATTCTTTGATTAAGGCCCTACAAGATCCGGACCAGTTCTAAGCCTTCTTAGCCGAAGAAAAGATGAAAGAAGAATTAGAAGAAGTGCACACAGCCGACGTTGCTTTTGGTGATGAAGACCTTCTCCTCGGGACGTGTGAACACAATCGCCCCCTTTATGTCTCAGGATACTGCCATGACATAAAGATAGGTAAAATCTTGGTCGATAACGGATCGTCTGTTAATTTACTCAATGTGCGAGTGTTAAAGGAGATTTGCATGAGTGTCCAACACCTCGCCCGAGACAAAATCACCATCTCCGGATTCGACTCCCAATCATCAAAAACTCTTGGATCTGTGATATTGACGTTACGCTTTGGGTTGCTCGTCACAGACATCAAATTCCATGTTATAGACGCCAAGACGTGCTACAATGCTCTGCTCGGCCGACCATGGCTACACGAGTACAATATCATCCCTTCTACACAGCATCAGTGCATGAAGTATTCTAGGGATGGCCTCGAGTACACTGTGGCGGGAGAGTTGAATTCGTTTTCCGTGAATGAAGTTCGCAAGTATGAAGATGCTAAATACTTCTTACCGAGTTTCGAAGACACGGAAAGGTGCCACAAACCGGAGAACAAAACTAACGCAACCATCCCTGTCTTCGGCAGTGACACCGAGGAGGAGGAGGATATAATTTATTCAGGTCCATCACAATCCACCAGACCAGGACCATCCATTCCTTCATTGATCTTCGGCAGTGATTCAGAGGATGAAGTTCATGCTGTATTCCCTGCTCGGCCTTCAATACGGGTTTCCGCTGACGAAGAGCGAAGTCTGCAGATAACCATGGTGCCGCTTGAACATTACAAAGAACTGGATGCACTCGGCACCAACAGCGTAGAAGAATTGCAGACATTCTATATCCCTCCCGGACGAAAAGGCGAGACGGCAATCCTATTCTACCGTTCTGAAGAAAACAAGGTGGAAAAAGAAATTTGGCATGGCGCGAATCCCACGCTCAACAGGCTTCAGCCCATCCGTCTACCCCGATATTACACGGAAGGCTTGAGGAGACTGTTGAAGCACCAGGGAATACCTTTCGAACAAACCGTTAGAAAAGCCAAATTCTATGACAAGGTTTGGAACGTCCCCGGAACTCAGCACAAGCTACCTAATGGGAGGCTGGAGACGATCGGGCTCGGATATATTCGCTCCAGGAAACGAGAGCTGCTCCGCGATTGTTACGTCGTGCACAATGCTGGTGAAGAAGCAAATGCTCAAGAGGAAAACGCTAATCCTAAGCCAGCAAAAGTTCCTGATGCAAAACCGCCCAGTCCATCATTTGAAGACCAGATGGGCAAACTTATAAGGAATGCGGGTCAAAAAGCCCGAGATGATCACAATCGTGAAATGGCAATCTATGAGAAAGCCAAGACACAGCGCCTCCTTCAGCAGGCGGTGAAGGATGAAAATGCCGCTCCTTGTCAACCTACTACAAAAAAGGTTCGACGCGAAAGCAAAAACAAGTCGAAAGGCAAGAAAGACGCTCGACAACCACAAAGCAGAGTTAAGAAGCCACGCATCCGAGAGTCGAGCGTTATTGACCTAGCCCTCATGAAGAAAATGGGTCGAGCATACTCATTTCCTCAGAACAAAACAAGGAAAATACTTGATCTTGCTCTAAAACATCAAATGCTTACACTGCCAGAGTCTAAACACCCTGAGCAAGCGGGCGAAGTCTCCAACCCAAATTATTGCTCTTACCATCGAGTAGTAGGGCATCCGCTTGAAGATTGCTTCACCTTTAAGAATTGGGTTGAGGACCAATATCAGCTTGGCAAATTCGCGTTGTCTGACAACTGGAGGGTAGCGCCGCCGCAAAAGCACGAACCCGAAAACACAAGGATAGAACCAACTCCGCATTGGGATTGGCAGAAAATTCGCACCTGCCATGTGATAACAATATTAAAAGAAGAGTCCGAGGACATGAAAAGCCTTCCTTGGTGCTTTGAAAACAGCAGCGATGAGGTAATCTCAAAATTTCCACCAGCACCAAAAGAGCTGGAAGATGGAATCCATACTACTGCAGATAACCTCAAGAAAATCGAGTTGGGGACAATAAATGATCCGCGACCGACATTCGTCAGCGAGCTGCTGTCTGAAGAGAGGGTGGCTGCGTTAAAAGACGTCCTTGTGCAGCATAAAGATTGCTTCGCATGGAACTATTCCGAGATGCCGGGACTAGATCCAGAAGTTGCTGTACATAGACTAGCAATATCCCCGAACATCAAGCCAGTCAAACAGGCGCCGAGAAGAATGCGACTCGAGCTTGAGATGAGCATAAATACCGAAGTCAAAAAGTTAATCGACTCTGGCTTCATTCAAGAAGTTCAGTACCCTGAATGGATCGCCAACATTGTCCCAGTGATGAAGAAAAATGGGACAGTGCGCGTATGCGTAGACTTCCGGGATCTTAATAAAGCTTGCCCGAAGGATGATTTCCCAGTGCCAGTCACTGAACTGATGATAGACAATACATCCACTCATGAAGTTTTCTCCTTCATGGACGGCTCATCGGGGTATAACCAGATAAAAATGCATCCAGAAGACCAGAAGCACACAGCCTTCAGGACTCCTCTTGGTATATTTTGTTATAAAGTGATGCCCTTCGGTTTGAAGAACGCCGGTGCTACTTATCAGAGGGCCATGACAAAGATCTTAGACGACCTTATACACGAAATCGTTGAATGCTATATCGACGAGCTCGTGGTTAAAAGCAAATCATACGAGGAACATCTCGAGCATCTGAAGACTGTATTTCAACGCCTTCGGCAATACGACTTGAAGATGAATCCTCTTAAATGTGCGTTCGGGGTTTCCTCGGGGAAATTCCTGGGATTCGTTGTTCGACACCGAGGTATTGAAATAGATCCGTCAAAGATTAAAGCGATCATGGAAATGCCTCCGCCGAGGACTCTCAAACAGCTGCGGTCTCTCCAAGGGAAACTCGCATATATACGGCGATTTATAGCCAACCTTTCAGGAAAATGCCGTCCTTATAGTCACCTGATGAAGAAGGGAACCCCATTCGTTTGGGATCAAAAATGCCAAAGCGCACTGGATGAGATCAAGCAAAACCTGCAGAACCCGCCGGTGTTGGCTGCTCCGGTTAAGGGGAAGCCTCTCATTCTTTATACAACTGCCCTCGAAGGTTCCTTAGGCGCATTATGGGCACAAGAGAACGATCAAGGGAAAGAAAGAGCACTCTACTACTTAAGTCGAGTTCTGCTGGGGGCAGAAAGCAACTACTCTCCCATTGAAAAACACTGCCTGGCGTTGATCTTCGCAATAACAAAGCTTAGGCACTATGCGTTGGCGCACGAGGTCCGTCTTATTTCAAAAGTGGACCCTCTCAAATATCTAATGTCAAAAGCAATATTGACAGGGCGACTCGCTAAATGGGCCCTGCTCTTGATGGAATTTTCGATAACATATCAACCTCTTAGGGCAGTAAAAGGCCAGGCCATCGCCGACTTCCTTGCTGAGCATCCCATACCTGCCGATTCTCCTTTAAATTGCGATTTGCCAGACAGACATGCGTTTGACGCAATCGACAGTGGTGATACCCGTTGGGAGCTTTATTTCGATGGAGCATCTTCCACGAAAAAGCACAAACAAAGTACGCCAATGATCAAATCGGGGGTAGGACTCATCTTCGTGACTCCACAAGGAGGAATAATGCGCTTCGCCTTCTCCTTAACAGAGCCGAGAACGGATAATGAAGCTGAATATGAAGCTTTGATAGCAGGCCTCGAGATCGCCATTGATATGGGAATTGAAAGCCTCCTCATATACGGGGACTCCCAACTGGTCGTCAGTCAAGTGAACGGCGATTACCAAACATGCAAACCGGAATTGGTAAAATACGGTGAAAAAGTGCAGCAACTGCTAACCCAAATTCCCTCCTACACGTTGGAAAGTATACCGCGCGCGGAAAACAGCAAAGCGGACGCACTGGCCAAACTTGCTAAAGAATTGGCTGACGAGAACCTCGATGACGTTAGAATCGTGATACAAAGCCGTCGAGTGCTCGCCCCAGCAGAAATACATCCAGAATCATATAAAGAAAAGGGAGCAACTGAGCAGGCGACCCTACAAATAAAAGACCATGAGAAGACCGAAGACTGGAGAGAAGTCTTCATAGATTACTTCAAGTTCCACCGAATGCCTGAAGAAGCGTCCATAAGACATCAGCTCGTGAAACGAGCTCTGTCTTTCGCCTTCGTCAACGATACTCTATACAAGAGGACATTCGATTCTCTGTGGCTGAGATGCTTAGGACCTGACGAAGCGAGAAGGGTCGTCTAAGAAGTTCACGACGGACTCTGCGGTTCCCACCAAGCAGGCCCTAAGATGAAGTTGAAGATAAAACGGATGGGCTACTACTGGCCCACGATGATGCAGGATTGCCTGGAATACGCGAGGCAATGTCATTCATGCCAAATTCATGGGGACTTCATCCATCAGCATCCCAATCCACTGCATCCAACAGTGGCTAGTTGGCCATTCGAAATGTGGGGAACTGACATAGTCGGCCTTATCGAACCAGCATCGTCAAAGGGACATCGTTTCATCTTGTCGACGACTGATTACTTCTCCAAATGGGCAGAGGCGGTACCGTTGAGGGAAGTAAAGACGGAGAACATCCTCCATTTCTTCAAAACGCATGTCATATACCGGTTTGGAACCCCAAGAAGGATCATCTCTGATAATGGGCCAGCCTACCGAAGTCATAAAATTAGCCGCTTCGCACAGCAGCATAATATAGACTGGAGATATTCCTCAGTTTATAATCCGCGAGCTAACGGTCTAGCTGAGGCCTTCAACAAGACCTTGACGAAGATCATGAAGAAAACAGTGTCACGAAATAAGAGAGACTGGCACGAAAGACTGCAAGAAGCTCTTTGGGCGTATCGAACTACATTTAAAACGGCCACGAACACAACGCCGTACGCGTTGGTGTTCGGCACCGAAGCAGTACTCCCTCTCGAGATAGAATTACCTTCTTTACGAGTGGCAGTCCACTACGAGCTGACAGACGAAGAAAATGCTCACCTTCGGTTTGAAGAGCTTGACGCCCTTGATGAAATCCGGTTTCTAGCACAACAAAATCTGGAAGTTTATAAAGCAAAGATGACGCGCTCATACGAAAGATTGACCCGACCGAGGACATTCCACCAAGGCGAACTCGTGCTAGTGGTCAAAAGGCCCATGATCCCCAATCGCGTCAAGCGGGGAAAATTCGAGCCAAACTATGAAGGCCCGTATATCATAGATAAAGTCTACCAGGGTGGGGCCTATCTGCTTATGGATATGCACGGTGAAAGGCCTTTCAGGCCAATAAACGGTCGCTTCCTAAAGAAATACTACGCTTAATGAGCCATAGTTTAGGTCAATGATAGATGACGACGACTATGTCCGCTCGCTATCTTTCTAAGCTCAAGCTTTATAAAAGTAGCCGGCCTTCTCCGTGACGGACCGAAACGTCCTTAAACTAGCGACGGACCGAAACGTCCTTAAACTAACGATGGACCGAAATGTCCTTAAACTAATATCAGACCGAAACGTCTTTAAACTAACACCGCAGCATCCTTAGGCTGATGAGATATAAAAAAAACATATAAAAATAAAATAAAATAAACAGTATGTCCATAAGCAAAAAGGGCACGGATGAAAACCCGAAAGGGCTCCGTGAGTAAGAACAGCAGGGCTGCCGGCGAGTGTTCGTGAAAACCCGAAAGGGCGCGACCTCGTAAAAAAATGAAAGAAAAAGAAAATAAAAGAAAAACGGTATGTCCATAAGCAAAATGGGCACGGATGAAAACCCGAAAGGGCTCCGTGAGTAAAAACAGCAGGACTACCGGCGAATGTTTGTGAAAACCCGAAAGGGCACAACTTCGTTAAAGAACCCTTATGGAGTCCTCTCGACCTTGTAAGGAGAAACCACCTGCGTGAGATCCTTACGACTCACAAAGGAGCAACACACTTAGGGATCCCCATGATTCCTAAGGAGAAAATACACTTGCGAGATCCTCACGACTCGTAAGGAGAACTCTCTTATGGGACCCTCACGGCTCATAAGATTTGAAAGTCTTAAGTTACAGAGATCTAAACCTGTGCTTAAGCAAACCCCCACAAACTTCCAATATTGCCCTACAAGTGGTCCAATATTGACCCTTGTATACAATCCACGGGCGTGAATAAACATTTCCCTAGCCAAATTTCATCCGTAATTGGGAATACGTTCGCATGGTGAACGACCCTTATAAATCCCCTCGATTTATGAGGAGAAAACCCTCCTGTGGGATCCTTACGACTTACAGAGGAACAAAACACTTAGGAACCCTCACGATTCCTAAGGAGAAAATACACCTACAAGATCCTCACGACTTGTAGGGAGAAATACCTTTATGAGACCCTTACGGCTCATGAAATCGAAAGCCTTAGTCGACAGGTCCCTAACCCTGATCGCTAAGCCTCCTTTGTTCGACAATGACAGAGGCAAATGATGATTCGCTCCTGGCAATATCCCAGTTGCAGCGGTGCTGATGCCAAAATCGGTGTCCAATTTCAGCTTTACGGCGAAAGCCAGTAGGCCGCTCATGCATACGAAATAGCCGAAATGATAGGGCAACTTGCAATAAAAAGCAGCAAGTAAAATGTATGCATGCAAAATAGCCGAAATGATTGGGCAACTCGTAATAAAAAGCAACGAGTAAAGATAAAATAAATAGCCGAAATGATTGGGCACCGCGAAAAATAGCCGAAACGATTGGGCAATCGCGACCTTCGCGATATAAAAGCTGAAATGATAGAGCATCGCGGAAATAAAATAAAATAAAAAGAAGAAATGATAAAACTTCGGCCCTACAGTTAAGATCACATCGATCCCTGTATACAATCCAAGGGCGTAAACAAAGAAGGAACCATACTTCCCCAGCAGATTCCGTCAAACGACGAAGCCAAACCTCAACGGTTCATTTCAACCGAAGAAGCCAGTGACTTCAACAAAAAATTCCTCGACTCACGGATACAAACACTCCTTGACGAGAGCTTCCTGATCCGCGTCGACCCGCAGAGCCACCAGTGCCTCTGTAGGAATCCTCGACTCGCTTCAAACCCCAAGGAAACAAATAATCCTTGGCGCTTGGGAAACAAATAATCCCAGCAAATTCCTCGACTCATGGATACAAACACTCCTTGACGAGAGCTTTCTGATCCGCATCGACCCGCAGAGCCACCAATGCCTCCGTAGGAACCCTCGACTCGTTTCAAACCCCAAGGAAACAAATAATCCTTGGCGCTTGGGAAACAAATAATCCCAGCAAATTCCTCGACTCACGGATACAAACACTCCTTGACGAGAGCCTCCTGATCCGCGTCGACTCGCAGAGCCACCAGCGCCTCCGTGGGAACCCTCGACTCGTTTCAAACCCTAAGGACACAAATAATCCTTGGCGCTCGGGAAACAAATAATCCCTAGCAAAATCCTCGACTCACGGATACAAACACTCCTTGACGAGAGCCTTCTGATCCGCGTCGACTCGCAGAGCCACCAGTGCCTCCGTGGGAACCCTCGACTCGTTTCAAACCCCAAGGACACAAATAATCCTTGGCGCTTGGGAAACAAATAATCCCTCGCAAAATCCTCGACTCACGGATACAAACACTCCTTGACGAGAGCCTTCTGATCCGCGTCGACTCGCAGAGCCACCAGCGCCTCCGTGGGAACCATCGACTCGTTTCAAACCCCAAGGACACAAATAATCCTTGGCGCTTGGGAAACAAATAATCCCTCGCAAAACTTCTCAACTCACGGATACAAACACTCCGTGACGAGAGCCTCTTTGACTCACATCTCGGGCAGTAAGGATTCAAAAACTTGCTTCCTGAACAATGGGACCCTGCAAGTCAATCCTAAATGGTCTCTTGCATACTATTCACGGGTCTCACTCTCTGAAGTCGATTCTCGACAAAGAGGGAAACAACCGCTTACGAGCCCTCTCGACTCGTAAGAGGGAGAAATTCTCTTATAGGATCCTTTCGACTTATGAGAGAAAACCACACTTGGGAATCCTCACGATTCCTAAGGAGAAAATCCACTTACGAGATCGTCTCGATCCGTAGGGAGAAAAGTCTCTATGAGACCCTCACGGCTCATAGAGTTGAAAAGCCTTAGGCGGCAGGCCTGAACCTGCAACCTAAGCCATCGCTACCTCTCGGAGAAGTTAAGTTGCCCGCCGATCAGGTTCATCGAAAACACCATAACAAAAAGGGAAAAAGTGAAGAAATAGTACCAGACATTGCAAGAAAGAATGTGTCTTTATTCATAAATTCAATCAAAATACAAGGCGGATCGTATAAAGAATAAAGAATGCGTATATGCTATATACAAATTACAGGTGTGTAAACGATACAAAAATATTCAGGGAGAAGGAAGCTTCTTGAACAACTCTATCAATTGCTCACGTACTTCCTTCCACGCCTTCTCCTGATCAACTACCACTGCCAGTTCAGCCTCTACTTGAGCCCGCTGCTGCGTGAAGGATGCGAGCTGTTCCCCAACAACCTGCTGAGCTGCTTCTTGGCCTCGGGCATCGCGCTCAGCGGCATCAAACTTCCGCTTCAGTGCTAGCCCATTAGATATACACTTGAGAAGACCTTCAAAGACGACTTTCACTTCAGCAGCATTCGTCCTAACTTCAGCACGAAGGCGAGCGGTCGCGTTTGAAGATTCCTGATGCGCCTTTAGCCGTAAAGCTGCCTCCTGCTCCAAATGGCGGAGATAAGAAACGCTTTGCTCAAGCCAAGCTGTCCGTTGGGCGCTCGCGGCCAAAACCTCGAGAGAAGGGCGCGTCGACTCCAACCGATGCAGGCGAGCCTCGATCTCTCTGCAGTGGTTAACCCAAGATTCGACGACGCCCTCGTTGTGAAAGTTTACGAGCGCCGCCAACATCGGGTTAACCTCCACAGCGAAATCTACGGCAGAGGGGAGAGCGTCCATGTTGAGCTCTTCGATGTACCCGCTGAGCATCCCCAAACTCATCGCAGCACCCCTTGAAGATGGACGCCTCGAGAAAGGGCCCGCCGGTGAGAGAAAGCGAGACTCAAAAGGGATCAGAGCTGGAACAATAGCTGCAAAACGAAACATGGTCAAACAATGATTCGAAAAGTCGTTGAAAGATCATATAAAAAGGGGAAAGGAATATGCTGTACCAGCCGCAACGGATGGCAAAGCCGGAGGCGCCGGTGGCAGCGCAGGCCTGGTGTCCCCTCCTTCGATTCGAGGCACTGCAATCAGGAAGAGGAAAAGTCAGATACGATCCTATATTCCCTCGAAAGAGATCAGGATAGCACTTACCGGCACCACTAGAGGGAGAAGCGAGCTCGGATGGGAAGGAGAAGTGTGGGAGCAACACTTGGTATAGATGATCGAAGAGCACTCCTGAAAAGAGCATAGTGGTATAACGTTAGTACATAAGCTACACGTTAAAAGATTAATGCATAAGTCGTAAATTCATACCTTCCAACATCCGCGGGGGCACAAGGGAAGGCTGAGGAGCGACCACCGCCAAAGCAGTAGTTGACGGTGTGCCTTCAGGCAATGGAGCATCGACACTAGCCGCACCTGCGTTTAAAACAAAGACAAACTGGTTAAAAGAGATTGTGAGGTATATATAAACGAAGAACATTGGTCATTCAAAATTTACCCGACAAGCTGCCAGCAGAAACGGAGGCAATCCCTTCCCCCACTGACGGAAGGCCACCGCCTGTAGCTTCATCACCCGACTCGAGGGGAACCGTTGTTATGCTCGCAAGCTCTACAGGCGGCGGGGAACCATAGGCAGGGAGGGCTATGATAGGAACATTGCCAGATTCCTGAGAAGGAGCGCCTAGCCCGTCTTCAGGAATCATGGCCGCCTCACCCGCTGCTCCCTCAGGATCGGCGGTCGCAGCTACCTCGTCCATTGGCACCACGAGGTCCCCAGCCTCAAGCACCTCGCCCTCTACCGCCTTCGGCTCGGTTGAGACAATCATCTCATCTGCCGCCACTTCAGGTGCGACATCAATGACCCTCTCTGCGGCAGGTCCCTCAATCTCGGCTCCAGGCCCCATGACCCCGACAACGTTGCTCACTGTCGGTTCGGGTTCAGCAAGTACCGCTTCCTCCGCTCCCCTGGGTTCGACGGTCGTCTCCGCCTCCCCCTCAGTTGGACTTGGCCCTGCAAGATGGAATACGTATGAGCCAATAGCTTTACAATTCGTACAACAAGGTTCTGAAAGGAGTACTACCTGAAGCAGATTTATCACTGGCGCTCCGAACCGCGCGCGCCACTTGCCGACGAGCAGTAGACAGGGCAACAGGGGGCTCTTCGGAAGGAGTACTAGCGTGAGGAATGGTGCTAGCGCCCGCTCCCGTGGCCAAAGCAGCTTTCCGCGCCTTTGCTTCACGTCTCAAACGCTTCCGCTCCTCCCGAGCCGTTGAAACGGATGCCACTAGGGCGGCCTTAATTGAAGCATCCTCATCCGTATGGAGGGATGCCTCCAGATTTTTCAGAGCATCCCTCGTCGTTGCGTCAAGCCGAGGCTCTTGCGGCAGCTTCGACGGAGTCGGGGCTTCGGTGGCAAGCTCGGGAAGGATCCCCGCATCAACTGATATAGCCCCTGTAAAGAAACAAAAGAAGGTTAAATTGACCACCAGAAGAAATAACAAACTTTCCCTATAAAAAAAAAGAAAAAGGGGTGGAGCATACCAACACCTGCCAGGGCACGCCTCTCCTCCTCTTCCTGGAAGGTTTTCAGGGAGGCAGCAATAGCCTCTTCGGTAGAAACACCTGTTGAAAAGGGAGCAAATATCAGTTAAAGGTAATGATAAAAAATGCAATGAAATGACAAATAAAGTGGCTAATGATTACCCGACTCAGCGAGTTTGCTTAACATCGCTTCAAGACTCGCCGATCGCTCCGAAGCTGCGATGGCGGCAGCTAAATTGGTGTCCTCAGGGTCCACCACAAAGCCCTCATTGCTGCCGTACTCGCATATGGCCTCGGCAGGAGAAGCCGCAGGCTTTGAGCTGAGGATCGCATCGAGGGATATGAAAGGTTCCTAGGCACCCTAGTGAGGTCTCACAAGGCATCGAACATGCCAATTTAAAATTTTACGGGTGCCGAGAGACCCGACTACGGATCGTTTGCTAGAAAACTAGGCGAAAAAGCTAACTAGTTAACACTTAACTAAGAGATACGGAAATACAACCTTTGTAGATCCGGTTCTCCACCTCCATAGCTCCGAGATGAGGTCCTCTCCGCTATCCAAATCAAATCCGGGCTCTAGCGTTGGCTTCATCGGAGAATGGACGGGCTAGGTCGTCGACGACGTGCCGAAGATGATCTACGTCGAAGCATCACTAGATCGAGCTCCACCTTCACCAAGTCTTGAAAACTTGTGAAGGAAACACACTCTACTACTTGGCAAGAGGTAGAGGATGAAAAAATAGGAAGTGGGTAGACTTTAGTTTTGGATTTCTCACACTTTTCATCAATCCACCATTGATGAAGAGAAGCTTTCTTTCAATGAAGAAGATGAAGAAGAAGAAGAAAGTGTTATGATAAGAATAAGAATAACGGAAAATAAAATCTATTCTTATCATAATCACACCATGGTTAAGTGTAGAGAGAGGACCATGGTTAGGTGTAGTGGCTAGGGTTAAGCATGAGACAAAATGGTCACTTTATTCAAACCTTCATGAATGTTCATGAAAGAAACAAAAATAAAAGCCACCATTTTATCTTTATGCATTATATTTTTCCAAAGAAATAAATGAATAAATAAATGTATATGAAAAACAAAACCCTAACCATTTAAATAACCATGGATCAATCTTTAACACAAACCAAGTAAGCATGCATCATCAAACATGATACAATCATGTGCACAAAACTATATCGAATATACAATGTGCACATCCGAGCGAGAAAATCCAATTAAAGTGAACCGATACTAGTTAATGCAAAGTAATATATCAAATATATAATTATTCACTAAATCATTAAATCAACACTTGATTTAACGATCCGGTCATATCGTATATAACCGACTAGTATCCAATGTATCGGTTTATCGAATCAATCCTTGATTCGATAACTAGGGTATATCTCATATAACCTAATCGATACATTCATCGCGAGAATGAAATACGGTATCACATACACGCATTATTCTCGGTCCCGCACATATCTCATATGCGCTCCTATTTCGTTTCGCTTGAGCCAGGAAACCTCTGTGTAGGACTCTAAAGACTCGTCAATACGCCGGCAGCAGGTGATGATCATATCAAATACCCACAAGCCGCAAGCGGTCTGCTAAAAATAACGGCCACCCGGGTATTGAGCGATCAGAAGATCGACGAGCAAGCCCGCTCACACTCCTGTGAATCCAACCAGTAATACTACCGTACAGTCCGGTCTGATCGTCTGATATGTCGCATATCTTGCCTAGGGGTGGTAAACGTCAGACCCCAATAGCTCGATAAGTCGTGTCGATATGAGGCTCATAACGGGTCGAGAAACTACTGGTAACACTTACCAGCAATTCTCTGATCATCCCTGGCCAGGGACTTCCTGTTATAGCCAATCGAACACAGTGCAACATCAACTCCCTATACCGGGAGAGACGAATCCCCTCCTATCGCTCATTGCCTCCATGTGACTCGGGACTGTACCCAAAAACCACCGTTTTGCACGCCCTCTTGGACGTGGTAAGATGGAAATCAAAGCACAGTGGGAACCACACAAGACTCTATGACGATCTCAGGTCAACAGACTACTCTGTACCAGTGTCACCTGAGAACTGCCATCTGACGTGAGGTATAATACTATCTGGGAGTTCTCGGCGAGTCTGTCCAGTGTACCCAGTCTCTACTGAGCACCCGTATATCATCTCTGATGTCAAACACCAATGGATATGGGATCATCCATCGCCCATCTGTATGGGTCGAGAAGGTACACGCTAGTCTACTCTGGTATATCGATGCCCCATCTCGATACACCCACGACTAGGGACTTTGAAGGATGTACTTATGGACTACCATGTCCCCACTAGTATGATCCGCATCATAGTCCAGGTAGTCAAGTACACATCCTAAGGGCTTTACCAACATGTAATAGAGAGACAATCTGTGTACATGTTAAGGTAAAGTGCAACCAGATAGCATACTATCATGTCGAGCAAGAAAGTCCTCCCCATATATGTCCCAGCATCCACTACAATATACATCCAATGTACAGTAATGGCCTCTAGGGCATACATATAACTAACAATCTCCCACTTGCACTAGGGCCATCTGTAGCAGTGGTTGTAGTATCTCATACTCAACCATCCCATAAAAGTCTCTCTCTGGGAATAGGCCTTCGTGAGTGTATCCGCCGTGTTGTCCTCTGAGTCTACTCTCCTAACCTCGATCACCTCGGATTTCAACCATCTCCATGATCAGGTGATACTGCCTTAGAATAAGTCTGGATCATTGATGGGACCGACGTTCCTTGGCATAAGCCACAACTCCATTGTCTCACAATGGTAGGAACATAGTTCATCTCATGAACCAATATACATCCAAACAGCCTCTTTGGTAGCATCTTAAGTAGCGATGTATCCTGCCTTTATCGTCTAGTATGTCACGGTATCTAGCTTGGAACTCTTTCAACATACCGTCCCTTTACTGAGGGTAAAGACAATGCCTGCGACTGACATTCAGTCGTCTTTATCACTCTGGAACACTTCCAGTGATCCTATATGGAGAATCATTGTGATAAGCGGAGATTGACCGAGCGTAGCATAGGAAACTCCTTTCTTATCAAGAGTATGTCATCCACGTACTCTACGAGGATCACCACCATACTCCCTACTACCTTTTTGTTTATACAAGGTTCATCTACCATTTTGATGATGTCAAACTCTTTGACTATCTATCAAAACAGATGTTCCAACTTCGCGATGCCTGTTTTATCCTATAAAGCATCTTGTACACGTTTCCGCTGCTCCCGCTGTCTACGAAGCCCTCTGGCTGTGTACTTATAGACTCACTCTTCTAAAACACCATCTAGAAAAGCAGTCATGGCACCCAACCACCAGATATCGTAGTCATGGTATGTAGCCGTGGCAAGTAGGATCTGGATGGACTTAAGCATAGGTACTGGAAAAGGTTTCATCATTATCCACACCTGGTCAATGACGAAAACCTTTAACTAGTCTAGCTTTGAAAGTCTCAACCTTTCCATATACACCAAGTAATCTTCTCAAGATATACTTGCTCCTGATGGGGATTTAACCCTTCAGATATTGCAACCAAAGTCCATACTTTGTTGGTGTATATGGATTCCATCTCAGATTGCTAAGCATCCAGCCATTCTTACAGAGTCTTACTCCTGATGGCCAGCTCGAAATTAGTTGGGTCATCATCTCATGATGCAATCCTCGCTCCCACTGTCATAGAGCAACCGAAGTATCTCTTAGATGGGTGAGGAACCCTACTAGATCGGCGGAGAGGCTGAGGTTCGTCGGAATCTACTGAATCCTTTGGTTCTGTCAAATCATCAGCTGCAGTTTGTATAGCTGGAACATTTCCAGTTGTACATAACAGACGTTGCCTCAAGCTTGTCCGGATTTTGCTTTTAGACATTGGCCGGACAACCCCAAATCTTAACTGACTTAAGAGATGGGCTCTTCCCTTTCCATATCACATATGAAGTGGTAGGCTACTGATTTGATCGGGACCCTATTCAATAGGTATGCAGCTTCTCAAGCGCATAACTCCTAAAAGGAAATAGGTAACTCAGTAGTACTCATCATAGAGAACACCTTATCATATAGGGTGTGATTGCTCCGCCCCGATATACCATCGTGCTATGGTGTATACGGAGGAGTAATGCTGAGAGAGAATCTCATTCTCCTTATGAATAGTCCAGAATTTCCGTGCTCAAGTATTCTCCTCCTCGATCACATCAAAGGACATAATACTTTTACCCGTATATCGGTTCTCTACTTCTAACTTATATTCTGTGAATATCTTAAAAGGTTCGGACTTGTGTTTCAACAGGAACATAGGTCTGAATCTCGAAAGATCATCAGAGAATGTAATGAAGTATAAAGAACCGGTCTTGGTATGTGTAAACAGGGGACTTACATACATCAACATGTATCATCCCAAGAGTTCATTAACTCTTTCTCTGTTTCCAATAAACAGAGCTATGGTCATCTTATCTTTGTGACATGACTGGCGAGTTTCACAAGATGTAAATTCAAACTGATTTAAATATGCATCTATATGTAACTCTAGCTAGTCGGGTCACATTGATCTGACCTAGTCTACAATACCTCAAGAAGAATTCGTTCATTTCTGAACTCTTCCTCTTGTGTGTGTTCCATACACTAAGAACTGCAGTTTGATTTAGAACATCAATGCTTTTAGATAACGTGCCTGAACCGATCAACTTTTGATATAGGAAATGTTCAAAACATTATCCAACAATACAAAATTATATCCTTTCTTTACTACTAAAGAAACTGATATGATTTTGTATATCAGGTTCGGTATCTAATAACATTCGTTCAGAATCAATGTATTGGCAATACAGGGTGACAGCGACTGACAGACTTGGCTGCAACACTTGCCCCGTTTTCTGCCTCATGAAACTTATCACCCATTCTCAGTTTTTCTACCCTTTTGTAGCCCTATGTAACATATTACATATCTGGGATCCTGATCCGGTATCATATACCAAGGATGCGAAGGATACTGAGAAACAGTTCTGTATAATGAACACACCCGAAGATGATGCATCAGCATGCACTCTCTTCGTTTGGGCGGCACGGGAAATCTGGTATTCCCCAATTTCCTGCTCTGTCTTATAACAATTATAAGTTGGAGCGGGACCAACGTTCCCCAGCTCAGTATAACAAGCGGGTTCGGTCAATATACCATATTATTATCTTGATTAAGGCGTGATATGGTCGCTACCTGGAGAGAGAGAGAAGAAAACACTCAGCGTGCGCTCTTGCAAGAATAGATTGGTTATTATTTTATCTAATCAGGATGGCTCCCACTGCTTTTTATCAAATCTTCCTTCAAACCCTAAAAGGAAAGACTAGCCGGGATTAATTACACACTACAAGTTCGCCAATCTTTCAGCCAGGCCAGTGTCGGTACTTTGAGGGAGGTGCCCCGTGCTTTCGCACGGACCTAATTAATGTAAACCTCGTTTTCCCAGAGGCGTAACCCCGTTGACACCTTTCTAGACACCTACTTGATCGGCTAATTACAATGTGTAAAACTCTCCCAGGAGTAACAATTACTCGCAGCGGGTATCGGGATCCAACTATCTCATAGAAGGTATGCAATCTCATTGCAAATTTCAATACTTGAAATTCCCGATAATATTTTGCCCCGAACGATCTATGACCTTGACAAGGTCAACAAACCATAGACCGCAAGTCAAGTTCAACCCGTCATTTCCTGATTGAATCAAACCCACCCGCACGACCCTTGACAAGGTCAACAAGGCCGCACGACTACCCTAACCCAATCTGCATCATATGCATAAGCAGATAAATACTGGTTAGCTACCGCACACTGCGCCTTGACAAGGTCAACAAACGCAGCACGAATACTAAACAGGATTTATCTGAAAAGACGGAGGGCTACGACAGGTTTTTCTGAAAACCTATTGCGTAATGAACTTGATATCGTTGTAGGATCGAATGAATTTAAAATGGAGTGTTTTTGAGGCTTTTCTAGTTTTGCTAAAGGAGTCACTCCCGGTGAAGGGATCGTCGGTCCTTTCCTCGTCGAATGAGGTGCGGGATATATCATATATATCACTGTGCAAAGCAAAAACTCTTAAAAGCAATCAAAAAACAAACCGAGTGTGTAGCATCTGCCAGTTATTGCTAAAGGAGTCACTCCCGGTGAAGGGATCTCGGTCCTTTCCTCATCGAATAAGGTGCAGGATATATCGCATATACCGCTGTGCAAAGCAAGAACTGTAGCTACCTGTTTTATTTTGAAGTTCGATTCTACAACATCTTAGGTTTCTTTTATTTTCATTAATCTCATTAATGAAGTCCCATCATTAAAATACCTAAACATCACAGATAAATACGACGTACACTTATGCCATCCGCATTCGCCTCGATGTCTCCTCGTGCACCGTTAGGTTAGGTAACTAACGGCAGAGCAGGGCAGGGCTAGCGCGGGTGTAAAACATAAGTATCGTCTATATAATATATCATATATACTATATACAACATTTATCATAGAACATCACATGATCACATCACAGATATCGCAGCAGAAGAAACATATGAAATATTGGATATACTAGGACGTCCGTGTTTTCAATACAAGCCAGTATAAAACACGGATTCCACGGTCGTGATGAATAGCCAATCCCACACCCCTAGACCCCTACGAGAGCGGCAAGCAACCCTACCAATTCTAGGGTTAGGAGACCCGAGCTCGACTCCTCGAGTTGGTCTCCCACTAGACCCCAGAACCCGGTTACTTGTGCCCTCCTCCTTGGGTCTATCCTAGTGCGGAAAAGTAAATAATATACATCAACGGTGACAACTTCCGCAACCTGGAAGCGCCCCAAATAAAAGAATATTACATACAAGTTTTTACATGAATGAAAATGAAAAACACTCATCTCACATAAAAAAAACCCCGGCTATTCTAACACGACAATCCAATATAACATATCCAGCAACACATAACATCACATGTCATCAACGTAAGTAAATATGCGCATCCCAATTGTCGTTGACATATAGCAACGAAACCGGCGATATCACATATTACACTTACGGTCACAGAAAAGAAAGTGTAAAACTACAACAGTTGGAATCCGCAACCACCTCAGACATCGCATGCCTGACCAAATGAATTACTTAGACATCGCATGCCTAACAATTATAAACCCCGCATTTCAGTCTCATTATCGAAAACACTTTTCAATATCGAGTCGGGCAATTCAACAAGATTCCCGACAGTCTGATCGAATACTCGTCGCAAACTTTAGTAGGCGGTCGCACCCCTGATACCGTCGACGAAGTGCACCAAGGCGGAACACCGCTGCCGCGAGCACCCGAACGGATGCTTTCGGCGACGGGGTTCTCCTACAGTCACTTGGTCGGGGTTATGGAGTGAGGCTGTCTATTAAGTTTACCCGGCGAGTATCCGCGTACGCTACGTGATTGCGACGGACTTTTGATCACATCAAAATTCCGTGGCAACCGATCAAGTGAGACTAAAGTGCTATGTTTATAATATTCATTCAGTTATCACATAACTTTTGTGAATTCCAATTATTGTATCCCATTCCAGATAAACAGAAAATGTTAAACTTTTCGATCGAACAGTCAAACACCCAAGTTTTTCCGATACAGATCAACACATGAAATAAGTCTAACAACATTCAGTTCGTGCCTCAGTACCAACGGTCCAGCCGTAGAAGGGTCAAGCCAACGCCTCACATGTGGCACGCCGTACTGCCCCAAACCCGAAGGTTCAAAGGGCAGTTCAAGACGGTCACATAATCGAGTTAAGGTTTGTTGTCTTCTAGAGGGTCCATCGCGTTACTTGCACTACTTAGAACGTCGTTAAACTTCGGAAAAATCCAACACTTGGAAATTTCCCGACAGGGGAAAAATTGGGTATTTATATCCGGTCGAACTTTTTAACATATTCTAAAATTTATCCGGAAAGCCACACAGACAAAATTTGATAATCCGATCGAACATTCGAATCCCCAAAACAACCCAGAAAAATTCAACTCTTGAAAAAAGATTAAAAATACCCAGGAAAACCAGCACTGTTAAATAGGAGTTACTGTGCAAAGATCACCTCACAACACGACAAAACTGCCGCGGAACCGCCGCACGAGCCATGCTCGTGCCGCGGATCCGCGGCTCATTGATGGAATTAGGGCATACGACTTCACAGTAACTCTTAGATATTCCTGCATGTTTTTCTGCATATTTTTAATATCGAAAAATCCACAATTTTCAAAAAAGGACAGAGAGCATGTTAGAAATGGGTTTTCGGGTTCGTTCGGACTTCAAACTCCGTCTGGACTTCGCCTAAGGCTCTAGCTAGGCTCTGATACCAGTGAAAGGTTCCTAGGCACCCTAGTGAGGTCTCACAAGGCATCGAACATGCCAATTTAAAATTTTACGGGTGCCGAGAGACCCGACTACGGATCGTTTGCTAGAAAACTAGGCGAAAAAGCTAACTATTTAACACTTAGCTAAGAGATACGGAAATACAACCTTTGTAGATCCGGTTCTCCACCTCCATAGCTCCAAGATGAGGTCCTCTCCGCTATCCAAATCAAATCCGGGCTCTAGCGTCGGCTTCATCGGAGAATGGACGGGCTAGGTCGTCGACGACGTGCCGAAGATGATCTACGTCGAAGCATCACTAGATCGAGCTCCACCTTCACCAAGTCTTGAAAACTTGTGAAGGAAACACACTCTACTACTTGGCAAGAGGTAGAGGATGAAGAAATAGGAAGTGGGTAGACTTTAGTTTTAGATTTCTCACACTTTTCATCAATCCACCATTGATGAAGAGAAGCTTTCTTTCAATGAAGAAGATGAAGAAGAAGAAGAAAGTGTTATGATAAGAATAAGAATAATGGAAAATAAAATCTATTCTTATCATAATCACACCATGGTTAAGTGTAGAGAGAGGACCATGGTTAGGTGTAGTGGCTAGGGTTAAGCATGAGACAAAATGGTCACTTTATTCAAACCTTCATGAATGTTCATGAAAGAAACAAAAATAAAAGCCACCATTTTATCTTTATGCATTATATTTTTCCAAAGAAATAAATGAATAAATAAATGTATATGAAAAACAAAACCCTAACCATTTAAATAACCATGGATCAATCTTTAACACAAACCAAGTAAGCATGCATCATCAAACATGATACAATCATGTGCACAAAACTATATCGAATATACAATGTGCACATCCGAGCGAGAAAATCCAATTAAAGTGAACCGATACTAGTTAATGCAAAGTAATATATCAAATATATAATTATGCACTAAATCATTAAATCAACACTTGATTTAACGATCCGGTCATATCGTATATAACCGACTAGTATCCAATGTATCGGTTTATCGAATCAATCCTTGATTCGATAACTAGAGTATATCTCATATAACCTAATCGATACATTCATCGTGAGAATGAAATACGGTATCACATACACGCATTATTCTCGGTCCCGCACATATCTCATATGCGCTCCTATTTCGTTTCGCTTGAGCCAGGAAACCTCTGTGTAGGACTCTAAAAACTCGTCAATACGCCGGCAGCAGGTGATGATCATATCAAACACCCACAAGCCGCAAGCGGTCTGCTAAACATAACGGCCACCCGGGTATTGAGCGATCAGAAGATCGACGAGCAAGCCTGCTCACACTCCTGTGAATCCAACCAGTAACACTACCGTACAGTCCGGTCTGATCGTCTGATATGTCGCATATCTCGCCTAGGGGTGGTAAACGTCAGACTCCAATAGCTCGATAAGTCGTGTCGATATGAGGCTCATAACGGGTCGAGAAACTACTGGTAACACTTACCAGCAATTCTCTGATCAGCCCTGGCCAGGGACTTCCTGTTATAGCCAATCGAACACAGTGCAACATCAACTCCCTATACCGGGAGAGACGAATCCCCTCCTATCGCTCATTGCCTCCATGTGACTCGGGACTGTACCCAAAAACCACCGTTTTGCACGCCCTCTTGGACGTGGTAAGATGGAAATCAAAGCACAGTGGGAACCACACAAGACTCTATGACGATCTCGGGTCAACAGACTACTCTGTACCAGTGTCACCTGAGAACTGCCATCTGACGTGAGGTATAATACCATCTGCGAGTTCTCGGCGAGTCTGTCCAGTGTACCCAGTCTCTACTGAGCACCCGTATATCATCTCTGATGTCAAACACCAATGGATATGGGATCATCCATCGCCCATCTGTATGGGTCGAGAAGGTACACGCTAGTCTACTCTGGTATATCGATGCCCCATCTCGATACACCCACGACTAGGGACTTTGAAGGATGTACTTATGGACTACCATGTCCCCACTAGTATGATCCGCATCATAGTCCAGGTAGTCAAGTACACATCCTGAGGGCTTTACCAACATGTAATAGAGAGACAATCTGTGTACATGTTAAGGTAAAGTGCAACCAGATAGCATACTATCATGTCGAGCAAGAAAGTCCTCCCTATATATGTCCCAGCATCCACTACAATATACATCCAATGTACAGTAATGGCCTCTAGGGCATACATATAACTAACAGGATAGGGTGGACTTCTTCTTCTTCTGTCCGCCAGCTTTAGATTCACTCGGAGCAGCTTTGCGCTTGGCAGTCACTTTCGGGCGGTGAGTCCCGATATCCGCTTCTGCGCCCGACTCTGGCGATACCACTTTAACCGTCTTTGTCGGAGCACGGGGCGCCGTTGGTGCATCCACCGTAGTAGACAGTGGCAATCCACGCGGAGGGGCCAACACGCGTGGTCGGTCAGCTTCGGCATCTTTTATCGGGAGGGTGACCTGGGTCCTTGACTGCAAGGGAGCCTTGCGATCACCGCCAGGAGGCGCACCCCTACGGTCAACCAGCAGGCGTTTCTCCATTAAAATGATTGGGCCCATAGCGTGCGCATACCAGGCCACATATGAATTAAGCATCTTAGGGACACAGCTGGGTTCACTAATGAAGAAATAGGAACCCGTGTTAAGCCGTATAAAGTGATGCATCGCATTCTTTATCCCCTCTGGGCCAACCACGGGCGTTTCCAAGAAGGCTTCCATCGGGATCCCCTGGTTGTAGCTTGATTGCTGGGCAAATCGATGCGGATTATACCTCATAAACAAAGCCGTCTCATTCTGCCAAAACACTAGGTAGCCCGGCCGAATGGAGTAGAGATGGAGGATTTCCCGAGCCTTCAGTACAGAAGCCCCGCCCTTAAACTCGTCACGTAGGGGCACCACCGACTTAGTATTCTCCGAGCCTATGGTGATAACCTTATCCACGAAAGAAATCGTCGCTCCGACCAAATGTGGGCGCAGGAGGAGTCCCCTAGAATCCCGCGGGGATGCAAACACAATTGAAGCCCCGACTAACCGTATGACTCTCGGGAGTCTGTACTTCTCGAAGAATGGAGGAGTCTTGTGGGCGCCAAACACCCCTCGCACGTGCATCTCCATCCAAGAAACGAAGTAATGCATCGGGAAGTTAGCAGGCTGTGCCCCAGGATCATTGGCGTCCGCCGCTACGCTGAGTCCATGATAAAGGTAAGCTAACCCAGCAATTCCTACCGACAACTGCAGACCGGCCACCATCCGATGCGCCGGGTAAAAGACAGAGGGCCGCATGAAGCGCGGGTGCATGGGGAGCGCAAAGTTGCATAACCACAAGCCCAAGAACCCAATAAAGAAGGTTTCCTCATCCATGCCGGGGACGGCGATTTCCGAGAAAGCGACGATGGCAGCATTGGGGAGATAGAAATCCCTCTGGTTATTTTCCGATACGGGTCGGCGATCCAAACCGAAACCAAAGGGATCGTCAAGCTGAGCGAACTTCTCGCTCTGCTCTGATAAGAACTCCGGGCGGATAAAGCGAGCAATGAAATCTGCGAAACTGACGCCCCTGTCGCCCGATTCCAAATGGAGTTCCTCATAGATCTCCAACACCTTCACCAAACCCGGATGCTGATGCTGAATGGCATTCTCCGGGGTTAAGTCAAATACCAGCTGCTTGGTGGCAAAGACATACTCGTCAGAAGGAAGCAACTCCTCGTAGTGCTCTCCCCTCATTGGCAGACCTGAAATTTCAGCAAATTCCTCCAAAGAGATAGAGACTTCCTTATCCGCCATCAGGAAGGTATGGGTGGGGATATTCCATTGTTCAACGAAGGCCTTTATCCACCACGTTGGAAGAGAGGGGTACTCGAAAAGCGAGACGAAGACGGCCGAGTATAGACCAATCTTCGTTAGGTGGGTCCTCTTCGCCGATAGAATGTACCGGGCCCACTGCAAATATCCGGCGGGGGGTCGCGGGATCATTCTAATGTTATAAGCCTGTCCCCAAGGGCGTGCTTCGCCCTGACAGATTCGCCTCCCCAGAATATCTATCGCCGGCGGCGGCTGCACGGGGATGGCGCCGATTGCAGGCTGAAGGAGGTCATC
The DNA here is from genome assembly GCA_030015575.1 of Agapanthus africanus. Lineage (NCBI taxonomy): Eukaryota > Viridiplantae > Streptophyta > Magnoliopsida > Asparagales > Amaryllidaceae > Agapanthus > Agapanthus africanus. Next base: position 16,161,826 of record JASDDO010000022.1, read on the forward strand.
GGAATTCCAATTCTTAACCTCCACGGCATACTTCACCGGGGGTTCGTCCGCATAAGGGATCGTAACTATGGGCTCAGAGGGCGCGGCGGAACTAAAACTGCGACGGCCTTGGATGATCTGGCTATACCACCTTCCCCACAGATGGAGCTTTTTGCACTCAGGATCGTGATCTTTAATAAGAGCGAACACCACCCGATCCACTGGCGAATGGAGGAACCCTCCTTCCGAGCGAACGAAAGGAAAAGACAAGTCGTCAGACATGTTTTCTGTGGAAAGACAAAAAAAATATATATCATTAGTGGCCTAACGCTTGGCATTTTAAAAAAATAAAAATCTTGCTCCACACTGTGATGCAGTGGGTAGGGGACCAAAGGGGGACCCACAAAATCTGGATGATGTGCATCATTTAATAAGACAATCCCATCATTAGATGGGACTGTCAATTCATAAAAAGTTCCCAATAGGATACACCCATTGGTGGGGAAGTCCCTAGAGACAAAGAGAAAATCTCCTCTTTTAGAGTAAAGCTCTGTCACAGAGTGACATTTGTCAAACTCTAGTCTCAGGGGAACAAGATTCCTTAAAAGAGCATGACTCTGTGGTAATAATCGAAAATCCATCAACACTTAGAAGAATTGAAGTTTTTGAATCCTGAAAAATCCATGAAAACTCATAAAAAAAATTTCAGTTCATCCAAGAGCAAAGCTCTGTTCATGGGTCAAAACCCATGAACAGGACCTCTGTAAATCTTGAGAGCAAGGCTCTGGTGAAGAAGCCCCAATGGGGTTTTCTTTAGATCAATGATCCCAAGAGCAAGGCTCCGTTGAAGAAACCCCAAAGGGGTTTTCTTTAGATCCAAGATCTACAAGAGCAAGGCTTTGTCAATTAAATTTAATTTGAATTAATCTGATTTTTTTTACCTAGAAATTCTAAGTTCTGAACTTGAAAGTTCTTGAGAGAAATCAAGTGCAAGGCTCTGAAAATTTTTAAGCAAGAGCAAGGCTCTGAGAGTTAAAATTCTTAAAGATGGTAAGAAAAAATTACCACGGACCAAGGGTCCTATTTATAGGCGCCTGCGCCCCTTCAATTGACCCCCCTTGATCCAACGGCTAAGATCTCGCCACCGTTGCACTCACGTCGCGCCACGTAAGCACAACGGTGGGGGGGCATTTGTTCCCCCAATCTGAGCAAGGCTCATTTGAATTTTGAAAATTCAAATTTTCTGAAGCAACGCTTCAAATTCCGTGCGTTGCGCAATGCGCAAGCGGTCCACAGTGCGACACGTGTCTGCGCAGTTGCGCAAGCGCACCGCTGCGAGACACGTGTCTGCGCAGTTGCGCAAGCACTGTTGCGCAAGCCTTCCACTGCGCGACACGTGTCATTCATTGGGGAGTTGCGCAGAAACAGAATGAAAATTTAATGAAATCTTTTCTGTTCTTTCCAAAACCAGAAGATTTTCTTCTGCCTTTGGATCAAAGATCCAGCGGTGGGAAAATTCCCAAAATCACTCAGAAAAGATCTTGTTAACAAATTCAACAAATTTGTGAGCACTATAAATAGGACCCCAGACCTCATTCGATTGGCATCAACTTCGATAATCGACTTCTAGCAAAAAAAAAGAAGAAAAGAGAACTCTTGGAGATTATTCAAGAACGAAAAAAAAAAAAAGAAAGGTAAAAACCCTTTTTTAAGAGAAAAATCTCTGAAGAACAAAGGATTTAAAAAAAAGAAGGGAAATAAATGAAAATAAATAAATAGTGCCTTGCACTTGTTGTGAACCCTTGGTTCTGTGAAATCAGGGAAAACAAGAAGAAAAACTTGTTTTCCTTTGATCCAAATTTAGATCAAAAGTGATATGCACTTTTGTTCTTAAATCTGAAAAATTCTTGATGTTCTGCACAAATGCAACCCATTATTTAAAAGGGCCTGGCCCAAATCAAATTGCAAAATAATAAAGGGGTAGAGCCCTGTTTGGATTGATTTTCTAGTCGGGCAAAGCCCAAAATAAAAAAAAAAAAATTGGACTTAACCCAATCCTGGCTGTAAGTCCTTAAATTAAATTGATTGAGCAAAATGGCTCTCCTAAACCAATTCACGACCGGTTCGAGGGTACATCTCCGAACTCCTTTGACATCCCTCGTTGTAATTCCTCAACGACGTCAAAGAGGCGACGGGTCCCAACGACCACACATCCAAATGGACTGCGGGGTCCTTAAACTCGTGGACCGAAACGTCCCTAAACTAATATCGGACTGAGACGTCCCTAAACTAATATCGGACCGAGACGTTCCTAAACTAATGATGGACCACTACGTCCCTAAACTGGCGTTGGACCGAAACGTCCCTAAACTAATGACGGACCACTACGTCCTTAAACTGGCGACAGACCGAGATGTCCCTAAACTAATAATGGACCACTAAGTCCCTAAACTAGACAATAGAGCCAATCGCTCTTTCGCTGGATCTAAACGGTCCCGTTTAAGTTGATCTTAGCCCCAAACACGGCTAACATATCCTTAAACATTCAAATGAACTATAAAACTCCAAATAAACTCTAGTCCTAGGGTACATCTCTGAACTCCTCTGACATTTATCGTTGTGATCCTTCAACGACGTCAGAGAGGTGACGGGTCCCGACGGCCATAAATTAAATAGATCACTACGTCAAGTTGATCTTAGTCCAAAACAGGACTAACGTATCCTTGATGAACGTTTAAGTTGATCTTAGCCGCAACGCGACTAATGCATCCTTAAACTAAAAACACCAAACCCAAATCTAAGTAAATACGGATTTGGACTAATCCACGTCCTACGGGCGACGGCATTACTCAGTCTCCGTATACAATCCACGGGCAACCACAAACAAAACAAACACACACGACACGAAGTGAAATTCTGGAGAAGGAGAAAGTTGTTACCGCGATGCGGTAGCGTAATTAACTGCAGGGTTTGCGCCTGCAGGGAAGAGCGTCCCCACAATCAAAAACCCCTCAAGCGAGGGGGAATCTGATGAAGTCTGCTACATCGGCCGCATCCGTCTAAACCTCCGATACACGGTGCCATAAATCAACTTGGCATCTTTGGAGAGGTAGACGGATAAAACCAAATATCATCTGCCCCGAATCTCAGCGCCAGGACCAAGCAGTCCTGTGCGGCCGTCTTTCGGAGGGGAACACCATGTACTAAGCGCAACCCTAAAGTCATTCCTATAAACTTTAACCCTAATATCCGAACATGACCTTATTTATAAACATAGCAAGTCTATTGTATTTATCTAAAAAATCGGTGAAAGTTAACATTATTTATTTATAACGGAAAAGGTCCACGATATTTATCTGAAAAAGGTTGAAAATTAACGATATTTACTTGTAACGGACAAAACCAATGGTATTTATCTGGAAAATTTTGGATATTTATGATATTTTTTTTTTGGACAAACTTCATGGTATTTATTTGAAAATAATGAAAGTTCAATGCCTTTTAATGAAAATCTAATGGTATTTATGTATAAAATATTGAAAGTTCACGGTATTTTAGGAAAAATCTATTGGGATTTTGAATTGATGGCATACTAATAATTATTGAAATTTTTTGAACTAATGACATATTTGTAAACAGTGAGAAGTTGAGATGATGACAAAATTATAAATAATAAAAAGTTGGCAAAGCTTTATCTTAAACTAGCTAAAATACTCTCACCAAAATATTAGAATTTACAAAAATATAATATTTTTTGCGAACAAATCTAAAGGAATATTCTATTATTAGGGACATTTTAGTAATATCACCAAATTTGCACTTCTCGTACGTGTAACCTTCTATTTGGGAGTGTGTGGCATTTGGAAAGTGTGGGTGAAAAGTGAGAAAGGGTAAGCACTTTCTAGCCTTTTTTTGTTTGAACACAAAAGAAATTTTAGAAAGTACTTTTCCCTTTTCTTCCGCATTATCTTTCCCCTTCATTTCACTTTCTCGCTGGAACCATAGAAATTGAAAGAGAGAAGCAAAAGCGTATAAATTTATTATATTTTATCATACATTTTAATTTTTCTTTCACACTTTCTTACTTTCTATAATTTCAACCAAACAACCCAACTTACTTTTTATTCCTACATAAGCGGCGACTCAGCTTCTTTCACACTTTCATCTTAGCAAAACAAACAATAGTTTATACTTTTTTTCATTTTCTTTTCATCTCATTTTACTACTACTTTCATGCTTTCCTACTTTATTTTCACTTTACAGTTGCCAAACAAGCCCTTGATTTATGGAAAGAGAAGAAGAATACCATGTGGAATCTTTTGACATCAGCTTATCACATTTTTTATACCATTTTTTTTTCTTCTAGCATAAATATGTCTGTAAATATATCAAAAGACTCGTGTACACTCACAGATGAAAAACATGGCCGTAATGTTTTTCTTTAATTTCCTCTTCCCCGCAAATTGGAGGTACTCGTATTAAAAAACAATCATATATAGAGGAATATATTCCCTAGAAGATGGAATCTATATATGTAGCTGTATTAATATTTTCCATTAAAAAAATGAAGAATAAATAACTAAGGCAAAGGCCTTGATCATCATGAAAATTATACAAAGAAAACTGCAGACCCCTCCATCATTTAAAAGGCTCGGATCATATATTTTATGGATTCGGAGTGGCTGCTATTATGGTGAGCTATCACATCAGACAGCCAAGATCCATCCAAAATAGAAATGAAAAAGTCGAGATTTGTGTGAAACAGAGGCCCTTTGATATTAGTGTATTCTACGGGCTTTGCACATAGAATGTGTGGCCAAGATCCCCTAAAGGCACACCTGCTATTATTTTTCACATAGCAGCACTCTTTTTCCATGTTTTATGTGATCAATGTCATACCTTTCCAGTGATTTTATATTACCATGTACTCTGAAATATTTAGCTATAATTTATAAAACCAAAATAACTGAGATCTACATTATAGTTGCTAAACAGATAATTAGTTTATATTGATGATATAAACATAGAAAGTATCTGTTTATTTGAATTCTTCCGTGCTTCTAATCGTTATGATAGGCAAGGGACCCTATCAACATTTTGAAATATAAAATATAAAAACCAAAATAAGTGAGATCTAGATTATAGTTGCTAAACAGATAATTAGTTTATATTCGATGATATAAACATAGAAAGTATCTGTTTATTTGAATTCTTCCTTGCGGAAGTACATCGAATCCTATGATAGGCAAGGGTCCCTACCAACTTTTTGAAATATAAAAAATAAAATATAATAAAAAAACCAGTAGAAAGTATGAAATTGTTCTATATTCTTGCTATTTTTATTTTATTTTATTTTTTAAGAGGAACAATGGCTTCCCAACATATTAAACAGAGAACGCATATATTTATAATGCTGAAACAAGTAAAAATACATGGGCATAAAACTTTCGGGCTCTGAACACCCTTTAAACAACCACAAAATTCCTTGAACCTCATTTCTTAGAACTATCCGCTGCATCCTGATAGAAGTATAATTTCTCCTTTCGAAAATGTGCTATATGATAACCGTGGTGGCCTAGGCTTAATGATGTTCAACTAAAAATAAGAAATTGGAGGAGTCGACAACGAGAAATAGTGTCTTTTTCTTTTGTCGATTTAACTTATTCTGGTGTTAATGTTATTTTTGCTCTTAATGTATGTGATAAATTGTTTTGTGATCGGATCTAGACCAAAGTTTTAAAACGACCAAAAAAGAAAAAGAAGAAATGGTCCATTTTATTTTGTTTGGGACTTCATAGTTTAAGAAAAGTGGCTTAAGATTTATTTAAATCACAGGGGAGAGATTTCTATTATATGAAGAATTTAGAATGTTACAAATTATCGTTCATATTGATTAAAAAGATGTTTAAACTTACTAAACTAATTCTAGCACAAAGTTTTAATATATATTTCAGAAATTTAAATAATGCATCAAATCTTTCTATTCAAATTCATTCAGATTAACTCCGAATAAATAATTATTAATAATATTCAATTCTGACTAGAATTAGTTTTATTTTAGAGAACAAATCGAGTTTTAAGTTTGGATGGTCAGTTAAAGTATATTTAGTCTTATTACTTAAGAATATTTAAATATGAATCAAATCAGTTGAAGGGGTGTTATAGAGATGAGATAAAATCCTACTTTCAAACAAACTAGGTTCATCATGTCATTGCTATAAAAATATGTTTAGAGTTTGTAACTGAGTTGAGAATAACAACGGTGTTTTTATATACCGACCGAGTATCTCTTATCGTCATGGATCACATAAGTTTGGCTTGCTTGCTTTCCGCCTACGTTGGCTATCCTTATTTCCTACTTGCCCCTTGCTTGATAATACGTCGCTGGTTTGGAAAAAGACACACCAGAAGAATTCTCGAAGATATTCTCAAAGAGATGACAGGGTTTCGATACGAGTTTGAAAATCACGCCGTTTTGGGTTCTAAGTGCAGCATATGCCTTGAAGAGTTCAAACAGGACGACGTTTGTCGACGTCTCAACGGTTGCAACCACATATTTCATAAGAATTGTGTAGATCTTTGGTTATTAGAGACATCTACTTGCCCACTTTGTAGAAAAACACATATTTTATTTGAGTTGGGTGATAAACGATGATGAATTTATGATATGCATAAATTCATGGTTTACTTATAGTGCATGTTTATTTCTTCAAATTATAATTAAGATGGTTTGTTAATTGAAGGATTGATGAATTTAAGTGATTATGGTGCTGCTATTAATATAGAAATAATAAGAAGATTATAAACTTTTGTTAACTGTTCAGGATCCTCGCAGACCTTTGTCAAAAGTTTGGTCTTTTCAAAGAGTAATAGGAAATTTGGAAATTAAGCTATCTTCCATATTTCGTTTAGAATTTCGATTTTGCTTATTTATTATCATGAGAATTTCTAACAAATTAACAAAACATCCACCTCTATGTGGACTTCATGCGATAATCCGAGCTCCAGATACCTTATTATTCGAGTGTTTTTGAATTTTCATAAGAATATTTTTTTCTCCTTACAAAGCAAATAATAAATGAGATGGATGTGGTTTTTTTGTGATATAAAACAGTTTCTTTCACATGATTGAGAGCTATTTGGGGCTCAAAATGAAAAGAAATTAATTTTTTAGAAGGTTATCAGGGATCGGCAAGGATCAGGGAGGGTTAAGAAACTTAAAAGAAGAAAAAGCTGGAGAAAGACTTGAGATAAAAAAAAAAGGAGAAAACCCAACAATTTTTTTGGGCAATCCTATTTGAATAAAGTCAATAACTCAACGAATGGATGAAAGTGAGTAATGGAAAGAGTTTTTTTTTGGTTAATGGAGAACCAATGTTGAAATGTCAAACTATTTGTAATGAAATACCATATTTAAAATGGTTATTTAACGGAAATCCCCTCGTAGTTTGGAACATTATCAAGACACCCCATATAGTTCCGCCGTTAGACAAAACCCTCTATGGTTGGTGATTGATTTGAAAAATTGTATTTTAGTGTGTACTAATTACCGCAATCAATAACGGTATCGTAAATAACTAGCCGATAATGAGAACGGGTCGTCCACAGGGAAATGGTAAACTATTAATCTTATTTTAGACGAGTTAATTGAAAAGGATTTGAGAAATATATTATAAAACTGGCTTTTAAGAACCCTTACGAAAAATAAGAAGTTTCTTTTGCTAACATCATCGTTTCAAAATCGATAAGAAATAAGAAGGAAGAAGATGAAATTCATTAAGAACAACAATTCAATTTAACTACTAAAATTAAATGCGAAAAAATAAATTGCAGAAAAGTAAAAAGACAAGAAATAAAAATTACTCCACTTTTTATTAAAAAAAAATTTCATTACATAATTTAATTGGATAAAAGTGCTAAAAAACTAAAAACTCTAGATAGATACTCCAGATCGAAAACCCTAGATCGCTGCTCGTTTTTTTATATAAGCTCTGAAACTTGAAACCCTAAATGTCATCTCGACGTATGTGAAAAGACGATCATGCCCATGAAATTTCATATCGAACGGCAATGATTGAACCGCGGAATCGCCGCCAAAAGCTTTCTTCAGCCGCTAAACCGCCGTCATATGATGAGATCTTTTCTCCAGATTTTTTTCCCTTTCTTCTCTCGAATTTAGGAAATCTTTTCGACGATAAAATCCAGAAAATATTGTTTTATTTTTATAGTTGCAAGAATCTTCAATTTGCTCCTAAATTTGGCAGATTTGATTTTCTAACTTGATTTGATTTAAATCTCCTACTCATGTTTGTACCCCTGAACTGATTTGTTATTTTAATACTCACACTATATCTCAGATCAAATCATTAGCAGCATTTATTTTATTTGAGATAATACTCCAACAATTCATTCACAAATAAATTACTTAATGGTTAAGAATTTTAAGGATATTTGATATAATATGATATGCACATCTTAATAATAATGATTAAGAATCACATAGATATTTTCTTTGAATATGATATGCATATATTATACCAAATTATATTAATTATAAGTTAAGAAACATATGACAAAATCTTTTTACACATAAACCCACATATGTTCTTGAATTACAAATAACACATTTTAGTAATTAATAATAGTAGAAAAAATGACCGTTCAAATGTGCAATAAATATGACTAATCAAATACTCCCAAACTTATCTTTTGGTCGTCCCAAGCAAACTGTGTTATTTTTAAAAGAAAAAGAAAAACCTTGCACACTTTCATAGACAACACGATTGCACTTAGCTCATGCAATAAGCATTTAAATCTCGAGGTGTTCCTAATAGGAGGAGTGTTGTCTCCTGAGGGTTTTCAGCGGATTACACCCACAAAATCCTAAAATTTAGAAAATAAAGAAAAGAATACGAAAATTACAAGCAAAGATAAGAACATATAAAAGAAAAACTTGAAAATAAGAGTTTCAAACTACACTAGCTTTTTAGTTGTCATGAACCCTATCTTAATGGTCTTGAAAAGATGTCAAAAATCACATCCTCTCTCAATAAAACATCGTTTTTTGTCTTCCTTACCACCTCTCCTCCAAATATCGATCATATACCCCTACATGTGTGTAAAAGTTATCCCTGCACTTGGAGAATTTAATTCAAACTATCATACCCTTTGTCTATATTCCTTAGTACTTTTTAGTCGATTTGCTCACACATGCTTCATGCGATTATTAATACTTCTTGAGGCACTAACCAACCGATTAATGAATGTGCTCACTTATTAAGGCGTATTTAGCAATATTCTAATCTTGCAATACCTAAGACTTAGCAGTGACCCCCAAACCAGTTGGTCTAAAGCACCCTTGCTGTATTTTTTTTACATGCTGCCTTAAATAATTACAAAACCAGTGTTCATTTTTCTTTTAAATTTTATTTTATGTGTCATTTATATTTTGTTGAATTTTTTTTTCATACTAAGGTTTTCAGGCAAGAATATTTCAAGGTATTCTCTACTATCCCAAGTTTCAAGATGTGTGCAAGTGCGTATGGTAGGGTATCAATATTCAGAAGTTTGGATTCAAGAATAGGGATTATCTTTCAGAATTATTTTTATCCGCAGATTGGTAATTTTTTCATCTTACTAACCCTTAGGACAACAGCTCATGACCACGTATTACTAGCTTCGTTCTAAAATATCTAATTTTCTTGCATTTCTTAAATCTCTTCTTCTCTTTCATATGTATATTTCACTTTATAACTTTTATTTTCATACTCTTCTAGCTTTTTTATATTTTTATATTTTTATAAATACAAACCTCCCCCTTCCCCCAAACTTGTTTGGAGCAGTGTCATCACTGATATTGTTCTGTAAGCTCAAAATCAGAAAATTAGGAGGAACAATTCAAGAAGATGGTATAAAGAAAAGGTCAAGAGTGAATGACAGTAAAATCCTCCCCCAAACTTGTCCTTGGCTCACAATCGTGAAAAAATTTCTTTTCTTTCAAGAGCCATTTAAAAAATATTTTTCTTCTTTCCCTCAAACTTGAGTAAAACAGTGTTTCATTACTAAATATTGAAATTCAACATAAGGGGGGGGGGGGGGGAGAAATATTATCGGTCTACACAAAATTTTACAAAGACCAAAAGTTAAAACCAACCATTCAAATATTTTATTATAATAAGACCATGGTTGGTAGAAGAACGCGAAATGGATGTACGTGAAGAATACTCGATACTGTATATGGAACTGATAGTAAGTCTCGAGTGGAAAGAATGAAAATGAGAGTGGCGATAGAAGATGATGTGAAGGGTAGACAAGAAGTGTATTTGAAAGGATTTACGTCTCGGTTGGTGGAGACGAAAAATTATGTGTGAATGAGAACGAGAATATGAAAGATAGGGAATAGGTGAAATAGTCGCATTCTCATATGTGATTAGAAGAAGGGGTGGCGGTTCAACTTCTTTGGCCTCAAACAGAGGCGCATAAATTTCCGGTGGAGGTGAAAGAAGATGAGAAGAAGAACCAAAGAAAGTGTGTAATGAAATGGGTAAAAGAACTTGAGTAACGGGCATTGTTGATCCAAATGTGGGAGATGAAGGGTGAATATCGTTTTGCATATCGGATAGGTTGGTGGTAAGAATAAGATCGGTTAAATGTACAGGAAGATGTTCACATTTAATGGAAGGGACATGATAGGTCGGGGAATCCAACTCATCCTACATAGCGAGTTCATCTTCAAAGATATTCTCAATACCGATCTCACTAACACCTTCGGTCAAATCAAACGAATAGTTCTTTAAAAATGCATCAATTATATTATCCTCAACCGATGGATCACTTGGTTCACTTGATGCAATTGGAAGGTTTGAAATGTCGAGTTTAGTCGGATAAGAATCGGTTTGATTTGGAATGGTGTAAGGCTCTCTTGTACACTCACAATTAGGCAAGTCAACCATGTTATACTTTGGTACCTCATCAATTAGATTATTAAGCGGTTAAACATCAAATACATTCGGTTGAGATTCAGGATGGAAGGTGTTGAAATCAAAAGAATTGGTTTTAGATTGACTATGAGAGATCCCTGGTTCTTTCTCACTGCTCAATTCCAACTCTACTTAGACTAGACATGGTTTGTGAAGAAGTTTTAATGAAGGATTCTTTTTGAACCGTGGAACTTCCTAATTGATGTTCAGAAGCACTGTCTAGATAAGGGGCAAAAGTTAAAGTATGGTTGGTATGGGTTTAATTGTTGGCTACGGGTGTGTTCAATATGTTCCGTAATAGAAATGAGTTTACGAATTGCCACATTAGCCTCAAGAGAAATATCAACAAGAGAGGGTGTGAAAGTTTGGTACTGTTGATAAGAGTTAGAAAGGTGTATCCAATTTTCATAAATCGGATTAGGATCAACATTGTGATATGAAGAAGATTAAGAATGGTTGAATTGTTAGCGAATGCTTTTGTAATTTTCTCAGCAATGGTCATGGGTGTATAAGTTGCCAAATTCGTCTCAAAAGGAGTATCAACATGTTTTTATGGAAATGATTGTAATTGTTTTCCTAAGGATTTTGGAGTAGTGAAAGGTATGAAACTGTGGCTACAGGCTTTCACAATATGCTCAACAATGGACATGATTTTAAAAGTTTCCTTACTAGCCTTAAAGGGATTATCAACATAAGAAGGTGTTGAATTTTGACATGGTTGATAGGAATTTGAGTGAGGTGTCCAACTGTTATTTCTAGAGCTTTCTATCCTATACCTCAAAGAAATGGTGGGGTCGGAAGTTCTGCAAAATCAATAACGATATAAAGAAATATCTGGTTGTGTGTAACAAAACTCGCCAAGAGTTGGTCGGTTTGGGTTACCCATCATAAGAGAGTGAAAAGAATCTAAGATGAAAAGAAAAGAAGGTGAAATGGTAATATTTTTTAAGCCTTTTTTTGGATTTTTGAAATTGTTTTGTTTGGAAAGAGAGACTCGACTCAACCAATCACAAACGTGTATAAACAATCCCTTCAGTTAGGACCACCTAGGTCAAATCACTAGACCGCTTCTAGACTTCCAAAGGACAAGACATAGGATAAATCCTATATCAACTCCTTATCAATTGTCACGCCCTGCTTGCTAGTGTATGGAATCGGCGACGTGGCAGGCCGCAACGTATTTACTAAGAAATAAATACGTTAAGCGTAATTAAGCAATATATATATATATATATATATAATGCTCAAGAATGACAAGTGATATAAAATAAACAGCAACCTTTATTTACATTCATCTTTACATACAACTGTTTTTGAAATAGGAAAGATGCAATGAAATAAGCAGTGCAAACATTGGTATACAAAATAAAATAAGTACAAGATGAGCTAGTAGTCTGGCTGAGCGGTGAGCTGCCCCAAGTCCTCCTGGATAGGCTCGATCTCCTGAGAGTCCGGTCCTCCTGACGAACATTCCAAAGAAAGAAATAGACATGAATGTCGTCAGCGAACTAGCACTTGATAAGTCTCAAAAGAAGGAATGGAATATTAATGTGAAATAAAACTGGTAAGTTGTACAGGTATATACTTGTTATTCTAACGTAGTTGTTTGTAGGTTGGTATAGAAGGTATTTGTGTATACGAGAGGAGTCCATCTTACCCCGTGGACTATGGTAATATGTAGTACAAGGCCCCGTCAAAACCCACAGGACAACAGCACAAGAGTTCATGTAGGTGTATTTTAAGTGACCATCTCGTGCCACGTTAATACGTTCCGTACCAATCTACCCCGTTATTCCCACGTAATGTATTGTATATGTTATATTTACAAGTTTTGCCAAAACTATGGATACAAGTTGTTCAAGTAGTCAGGTTCAGGATGTAATCATGTATTCATGAAATCATGTCAAGTTATAACCATGGTTCGGTCAAGTCAAGTCAAGTCATCATGTTTGGTATTGATGTTTGAATTCAAATATTCAAGTTCAATTTCAAGTATTCATGTTAGACTTTGGATTCATATTTGAATTGGACTCTGATTAGAATTTGCATTCAAGTTTGAGTTAGACTCAGATCGAGTCAGACACTTGTAACTGATTTAGATCCTGAATTAGGTTCAGGAGTCATCGGTAACTGCTGCACATGGACGGCATGATTTTTTTTCTTTTTCCAAGACAATTACCATTGATAACTCCATTAAGTTTTCCACCTTAAATAGGCAAGCACTCACTTTCTCCGGCTCCCTGAGGCTTGTTTCCCCAATATATTTAACTTAATAAAAGAGCAAAACTCTGTTGAATTTAATAAGGCAGCGCCTCACGTGCTCTCCACGAGGGCGCCAGCGCCAAAGCCGATCTTATAGGATTAAGTCCTATGGTGGCGCCTCACGTGCTCCTCACGCGGGCGCCAATGTGCAAAGCACAGAAGAGTTCATTACATAAGAGTTAAACTCTTAGATGGCGCCACACATGCTCTTCATGCAGACACCAGTGTGCAAAGCACAGGAATACCAATCTTAAGAATTAAATTCTTAAGAAGCGCCCACGTGCATAGTACGTGAGCGCCAGCGTCCAGGTAAAATAAAATTCTACAATATTCTTTGATAAACACGTTGGATCAAAATCCAATGGAGAAGATAAATCATCAAAATAAAGAATTAAATTCTGTTGGGAGAAAATATTTCCTAAATCTTTCTAAAATAAGAAAGATACTCTCGGTTGGATCAAAAATCCAATTATAGAATAAAATTCCCTCAATCTTTATAAACAAGAAATATTGATCTCTGTAAAACAGAGAAACCTTAGATTAAAAATCCAACGGTGATTAAAAATTCACCATTTTACAGAATAAATTCTGTATAAGGGAAAATATTTCCCTAATCTTGTTAAAAATTGTAACGACCGATTTTCTAATAAAATATCTTTTATTTTAAATTCCTAGAATCAAGTGGTTATTTACGTATTTCGTTGATAGAAGAATATTTTGTAAAAAAATGATGTTAGTAAGATTCAAGGCATTGACAAATAGGATTAAAGGAATTTTCTAAAATTTATTTATGTTTTCCTAGACTTAAAATATTTTAATAAAATTTTATAATGCCTTAAAATACTCTACACATTTTTTTTATCAATTAAAACAATTAATTCGAAAATATACACACACACACACACACGTTCAAAAAATATATCAAGGATAAACTTGATATTAAATAATTATAATAACTAAGCTAAAACCGTAAATATGGGATATATTATTTATTTTTAGCCCAAAGTTATTTTTATACTAAAGATAACAATAAAACATTTTTTCTGAAATTTTTCCATAATTTTCCCATTGTTTTACCCATTTTTAACAATTTTTTAAAAACCAAAATCAATAATTTTTAATAATCTGCTGAGTATTTTATTTTAATAATTTTTTATTATTTTTAAAACACCTTTAACCTGGACCGTTGGATGCAAGGATCCAACGGCCGAGGACGCTCGGGGGCGCCCACATGGTGGGGACTGATTGATACGAAAATTTGTGTTTTTAGTTAAAATAACCACAATCAGAACGGTGTCGCGTGTAGCTAGACCGAGATGAGTACGGGTCGTCCTTAGGGAAACGTGGAACCTTTTACTTTTACTTTAGATGTGTTGAGAAAGAGATGAGAGATAAAGAATTTTATAGAAAGATTTCTAGATCTACGTTAAACAAGAATGTAAAATATAGATCTAGATTATTTTAAAGATGTAATTAATATAATAAGAGGGTTTGTAGGGTTCGTTAGGATTTAGTAGTTATGGACGATTAATTAAAAGTTACCCTTTTTATCCATTAATAGATTTAGAACTAGAACGGCAGTGATGCGTGTAGATTAGGGTTTCTAGAGGGAAAAGGAATCCCACTCTTAACCCTTATCTCGACACGGAACTCCGTTCATATCCAGCCTTTACCAAAACAATCATTAATCTAATCTCTAATCGCGGTCGGAACTAGCAAAGAATTGCTAGCGCGCCCGATTAGGATGTTAATGATTCTTTTGATAAAGTTCCTAAACTTTATAGGACTTAAAAAGGGTTTAGTTATTTTCATCGTCCATTAGCCTACCCTAATCCTACGAACCCTAACAAGCGGAGAATTATTCGCGCATGTTGGGAGAAGAAGATGAAAAAAAAGAGAGGGAAAACATAATGTAAAATGCAAAAAGAATTAAATAAAATAACTACCTTTATTAATCAACTTGAACAATCTACACTTTATTCCTTAGAAAATGATTACAAAGACTAGTTTGCTTCTCGATCTCTTCCAAGGAGGTAGACAAACAGTTGATGATCAGCCTGGATACGTGAGCGTCTGGGGCTTCGTGATCGCGTCGGCTTTGATAACTTTTCCAAGAGGCTCTCGGTGCCCTTTTATAGTCCAAAGCCACAATATTTTGCTTCAAAAGTTGGTAAAATATAGCAGAGATTTAAGCCACAAAATCTTAGCAAATGATCTCTTTAGATTGCCGCGGATCCGCGGCCAACAGGGGGGTTTGGCCGCGGTTCCGCGGCCAATGGTGATGATCTCTTCATCAAAATTCTTGGGCTTTCTTCTTGTGACATGTGGCAATCCTAAGTACATTTAGAATTCATAAATCTTCTCTCGGTTGCTTCCAGACTTGGTCTCCAAGTTTTGCTTCTTAATTTGGCAAGTTTTCTTCAACAAATTGATTTCTTTGATATATTCTGCATAACAACTTGGAAAATTCTGCACAATAATCTTAAATAATATTTAGTAGACTTAGTTCTACTAGGATTTTGTCAATAGATTTATTTGCATACATTTTCCTACCAAATACTAATTAAAATATATTAACACATGGAAAATGGTGTTTTTACACATAAACCCTCATATGTATAATATATTATAATAAAGTCCTTTTTTAATATGAAAATGGTAGGAAAAATGTAATACAAATGTGCAGTTTTATCAACTGAACAAATACCCCCAAACTTATCTTTGATCGTCCCGAGCAAACTAGTTTATTCAAGAGGAGAAAAGGAAAGGATAAAACTAAGCACACTTTCGTAGGCAGACACGATTGCACTGAGCACGTGCAACAAGCCGTTAAACCTCTAGGTGTCCCTAGTAGGAGGAGTGTTGTCTCCTGAGGGTTTTCAGCGGATTACACCCACAAAATCCAATAACAAAAGAAAGATGGTGAAATTTACATATAAAGATAAGAACCATAAAAGAAAGGCCTTGAAAAGAAGAGTTTCCAACTATACTAGCTTTTCAGTTGTCATGAGCCCTATCTAAATGGTCATGAAAAAATGTTAGAAATCACATCATCCCTCAATAAAACATCGTCTTTATTCTTCATTCCCACCTTTCATCCAAATATTGATCATATAGCCCCACGTGTGTGAAATGGACATCCCTTCACTCGGAGAATTCAATTCAAGCTATCATACTCTTGTCCATCTACCTTAGTACTTTTTAATTTGATGAATATTAAGATTCGCTCACACATTTTCATGCGACCGTTAATACTTCTTGAGGTACTAACCAACCGATTACTCCTGTGCTTGCTGATTAGGTGATAATATTTTTCTCGTCTTGTACCACCTAAGGCTTAGCAGTGACTCCCAGACCAGTTGGCCTTAGGGCACTAGGTGAAGAGGCACCCTCGCTATATTTTTTTATTGCTGCCTTGGCGATAACAAAACCAGTGTTCATTTTTTTCTTTTCACCATTTTTATATTTTCTTCATTTTTTTTTACTTCCTTCATACTTTGGCTTTTAGACAAGAGCATTTTAAGGTATCCTCTACTATCCCGAGTTTCAAGACGTGTGTAGGTGCATATAGTAGGGTATCGACATTCAAATGTTTGGCTTCCAGAATAGAAACTATTTTTCAGACTTATTTTTATCCTCAGATTAGTGACTTCCTTCATCTTACTAACCCTTGGGACAACAACTCATAACTACTTATTGCTAGTTCGTTTAAGAAAACTTCTAATTTTCTTGGTTTTCTTAAACTATTCATATCTTTTGGATGTAATTTTTCACTTTCTACTCTTTTGTTATAAAAGAATTTTTTTTTTAAATTTTTGAAAATGTTGTGCTTATGCAAAATATGATGCAAATTGATGTGTAAATAAGCACAAACCTCCCCCAAACCTGTTTACAGCAGTGTCCTCACTGATGTCATCTGTTAAGCTCAAAAAACCTGTAGACTTGGGAGGAAATTATTAATGGGGGCAAGAATATATGAAAGTGAAAATCCTCCCCCAAACTTATTTTAGGCTCACAATTTTGTAAAAATCATTTTCTTTCAAGAGCCAAAATATACCACCCTCCCCCAAACTTGAGTTAAACAATTTTAATCTTTTAAAATCACATGAGGGGGTCAAGGTTATTGGTCAATGCCAAGCTTTGCAAAGACCGAAGGTCAACACCAACCATTCAAAAAATTTATCGATGAAGCACCAAGGTTGGTGGAAGAACATGTCACCTATTGACATGAAGAAGTGGGGAAGTGACAAGAGGTGTATTGGAAAAGGATTGCGTCTCAATTTGGAGAGACGACACAGTGATAGTAATGATGGATTACTCGCATTGTCATGATTGTCCAAAAGAGGGGGTGGAGGTCCAATTTCTTCATCTTGGAGTTGATTCATCTCAACACCCGTGTCTTGTAAAAATGCGAGTTCATCAGCGAAAATTTCCTCAAAGCTTTCATCGATACCCCGAAAAACAATGTCATCAGAAAAAATGGGGTGATCGTCAGACTCAATATAAAGTTCCTCATTAGATGTTGACCCGGACAACTCGGTGGAAGAGTAAATGGTTGGGTCAAACAACAACATATGAAAAGAGTCTGTATCATGAGGTTGATCAAATTCGCTGCTGTCGACATCCATTAATTCGACAGAACACACATGAGCATAGGGTTCGGAGGGTTCACTTCCCAACTTGTAAATGTTAAGCTCAATTGACTTCTTCCCAAAGGATAGGGTCATAAAGCCGTTTCTACAATTGATTACCGCGTTGGAAGTGGCCAAAAAGGGTCGACCGAGTATCACCGGGATTTGATTGCGTGGGTTTGCCACAGGCTGTGTATCAATAACGATAAAGTCCACAGGAAATATGAATTCCCCGACTTTGATTAACACATCCTCTAGCTCACCCCTAGGTTGGGTGATAGATCGATCGGCCATCTGAAGAGTGCAATGCGCCGGCTTTAACTCTCCGATCCCTAATTGCTCATAAACAGAATACGGAAGCAAGTTAACACTAGAACCTAGATCGAGTAGAGCACGGTTAATATTTTTACCCCCAATAGAAATTGAAATTGTAGGACTTCCGGGGTCCTTTCGTTTCTTGGGTAGTTGTTGTGTAAAAGCAGTGCTCACATTACTCGCAAGGAAAACTTTTTTAGGTACTTGAACTTTTCGCTTCCTAGTGCACAAGTCCTTTAGGATTTTCGCATATGACGGAACTTGCTGAATAGCATCTAGGAGAGGAATGTTTATGTTAACTTGCTTAAAAATTTCCACGATCTTCTCCATTTGTGGACTTGGTCTGTTGCCCCTTAACCTGTTTGGATAAGGTGCTTGATCAATAAGTTTTGGGTCCAACGTTTGTGGAGAAGACTGTGGGGATGGATTTGATCCCAAAATTGGAGTGGGAATCGACTTAGATAGATTTGGCGAAATGTTCGAGCCTTAGGGAAAACGGAGAATAGGCTCGGATGAAGGTGGGGGACTAGACGAATTAGGGGAAGAAGAAGAAGAGGAAGGGGTATCAAATGTGTCACTATCATCAAACTGCTCACCCACTTGGTTATTCAGCACTCTCCCCGATCTCAACGTAGTAATGGCATTCACATTATGACTTTGTGAATGGCCAGGATTCGGTAGGGGTTGAGATGGGAGTTTCCCTTTCTCTCTCGCACTCATTGCGGCGTTTAACTGTGCGATTTGGTTTTCTATTGATTTAATACTCTCACCATGGGAGGAGGAGTTTTTCGTTAGGGTATCAATAGAAGACCTTATCTCAGCCGAATTTTGCATGGATTGTTTCATGAACATATCCAAAGTTTGTGCAAGTGAGTTGTCAGTACCGGCCACTTGTGGTGTAGAAATGTTGGCCGGATTTTGGAAATTTTGTGACTGAAAGGGGGGCTGATTCTGTGGTTGTGGTTGTTGTGGAGGAGGTCTTTGATAATTACTTTGTTGGTTTTGATTCCAAGCAAAGTTAGGATGATTCCTCCATCCTTGATTGTACGTGGAAGAATAAGGGTCGTTTCTAGGTCGCTGCTGAAAAGCAGCATTAGCTTGAAACGATGCATTCATAAGACATTCTTCCGTTAAGTGTGAAGGATCCGAACAGCAACCACAGACGGTCTTAGGAAGCGTGACTTGATTTAGGGAGAATGTTGAGAACTTGTTTTCAATAGCGTCGAGTTTCTTTTGTATCGCTGCCATTTCGGCTTTTACTGCGATAGAAACATCGAGCTGGTGAATACCTCCCTTAGTTGAAGGTGGTCTTACGCTTTCCCACTGCAACGTGTGTTCAGCAAGTTCTTCCAGATATTTCCATGCTTCACCGTCATCTTTAGACATGAAATTGCATTGACACATTGTTTCAAGCATCTGCTTTGTCGCTGGATTAATGCTCTCATATATAATCCGACATAAATCTCATCTTTGTATTCCGTGATAGGGGCATTGGACAAGCAGATCTTTGAAACGTTCAAAGCACTTCCAAAATGGTTCATTGGGAAGCTGGGTGAACTGGTTGATCTCGCTCCTAACATGTGCAGTCTTATGATTTGGGTAAAACTTCTTAAGAAATGCTACGACGAATTCATCCCAATTAGCGATAGAGTGTGCGGCAGTATTATAAAGCCATTTTTCTGCCAAGTCGCACAGTGTGAATGGGAGAAGACGTAAGCGCATAGCATCTAAAGTCAATTGTGAAGTACCCATCATTGCGCATACGTTTTCGAATTTGGTGATGAAAACGTACGCGTCTTCCGATTCAAGCCCGTGAAATTTGGGCAGCAGATTGATGTAGTGGGGTTTAATTTCGAAATTATCCCCGTTAGGTGGTGGAAGAGATAGACAAGTAGGAAGAGGACCACGAATAGGATAGCATCTCTTTTGGAGAGAGATGCGCAGTGGATTCTGCTCACCTGCGGGCGGTGGCAGCGTGGTGTTATAATTAGATGGAGTGCCGTCCATCACGGTTGATGTGGTGTGTGGTGGGGGAAAAGAAGATGAAGAAGTACCGACTTCGGCATCGATAGCAGAAACGCGGACAAGTCGGGCACGAGGATCCCGTGTCCAGCCGAGTATGCACTAAGCGGGTTTAGTGCAAGTGGCAGCGTGTGTGTGATTTTTAAAATTGGCTTGTTTTTGAAAAAGTGGGACTTAAGAGAAATCACCCTAAGATGCACAAGCAACCCTAGAACTAAGGTCACCTAGGTCCAGTCTCTAGACCGTTCCTAGACTTCAAAAGGACAAGTCGCAGGATAAATCCTCTACCGCCTCTGTACTACCCTTGTAGCCAGATAAGTGCCAGGTAAGTGGGAAGGAACCACGTCGTGGGCCTAATTAAAAACCACTAGCCTTTGTCACACTTGCCTAGGCACTACAAAAGTAATGCGGATAAACGATAGATTACCCACGACCTTCCTCTGTCCTTATTGAGCGCGACAGTCCTTAGAGTCTGGTCTAGATATTTTTTAAATTAATGAAGGGTTGATCTATATGCTCGGTTTGTGATTTGTGGGGCTTAGGAAGGGTGATGAAATCCCCACCTAATCTTGATTTGGTCTTTGCCCCTTAGAGTTCGTATTAAATATGCAAAAAAAAAACCAATCACAAAACTTTTGCAAAAAGATTTTTTTTTAGCGGCTCAATTTTGCAAAGAATCCTGCAGAAAATAGATTTTATTGGATTTGAGAGAAGAGAGAAAGAGTTGAGAAAGATACCAGAGGAGTTTGGAACCCTAAATCTCCTGTTTCCTCAAGTCCGTGACTTCAGATTCCCTCGCAAAATTCACACACAAATCGTTAAATATGCAATTTGCAGTTTTGTTTTAATAATGATATGGCTCGTCTAAGAATTCAACATAAATAATAAGAATAAAAAATTATGCACGTATCCCCGGCAACGGCGCCATTTGATTGATGTGAAAATTGTGTTTTTGTAGTAGTAACCGCAATCAGAACGGTGTCGCGTGTAGCTAGACCGAGATGAATACGGGTCGTCCTCAGGGAAACGTGGAACCTTTTACTTTTACTTTAGATGTGTTGAGAAAGAGATGAGGGATAAAGAATTTTATAGAAAGATTTCTAGATCTACGTTAAACAAGAATGTAAAATATAGATCTAGATTATTTTAAAGATGTAATTAATATAATAAGAGGGCTTGTAGGGTTCGTTAGGATTTAGTAGTTATGGACGATTAATTAAAAGTTATCCTTTTTATCCATTAATAGATTTAGAACTAGAACGACAGTGATGCGTGTAGATTAGGGTTTCTGGAGGGAAAAGGAATCCCACTCTTAACCCTTATCTCGACACGGAACTCCGTTCATATCCAGCCTTTACCAAAACAATCATTAATCTAATCTCTAATCGCGGTCGGAACTAGCAAAGAATTGCTAGCGCGCCCGATTAGGATGTTAATGATTCTTTTGATAAAGTTCCTAAACTTTATAGGACTTAAAAAGGGTTTAATTATTTTCATCGTCCATTAGCCTACCCTAATCCTACGAACCCTAACAAGCGGAGAATTATTCGCGCATGTTGGGAGAAGAAGATGAAAAGAAAGAGAGGGAAAACATAATGTAAAATGCAAAAAGAATTAAATAAAATAACTACCTTTATTAATCAACTTGAACAATCTACACTTTATTCCTTAGAAAATGATTACAAAGACTAGTTTGCTTCTCGATCTCTTCCAAGGAGGTAGACGAACAGTTGATGATCAGCCTGGATACGTGAGCGTCTGGGGCTTCGTGATCGCGTCGGCTTTGATAACTTTTCCAAGAGGCTCTCGGTGCCCTTTTATAGTCCAAAGCCACAATATTTTGCTTCAAAAGTTGGTAAAATATAGCAGAGATTTAAGCCACAAAATCTTAGCAAATGATCTCTTTAGATTGCCGCGGATCCGCGGCCAACGGGGGGGTTTGGCCGCGGTTCCGCGGCCAATGGTGAGGATCTCTTCATCAAAATTCTTGGGCTTTCTTCTTGTGACATGTGGCAATCCTAAGTACATTTAGAATTCATAAATCTTCTCTCGGTTGCTTCCAGACTTGGTCTCCAAGTTTTGCTTCTTAATTTGGCAAGTTTTCTTCAACAAATTGATTTCTTTGATATATTCTGCATAACAACTTGGAAAATTCTGCACAATAATCTTAAATAATATTTAGTAGACTTAGTTCTACTAGGATTTTGTCAATAGATTTATTTGCATACATTTTCCTACCAAATACTAATTAAAATATATTAACACATGGAAAATGGTGTTTTTACACAATATCCCTCATATGTATAATATATTATAATAAAGTCCTTTTTTAATATGAAAATGGTAGGAAAAATGTAATACAAATGTGCAGTTTTATCAACTGAACAGGGACCACGCAAAACCGCGTGATCCCTCCCCACGCGAACGTGTGGCTCTTAGCGGCGGCCCTCGAGCCGTTGGATGCAAATCCAACGGCCAGGATGTGACGGCGGCGGCGACAACCATCAGCTGATGATTGTGCAATCATTTTGACGCGGAATTTTTTGAAGATTTTAACGGATTTCTTGGATTTTATCGTTAGATAAAAAGCTATATAAATAGAAACCTTCAAATACTGATTTCTCACATCTCAGAACTCCAAAAATTCTGAAAAAAATATCCACGCCTTCGTATCGACGACGCCGACGCTGTGGTTCCTCCCAAGTATCGAGAAAAAAATCCGAACATGGAACTATTGAGGATTTAGTACGAGCTTACGCTTTCAACCCTTCGGCATCCGACTCAAACAAAAGGTAGGATCCGCCTCTTTCCACTCCTCTGTCGCCTTCTTTCTCATAATGATCTTGGTTTCAACTCCTAATCCCTAATCTCATATTTAAAATGATATTAAAAATATTCCTGCATGCCTATTTTGGTACATCTTAATGATAATAATATTAACCCATGTTTAAAATGGTTTCCTTAATCACTCGTATATGCAAAACATTGCACTCGTATACTACCTGAAATGTGATATGCTTAATGTCACAATCCACGGAATATCAACTCACCCCTAATATACCCACATTTACCCATACTACCAAAATGATCTCGAAATAGGTTATTTCCACCAAATACCCTCATTTCATTAAAATATTGTATTTGTTTAAAATATCCATATGAGATAAGATATGTGGAATAAATGTTATATATATATATATATATATATTTTTACTTACACCTTTTTCACCAACTACTGTAATTTTGTTAAATCCCTTTTCCCTTTGAAAGTGGATAATACTAAATCTAAATAACGACATATGGTTTTTTTCCAACTTAGCCTTTTAACTCGAAGGGATGTTTTTATATTAATTCTTCTTAGAATGTTAACTAGAGTTTAATGAGTTACCTTAATAATAGGGTAATATTTTACACGAGTACCTCGTGGTTGATAGGCAATCGTCCCTGAAAAGGACACAAATCCCATCGTCCATGTGCAGCGGTTGCCAACACGAACGTATTTTCTAAAACGTTACCTCAAACTTAAAACACTATAATTTCATAAAATTATTATTTACAAAAAATACCCCAATCTATCCTAAAAAGTGATAATTTCATTTAAATACCTTGACCTTTACTAAAAGGTTATTTTCAACAAAGACCATAACTTTTATAAAAGATATTTTCCAAAAGAATATCTAAAACTTTATTAAAAGATAATTTTCAAATAAATACCATAACCTTTTATTAAAAGGATATATTCTCAGTAAAATATTATGGGATTTCCAAAATGATAAATATTCCAAACATCATGGTATTCTTATAAAATAAATAAATATATATAATTAAACACTATTATCCTTTATTAACTAAGTGTTTTATAAGATGACACGAAGTACATTACAAACTTTAAAAGATAACAAGATAAAATGAGTGGTTGTGGAAGGCCATATTAAATGAGATCAACTTCTTGATTACAAGTCTATGACGTATACAACACATGATACGGTTAGGGTTAGAATGCGCGGATCTAGGTATGGAATACTTATATATGAGGATCTCTGCAGGCAGGGTGAACAGTCCAATGTGTGGACGACTACTAACCCGTTATTCGGGCGAATACTAACCCTACTTGGGGTGAATGGTTCAATGTGTGGACAACTACTAACCCGATATTCGGGCGAATACTAACCCTATTTGAGGGCGAATGATTCAATATGTGGATGACATACAATGTGGAAATTCCATGCTTAGAGGTATACGCACTAACTCTAATTCGTCAAGACCTTTATACTGAACCACGGGGATGGACAGTTTGATTAGGCAAGGAGATTCAGAACTCGGATTCCCCTACTACTCGATCATGATCCCGGAAAGTGAAACGGTACATTTCACTTCTCCAGTTGTTGTTCCGTGGCCACAACGGAATAATCGCGAGTATCCGGCCCCTTGTTTGACAAACTAAAACGTTTACAATACATATTGATACTCAACACTAAACTCACATCATGTGCTATACCCACCTGTTACCTTATCTACCTTTCTTTATAAGATACGAGTTATTCAGTATCTTGGATGTGAATATTTTACCAGTTTAGACTTGTTGTTTATTATGGAACTGAAGGGTGGAAATACCTGCGCACTTGAGTGATATTCACGCTAGACAAAACTCTATAGTAGTCATGGGACACCTTTCGGGGATGTTCACGCTACCACATTGATTGCCACCCCAGACACGAGCGCCAGCTAGTCATGGGATACCTCAAGAATATGAGTATGTTCACCAGTCAATTCTGTTCGTACACACATTGTTTAACCTGATCTAACTCTTAGACTGAATATCCGTTTGACCTGTCTTGAACTTTTACCAAACATATACCTCACACAACCTACTCATATTCACATATACCTCTGTCAACATATCTAATTTGTATATAACCATATACTTTTATCCCCATGTACATCATATTCATTATATTTATACACACCTGCCTGTTTCTATACCTTTACTTCCTTATAAGGCAATCCTACCAAAGTATAACTCGCTGACGGACCTTCCTTTTCTTCCTCTATCTTTGGAATGTCCGTCAGATGAGAATGAGTATTATGGCGAGGATCAAGGTGTGGAGCCAACTAATGAAGATTAGGCAGACTTGACGACGGAAGATTAGCTAGATTTAATTTTTTGTTGTTGCCCACATATTTAGGGGACGTAATTAAACTACTTGGTTTATTTTACTCCTTCTTTTAGATATAATAAAGTTTGATTAATGGAAATAAATGCCTTTCGCTTTTATTACTTTGATTTTGGTACACACCCTACATGTTAGATATTCATACGCTTAACGTAACTGTATTGAATATAACACCCTCAATACAGTTAGGTTGCGGACTTTGCCGCGTCATCCTTCACCTTCTTTTGGGAAGCGGGGCGTGACTGGTTTTAGTGGTGGTCCATGCAGGTCCTCTTGTGTACTAAAATAAAACCGTTAACTGACTCAATATATTTGTGAATCTCATCCATATATACCGATTTCATAATTTTCCTATGTCCCTTGTCCCTTCCTTGACATTCTGTACCCTGACCATGACCTTCCCTTCAGGTCATGGCAAATCATCCCGACGAGAATGACAAGTCCGATATTACTTTTGAAGGTACATCTGGAGATTCAGACGACAAAGTCGTAGACTCTCAGGCGGTTATTTCCGACAGCGACTCGGAATACGAAGAAGTCGATGCTGCAACTCCGAAGCTTATGATGGCCAATGACTCCGAAGAAGAAGACCCGATAGAGGTGGAATTAAAGAACGAGGCTCCTGCCGAGAATGAGTTGAAGGACGAAGCTTCGAGTGAGGAAGAACTCGAAGCCGAAGAAACTCAGGCAGCTGCCCCGCAAGACCCGGCGGGAATGGTCGTACCTTTCTTAGTGCGAGAGCCTATCGCAACTTGTTGAACTCCCATAATCGAGATTAATAAGACTTTTTTCTTTTCTTTGGCCGAATAAAATGATGTAGAACAGCAGGGGCATGTCCTTACTTTTCGGTTGTACTCTCCTTATTGAAGTTGGATAATAAAATCTATATTTCGAGCAAAAATCTCTTGTGTCTCTTGCTCTTCTTCTTAGTTTTTCTCTTGCATTAATTGTTGTTCTTCCATGCAACTTATTATCTTGTCTCACCCCTCAGCCTGTTTGTAACCTAACCTATTCTGATTCAGATCATCGACGGCCGGACGACATCATAACCGCAACAGAAGGGGAAATGGAGTCAATGAAGCCGCTGCTCAGCAAGCAGCTATGCTACAAATGATGCAAGAACTATTGGAGCAACAACAGCAGCAGATAGCTGCCCTTCATCAGAAGCTACGAGAAAGTAGGCAGCCGCAAGCAGAGATTTTAAGTAAGGCGTTAGCCCCAGTTCCTCCAGGTTCGGCGGGAGTGAAGCCGTTCAGATCACTCCACCCTAAGACTTTTTCGGAGAAGGAAACTCCCAACTTACAACTCACGGATAATGCCCGGATATGGTGGGAGGCAGAGGAAAGTAGATTGAAGAAGCCCATCGACTAGGAAACGTTCAAACAGCGTTTTGATACCTAGTATTTTCCAGCCATGGAACACCTAGAGATGGAAAAAGAGTTTATAAATCTCCAACAAGGGAGCATGTGGGATAAGTCGGTGGACGAGTACGCTTCGGAGTTCGCAAGGTTAAGTCGGTTCGCGCATCATCTGGTGGCAACCCCAAAACTTTATGGTAAGAGATTCCGGTAAGGATTGGACCTGAAGGCGCGGTCCTCCATGTCTTCTGCTACCCTTTCGACTTATGATAAAATCTTAGAGGCAGTGCGAAACTTTGAAGACCTTCAGCGACGCATGAGGAAGGATGACCGTTTGTCGGGCATTAAGCGACCAGCCAACCAAATTCTTGGAGGATCATCTTCCAGATTCAACGGGAGACAACAACCTAGGAGACTAGCAGGACCAACTATCTTCAGAAAACCAACCGTTACATGCAACCATTGTGATAGGACCGGACACTACAGGAGAGAATGTCTCTTTTTGAACAAACTTTGCATAGTCTGTGGGTCTCCGGATCAAGCTATTGGGGACTGTTCTCAGAGAGGGAGACAATCAGGCCCCGTCAACAAACCGGCTAACTATGGGTCACCAACACAGGGAAACCGGCCACTTTCCGCCACTAAACCAACCGATCAAGGGGCATCACCAAAGGGACCACCCTTGCCATCACAGGAGCATGTTTTTCAGCAAGCGCAGCGGAATGGACCCAAACGCCAGTCCTTCACCATGACAACCGAGAAGTCTGATGTCGCGTGGAAAGACAGTAGAGGTGCTCTTTTCTTTTTCAACCTTTTTTTGATACCATACTTATTTATCTTTCGATGCAAATCTTAGTTAAACTCACCATAATTCCTCTAGTTTTCGTAATTTCGACTAGTTGCCTTTATGTTACATCTCTCAAGTTTTCCATCAATTCACAACCTTCCATCAACTTCCGAACTTTCCTATCCGGAAGCAACTACTGATTTTTTTCCGAGTTCCTTATACCTAAACCCTTCAGTGACTTTCCATGCATCAAGTGATACACCAACTCTTGGGAGCAACCCATGCAACAAAGAGTGTTCCTGACAGCGTTATTGATTTAGTGGCTACTCCTTTGGAAATTTCAAAATCTGAAATTATTCTAAAGAGGGTAGATCATAACTATCACAACCATTCTTGCCATTCGTAGCAAACCCAGAAGCTTTAAGCATCAACTACGATTTTTTTGGAGAAGGGACTAGGTGGTGCGATATATTCGCGCGACGATAAGTTGCATATGCGTTAAGACGACTAAAGACTTGTGAACGCAACAATCATGTCCATATCTAGAACCGACGATGGTTATGTTCATCTTGAAGATATAAAAACACTACTCTAAGAAGAACGTGAGGACACTGATGGTTGAAACACATGAAGCGGGTGAGAAGGGTCAAGTTTTATATAGGAGAAGTGCCGATCGGTTGGGACGATCCTGAAGATGGAGAATTTGTAAGATTGAGATAATTATAGAAAAAAAAGTATAGATGGTGCAATGCAGCGAGCACGGAAAGCCCAGCCCATGACTCATCGGCCGTTTAACATCTTGGAAGGAGACGGTGGGTTTGTGTATAGCCTACTTTTGCTACTTTCCTTGGAGGGTATGTTGGCAACCCTAGCCATACTTTGATCGTTCCGAGATCATGAAAAGGTTGGCGTAATCTACGAGCCGCAACTGGTCGGGATACTAGACAAATGAAACCTTGAGGGACAAGATAATCTAGCTGGCTAGAGTTATGTGGGGAAAGAACTACTAGGCAAGATACACACGGAAGTGAGGAAACGGGACGAGAGAGGGAGACCCAAAATATTTAACCGCGATAATCCTTTCTTAGTGATTTTTTTTTCTTGACCTACCTTCTGAAATTTCGGGGACGAAATTATTCTAAGGAGGGTAGATTGTAACGACCGATTTTCTAATAAAATATCTTTTATTTTAAATTCCTAGAATCAAGTGGTTATTTACGTATTTCGTTGATAGAAGAATATTTTGTAAAAAAATGATGTTAGTAATATTCAAGGCATTGAAAAATAGGATTAAAGGAATTTTCTAAAATTTATTCATATTTTTCTAGGCTTAAAATGTTTTAATAAAATTTTATAATGCCTTAAAATACTCTACACATTTTTATTATCAATTAAAACAATTAATTCAATATATATATATATATATACGTTCAAAAAATATATCAAGGATAAACTAGATATTAAATAATTATAATAACTAAGCTAAAACCGTAAATATGGGATATATTATTTATTTTTAGCCCAAAATTATTTTTATACTAAAGATAACAATAAAATATATTTTCTGAAATTTTTCCATAATTTTCCCGTAGTTTTAACCATTTTTAACAATTTTTTTAAAACCAAAATCAATAATTTTTAATAATCTGCTGAGTATTTTATTTTAATAAAAAAAATTATTTTTAAAACACCTTTAACCTGGACCGTTGGATGCAAGGATCCAACGGCCCAGGACGCTCGGCGGCGTCCACCTGGTGGGGACCATACGAAACCGCGTGATCCCCCCCACGCGGACGCATGGCTCTTGGCGGCGGCCCTCGAGCCGTTGGACTCAAATCCAACGGCCAGGATGTGATGGCGGCGGCGACAATCATCAGCTAATGATTCTGTAATCATTTCGGCGCAGATTATTTTGAAGATTTTAACGGATTTCTTGGATTTTATGGTTGGATAAAAAGCCCTATAAATAGAGACCTTCAAACACTGATTTCTCACACTTCAGAACTCCAAAAATTCTGAAAAAAATTTCCACGGTATCGACGACGCCGACGCTGTGGTTCCATCCAAGTATCGAGAAAAAATCCGAGCGTGGAACTATTGAGAATTTAGTACGAGCCTACGCTTTCAACCCATCGGCATCCGACTCAAACAAAAGGTAGGATCCGTCTATCTCCACTCCTCTGTCGCCTTCTTTCTCATAATGATCTTGTTTTCAACTCCTAATCCGTAATCTCATATTTAAAATGATATTAAAAATATTCCTGCATGCCTATTTTGGTACCTCTTAATGATAATAATATTAACCCATGTTTAAAATGGTTTCCTTAATCACTCCTATATGCAAAACATTGCACTCCTATACTACCTGAAATATGATATACTTAATGTCACAATCCACGGGATATCAATTCACCTCTTATATACCCACACCTACCCATACTACCAAAATGATCTCGAAATAGGTTACTTCCACAAAATACCCCCGTTTCATTAAAATGTTGTATTTGTTTAAAATATCCATATGAGATAAGATATGTGGAATAAATGTTTTAGATACGATATATATATAATATTACTTACACCTTTTTCAACAACTACTGTAATTTTGTTAAATCCCTTTTTCGTTTGAAAGGGGATAATACTAAATCTAAATAATGACATATGGTTTTTTTTCCAACTTAGCCCTTACTCTCGAAGGGATGTTTTTATATTAATTCTTCTTATAATGTTAACTAGAGTTTAATGAGTTACCATAATAATAGGGTAATGTTTTACACGAGTACCTCGTGGTTGATAGACAATCGTCCCTGAAAAGGACACAAATCCTGTCGTCTATGTGCAGCGGTTGCCAACACGAACGTATTTTCTAAAACGTTACCTCAAACTTAAAACACTATAATTTCATAAAATTATTATTTACAAAAAAAAAATAACCCAATCTATCCAAAAAAGTGATAATTTCATTTTAATACCTTGACCTTTACTAAAAGGTTATTTTCAACAAAAACCATAATCTTTATAAAAGATATTTTCCAAAAGAATATCTAAAACTTTATTAAAAGATAATTTTCAAATAAATACCATAACCTTTTAATAAAAGGATATATTCTCAGTAAAATATTATGGGTTTTCCAAAATGATAAATGTTCCAAACATCATGGCATTCTTATAAAATAAATAAATAAATATAATTAAACACTGTTATCCTTTATTAACTAAGTGTTTTATAAGATGATACGAAGTACATTACAAACTTTAAAAGATAACAAGATAAAATGAGTGGTTGTGAAAGGCCATATTAAATGAGATCGACTTCTTGATTACAAGTCTATGACATATACAACACATGATACGGTTAGGGTTAGAATGCGCGGATCTAGGTATGGAATACTTATATATGAGGATCCCTGCAGGCAGGGTGAACAGTCCAATGTGTGGACGACTACTAACCCATTATTCGGGCGAATACTAACCCAACTTGGTGTGAATGGTTCAATGTGTGGACAACTAGTAACCCGATATTCGGGCGAATACTAACCCAATTTGAGGGCGAATGATCCAATATGTGGATAACATACATTGTGGAAATTCCATACCTAGAAGTATATGCACTAACTCTAATTCGTCAAGACCTTTATACTGAACCACGGGATGGGCAGTTTGATTAGGCAAGGAGATTCGGAACTCGGATTCCCCTACTACTCGATCATGATCCCGGAAAGTGGAACGGTACATTTCACTTCCCCAGTTGTTGTTCCGTGGCCACAACGGAATAATCGTGAGTATTCGGCCCCTTGTTTAACAAACTAAAACGTTTACAATACATATTGATACTCAACACTAAACTCACATCATGTGCTATACCCACCTGTTACCTTATCTACCTTTTGTTATGAGACACGAGTTATTCAGTATCTTGGATGTGGATATTTTACCAGTTTAGACTTGTTGCTTATTATAGAACTGAAGGGTGGAAATACCTGTGCACTTGAGTGATATTCACGCTAGACAAAATTCCATGGTAGTCATGGGACACCTTTCGGGAATGTTCACGCTACCACATTGATTGCAACCTCAGGCACGAGCGCCAGCTAGTCATGGGATACCTCAAGGATACGAGTATGTTTACCAGTCAATTCCGTTCATACACACATTGTTTAACCTGATCTAACTCTTAGACTGAATATCCGTTTGACCTGACTTGAACTTTTACCAAACATATACCTCACACAACCTACTCATATTCACATATATCTCTGTCAACAAATCTAATTTGTATATAACCTCATACCTTTATACCCATGTACATCATATTCATTATATTTATACACACCTGTCTGTTTCTATACCTTTACTTTCTTATGAGGAAATCCTACCCGAGTATAACTCGCTGACGGACCTTCCTTTTCTTCCTTTATCTTTGGAATGTCCGTCAGATGAGAATGAGTATTATGGCGAGGATCAAGGTGTGGAGCCAACTAATGAAGATTAGGCAGACTTGACGATGGAAGATTAACTAGATTTAATTTTTTGTTGTTGCCCACATGTTTAGGGCTTTTGTTTCTCCTCGACGTAATTAAACTACTTAGTTTATTTTACTCCTTCATTTGGAATGTAATAAAGTTTGGTTAATGGAAATAAATTCCTTTCGGTTTTATTACTTTGATTTTGATACACACCCTACATGTTAGATATTCATACGCTTAACGTAACTGTATTGAATAGACCACCTTCAATACAGTTAGGTTGCGGACTTTGCCACGTCATCCTTCACCTTCTTTTGGGAAGCGGGGCGTGACTGGTTTTAGTGTTGGCCCATGCAGGTCCTCTTGTGTACTAAAATGAAACCGTTAACTGACTTATTATATTTGTGAATCTCATCCATTTATACCGATTTCATAATTTTCCTATGTCTCTTGTCCCTTCCTTGACATTCTGTACCCTGACCATGACCTTCCCTTCAGGTCATGGCAAATCATTCCGACGAGAATGACATGTCCGATATTACTTTTGAAGCTACATCTGGAGATTCAGACGACAAAGTCGTAGACTCTCAGGCGGTTATTTCTGACAGCGACTCGGAATACGAAAAAGTCGATGCTGCAACTCCGAATCCTATGATAGCCAATGACTCCGAAGAAGAAGACCTTATAGAGGTGGAATCAGAGAACGAGGCTCCTGTCGAGGATGAGTTGAAGGAAGAAGCTTCGAGTGAGGAAGAACTCGAAGCCGAAGAAACTCAGGCAGCTGCCCCGCAAGACCCGGTGGGAATGGCCGTGCCTTTCTTAGTGCGAGAGCCTATCGTAACTTGTTGAACTCCCATAATCGAGATTAATAAGACTTTTTTCTTTTCTTTGGCCGAATAAAACGATGTAGAACAGTAGGGGAATGTCCTTACTTTTCGGTTGTACTCTCCTTATTGAAGTTGGATAATAAAATCTATATTTCGAGCAAAAATCTCTTGTGTCTCTTGCTCTTCTTCTTAGTTTTTCTCTTGCATTAATTGTTGTTCTTCCATGCAACTTATTATCTTGTCTCACCCCTCAGCCTGTTTGTAACCTAACCTATTCTGATTCAGATCATCGACGGCCGGACGACACCATAACCGCAACAGAAGGGGAAATGGAGTCAATGAAGCCGCTGCTCAGCAAGTAGCTATGCTACAAATGATGCAAGAACTACTGGAGCAACAACAGCAGCAGATAGCTGCCCTTCATCAGAAGCTACGAGAAAGTAGGCAGCCGCAAGCAGAGATTTTAAGTAAGGCGTTAGCCCCAGTTCCTCCAGGTTCGGCGGGAGTGAAGCGGTTCAGATCACTCCATCCTAAGACTTTTTTGGAGAAGGAAACTCCCTTAGAAGCTGAGGAATGGCTCAACAGAACAGTCAACGATCTCGGTGCCGTCCAAATTCCGAAGGACGCGTGGGTGGACATTACCAAACTACAACTCACGGATAATGCCCGTATATGGTGGGAGGCAGAGGAAAGTAGATTGAAGAAGCCCATCGACTGGGAAACGTTCAAACAACGTTTTGATACCCAGTATTTTCCAGCCATGGAACACCTAGAGATGGAAAAAGAGTTTATACAACTCCAACAAGGGAGCATGTGGGATAAGTCGGTGGACGAGTACGCTTCGGAGTTCGCAAGGTTAAGTCGGTTCGCGCATCATCTGGTGGCAACCCCAGAACTTTATGGTAAGAGATTCCGGTAAGGATTGGACCTGAAGACGTGGTCCTCCATGTCTTCTGCTACCCTTTTGACTTATGATAAAATCTTAGAGGCAGCGCGAAACTTTGATGACCTTCAGCGACGCATGAGGAAGGATGACCGTTTGTCGGGCATTAAGCGACCAGCCAACCAAATTCTTGGAGGATCATCTTCCAGATTCAACGGGAGACAACAACCCAAAAGATTAGCAGAACCAACTATCTTCAGAAAACCAACCGTTACATGCAACCATTGTGATATGACCGGACAGTACAGGAGAGACTGTCACATTTTGAACAAACTTTGCATAGTGTGTGGGTCTCCGGATCATGCTATTGGGGACTGTCCTTAGAGAGGAAGACAATCAGGCCCCGTCAACAAGCCGGCTAATTATGAGGCACCAACACAGGGAAACCGGCCACTTTCCGCCACTAAATCAACCGATCAAGGGGCATCACCAAAGGGACCACCCTTGCCATCACAGGAGCATGTTTTTCAGCAAGCGCAGCGTAATAGACCCAAACGCCAGACCTTCACCATGACAGCCGAGAAGTCTGATGTCGCGTGGCAAGACAGCAGAGGTACTCTTTTCTTTTTCAACCTTTCTTTGATACCATACTTATTTATCTTTCGATGCAAATCTTAGTTAAACTCACCATAATTCCTCTAGTTTTCGTAATTTCGACTAGTTGTCTTTATGTTACATCTCTCAAGTTTTCCATCAATTCACAACCTTCCGTCAACTTCCGAACTTTCCTATCCGGAAGCAACTACTGATTTTACATTTTCTGAGTTCCTTATACCTAAACCCTTCAGAGACTTTCCATGCATCAAGTGATACACCAACTCTCGGGAGCGACCCATGCAGCAAAGAGGGTTCCTGACAGCGTTATTGATTTCCGAGCCTAGTAATGGCTACTCCTTTGGAAATTTCAAAATCTGAAATTATTCTAAAGAGGGTAGATCATAACTATCACAACCATTCTTGCCATTCGTAGCAAACCCAGAAGCTTTAAACATCAACTACGATTTTTTTGGAGAAGGGACTTGGTGGTGCGATATATTCGCGCGACGATAAGTTGCATATGCGTTAAGACGACTAAAGACTTGTGAACGCAACAATCCTGTCCAGATCTAGAACCGACGATGGTAATGTTCATCTTGAAGATATAAAAACACTACTCTAAGGAGAACGTGAGAACACGGATGGTTGAAACACATGAAGCGGATGAGAAGGGTCAAGTTTTATATAGGAGAAGTGTCGATCGGTTGGGACGATCCTGAAGATGGAGAATTTGTAAGATTGAGATAATTGTAGAAAAAAAAAAGTGGAAATGGTGATACAATGCAGCGAGCACGGAAAGCCTAGCCCATGACTCATCGGCCGTTTAACATCTTAGAAGGAGACGGTGGGTTTGTGTATAGCCTACTTTTGCTAGTTTCCTTGGAGGGTATGCCGGCAACCCTAGCCATACTTTCATCGTTCCGAGATCATGGAAAGGTTGGCGTAATCTACGAGCAGCAACCGGTCGGGATACTAGACAGATGAAACCTTGAAGGACAAAATAATCCAGCTGGCTAGAGTTATGTTGGGAAAGAACTACTAGGCAAGATACACACAGAAGCGAGGAAAAGGGACGAGAGAGGGAGACCCAAAATATTTAACCGCGATAATCCCTTCTTAGTGATTTTTTTTCTTGACCTACCTTCTAAAATTTCGGGGACGAAATTATTCTAAGGAGGGTAGATTGTAACGACCGATTTTCTAATAAAATATCTTTTATTTTAAATTCCTAGAATCAAGTGGTTATTAACGCATTTCGTTGATAGAAGAATATTTTGTAAAAAAATGATGTTAGTAATATTCAAGGCATTGAAAAACAGGATTAAAGGAATTTTCTAAAATTTGTTTATATTTTTCTAGGCTTAAAATGTTTTAATAAAATTTTATAATGCCTTAAAATACTCTACACATTTTTATTATCAATTAAAACAATTAATTCAAAATATATACACACACACACACACATACACGTTCAAAAAATATATCAAGGATAAACTAGATATTAAATAATTATAATAACTAAGCTAAAACCGTAAATATGGGATATATTATTTATTTTTAGCCCAAAATTATTTTTATACTAAAGATAACAATAAAAAATATTTTCTGAAATTTTTCCATAATTTTCCCGTAGTTTTAACCATTTTTAACAATTTTTTGAAAACCAAAATCTATAATTTTTAATAATCTGCTGAGTATTTTATTTTAATAAAAAAAATTAATTTTAAAACACCTTTAATCTGGACCGTTGGATGCAAGGATCTAACGGCCCAGGACGCTCGGCGGCGCCCACTTGGTGGGGACCACACGAAACCGCGTGATCCCCCCAACGCGGACGCATGGCTCTTGGCGGCGGCCGGATATGACGGCGGCGGCTGCAATCATCAGCTGATGATTCTGTAATCATTTCGGCGCGGATTATTTTGAAAATTTTAACAGATTTGTTGGATTTTATGGTTGGATAAAAAGCCCTATAAATAGAGACTTCAAACACTGATTTCTCACACCTCAGAACTCCAAAAATTCTGAAAAAAATATCCACGCCTTCGTATCGACGACGCCGACGCTGTGCTTCCATCCAAGTATCGAGAAAAAATCCGAGCATGGAACTATTAAGGATTTAGTACGAGCCAACGCTTTCAACCCATCGGCATCCGACTCAAACAAAATGTAGGATCCGTCTATCTCCACTCCTCTGTCGCCTTCTTTCTCATAATGATCTTGGTTTCAACTCCTAATCCATAATCTCATATTTAAAATGATATTAAAAATATTCCTGCATGTCTATTTTAGTACCTCTTAATGATAATAATATTAACCCATGTTTAAAATGGTTTCCTTAATCATTCCTATATGCAAAACATTTCACTCCTATACTACCTGAAATATGATATGATTAATGTCACAATCCACGAGATATCAATTCACCCCTTATATACCCACACTAACCCATACTACCAAAATGATCTCGAAATAGGTTACTTCCACAAAATACTCTCGTTTCACTAAAATGTTGTATTTGTTTAAAATATCCATATGAGATAAGATATGTGGAATAAATGTTTTAGATACGATATATATATATATATATATATATATATATATATATATATATATATATATATATATATTACTTACACATTTTTCACCAACTACTGTAATTTTGTTAAATCCCTTTTCCTTTTGAAAGGGGATAATACTAAATCTAAATAATGACATATGATTTTTTTCCAACTTAGCCCTTTCACTCGAAGAGATGTTTTTATATTAATTCTTCTTAGAATGTTAACTAGAGTTTAATGAGTTACCCTAATAATAGGGTAATGTTTTACATGAGTACCTCGTGGTTGATAGGCAATCGTCCCTGAAAAGGACACAAATCCTGCCGTCCATGTGCAACGGTTGCCAACACGAACGTATTTTCTAAAACGTTACATCAAACTTAAAACACTATAATTTCATAAAATTATTATTTACAAAAAAAAAACCCCCAATCTATCCTAAAAAGTGATAATTTCATTTAAATACCTTGACCTTTACTAAAAGGTTATTTTCAACAAAGACCATAACCTTTATAAAAGATATTTTCCAAAAGAATATCTAAAACTTTATTAAAAGATAATTTTCAAATAAATACCATAACTTTTTATTAAAAGGATATTTTCTCAGTAAAATATTATGGGTTTTCCAAAAGGATAAATATTCCAAACATCATGGTATTTTTATAAAATAAATAAATATTATTAAACACTGTTATCCTTTATTAACTAAGTGTTCTATAAGATGACACGAAGTACATTACAAACTGTCACGCCCCGCTTCCCAGTATACGGGCAGAGGACGCAACGAGGCCGCTACGTATTTACTCTGAAGTAAATACGCTAAGCGTATCTAAGCAATATAAAAGTAAATACACAAGAGACAAGATATATAAACTGAACAGCAACTTTATTTATTAACATTCTTTTGTACAATGCATGAAAAGTAAATACAACTGAAATAAAAGCGATGCCTAAACAATGGCATAATAGGAATGTAAAGTACTGAAAGGAAATGTATACAATAAAACTAAAGCTCTGGGTCTTTAGCAAACTGATCCAAGTCTTCAGCAGTAGGCTCGATCTCTGACGTGTCTAAATCACCTGACGGCATTCAAAGAAGAAAGAAAGAGAATGTCGTCAGCGAACAGATCGCTCGGTAAGTCCCAAGGATAAGGAAGAATATAATAGACAGAATGAGAAGGCAGCTTTTAAAGTTGTATTATATTGTTATAATATTGTGTTAACGTTGTTGTTTGTAGCTCGGTACAGAAGATGCCAGTGTATACGAGAGGAGTCCCACTTACACCGGAGACTTTGGTAGCCCGTAGTACAAGGCTCCGTCGATAATACCACGGAACAACGGTATGGATGTAATTACGTCTTAAGTGACCACCTCGTGCCACCTTTAACATATTCCGTACCAGTCTAACCCTTTAAACCCAAGATGTCTTGTTTGTATTGTATTGTATTGTAACTTGTATAATTGATTGACTGACCGAAACCATGATATCAGTAAACGGATGTAACCGCAGAATCAGGTAAATGGATATAACTGGAGAATCGTGTAAATGGAATGTATATCCATGGTTCGGTTAAGTCAAGTTGATAGATTGAATAATGGATCCATGGATTCATGTTGAATTGTAATATTGTAAATTGTAGATTGTAGATTGTATATTGTAGATTGTAGATTGTAGATTGTACTTGAATCATATTCAAGTCAGATTATAATGAGACTCAAACTGAGTCAGACAATTAGTAAAGTAAATTGAAGTCCTGATTGTTTTGATGTTATCGGTAACCGCTGCACATGGACGACATGATTTGTGTCTTTTTCAAAGACGATTACCGTGTTGATAACACCGGTTGTTGATTGTCTACCTTAGATAGGCAAGCACCCACTTTTCCAGCTCCTTGAGGCTCAAGAGATTGGTCCTGCTTAAACTTATGTTTACTAGGGCCCTTAGGGTAATTTATAGAACTTGAGGGGGGTTTAAGTAAAGATACTTTTATATACTTTTCCAAATACACCCCAAGTATTTATTATTCGTATTTAGAGTTGTAATGAATGTAGATTTTACATTGTGATATTTCTAGTGAAAATATCATAATTTCATAATAAATGATATTTATTTGTAATATTGGTTTTGCATGGAATTCATGGTATTTTAGTGTAAAATTG
Source organism: Agapanthus africanus (assembly GCA_030015575.1). Taxonomy (NCBI): domain Eukaryota; kingdom Viridiplantae; phylum Streptophyta; class Magnoliopsida; order Asparagales; family Amaryllidaceae; genus Agapanthus; species Agapanthus africanus. The sequence goes on from JASDDO010000022.1 coordinate 16,200,828, forward strand.
ATTTTTGTGATATTGTAGAAAAGGTGGAATATTTATAATACTTCAAAAATAGATATGTTTATATTACATATACATATATTTATATGAAAATAATTTTTTGTATATATCTATAATATTCTAGAAATCTCATTTTCTTAAGATGTCGTATTTTAAATCTTTCGAGACCGAATGCTCCTTGCGGAGGTCTGCATCTCGCACTACTAAGCCCGAGGATGCGCGATAATCTGCACCATCCCGAACGGGTTCCCCAATTGGGTTGTAGCGGCGCTTTATAAAGATTTGTATAAATACTAATCATTAAGGGAAAACGGTTTTATTAATTATGGTATTTATTTGTAAAGATGTCGATTTCCCGTATTTTATGTTTTAGGGTCTCCTAAGTCAACTAGATTGCTCCTAACTGGTCCAAAGCGACAAGTTGTGAGATACCTCAAATCGCCTCTTCACCGTCAATTGTGGCCAGGTAAGTACAAGTGAAGAAAGGAGGGATCCGCTTACGAATCACTGTGAGACGGGCCTTTTAAAGTTACCTTTCTCACTTGTCTAGCCTAGGCACCACAAAGTCAGGTTTAGATAAACGATTGAATGTCCACAACCTTCCTCTGTCCTAATGAGTGCGACAGTCCTTAATTGGCTGAGTCTAGATATTTTTTTATTAGCTCAAAGGTTATTTATTTGTAAAGATGTATCAATACTAAATCTTTTAGAAATGGTTTTATTAAGTAAAGGGTATTTAAATGAAAATGTTTGTTTTCCCGTATTCTAAGTTCTCGAGGGTATCGTGTTATGTTGCATATGAGTATGTGAGGAGGTAGGTCATTATCTCGTGGTCTAGTTAAAGGTATAGCAAGTTTGATGAAGTTAAATGTATAATTGAAACAATGTGGTATTTAAATGAAAAATACGATAAAGTGAAATAGCCATCATTTTATGAAATGAAACTTGATCAATTTGGTTGATTAGTGTTTAATAGTCAACATGAGAAAGTTTAAGCATAATTGTATTAACGAGAAGTAAAGTTTTATAAGAAAACCGAATCGGAAATCGGATTTGTTCCGATTCTGTCGGGTTTGAAAATCCGTATTTTAGAAAAGAAAAGAGAGGTAGAATTTGGGGATTTACGGGTTTAGGAAAACAAGAAGAAGGAGATTGATCGGAAGGAGTCACCGGTGCGTCGCTTCGTCGCCGGGAGCTCCTAGAATGATCGTCGGAAGTTCTCCGGAAAATTCGTCTCGTGCTCGATTTCAAAGTACACAAGGTTTCTTGGAAATTTTAGAGAGTTGGCTCAGAGTTTAGGGTGAGGGGGTAGTGTGTAGGGTTGGTATTTATAGGGTTGGGCTAGGGTTAGGGTAGATGAAGGGTTTTAAATAAAAAATGTAAAAATGTATGAAATTCATTAAAAATGGAGTAAAAGTGGTATTAAAGGCTCTCTGGAAACGATCTCAATAATTAAAGCATGCAGGGGGGTCGAGAAGTCCAAAAGCCCCAACTTTGTAGTTGGAGACTCGGCCGTCCGGCCGAGTTGGGCCGAGTCAGGGCCTGGGGAGGTGGGGGGTCTCCTGGTTAAGCCTCTGGTATATTTACATTTGTGTGTGTAGTGGGAAAATTTGGAGTTATCATGTGTTGACTGTTGGGCTTCTTAAAAAATTTAAAACAAATAAATATTAAAAATAATGTGGGGCATGGGATTTGAACTCTGGTGGCTTGGTTCAGCAGTGTAAGGTATTACCAATGAGATACAAGCTCCTTCTTGTAATTAAATTGCTAATTAATTACTTAAGTTTTGTGCTCAGGCAATAAATACCCCTTTATAGATTTTTTGAAATTTTTTTGTAAAAATTTGTATATGAAATTTAGGGTTGTTACACAAACTTTAAAAGTTAACAAGATAAAATGAGTGGTTGTGGAAGGCCATATTAAATGAGATCAACTTCTTGATTACAAGTCTATAATATATACAACCCATGATACGGTTAGGGTTAGAATGCGCGGACCTAGGTATGTAATACTTATATATGAGGATCCCTGCAGGCAGGATGAACAGTCCAATGTGTGGACGACTACTAACCCGTTATTCGGGCGAATACTAACCCTAGTTGGGGTGAATGGTTCAATGTGTGGACAACTACTAACCCGATATTCGGGCGAATACTAACCCTATTTGAGGGCGAATGATATAATATGTGGATGACGTACAATGTGGAAATTCCATGCCTAGAGTTATACGCACTAACTCTAATTCGTCAAGACCTTTATACTGAACCACGGGGATGGGCAGTTTGATTAGGCAAGGAGATTCGGAACTCGGATTCCCCTACTACTCGATCATGATCCCGGGACGTGAAACGGTACATTTCACTTCCCCAATTGTTGTTTCGTGGCCACAATGGAATAATCGCGAGTATCCGGCCTCTTGTTTGACAAACTAAAACGTTTACAATATATATTGATACTCAACACTAAACTCACATCATGTGTTATACCCACCTGTTACCTTATCTACCTTTTGTTATGAGACACAAGTTATTCAGTATCTTGGATGTGGATATTTTACCAGTTTAGACTTGTTGTTTATTATGGAACTGAAGGGTGGAAATACCTGTGCACTTGAGTGATATTCACGCTAGACAAAACTCCATAGTAGTCATGGGACACCTTTCGGGGATGTTCACGCTACCGCATTGATTGCCACCCCAGGCACGAGCGCCAGCTAGTCATGGGATACCTCAAGGATACGAGTATGTTCACCAGTCAATTCCATTCATATACACATTGTTTAACCTGATCTAACTCTTAAACTGAATATACGTTTGACCTGACTTGAACTTTTACCAAACATATACCTCACACAACCTACTCATATTCACATATACCTCTGTCAACATATCTAATTTGTATTTAACCTCATACCTTTATACCCATGTACATCATATTCATTATATTTATACACACCTGTCTGTTTCTATACCTTTACTTCCTTATGAGGCAATCCTACCCGAGTATAACTCGCTGACGGACCTTCCTTTTCTTCCTCTATCTTTGGAATGTCCGTCAGATGAGAATGAGTATTATGGCGAGGATCAAGGTGTGGAGCCAACTAATGAAGATTAAGCAGACTTGACGACGGAAGATTAGCTAGATTTAATTTTTTGTTGTTGTCCACATGTTTAGGGCTTTTGTTTCTCCTCGACGTAATTAAACTACTTAGTTTATTTTACTCCTTCTTTTGGGATGTAATAAAGTTTAGTTAATGGAAATAAATGCCTTTCGCTTTTATTACTTTGATTTTGGTACACACCCTGCATGTTAGATATTCATACGCTTAACGTAACTATATTGAATAGAACACCCTCAATGCAGTTAGGTTGCGGACTTTGCCACGTCATCCTTCACCTTCTTTTGGGAAGCGGGGCGTGACAAAAATAAAAATCATATTCTGTAAAAGCAGAAGTCCTTAGATCAAAGATCCAATGGTGGGTAAAATCCTCCAACTCAATTTTGAGTCCGATTTAATCAATTGGAATATCTCAATGAGAGATTTTCTCAGAATTAAGTAACAAACTTGCCTCCACTATATAAAGGACCCGAGACTTCAAGTCTCATATAGAGAAAACCCCTCATAAGCTTATGAAAAATACAGAAAGCTTCATAAAAAAATAGAGAATTCAACCCTCAGAGAGGAAGACTTCCCTTTCAAAAGAAACCTCGGTAAGAGAAATTCAGAGATCAAAATATCTCTTTTTACCTATTTTAAGGGTTTAACGCTTCTCAAAGAACTTAGTTCTTTCCCTGGATCAGAGATCCACAAGACAAGTCTTCCACAAGTTGAGAATTTAATTCTCATCTGGAGGATCTTGTTCTTGAGAATCAAATATTCATAAAAGAATTAAGTCCAAAAGAAAAACAAAAGGAAAAATAACCTATAAAAGAACTTAGTTCTTAAAGAAAAAACCTGATCCCAGATCTTCAAAAAACGAAGATCTTGGTGATCATTAATGGTCAAAATGCCATTAACAGATATTTAATCTCTAAAAAAAAAAATCTTGGTGATCATTAATGGTCAAAATGCCATTAACAGATATTTAATCTCTAAAAAAAAAGGGAAAAAGACTAGCGCCTCACGTGGGCGCCCTCCTTTTTAACAACGCCTAACGCCTCACGTGAAAAACACGTAGGCGTCCAAAACAAAAGGCCAGCGCCTCACGTGTAACACACGTGGACGCTAAATAAAAGTGCTCAGCACTCCCTATGCAGTCGAAAAAAGCTAAGTGCTTAGAATTGATTGGGCAGCACCCAGCGCCGCACGTGCTCCTCACATAGGCGCCATACAAAAAGTGCTGAGCACTTCATATGCAGCCGAAACGGCTGAGTGCTTAGCACTGATTGGGCAGCGTCCAGCACCGCACGTGCACCTCACATGGACGCCATATAAAAAGTGCTTAGCACTTCAAATTTAGTCAAAATGACTAAAAGTGTTCAACATTTATTGGGTAGCGCCCATAACTGAATACTTCACATGATATACATGTGAGCATCAGAGCTCAAATAAGTGCTTAGCACTTTTACATGAAATGAAAAGGGCTGAACAAACAGAGCCCAAATAAGTGCTTAGCACTTTTGATTTAAAAAAAGACTAAGTAGAGTAAGCCTAAATTGGCTAAGTCTCTAAAATTTTCTTGCAGCTGAGCCCAAATGCTCTTTTGCTGGATCTTAAGCAAAAATGATCCTAGAATGTTGTTAAGTTGATCTTAGTCTCAAATAAGACTAACGCATACTTAGCAAGAACAAACTGAGCCCAAGTGCTTACCTATAGATTTAAGTTGATCTTAATCTCAAACCAGATTAACAGTCCTTAAATAAACCTAAGCCAAAATCTAAAATATATGGATTTGGACTGATCCGTGCCCTACGGGCGACGACATAAACTAGTCTCCGTATACAATCCACGGCAACTAAAACAAAAAAAACACCACGACACGAAGTGAACTTCCGGAGCAGGAGAAAGTGGTTATCGCAATGCGGTAACGTAATTAACTGCAGGGGCTTTCTCCTGTAGGGAAGAGCGTCCCCAAAATCAAAAAACCCTCATAAAATGAGGGGGAATCTGATAAAGTCTGCTACAACGGTTGCGTCTGTACAAACCTCCGATATATGGTGCCATAAATCAACTTGGTATCTTCAGAGAGGTGGACGGATAAATCCAAATAGCATCTGCCCTCAGAATTCAGGCCAGATGTCCTAACGTCTCGGTCCTTCTTCTGGCGGAGAACAGATTCTGGAACGCCCGGTGGGACCTTTTTCCTATTTTCACTCCACACTTCGTGTGTTGTATTTTGCGAACAAAATCGCGGTTCGCTATGGTTGCCCTTGGATTTGAGGTACTAAGATTTGGCGTCTTGCTCCTGTGCAGAAAAAATCGATGGCTTCCAACAGCACAACATGCAACAGCAACGCTCGCTTCACCCCAGCTGGAGGAGTGACCTACGGGCCCAACGCGGCCTCTATCTTTTTAATGCCGGTAGGGCAAGTAACGCAAGCCACCGCTGGATTGTTCTTCGGGAACATGTTCCCACCAGTGAGTTTTGGTGCCTCGGCGCTACAAGAGGAAGCTCCGAAGAGGTCGGTCTTCGATCGACTAGCGACCACAACAACCCCTCTCAACGGGTTGTCCAAATCTTGTATCTTATTCTTCAACAGGCTGAGAAAAAGCTCGAATGGGCCCGCAAAGAGTCTCGTAATACCTGAAGGGGCTGCCCCAAAACGGATAGGCTCCTGACTCCTCCTGCAGGTGAAGACGTCAAAGGTGCTTCCCCTACCAGAAAGTCGGTCTTTGAAAGATTGGCCGCCCCTCCTCAAACTTTGCCGAGGACGTCGGTCTTCAATAGGTTGACGCCAACAGCAGCCCCTCAGCAAAGCCGGGGGCACGAAGAAACCGCTTCCAAAACTGAGACAGTCCCGTCTGCAAGACATGCTCGACGTCGCTACTGGCACCGATTGAGAAAAGATGGGGGTAATTCTCCCTATGGACTTACCCCACCGCTCCGATGGTGGACGTTGACGCTGCTATTCTAACTGGGAACAGCTTTGATCTGCTCAGGAGGGTGCGCAAGAACTCTCCAACGGTGGTGCTAATGAAATCGCCCCCACCTGTAGAGGCCACGGTGCAGGAAAAGACAGAACATCCCTATAAATGGCACTCCTCAAAAATTCACAGGGTCTGGCAGAAAGTCCAGGACTTTGTGATCAATAAAGACTACTCTCGTCGACCGAAGAAATCGAAGCTCGGTAAGAGAAAAACCATCCCTCCGTCATACAGCGAGGGACTTCTTTTACACAGGGGCCTGTCATAACGGCTCCTTCAACTTCGACCTCCCACAAAAGAATGAGGCCGGAGAAAATCCCACCGCCTGCGGCAAATTCCAAAGACGATGAACCCAAACGCCCCAAGTCTGGGGGCATGATCATACATACGGTCTATATGGCTTCCGGGAAAGAAGAAAGCCGTGCTTTCGTAGGACGTCGACCGCAAACTCGGTAGCTGACAGAAGCTCAGGAGCAATAACAAAATCTCCAGGAGATGCTGACCAAAATGGCAACACTTACCGGGCAGAAAGAAAGCCCGGACACAACAGCCGAACAACGCCAGGAGCAGGAGACCAATACAGAGTTCCTGTGAAGGGTGTTTGAAATAAAGGACAAGGAAGCTGCTGAGAAGGCTGCTAACATAAAGCAGATGGCTCTTTTGTTTCAGGATATGGTTAGAATGGTGATCCAGCCAGAACCCCCAGCTGAGGATCCATCGATAATCATCGAGGATGACAGAGGGGAAACATCAAATCCTCTTCCGGCTTTATCGGCAGCCAAGGAGGAAAAAATCTCCAAGGCTGCTCTTGATGATTATATCGCTCAACAAATACAAGCTCATCAAGCTAATAAAGCCGCAGGCCAAATTTTCAGAACTGGCCGACCGTATCCAGGCTAGTATGACCAAATTAAATACCCGCCGGGATATACGATCCCCAAGTTTCATGTGTACAAGGGGACAAGCAAACCACATCAGCACGTCGCGTAGTTTATAACTCTGTGCGGCAACACTGGAGGAGATGAAAAACTGTTGCTTCGCTAGTTCATTGGCAGTCTGTCAGAGACGGCCTTTGAACGGTACTTGGAGCTCCCAAATGAATCCGTAAGAACATTCACAGAGATGGAACTACTGTTCACACAGCGGTTCGCCAGCACAAGCGAGTACACCCCGATCACGGCATTAATCAATGCCAGGGTAAAGCCAGGAGAAACCTGGGTATGCGATCCGGTGGCGGAACCTATGGTCAAAGTGCGAATAGCGCATCGAAGAATCCTCCGCAGTGGACATGTTTATCGGGACCCTTGATTTTCAAACGATTGTGTCCCGGTTCATGATGTTCTTCAAACCAACAACCTTCCAGGCTTTGATCGATAAACTGGCCCAAATGGACCAGATGGGCCACGGGCCTTCCTCCTCAAGTAAGGACCCTCGAAACTCCAAGGGTAAAGGGAAGGCGATCTTTGTTGCCAACGCTCAACAATAACCGAGTGGCCCGAAATCGGCGGCTCGTCAAAATAACACACGTCCACGCCTATCTCTGGAAGAAAGGCTAGGACGCGCTTACTCGTTTCCCCGTGATAAGATGAGGAGACTATTTGAGTTGGCAATGCGTAACAAACTTATCACATTGCCAGACCCATGGCGTCCACCGCAACCCGGTGACGTCAACAACCCTAACTACTGCGCCTATCACAGAATGGCGAGCCACCCAATTGAGGGCTGCTACGTCTTCAAGAACTGGGTCAAGGACCAGTATCAACAGGGCAAGTTCGCACTGTCTGAGAACTGGAGGGTGAACTCACCACAGAAACACACTCCTAAAAAGGTGGATGCGTCGGGGGCATCATGCTTGCTCATGGAAGAAACTTCATGGGAAGTCGTTCTTTCAGCTAAAACCAAAAGAATGCTGAAGGATATACAGGCATGTCCGGCAGTCAGGTGGAAAAGCTCACTTGAACTTGAAATCATCGAAGGGATGCTTAAACCGCGTTCCGTACCGAAGATTTTTGACAAAGGGAAAAATCCCCAAGTCAAGCCTTCAAAGTCTTCAAAGAAAAAGAAGAAGACCAAGAACCCTGTGCAGACTGCCGAGTATGACGACAAGCGCACAGACCTACAAAAGTACATTGACGCATTGGAGGAGTACAACTAGAAGGCATGGAAACCGGTCACGCTCAAAGATTTCCTCAAGCGTATTCTTGAGAACGAAGATAGTGACAACGATGAGGAAAATGACTCATCAAAAGAAACCGAAAACAATGTAGCAAGTTGCCACATGGTCTCCCATTCTTTGTTTAATGACGAAGAAACTCCCTCAGCATCAGAAAACAACGCATAAGAAATGGGGGCAGTGTCGGCGCTAAAATCCCCGAAACTGCTAGAAGACCCGATCGATAGGTTGTTACATGAAGCTTTTCGAAAAAGCAAAGCTGACCGAGAACGCGAAACATCCATATACGAAAAGGTTAAGAGTTAGTGTCAGGATGAAGAAGCTGCGGCAAAGAGGAGACGTAAAATACTCCAACCAAAACAAAGCATACCTGCGAAAAATAAGAGAAGGATCAAGACAGAGAAGCGGTTCGCCAAAGCCCTATCAATGGGGATAAAGCTGCCATCTCTGGTAGGAAACACTCCCGGGGTCATATGCCTCGACGGCAGGATTCACATCCAAACCGCTGTCTATATTATCGGAGGGTTACCCACCCCACCGAAGAGTGCAGTACCTTCAAGAAGTGGTAGTAAGGATATGTTGCCTATCAAAAACACTTCAAGAGGATGAAGCGCGAAGCTCATCGACGGTAAAAAAGTGCGACAGATGTGCGTGAAAAAACGACTGGCAACTGTCATAAGATTGATACCGGTTCGGAAAGGGAAAAACCCCTAGTTCTTACTTTTGGGAGCGATTCTGAGGACGAAATGCCCCTCAGCCCTCTTTTTAAAGACTCCACCTCCGAAAAAGAAGAGGAGGAGAACAACTGTGAGAATATTCAGCCGCGTAACCGCACGCTGCCTGAAAAGAACCTCGGACTTACAAACAAAGGTTCGAGCATAAAAGACAAAGGGAAAGAGAAAATCTTTGAGGAAATCGCTCTCGACGATGGAGTTGTTATATAGCTTGCAGCAAGGGAACCGCCTAGGAAAAATAAGTTGGATTAAAATGTCCTAGCACATCTAAGGAAAATACTCTCACAGTTGAGCATATTGGATGCTCTACTTTTGTCTAAAGAGGCACGTGAGTCTCTGATCAAGACATTACAAAAGCCCGACCAGTTCCAAACTTTCCTGGCAGAAGAGAAAATGAAGGACGAGCTGGAAGAGGTTCGCACGGTTGACATTACATTCAGCGATGAAGATCTCCTCCTCGGTACGTGCGAACATAACCGCCTGTTATACGTCACCGGGTATTGCCATGACTTCAAGATAAGGAAAATCCTTATTGACAACGGATCCTCCGTCAACCTTCTCAACGTGAGAGTGCTGAAGGAGATTTGCATGAACGTTCAGCACCTAACCAGAGGCAAAATTACCATCTCCGGATTAGACTCGCAGTCATCACGGATGCTTGGGTCCGTAATACTAACACTGCGCTTCGGGTTGCTCGTCGCTGACATCAAATTTCATGTCATTCACGCCAAGACTTGCTATAACACTTTGCTCGGCAGACCCTGGTTACATGAGTACAACGTCATCCATTCTACGCAACATCAGTGTATGAAGTATTTCAAGGATGGCTCGGAGTATACCGTCACGAGAGAGCTAAACCCGTTCTTTGTAAATGAAGTCCGGAAATATGAAGACGCGAAGTACTTCCTACCAGACTTCGAAGATACATAATGGTGTCATAAGCCGGAGGATAAACAGAAGTGCGCCGCCACTATCCCGATCTTTGGGAGTGATTCTGAGGAAGATGAAGAAATAATCTACTTGGGGCAACCCCAGAAAAAAAACAGGCCCGGACCATATACCCCTATTCTGGTCTTTGGCAGCGACTCTGAGGAAGAGGCCAATGCAGTGTTCTCCATCAGCCCGTCAGTGCAAACCCTCGCCGGAGCAGATCAGAGTCTGCAAATCACGATGGCTCCGCCTCGGCATTACAAAGAACATGATGCGCTCCATACATACAGCGTACAAGAACTACAGACATTCTACGTCCTTCCCAGGCGAAGAGGTGAAAAGGGTGATCCGCTTCTACCAATCTACGGAGAACAAAATAGAAAAAGAAGTCTGGTATGGTGCCGATTTTGCACTCAACAGGTTTCAACCAATCCGTCTACCAAGATACTACGCGGAGGGATTGAAAAGGCTGTTAAGATGCCAGGGTGTACCCTTCGAACAAACTGTTCGACAAGCCTATTTCTATAACAAGATTTAGGATATTCTCGGGACTCAGCGAAAGATGCCCAACAGGAAGATAGAGACAACGGGGCTCGGACACGTTCGGTCCAAGAAACGGGAGCAGTTCCATAGCTGCCGTGTCATAAATAGCTCCAGCGAAGGGGAAAACACTCTTCCGAATTGCTGTGGCATTGGAACAGAGCGAAATCCTGTTCTAAAAACGTTAAGTCCGTCGCTCAAAGAACAAATAGACAAGCTAATAAAAGAAACTTGTCGAAAGAGCCAAGGCGATCACAGCCGCAAAATGTCCATTTATAAAAAGCCCAGGACGCAGCGTCTCAATCAGCAATCCGCGGAGAAGGAAGACTATAATGCTATTCATCCCCGACCCGCTGTATGTCCTCGCGAAAAGGGAAAATCCGGAAATAAAGAGAAAAACAGGGCAAAGAACGGAAATAAAGTTCGAAAACAACGAAGCGGATCCAAGAAGCCATGCGATCGGGAAAAGGTCGATTGTAACCCGTCCTTTATAAAGAAGATGGGTCGGGAATACTCTTTCCCCTAAGATAAGACGGGGAAAATATTCAACATTGTCATAAAACACCAAATGATGACACTTCGGCACCCCGAACAAATAAGCGAGGCCCATCATCCGGATTATTGCTCTTATCACCGAGTAATAGGTCATCCCCTTGAAGACAACTTCACCTTCAAAGACTGGGTAGAAGACCGATATCAATAAGGCAGCTTCGCTTTATCCGACAGCTGTAGGGTAACCCCACCGCAAAAGCATAAGCCAAAGTGGACCTATACTACGAGGATAGGACCAGCCCAACATCATGAATGGAAGCGAACTCGTTCCTACCATATGATAACACTCTCAAAAGAAGGAGGGCACGAGACTATGGATGACCTCCGCATGTACTTCGCAAATGAAGACGAGGACGAGATGATCTCCGAGTTTCCACCAGCCCCAAAGGACCTGGAAGATGGGATACACACCACGGCGGACAACCTAAGAAAAATTGACTTAGGGACGGAAAAAGATCCGAAGCCAACGTTCGTCGGTAAGCTACTATCTGAAAAACAGGTAGCTACGTTAAAGGACGTGCTCATGCAGTACAAAGACTGCTTCATATGGAACTATTCAGAGATGCCAGGTCTATATCCAAAAGTGATGGTACATAAACTGGCCATATCGCCGGACATAAAGCCAGTCAAACATGCGCTAAGAAGAATGCGACTTGAACTTGAGATGAGTATCAACGCTGAAGTCAAAAAACTAATCGACTCCAGCTTCATCTAAGAAGTTCAATATCCCAACTGGATCGCTAATATCGTTTCAGTGATGAAGAATGGGACGGTGCGCGTCTGCGTGGACTTTCGGGACCTCAACAAAGCTTGTCCGAAGGATGATTTCCCAGTACCTGTTACCGAGCTGATGATCGATAACACGTCTACCCATGAAGTCTTCTCCTTCATGGATGGATCTTCAGGATAAAATCAAATAAAATTGCATCCTGAAGACCAAAAACATACCGCCTTTCGAGCCCCACTGGGCATATTTTTCTATAAGGTGAAGCCCTTCGGTTTAAATAATGCTGGCGCTACCTACCAAAGGGCCATGACAAAGATTTTCAATGACCCCATATACGAGATCGTCGAATGCTACATTGATGACCTAGTGGTAAAGAGCAAATCTCATGAGGAGCATTGGGAAAACTTTAAAATAGTGTTCCGACGTCTTCAGAAGTATAATCTGAAGATGAATCCTCTAAAATGCTCGTTTGGAGTTTCCTCGGGCAAATTCCTAGAATTCATCATACGGCACTAGCGTATCAAAATCGACCCTTCGAAGATCAAGACGATTATGGAAATGCCCATGCCGAGAACTTTCAGACAATTGCGATCTCTTGAAGAAAAACTCACATATATTCGGCGGTTCATAGCCAACCTCTCCGAAAAATGCTGTCCATACAGTCATCTGATGAAGAAGGGGACCCCGTTCGTCTGGGATCAAAAGTGCCAAAATGCACTGGACGAAATCAAACAATACCTACAAAATTTGCCGGTATTGGCCGTTCCGGTTAAGGGAAAACCCCTTATCATATATACAACAGCCCTTGAGGGTTCTCTAGGCGCGTTATGGGCACAAGAGAACGATCAGGGAAAGGAGAGAGCTTTGTACTATTTGAGTCGAGTTCTCCAGGGGACAGAAAACAACTACACCCCCATTGAAAAGCATTGTCTGGCACTGATCTTCACGATAACGAAGCTCAGACATTACGCATTAGCACATGAGGTCCATCTCATAACAAAGGTGGATCCTCTCAAATATCTGATGTCAATGGCCATATTAACAGGAAGGCTTGCCAAATGGGCCATCCTCCTGATGGAGTTCTCGATAATGTATCGACCCCTTAAAGCAGTGAAAGGCCAGGCCATTACCGACTTTCTTACGGAGCATCCGATACCAGCCAACTACCCCTTAAATTGCGAGTTTCCAGATGAACATGCATTCGACACGATCGAAGGAGAGAAAGAAGAAAATGATTTCCAATGGGAACTCTACTTCGATGGAGCATCTTCCATGAAGAGGCGAAAGCAAAACACCCCCATGATCAAAGCCGGGGTAGACCTTATCTTCGTGACTCCGCAAAGAGGGATATTGCGTTATGCCCTCTCCTTAACGGAACCAATGACTAACAACGAAACTGAATATAAAGTTTTGATAGCAGGTCTCCAGATCGCTGTCGACATGGGAATCAAAGACCTCCTCATATATGGAGACTCCCAGCTGATCGTTAGCCAAATAAATGGCGACTATCAGACGTTCAAGCCAGAGCTAATAAAGTATGGCGAAAGAGTGCAGCAACTGCTGACACAAATCCCCTCCTACATCCTGGAAAGTATACCGCGTGCAGAAAACAGCAAGCCGGATGCATTGGCCAAATTGGCTAAGGAATTGGCCGACGAAGACCTTGACGACGTAAGGATCATTGTGCAAAGCCGCAGGGTTCTCGCGCCAACAGATATATCTTCGGAAGTCTTAATAGAGCCATCTGAAAGAAAAGAAATGACCGAACAAGTAGCCCTACAAATGGAGGATGAAGAAAAGGTCAAGGATTGGGGGGAAATCTTCATAGACTACTTCAAATCCCAATGAACGCCCAAAAATGCGTCGTCTAGACATCAGCTCATGAAACGAGCTCTGTTCTTCGCCTTCGTCAATAATACTCTATATAAGAGATCTTTCGAATGTATATGGCTAAGATGCCTAGGAACAGAAGAAGCGAAGAGAGTCGTTCAAGAAATTCACGACGGACTCTGCGATTCTCACCAAGCTGGGCCAAAGATGAAGCTGAAGATCAAAAGAATGGGTTACTATCTGCCCATAATGATTCAGGACTGCCTCGAATATGTGAAGCAATGTCACTCATGCCAAATCCATGGGGACTTCATCCATCAACATCCAAATCCGCTACATCCAACAGTGGCTAGCTGGCCGTTCAAAATGTGGGGAACCGATATAATTGGCCCCATTGAAACGGCGTCGTCCAAAGGACATCAGTTTATATTGGCAACGACTGACTACTTCTCTAAGTGGGCAGAAGCATTGCCACTAAGAGAGGTGAAGACGGAGAATATCCTCCATTTCTTCAGGACATATGTCATCTATCGGTTCGGCACTCCGCGACGAATTATCTCGGATAATGGGCCAGCTTATATAAGTCCTAAAATCAGTCGCTTCGCACAGCAACATAAAATAGATTGGAGATACTCTTCATTCTATAATCCTCGGGCCAACGGTCTAGCTGAAGCTTTCAACAAGACCTTGACGAAGATTATAAAGAAAACAGTGTCCGGAAACAAAAAAGACTGGCATGAAAGGTTGCACGAAGCTCTCTGGGCGTACCGAACAACGTTCAAAACAACTACGAATACGAAACCATCCATGTTGGTATTCGGCACGGAAGCAGTGCTTCCCCTAGAAATAGAACTCCCTTCTCTACGAGTAGCAGTTCGATACGAGCTGACAGATGAAGAAAATGCTCTTCTTCGGCTTTAGGAGCTTGATGCCCTCGACGAAACTCACCTTATAGCACAGCAAAATCTGGAGGCTTATAAGGCAAGGATGACACGGTCATACGAAAGACTGATCAGGCCGAGAACATTCCGCCAAGACGAACTCGTACTAGTCGTCAAAAGACCAATGATCCCCAATCATGCAAAACGGGGGAAATTCGAGCCGAACAATGAAGGCCCGTACATCATAGACAAAGTCTACCAAGGTGGAGCCTACCTGCTCATGGATATGCATGGAGAAAGACCCTTTCGGCCAATAAACGGCCGATTCCTCAAAAAATACTACGCTTGATGAGTCACGACTTCGGTCTATGATAGATTAGGACGCTCGTGTCCGCTAGCTATCTTCCTAAGTCAGAACTCTGAGAGTGGTATTCAAAGAAGCTCCATCGCCTCAAACATGGCGATAAAGGACCGAGAAGTCCTTAAACTAACTATCCGCCTCGAACGTGGCGATAACGGACCGAGAAGTCCATAAACTAACAAAGGACCGAGAAGTCCTTAAACTGACTATCCGCCTCAAACTTGGCTATAACGGACCGAGAAGTCCCTAAACTAACAATGGACCGAGAAGTCCTTAAACTAACTATCCACTTCAAATATGGCGATAACAGGACCGAGAAGTCCCTACACTAACAATGGACCGAGAAGTCCCTAAACTAACAAAGGACTGAGAAGTCCTTAAACTAACCATCCTTCTCAAACATGGTGATAACGGACCGAGAAGTCCCTAAACTAACAATGGACCAAGAAGTCCCTAAACTAACAAAGGACCGAGAAGTCCTTAAACTAACTACCCGCCTCAAATATGGCAACAATGGACCGAGAAGTCCCTAAACTAACAACGGACCGAGATGTCCCTAAACTAAAATTTTGCCTCAAACATGGCGATAATGGACCGGAATGTCCCTAAACTAGCACATCGCCCCCAAATATGGTGATATACTCCTTTGAGATCTATATGGCAATCGAAGTCCTAATGGCGAAAGTTGCAACTCAAGTCTCACTGGCTACATAGCTACTCCAGCGATGAACCCATCGGCAAAACCCACCGGCAAACAGGTGGGTCATCTGCGACGAAACTACTTTCGAGAGTTTTTCCATTAAAAAAACGGTATGTCTACAAGCAAAATGGGCACGGATGAAAACCCGAAAGGACACCGTGAGTAAAAACAGCAGGACTGCCGGTGAGTTTGTGAAAACCCGAATCGGGCGCAAACTCGTAAAATAAAAAATTCATGTGCACTTGCAAGATCCTCTCGACCTTGTGAGGAGAAAATTCCTGCGTGAGATCCTTACGACTCACAAAGGAGCAGCACACTTAGGAGTCCTTATGACTCCTAAGGAGAAATTATACTTACAGGATCCTCACGACTCGTAAGGAGAATTCCCCTTTTGAGACCCTCACGGCTCATAAGATTCAAAAGCCTTAAGTTACAGGGATCTGAACCTGTTCTTAAGCCGCCATATCCCCCAAGTTGCCCTACAGGCTGTCCAATATTGACCCCTGTATACAATCCACGGGCACGAATAAATATTCCCTCACCAAGTTCTACCAATAGCAAGAAATGTTCCCGTATGGTGAACAACTTACAAGAGAAAATATCACTTAGGAATGCTCACGATTCCTAAGGAGAAAATACAATTACGAGATCCTCTCGACTCGTAGGGAGAAATACCTTTATAAGACCCTTACGGCTCATAAAGTCAAAAGTTTTAGCCGACAGGATCTTAACCCTGTTTGCTAAGCCATTTTTGTTTGAACCAGCAAAGGCAAATGATGATTCGCTCATGGCAATATCCCAGTTGCAGCGATACTGATGCCTAAACAGGTGTCGAACTTCATGTCCTTCCATGGAAAATGATGATTCGCTCCTGACAATATTCCAGTCGTAGCGATGCTGATACCAAGGTTGGTATTAGATTTCAAACTCGCAATAAAAAACAGCAGCGAGTAGCAGAAAAAAATGCATATGAAATAGCCGAAATGATTGGGAAACTCACAATAAAAACAGCGAGAAAATATAAAAAAAACACCCGAAATATTTGGGCAACTCGCAATAAAAAGTAGCGAGTTAAAATATAAAAAAAATGGTTGGAATGATTAGGCACCACAAAAAAAGAAGCCGAAATGATTGGGCAATCGCGACTTTCGCGATATGAAAAGCTGAAAAGATAGAGCATCTGTTCAGTTGATAAAACTGCACATTTGTATTACATTTTTCCTACCATTTTCATATTAAAAAAGGACTTTATTATAATATATTATACATATGAGGGTTTATGTGTAAAAGCACCATTTTCCATGTGTTAATATATTTTAATTATCATTTGGTAGGAAAGTGTATGCAAATAAATTCATTGACCTAATCCTAGTAGAACTAGGTCTACTAAATCTTATTTAAGTTGTTGTGCAGAATTTTCCAAGTTGTTATGAAGAATTTATCAAACAAATCAATTTGTTGAAGAAAACTTGCCAAATTAAGAACCAAAACTTGGAGACCAAGTCTGGAAGCAACCATGAGAAGATTTCTGAATTATGAAGGTGCCTAGGATTGACACTTGTCACAAGAAGAA
The DNA here is from genome assembly GCA_030015575.1 of Agapanthus africanus. Classification (NCBI taxonomy): domain Eukaryota; kingdom Viridiplantae; phylum Streptophyta; class Magnoliopsida; order Asparagales; family Amaryllidaceae; genus Agapanthus; species Agapanthus africanus. The sequence continues at coordinate 16,217,911 of JASDDO010000022.1, forward strand.
AGCACAAGAATTTTGATCAAGAGATCTCACCCGTTGGCCGCGGATCCGCGGCCTTAGCACCCATTTGCCGCGGATCCGCCGCAATATTATGGAGTTGGAAGGAAAGATTTTGGGGCATGATTCTCTACTATATTTTACCAACTTTTGAAGCAAAAGATTCAGGCTTTGCACTATAAAAAGGCACCGAGAGCCTCTTGGAAAAGCTATCAAGCCGAAGAGATCACGAAGTCCAAGACGGCTCACGCATCCAGGCTGATCATCAACTGTTCGTCTACCTCCTTGGAAGAGATCGAGAAGCAAACTAGTCTTTGTAATCATTTTCTAAGGAATCAAAGTGTAGATTGTTCAAGTTGATTAATAAAGGTAGTTGTTTTATTTAATTCTTTTTGCATTTTACATTATGTTTTCCCTCTCTTTCTTTTCATCTTCTTCTCCCAACATGCGCGAGTAATTCTCCGCTTGTTAGGGTTCGTAGGATTAGGGTAGGCTAATGGACGATGAAAATAACTAAACCCTTTTTAAGTCCTATAAAGTTTAGGAACTTTATCAAAAGAATCATTAACATCCTAAACGGGGGCGCTAGCAATTTTTTGCTAGTTCCGACACGATTAGAGATTAGATTAATGATTGTTTTGGTAAAGGCTAGATATGAACGGAGTTCCGTGTCGAGATAAGGGTTAAGAGTGGGATTTCTTTTCCTTCCAGAAATCCTAATCTACACGCATCACCGTCGTTCTAGTTCTAAATCTATTAACGGATAAAAATGGTAACTTTTAATTAATCGTCCATAACTACTAAATCCTAACGAACCCTACAAGCCTTCTTATTATATTATCTAAGTCTTTAAAATAATCTAGATCTATATTTTACATTCTTTTTTAACGTAGATCTAGAAATCTTTCTATAAAAATTCTTTATCCCTCCTCTCTTTCTCAACACATCTAAGGTAAAAGTAAAAGGTTCCACGTTTCCCAGAGGACGACCCGTACTCATCTCGGTCTAGCTACGCGCGACACCGTTCTGATTGCGGTTAACTACTAAACACACTCTTTCGAAACAATCAAATGGCGCCGTTGCCGGGGAAACGTGCGTAATTTTTTATTTTTACTATTTGTGTTGAATTCTTAGACGAGTCATATCATTATTAAAACAAAACTGCAAATTGTATATTTAACGATTATTGTGTGAATTTTTGCGAGGAAATCTGGAGTCACGGACTTGAGGAAACATGAGATCTAGGGTTCACACTTCTCTGGTAAGATTCTAACTCCCTTCTCTCTCCTCTAAAATCCAATAAAATCTATTTTCTGCAGGATTCTTTGCAAAATATCGCCGCTCAAAAATCTTTTTGCAAAGTTTTGTTTTTCGGTTTTGTTTTGCATATTTAATACGGATTTCTAAGGGGCAAAGACCAAATCAAGATTAGATGGGGATTTCATCACCCTTCCTAAGCCCCGCAAATCATAAACCGAGCATATAGATCAACCCTTCATTAATTTAAAAAATATCTAGACCGGACTCTAAGGACTGTCGCGCTCAATAAGGATAGAGGAAGGTCGTGGGTAATCTATCGTTTATCCGCATTACTTTTGTAGTGCCTAGGCAAGTGTGACAAAGGCTAGTGGTTTTTAATTAGGCCCACAACGTGGTTCCTTCCCACTTACCTGGCACTTATCTGGCTACAAGGGTAGTACGGAGGCGGTAGAGGATTTATCCTGCGGCTTGTCCTTTGGAAGTCTAGGAGCGGTCTAGAGACTGACCTAGGTAACCTTAGTTCTAGGGTTGCTTGTGTATCTTAGGGTGATTTGTCTTGAGTCCCACTTTTTCAAAACAAACCAAATTTTAAATCACACACACGCTGCCACTTGCACTAAACCCGCTTAGTGCATGCTCGGCTGGACACGGGATCCTAGTGCCCGTTTTGTCCGCGTTCCTGCTATCGACGCCGAAGTCGGTACTTCTTCATCTTCTTTTCCCCCACCACACACCACATCGACCGTGATGGACGGCACTCCATCTAATTATAACACCACGCTGCCACCGTCCGCAGGTGAGCAGAATCCACCGCGCATCTCTCTCCAAGAGAGATGCTATCCTATTCGTGGTCCTCTTCCTTCTTGTCTATCTCTCCCACCACCTAACGGGGATAATTTCGAAATTAAACCTCACTACATCAATCTGCTACCCAAATTTCACGGGCTTGAGTCGGAAGACGCATACGTTTTCATCACCAAATTCGAAAACGTATACGCAATGATGGGTACTTCACAATTGACCTTAGATGCTATGCGCTTACATCTTCTCCCATTTACACTGTGCGACTTGGCGGAAAAATGGCTTTATAATACTGTCGCACACTCTATCGCTAATTGGGATGAATTCGTCGTAGCATTTCTTAAGAAGTTTTACCCAAATCATAAGACTGCACATGTTAGGAGCGAGATCAACCAGTTCACCCAGCTTCCCAATGAACCATTTTGGAAGTGCTTTGAACGTTTCAAAGATCTGCTTGTCCAATGCCCCCATCACGGAATACAAAGATGGGATTTATGTCGGATTATATATGAAGGCATTAATCCAGCGACAAAGCAGATGCTTGAAACAATGTGTCAATGCAATTTCATGTCTAAAGATGACGGTGAAGTATGGAAATATCTGGAAGACCTTGCTGAACACACGTTGCAGTGGGAAAGCGTAAGACCACCTTCAACTAAGGGAGGTATTCATCAGCTCGACGTTTCTATCGCAGTAAAAGCCGAAATGGCAGCGATTCAGAAGAAACTCGATGCTATTGAAAACAAGTTCTCAACATTCTCCCTAAATCAGGTCACGCTTCCTAAGACTGTCTGTGGTTGCTGTTCGGATCTTTCACACTTAACGGAAGAATGTCCTATGAATGCATCGTTTCAAGCTAATGCTGCTTTTCAGCAGCAACCTAGAAACGACCCTTATTCTTCCACGTACAATCAAGGATGGAGGAATCATCCTAACTTTGCTTGGAATCAAAACCAACAAAGCAATTATCAAAGACCTCCTCCACAGCAACCACAACCACAGAATCAGCCCCCCTTTCAGTCACAGAATTTCCAAAATCCAGCCAACATTTCTACACCACAAGTGGCCGGTACTGACAACTCACTTGCACAAACTTTGGATATGTTCATGAAACAATCCATGCAAAATTCGGCTGAGATAAGGTCTTCTATTGATACCCTAACGAAAAACTCCTCCTCCCATGGTGAGAGTATTAAATCAATAGAAAACCAAATCGCACAGTTAAACGCCGCAATGAGTGCGAGAGAGAAAGGGAAACTCCCATCTCAACCCCTACCGAATCCTGGCCATTCACAAAGTCATAATGTGAATGCCATTACTACGTTGAGATCGGGGAGAGTGCTGAATAACCAAGTGGGTGAGCAATTTGATGATAGTGACACATTTGATACCCCTTCTTCTTCTTCTTCTTCTTCCCCTAATTCGTCTAGTCTCCCACCTTCATCCGAGCCTATTCTCCATTTTCCCCAAGGCTCGAACCCTTCGCCCATTTCGCCAAATCTATCTAAGTCGATTCCCACTCCAGTTTTGGGATCGAATCCATCCCCACAGTCTTCTCCACAAACGTTGGACCCAAAACTTATTGATCAAGCACCTTATCCAAACAGGTTGAGGGGCAACAGACCAAGTCCACAAATGGAGAAGATTGTAGAAATTTTTAAGCAAGTTAACATAAACATTCCTCTCCTAGATGCTATTCAACAAGTTCCGTCATATGCGAAAATCTTAAAGGACTTGTGCACTAGGAAGCGAAAAGTTCAAGTACCTAAAAAAGTTTTCCTTGCGAGTAATGTGAGCACTGCTTTTACACAACAACTACCCAAGAAACGAAAGGACCCCGGAAGTCCTACAATTTCAATTTCTATTGGGGGTAAAAATATTAATCGTGCTCTACTCGATCTAGGTGCCAGTGTTAACTTGCTTCCGTATTCTGTGTATGAGCAATTAGGGATCGGAGAGTTAAAGCCGGCGCATTGCACTCTTCAGATGGCCGATCGATCTATCACCCAACCTAGGGGTGAGCTAGAGGATGTGTTAATCAAAGTCGGGGAATTCATATTCCCTGTGGACTTTATCGTTATAGATACACAACCTGTAGCAAACCCACGCAATCAAATCCCGGTGATACTCGGTCGACCCTTTTTGGCCACTTCCAACGCAGTAATTAATTGTAGAAATGGCTCTATGACCCTATCCTTTGGAAAGAAGTCAATTGAGCTTAATATTTACAAGTTGGGAAGTGAACCCTCCGAACCCTATGCTCATGTGTGTTCTGTCGAATTAATGGATGTCGACAGCAGCGAATTTGATCAACCTCATGATACAGACTCTTTTCATATGTTATTGTTTGACCCAACTATTTACTCTTCCACCGAGTTGTCCGGGTCAACATCTAATGAGAAACCTTTTATAGAGTCTGACGATCACCCCATTTTTTCTGATGACATTATTTTTCGGGGTATCGATGAAAGCTTTGAGCAAATTTTCGCTGATGAACTCGCATTTTTACAAGACATGGGTGTTGAGATGAATCAACTCCAAGATAAAGAAATTGGACCTCCACCCCCTCTTTTGGACAATCATGATAATGCGAGTAATCCATCATCACTATCACTGTGTCGTCTCTCCAAATTGAGACGCAATCCTTTTCCATTACACCTCTTATCACCTCCCCACTTCTTCACGTCGAAAGGTGACATGTTCTTCCACCAACCTTGGTGCTTCATTGATAAAATTTTTGAATGGTTGGTGTTGACCTTCGGTCTTTGCAAAGCTTGGCATTGACCAATAACCTTGACCCCCTCGTGTGATTTTAAAAGATTAAAATTGTTTAAATTTTGGGGGGGGTGGTATATTTTGGCTCTTGAAAATAAAATGATTTTTACAAATTTGTGAGCCTAAAATAAGTTTGGGGGAGGATTTTCACTTTCATATATTCTTGCCCCCATTAATAATTTCCTCCCAAGTCTACAGGTTTTTGAGCTTAACGGATGACATCAGTGAGGACACTGCTGTAAACAGGTTTGGGGGAGGTTTGTGCTTATTTACACATCAATTTGCATCATATTTTGCATAAGCATAATATTTTCAAAAAAAAAATTTCAAAATTTTTCTTTTATAACAAAAGAGTAGAAAGTGAAAAATTACATCCAAAAGATAGGAATAGTTTAAGAAAACCAAGAAAATTAGAAGTTTTCTTACACGAACTGGTAATAAGTAGTTATGAGCTGTTGTCCCAAGGGTTAGTAAAATGAAGGAAGTCACTAATCTGAGGATAAAAATAAGTCTGACAAATAGTTTCTATTCTGGAAGCCGAACATTTGAATGTTGATACCCTACTATATGCACTTACACACGTCTTGAAACTCGGGATAGTAGAGGATACCTTGAAATGCTCTTGTCTAAAAGCCAAAGTATGAAGGAAATGAAAAAATACAAAAAAATGAAGAAAATATAAAAATGGTGAAAAGAAAAAAAAAATGAACACTGGTTTTTTTATCGCCAAGGCAGCAATAAAAAAATATAGCGAGGGTGCTTCTTCACCTAGTGCCCTAAGGCCAACTGGTCTGGGAGTCACTGCTAAGCCTTAGGTGGTGCAAGACGAGGAAAATACTATCACCGAATCAGCAAGCACTTGAGTAATCGGTTGGTTAGTACCTCAAGAAGTATTAACGGTCACATGAAAATGTGTGAGCAAATCTTTAATATTCATCAAATTAAAAAGTACTAAGGTAGATGGACAAGAGTATGATAGCTTGAATTGAATTCTCCGAGTGTAGGGATATTATTTACACACATGTGGGGTTATATGATCAATGTTTGGATGAAAGGTAGGAATGAAGAATAAAGACGATGTTTTATTGAGGGATGATGTGATTTCTAACATTTTTTCATGACTATTAAGATAGGGCTCATGACAACTGAAAAGCTAGTATAGTTGGAAACTCTTCTTTTCAAGTCCTTTCTTTTATGGTTCTTATCTTTATATGTAAATTTCACCATCTTTCTTTTGTTATAGGATTTTGTGGGTGTAATCCGCTGAAAACCCTCAGGAGACAATACTCCTCCTACAAGGGACACCTAGAGGTTTAACGGCTTGTTGCACGTGCTCAGTGCAATCGTGTCTGCCTACGAAAGTGTGCTTAGTTTTCTCCTTTCTTTTTCTCCTCTTAAATAAACTAGTTTGCTCGGGACGATCAAAGATAAGTTTGGGGGTATTTGTTCAGTTGATAAAACTGCACATTTGTATTATATTTTTCCTACCATTTTTATATTAAAAAAGGACTTTATTATAATATATTATACATATGAGGGTTTATGTGTAAAAGCACCATTTTCCATGTGTTAATATATTTTAATTATCATTTGGTAGGAAAGTGTATGCAAATAAATTCATTGACCTAATCCTAGTAGAACTAGGTCTACTAAATCTTATTTAAGTTGTTGTGCAGAATTTTCCAAGTTGTTATGAAGAATTTATCAAACAAATCAATTTGTTGAAGAAAACTTGCCAAATTAAGAACCAAAACTTGGAGACCAAGTCTGGAAGCAACCGTGAGAAGATTTCTGAATTATGAAGGTGCCTAGGATTGACACTTGTCACAAGAAGAAAGCACAAGAATTTTGATCAAGAGATCTCACCCGTTGGCCGCGGATCCGCGGCCTTAGCACCCATTTGCCGCGGATCCGCCGCAATATTATGGAGTTGGAAGGAAAGATTTTGGGGCATGATTCTCTACTATATTTTACCAACTTTTGAAGCAAAAGATTCAGGCTTTGCACTATAAAAAGGCACCGAGAGCCTCTTGGAAAAGCTATCAAGCCGAAGAGATCACGAAGTCCAAGACGGCTCACGCATTCAGGCTGATCATCAACTGTTCGTCTACCTCCTTGAAAGAGATCGAGAAGCAAACTAGTCTTTGTAATCATTTTCTAAGGAATTAAAGTGTAGATTGTTCAAGTTGATTAATAAAGGTAGTTGTTTTATTTAATTCTTTTTGCATTTTACATTATGTTTTCCCTTTCTTTCTTTTCATCTTCTTCTCCCAAAATGCACGAGTAATTCTCCGCTTGTTAGGGTTCGTAGGATTAGGGTAGGCTAATGGACGATGAAAATAACTAAACCCTTTTTAATTCCTATAAAGTTTAGGAACTTTATCAAAAGAATCATTAACATCCTAAACGGGGGAGCTAGCAATACTTTGCTAGTTCCGACCGCGATTAGAGATTAGATTAATGATTGTTTTGGTAAAGGCTAGATATGAACGGAGTTCCGTGCCGAGATAAGGGTTAAGAGTGGGATTTCTTTTCCTTCCAGAAATCCTAATCTACACGCATCACCGTCGTTCTAGTTCTAAATCTATTAATGGATAAAAATGGTAACTTTTAATTAATCGTCCATAACTACTAAATCCTAACGAACCCTACAAGCCTTCTTATTATATTATCTAAGTCTTTAAAATAATCTAGATCTATATTTTACATTCTTGTTTAACGTAGATCTATAAATCTTTCTATAAAAATTCTTTATCCCTCCTCTCTTTCTCAACACATCTAAGGTAAAAGTAAAAGGTTCCACGTTTCCCAGAGGACGACCCGTACTCATCTCGGTCTAGCTACGCGCGACACCGTTCTGATTGCGGTTAACTACTAAACACACTCTTTCGAAACAATCAGCATCACAGCAATAAAAATAAAATAAAATTTCCTCTGCCCTGCAAGTAGGTCCATATTGACTCCTGTACATGATCCATGGGCATAAACGAAAGAAAGGGAACCATACTTCCCACTAGGCTCCGTCAAAGGGAGAGCCAAATCTCGACGGCAATATCTACAGCCTAGAGATCAGCTCGATGTTCTTCTCATTCCAACAGGGTGCAGACGTGACGTCAACAAAGCTCCAAGGAGCCAAATCAAAATGGAGTAACGGTAAATTCCTAGCTCCAACTCGGCGTTCCTTCTCATTCCGGCAAGATGCAGACGCAACGTCAACAAATGACCCAAGGGTCGAAACAAAAATAAAGCCATGGAAAAATCCTAGCTCCAAGTCTTGATGGTACATATATAACCTAGAGACTATCCCAGTGTTCCTTCTCATTCCAGCTGGATGCAAACGCAACGCCGGCAAAAGACCCAAGGGTCGAAACCAAAAATGGAGTAACGGTAAAATCCTAAGTCCAAGTCTCGACGACGCATATACAACCTAGAGAACATCCTGACATTCCCCCTCATTTCAGTAGGATTCAAATGCGGCTATCAAATGAAATTGGAGCAATGGCATATTCCAAGCTCCGGACTTCAATTGCAATACATACAGCATATAAGTCTTACAGATGTCTACCCTACTTCAGCAAAAAATCAGCGCGACATCGTCAAAACAAAAAAATGAAGCAACGGAATATTCCCAGCCTCGGGTCATGAAGGAAACTCATATAAAGCCTAAAAGACTATCGGAGATCATCCCACACCAGAGCGGAGTAGTTATGACTCATCGGAGCTCCAAACTGAGCTTAATCTCAAGTAAGAAGCGTCATGGAAAATTCCTAACGTTTGCTCTTCCGATGGTAATATGACCTAAGGGGATTACTTGAAGACGTCTTGTCCAGCCCCCGAAGGGATCAGAAACACGACGGTCGCGGGGATACTCGAACAATGGCTTAACGACCGCATATCGAGGAATACATCAGCCAACGCGACTGTTTCCCTCAATCAGAGCAAGGCTCTATTTGAATTTCAAATTCAAATGGTGAAGCAACGCTTCAGATCCCTTGCGCTGCGTGCAGAGCGCCACGTGTCAAAAGCAGACACGCCGGCGCAAGGGGCGCTGCGCCCAAGGCAGCGCACCCCAATCAGAGCAAGGCTCTGTTTTAAAATTCAAATTTTAAATAATGGAAGCAACACTTCAGATAACTTGCGCCCTGCGCTGCGCGCCACGTGTCAAACAGTGGTGCGCTAGCGCAGTTGCGCTGCGCGACACGTGTCAGCGCAGGTGTGCACGTGTCAAGCGCAGGTGCGCTTGCGCCAACTGGGCCAGTACTAAAATTTAAATAATAAATTATTTAATCAGAATTAAAATTCTAGAAAGATCTTTCCAGTCTTATTAAAATAAAAAGATTATCTTCTGTAAAACAGAGGCCTTAGGATCAAAGATCCAACTGTGGGAAAATATCCCCAGATCAATCAGAGAAAGATCTCTGTAACTAACTCAACAAACCAATTGGCCCTATATAAAGGCCCATAGACTCCAAGTCTCACACACATATACAGAGAGAAAGAAGAGGGAGAACTCTGAAAAATTTGAAAGGCAAGCCTTTGAAGGAAGAAAATCATCTTCTTCAAGGTAAAGAATTAAAATTCTTGGAAGAACAGAGATGAAAACACCTCACAAAAAGAAGAATTTCTTCTAAAAAGATCAAAGATCTAAGAACAAGATCAAGATCTTCAATATAAAAAAGAAAAAGATCATAAAGATCCAATCATAAAAGATTAAAGAAGTAATTTACTTCATTTCTAGATCTTTTGATCTATATAAAGGCACAGCCTTTTGATGAACCATTGGTTCTTGAATCTTGAGGTAGAACCTCTTTAGAACAAGAAAAAAACTTGTTTCTTTGATCTTAGTTAGATCAAGATGCGCTCTGCGCTATTAAACAGTGCCCTGCACTCTTAATCCGTGCCTTTGCACTCCTTGGACTGGCGCAAGTCACCAGAGCGCGCCACATGTCAATCACAGAACAATCTGCGCTTTGCGCTCCTAAAACAGAGCACTGCGCTCTTGGACTAGCGCAAGTCACCAGAGCGCGCCACGTGTCAGCAGCGCACTAGCGCAGCACACTGGCGTAGCGCATTGCGCTAACAGACTTGCGCTCAGCAGAGCATGACACGTGTCACCTCCACATGAGTTGGCGCCTTGCGCTCTTTAATTAGCGCAAAGTGCCTGACAGGCCACGTGGCGCACTGTCAGACCATTAAATGCTATGCATTATTAAGAAAGGGCAGGGCCCAATTGAAAGGCCTAACAGGCCCAATTTAAATGTTGTGCATTTAATTAAAAAGCCCAATGCTGTACATTGTTTAAAAGCGCAGAGCCCAAGCAAATGCCTAACAGGCCAAGGATAAATGAGATGCTATACATTTTCAAATGGACTTAGCCCAATTCTGGCCATAAGTCCTCAATTTAAATTGAACTGAGCACAACTGCTCTCCTAATCAATTTACACCCGGTTCGAGGGTACATCTCTTTACTCCTCTGGCATCCGTCGTTGTAATCCATCAACGTCGTCAGAGAGGTGACGGGTCCTGACAACCACACACTGCTACGGACTGTGGGGTCCTTAAACTCATGGACTATGATGTCCTTAACCTCGACCGTGATGTCTTAAAACTAATACCGGACTATGATGTCCTTAACCTTGACCGTGATGTCTTAAAACTAACATCGGACTGTGAGGTCCTTAAGCTCATGGACTATGACGTCCTTAACCTTGACCGTGATGTCTTTAAACTAACATTGGACTGTGGGGTCCTTAAACTCACAGACTATGATGTCCTTAACCTCGACCGTGATGTCTTTAAACTAACATTGGACCGAGATGTTCTTAAACTAATAAGGGACCGTAATGTCCTTAAACTAATCGACCGCAATGTCACTAAACTAAATAATAGAGCCCAATTGCTCTTTCGTTGGATCTAAACGATCCCGTTAAGTTGATCTTAGTCTAAAATGAGACTAACGTATCCTTAATACACGTTTAAGTTGATCTTAGTCCATAATGAGACTAACGTATCCTTAACAAACGTTTAAGTTGATCTTAGTCTCAAATGAGGCTAACGTATCCTTAAACCTAACCCCCAAAAAATCCAAATCTAAGAAAGATACGGATTTGGACTAGTCCACGCCCTACGGGCGATAACATAAATTAGTGTCCTTATACAATCCACGGGCAACCGAACACAAAACAAACACCCACGACACGAAATGACCATATGGAGAAGGAGAAAGTAGTTACCGCGATACGGTAGCGTAATTAACTGCAGGGGCTTGCGCCTGCAGGGAAGAGCGTCCCCACAATCAAAAACCCCTCGAGAGAGGGAGAATCTGACGAAGTCTGCTATATCGTCCGCATCTATTTAAACCTTCGATACACGGTGCCATAAATCAGCTTGGCATCTTCAGAGAGGTGGACGGATAGCACCAATTAGCATCTACCCCGAATTTCAGGCAAGACGTCTGTCGCGCCGTCTTTCGGAGGGGAACAGATTCTGGCACGCCCGGTGGGTCCTTTTTCTCTTTCCACTCCACACTTCGTTTGTCGTAGTCACGAACGAATCGCGGTTTGTTAATGGTTGCTCTTGGGTTTCAAGTCACTAAGATTTGGTCTCTTGCTTGGCGCAGAAAGTAAAACAGCAATGGCATTCACCTGCTCGAAGTGCTCCAACTGCAGCTGCAACCCACGCTCCGCCTCACCTGGAAGTGTAGCCTACAGGCCCCAAGCGGCCTCTTTGTTCACGATGCCCGTGGAGCAGATTACTCAAGCCACCACAGGGCTGTTTTTCGGAACCATGGTTCCGCCGACGAGCTTCAATGTTCCTGTGCCCGTACCAGAAGCTCCTAAGAAGTCGGTCTTCGATCGACTTACAGCTGTTGCGGCCCCTCTCAACGGGTCACCCAACACCCGTGCCTCTGTCTTCTCCAGACTGGGCCAAAACTCCTACGGGCCCACAATGAAGCTTGCGGTCCCAGAAAAGGTTATTCTAAAAAGAGTAGCTAAACCTGCTCCTAAAGTCGTCAAGACGGCTTCTCCTGCTAAAAGATCGGTCTTTACAAGACTGACCGTCCCAACTCCCACTCCCGCTCCTGCTGCTCAAAAGACATCAGTCTTCAATAGGCTGACGCTGGCAACAGCCCCACACCTGAACAGGGGGCAAGACAAGGCCACCCCCGTCACCGAACCAATTCCCACAGCTCGACGTGCTCGACGTCGTCACTGGCGCCGAGTGAGGAAGTCAGGAGGCAACTCCCCTTCTGGGATAACTCCACCAGCCCCGACGGCGGAAATTAATGCTGCTGTTCCAACCGGGAACAGTTTTGAGCTGCTAAATAAAGTGCGTAGGAATTCTCCTACCGCTGTACTGAAAAGGTCTCCTCCTCCACTGGAGAAGGTTACGGAAGCAAAGCCAGAACAGTCCCAATCCCCTCAGCAGCTGTCCTCCAAGATCTACAAAGTCTGGCGGCAGGCCCGAGACTCGGTGATCGATCCAAATTTCTCCCACCAGCATTAGAAGCTGAAGGTCTAACATGAAGTAAGCCATCCTGCCGAGCCACGAAAAGCTGTCTGGGTACCCACCTCGACGGCTCCCTCAACTTCGACCGCTCATAAAAAGAGGAGGCCGGAGAATATCCCCGTGCCCGCGGCAAAAGTCAAAGACACTGAACCTAAGTGCCCCAAGTCTGGGGGCATGGTGATCCACACTGTTTACATGGCATATGGGAAGGAAGATAGCTGCGCTTCAACGGGCCACCGACCACTCACCCGATCCATCATAAGGGCCCAGGAACAACAGCAACAGAAGCTCCAGGAGATGCTAACTGCGATGGCCGCACTCACCGGACCAAAAGAAAGCCCAGAAGCGTCATCGGAGCAGTGTCGCGAGCACGAAACCGATGCGGAGTTCCTTCGTAGAATGCTTGAAAAGAAGGACAAGGAGGCTGCAGAACAAGCGGTCAATATGAAGCAGATGGCTCTTTTGTTCCAAGACATGGTCGGGATGATGATACAGCCGGATCCCCCAGCCGAAGATCCTCCGATTATCCTTGACGATGACAGAGGAGAAACTTCAAATCCACCTCCGGCTCTTTCAACAGCCAAGGAGGAGACAATTTCCAAAGCTGCCCTGGATGACTACATTGCTCAACAAATACGAGTTCACCAGGCAACTGAGGCAGCCGACCAAGTTGTTAAAACGGGGCGACCATATCCGAGCTGGTATGATCAGATAAAATACCCGCCGGGATACACGATCCTGAAATTCCATGTCTACAAGGGGACAGGCAATCCCCATCAACATGTAGCCCAGTTCAGAGCTCTTTGTGGCAACACCGGCGGTGATGATAAGATCTTGCTTCGCCAATTCGTCGGCAGCTTATTGAAGACGGCATTCGAGTGGTACTCCGAGCTTCCAAACGACCCCGTCAAAACTTTCGCAGAGATGGAGTTGCTATTTACTCAGCGATTCGCAAGCGCCAGTGAACGCACACCGATAAAAGCATTGATTAATGCAAGGGTGAAGCCGGGCGAAACTTGGGTTCACTATGCAATCCGATGGCGGAACCTGTGGTCGAAATGCGAACAACGCATCGAAGAAGCACCAACGGTGGGCATGTTCGTGGGCACCCTAGACCCTCATGCAACTATTTCACAGTTCATGATGTTCTTCAAACCGACCACATTCCAGGATTTAATCAACAAGCTAGCCCAGATGGATCAGATTGGTCACAGACCGTCTCCCCCGAAGCCGGAACCGCGGAACGACAAGGGTAAAGGGAAGGCGACCTTCGTTGCGAACACCCAACAGCAGCCCAGTGCCCCAAAGCTAGCGGATCAACTGGAGGAGAGACGATGCTATTACAATGAGAAAATGAAGCGTCCTTACTCATTCCCACGGGACAAAATGAAGAGGCTGTTCGAGCTGGCTATGCGCAACAGGCTTATCAATTTGCCGAATCCAAGGCGACCACCGCAACCCAATGAAGTGAATAATCCCAATTATTGCCCTTAACACCAAACGGTAAGTCACCCGATCGAGGATTGCTTCGTCTTTAAGGGATGGATCGAGGATCAATACCTACAATGCAAGTTTGCGCTGTCCGAGAAGTGGAAGGTAAACCCACCACAGCCGCACACTCCTAAGAAAACGGACACACCGGGGGCAACGTGTTCTTTTGTTGAAGAAGCTCCGTGGGAGGTCGTGCTATCAGCCAAAACCAAGAGGATGCTGAATGATCTCCAGACATGCCCGGCGATCGGGTGGAAGAACCCGCTAGAACCCCAAATCATCGAAGGGATGCTGAAGCCGCGCCCAACTCCAAAGATTGGTGATGATGGCCCAAGCACTCACACCCAGCCGTTAAAATCTTCAAAGAAAAAGAAGAAGAGATCCAAAAAGGCCGTGAAACCTGGTGACAAGCGTACGGACCTGCAGAAACAGATCGACGCGCTGGAAGAATATAATCAGAAGGCGCGGACTCCCATCACACTCCAAGAGTTCCTCAGCCACGTCTTTGAGGACGAACATGATGGAGAAGACTCGTCGGATGGATCTGAGGGATACGTAGCAAGTTGTCATACGATCTCTCACTCGTTTACAGACGATGAAAAAACTCCTTGCACCGAGAAGCTGGGGGCAGATCCTAAGCCGGAACTTCTGGGGCCATCAGATGAAATAATTGATGCATTCCTGAACACGGCTCTTTTGAAAAGTAAAGCTGATCGGGAGCATGAGACGGCCATATTTGAAAGAGCCAAACGCCGGCGACTAGATGAAAGAGTCGAGACACTCCCACCGAATCAAAAGACATCCGTTGTGGATAAAAAAAAAATTCAAGACGAGGAAAAGGTTTGCTAAAGCCATATCAATGGGAATGAAGCTGCCACCCTCTGAAGGAAACACTTCCGGTGAAACAGAAACACATCCTAGCTACTGCTTATATCATCGAAAGATTTCGCACCCCACCGAGGAGTGCAATGCTTTTAAAAGATGGTGGCAGGGATATGTCGCTCACCGGCAACATTTTAAGCGGATGAAACGCAAAATTCAGCGGGAGCGAAGAAGTGCGACCGAAGAGCATAAAAGAGATACCGGTAATTGTCGCGTGGTCAACACTAGGGGATCGCAATTCTCACCTTCGGAAGAGACTCTGACGAAGAAATGGCTCTTGATCCCCTCTTTAAAGAATCCGCATTGGGAGAAGAGGAGGAATTGAAGACCTGTGAAAACATCCAGCTGCGCAATCGCACGCTTCCAGAAAAGAATCTCGGATCTACGAGTAAAAAAGATAAGGGAAAAGAAAAGGTCTCTGAGAATATCGCCCTAGATGACCAAGTCATAAAAGAACTGACCGCCAAGGACCCTCCAAAGAAGAGTAAGGTGGACTATAACGATCTGGCGCACTTGAGGAAGTTACCCTCACAGCTCAGCATTCCCGACGCCCTTTTACTATCAAAAGAAGTAAGAGATTCATTGATCAAGGCGCTACAAGAGCCAGAGCAATTCCAAGCTTTTCTCGCCGAAGAAAAGATGAAGGACGAGCTGGAGGAAGTACACACAGCCGATATCACCTTCGGCGACGAAGACCTCATCCTCGGGACGTGCGAGCACAACCGTCCCCTCTATGTCTCAGGGTACTGCCATAATATAAAGATAGGCAAAATCCTGGTCGACAATGGGTCTTCCGTCAACCTTCTCAACGTGCGAGTGCTGAAGGAAATCTGCATGAGTGTCCAGCATCTCGCTCGCGATAAAATCACCATCTTCGGTTTCGATTCCCAGTCATCGCGGACTCTCGGGTCTGTGATATTGACATTACACTCCGGGCTGGTTGTCACAGACATTAAATTTCATGTCATTGAAGCCAAGACATGCTATAACGCTTTGCTCGGCCGGCCGTGGTTACACGAGTACAACATCATCCCTTCTACACAACACCAGTGTATGAAGTATTTTATAGTTGGCCTCGAGTACACTGTGACAGGAGAGTTGAACCCATTCTCCGTGAACGAAGTCCGCAAGTATGAAGATGCAAAATACTTCTTGCCAGATTTCGAAGACACGGAGAGATGTCATAAACCAGAGAACAAAGCTATCGCCACCATTCCCGTCTTCGGGAGTGATACTGAGGAAGAAGAAGAGATGGTTTATTCAGGCCTACCCCAGTACAACAAGCCGAGACCGTCCGCTCCTATGTTAATCTTCGACAGCGACTCAGAAGACGAGGTTAATACTATATTCTCTGCTCGGCCTCCAATACGAACATTCGCTGATGAAGAGCAAAGTTTGAAAGTTGCCATGGTTCCGCCCAAACATCATAAAGAACTAGATGCGCTTGATACATACAGTGTGGAAGAGCTGCAGACATTCTATGTCCCTCCTAGGAAAGAAGGCGAAAAGGCGATCCTATTCTACCGCTCCGGGGAAAATAAAGTGGAGAAAGAAATCTGGCACGGTGCGGATCCTACGCTTGACCGGCTTCAGCCCATCCGTCTGCCTAGATATTATACAGAAGGCTTGAAAAGGTTGTTGAAGCACCAAGGGATACCTTTCAAACAGACCGATCGAAAAACCAGGTTCTATGACAGGGTCTGGAATGTTCCCGGAACTCAACGCAAGTTGCCCAACGGTAGAATGGAGGCAATCGGGCTTGGATACGTTTGGTCCAAGAAACGGGAACTACTCCGCGACTGCTATGTCATACATGACTTTGATGAAGAAGGAGATGCTCAATGGGAGAGTGCTAATCCTGAACCAGAAAAAGTCCCTGACATAAAAATGCCCAGTTCGTCGTTCGAAGAACAAATGGACAAGCTTATAAGGGAAGCAGGTCAAAAAGTTCGAGACGACCATAATCGCGAAATGGCCATCTACGAGAAAGCCAGGACGCAACGCCTTCTTCAACAGGCCGTGAAAGATGAAAAGGCTCCTCCCTTTCAACCCGTTGTGCAAAAGTCCCGACGCAGAGGTAGAAATAAACCAAAGAACAGGAAAGGCGTTCGACAGCGACAAAGCGGGACCAAGAAGTCACGCGAGCGGGAATCGAGCGGTTCAGATTTGTCCCTTATGAAGAAGATGAGTCGAGCATACTCTTTTCCTCAAGACAAGACAAAGAAGATACTTGATTTTGCCATAAGACATCAAATGCTTACACTTCCGGAGTCCAAACACCCCGAGCAAGCTAATGAGGTCTCTCATCCAGACTATTGCTCTTATCACCGAGCAATAGGACATCCTCTCGAAGATTGCTTTACTTTCAAGAACTGGGTTGAAGATCAATATCAGCTCGGCAAATTCGCTCTATCCGACAGTTGGAGGGTAACACCATCGCAGAGGCATGAACCCAAAGCTACGAGAGTAGAACCGGATACACATCGATCTTCGAAGCGAACTCGTACTTGTCATATGATAACATCATCAAAAGAAGAACCTGAGAATATGGATGACCTCCCCGGGTGCTTCGAAAACAATGATGACGAGGTGATCTCAGAGTTTTCACCGGCGCCAAAAGAGCTAGAAGATGGGATACATACCACTGCAGATAACCTCAAGAAAATTGATCTGAGGACGGCGAGTGACCCACGACCGACATTCGTCAGTGAGCTGTTATCTGAAGAAAAGGTGGCTGCGTTAAAAGACGTGCTAATGCAGCATAGAGATTGCTTCGCATGGAACTATTCCGAAATGCCAGGATTAGATCCAGAGATTGCGGTCCACAAATTGACGATATCCCCGGACATCAAGCCAATCAAACAAGCACCGAGAAGAATGCGGCTCGAGCTTTAGATGAGCATTAATGCCGAGGTCAAGAAACTAATCGACTCTGGCTTCATCCAAGAAGTTCAGTATCCCGACTGGATCGCCAACATCGTCCCGGTGATGAAGAAAAATGGGACAGTGCGCATATGTGTGGACTTTCGGGATCTCAATAAAGCCTGCCCGAAAGACGACTTCCCAGTACTAGTCACTGAGCTGATGATAGACAACACGTCCACTCACGAAGTCTTCTCCTTCATGGATGGCTCCTCAGGGTATAATCAGATAAAAATGCATCCCGAGGACCAGAAGCACACCGCTTTCCGGACCCCTTTGGGTATATTCTGCTACAAGGTGATGCCCTTCGGTCTGAAGAACGCCGATGCCACCTATCAGAGGGCCATGACGAAGATCTTCGACGACCTTATACATGAAATCGTCGAATGCTATATCGACGACCTCGTGGTGAAAAGAAAATCATACGAGGAGCATCTCGAGCATCTGAGGATCGTGTTTCAGCGCCTTCGGTAATACAATCTGAAGATGAACCCTCTCAAATGCGCGTTCGGGGTCTCCTCGGGCAAATTCCTGGGATTCATCGTCCGACACCGAGGTATCGAGATTTATCCATCAAACATCAAGGCGATCATGGAGATGCCCCCTCCAAGGACTCTCAAGCAATTGCGGTCTCTCCAAGGAAATCTCGCGTATATTCGAAGATTTATAGCCAATCTCTCTGGCAAGTGCCGCCCCTACAGTCACCTGATGAAGAAGGGAACCCCGTTCATCTGGGATCACAAATGCCAAAGTGCGCTGGATGAAATCAAGCAATACCTGCAGAACCCGCCAATGCTGGCCGCTCCGGTCAAAGGAAAGCCCCTTATTCTTTATACAATAGCCCTCGAAGGTTCCTTAGGCGCATTATGGGCACAAGAGAACGACCAAGGGAAAGAAAGAGCTCTCTACTATTTGAGTCGAGTTCTGCTGGGGGCAGAAATCAATTATTCTCCCATCGAAAAACACCGCCTGGCGTTGATCTTTGCGATAACGAAACTCCGACACTATGCGTTGGCGCATGAAGTCCTTCTCATATCGAAGGTGGACCCTCTCAAATATTTGATGTCAAAAGCTATATTGACAGGGCGACTCGCTAAATGGGCCTTGCTCTTGATGGAGTTCTCAATAACCTATCAACCTCTTAAGGCAGTGAAAGGCCAGGCCATCGCCGATTTCCTCGCTGAACATCCGATACCAGCCGATTCCCCTTTGAATTGCGAACTGCCAGACGAACATGCGTTTGATGCGATCGACGGTGGTGATACCCGATGGGAACTTTATTTCGATGGAGCATCTTCCATGAAGAAGCGCAAACAAAACACGCCGATAATCAAATCAGGAGTAGGCCTTATCTTCGTGATCCCGCAAGGAGGGATAATGCGATTCGCCTTCTCCTTGACAGAGCCGAGGATGAACAATGAAGCTGAATACGAAGCTTTGATAGCAGGCCTCGAGATCGCCATCGACATGGGAATTGAGAACCTCGTCGTATACGGAGACTCCCAACTGGTCGTTAGTCAAGTGAATGGAGACTACCAAACATGCAAACCAGAGTTGGTAAAATACGGCGAAAAGGTGCAGCAACTGTTGGCCCAAATCCCTTCCTACACTCTGGAAAGCATACCGCGTGCGAAAAATAGCAAAGCGGACGCATTAGCCAAGCTCGCGAAAGAGCTAGCCGACGAGAACCTCGATGACGTAAGAATCGTGGTACAAAGCCGTCGAGTTCTTGCTCCGGCAGAAATATCTCCAGAATCATCCAGGGAAAAGGAAGCGATTGAGCAGACGGCCCTGCAAATAAATGACCAAGAAAAGACTGAAGATTGGAGAGAAGTTTTTATAGACTACTTCAAATCCCGTCGAACGCCCGAAGACGCGTCCTCAAGACATCAGCTCATGAAATAAGCCCTATCTTTTGCCTTCGACAATGATACTCTTTACAAGAGGTTGTTTGATTCTCTGTGGTTGAGATGCTTGGGACCTGAAGAAGCCGAAGAGTCGTTCAGGAAGTTCACGACGGACTCTGCGGTTCTCACCAAGCAGGCCCGAAGATGAAGTTGAAAATTAAACGGATGGGCTATTACTGGCCCACGATGATCTAGGACTGTCTCGAGTATGCGAAGCAATGCCATTCGTGCCAAATCCATGGGGACTTTATCCATCAGCATCCAAATCCGCTGCATCCAACAGTGGCTAGCTGACCGTTCGAAATGTGGGGAACTGACATAATCGGACCCATCGAACCGGCATCGTCTAGAGGACACCGTTTCATTTTGGCGATAACTGACTACTTCTCCAAATGGGCAGAAGCAGTACCGGTGAGGGAAGTGAAGACGGAGAGTATCCTCCATTTTTTCAAGACGCACGTCATTTATCGGTTTGGAACTCCGCGGCGGATCATCTCCGACAACGGGCCAGCCTACAGAAGCCACAAAATCAGCCGCTTCGCACAACAGTACAACATAGACTGGAGATATTCCTCAGTTTATAACCCCCGAGATAACGGTCTAGCTGAGGCTTTCAACAAAACCTTAACGAAGATCGTGAAGAAGACGATGTCCCGAAATAAGAAGGACTGGCACGAGAAACTGCAAGAAGCTCTCTGGGCGTATCGAACTACGTTCACGACGGCCACGAACAAAACGCCGTACGCGTTGGTATTCGGTACAGAAGCAGTACTCCCCCTCGAGATAGAATTACCTTCTTTACGAGTGGCAGTCCATTACGAGCTGACGGACGAAGAAAACGCTCACCTTCGACTTGAGGAGCTTGATGCCCTTGATGAAACCTGGCTCATAGCGCAACAAAATCTGGAGGCTTATAAAGCAAAGATGACGCGCTCATATGAAAGATTGACCAGGCCGAGGACATTCCACCAAGGCGAACTCATGCTAGCGGTCATGTTTACCCCAATCAGAGCAAAGCTCTGTTCAAATTCCAAGGCGGGAGATGAAGCAACGCTTCTGTTTCCCCCAATCAGAGCAAAGCTCTGCTTTGAAATTAAAGTTAAGATAAATGAAGCAACGCTTCAGATCCCACGCGCTGCGCGCAGAGTGCCACGTGTCAAAATCAGACACGCCAGCGTAGGGAGCGCAACGCCAGAGGCAGCGCACCCAATCAGAGCAAGGCTCTATTTAAAACAAAATTAAAGGAAGCAACGCTTCAGTTGCGCTGCGCGACACGTGTCAGCGCAGTTGCGCTGCGCTCTACGCTGCACGGCACGTGTCAAGCGCAGGTGCGTTTGGGCCAAACAGAATTGAAATTCAAGTAAGATCTTTCTGTTCTTGTTAAAACAAGAAGATTGTCTTCTGTAAAACAGAAGCCCTTGGATCAAAGATCCAACGGTGGGGAAAAATCCCTAAATCACTCAGAGAAAGATCTCTTTAACTAATTTAACAAACTAATTGGCACTATATAAAGGCCCCTAGACCCCAAGTCTAAAACACACAGAATACAGAAACACAGAAAGAAAACAGAGAGAGAATTCAGAGAACTCCTCTAAAGAATTTTGAGAAGAACTCAAAAAGAGAAAAAGGTAAAACCCTTTGAATAAAAAAGAAGAATTTCTTCTGAAAAGATAATTGATCTAAGAACAAGATCAAAGATCTTCAATAAAAAATATAATAATAATAAAGGCATTGCCTTTTGATGAACCACTGGTTCTGGAATCTTAAAAGATTTTTTTCTTGAATCCAAAATTGGATCAAGATATTAAAACAGTGCCTTGCACTTGTAAATCTGCATTGTTGCGCTCTTGGACTGGCGCAAGACACCAGAGAGCGCCACATGTCGTCTTCAGAACAACTTGCGCTATGCGCTTTTAAAATAGAGTATTGCTCTATGAAATTGGCGCAACTCATAAGAGCGCGCCACGTGTCAGCAGCGCAACAGCGCAGCGCACTGCGCTAACTGCGCTTGCGCTCACCAGAGCGTGACACGTGTCGCCTCCACATGCGCTTGCGCTCATTAATTGGCGCAAAACGCCTGACAGGCCACATGGCCACTGTCAGATGATTAATGCACTGCATTATTGAAAAGAAGGGCTGAGACCAATTAAAAAAGGCCTAACAGGCCTAATAAAATGCCAAGCATTATTTTTAAAAAAAGGGGCAGAGCCCAAATAAGGGTCTGTCAGATCAAAACAGATGCTCTGCATCATCAAAATAAAGGGACAGAGCCCAAATCAAATAGGCCTTACAAGCCAAAATAAAATGCAGTGCATTATTAAACAGGGACAAAGCCCTGGCATAGGCCTAATAGGCCAAAGATAAATAAAAACGTTGAACATTTTCAACTGGACTTAGCCCAATCATGGCCGTAAGTCCTCAAATTAAATTGACTGAGCACGACTGCTCTCTTAAATCAATTCACATCCGGTTCAAGGGTACATCTTCGAACTCCTCTGACACCTATCGTTGTAATCCTTCAACGACGTCAGAGAGGTGACGGGTCCCGACAACCACAAATCAATACGGACTGTGGGGTCCTTAAACTCATGGACTTATGCGTCCTTAAACCAAGATACGGACTGTGGGGTCCTTAAACTCATGGACTTATGCATCCTTAAACCAAGATACGGACTGTGGGATCCTTAAACCCATGGACTTATGCGTCCTTAAACTCATGGACTAATGTGTCCTTAAACTAATATCCGTCCCCAAAACTGGAACGATGGACCACCATGTCCCTAAACTGGCATTGGACCACCATGTCCCTAAACTGGCGATGGACCACTATGTCCCTAAACTGGAACAATAGAGCGCCCAAATGCTCTTTTGTCGGATCTAAACGTTCCCGTTTAAGTTAATCTTAGCCTCAAACATGGCTAACGTATCCTTAAACATTCAAACAGACTTTAGTCCCAAATTGGACCATAGATCCTCCAATCGATTTTGGTTCAAGGGTACATCTCTGAACTCCTCTGACATCTGTCGTTGAAATCCTTCAACGTCGTCAGAGAGGTGATGGGTCCCGACGGCCATACATGAAATGGACCACTACGTCCCTAAACTGGAACAATAGAGCCCAAACGCTCTTTTGTCGGATCTAAACGACCCCGTTAAGTTGATCTTAGTCTCAAACTGGACTAACGTATCCTTAACAAATGTTTGAGTTGATCTTAGCCTCAAATACGGCTAACGTAAGCTCAAACCAAAACCCTAAACCCAAATCTAAGAAAATACGGATATGGACTAATCCACGTCCTACGGGCGACGACATAAATTAGTCTCCATATACAATCCACGGGCAACCACAAACAAAGCAAACACACACGGGACACAAAGTGAAATTCTGGAGAAGGAGAAAGTTGTTACCGCGATGCGGTAGCGTAATTAACTGCAAGGGCTTGCGCCTGCAGGGAAGAGCGTCCCCACAATCAAAAACCCCTCGAACGAGGGGGGATCTGACGAAGTCTGCTACATCGGCCGCATCCGTCTAAACCTCCGATACACGGTGCCATAAATCAACTTGGCATCTTCGGAGAGGTGGGCGGATAAAACCAAATAGCATCTGCCCCGAATCTCAGTGCCAGGACTTCACAGTCTTGTGCGCCGTCTTTCGGAGGGGAACGGATTTTGGCATGCCCGGTAGGACCTTTTCCTCTTTCCACTCCACACTTCGTGTGTCGTCTTCGCGAACGAATCGCGGTTTGTTAATGGTTGCCTTTGGGTTTCAGGTTACTAAGATTTGGTCTTTTGCCTGGCACAGAAATCAAGCATCAATGGCGTCCAACTGCTCGAGCTGCTCCAAATGCAAGTGCAATCGACGCTCCGCCTCACCTGGAGGTGTAGCCTATGGGCCTCAAGAGGCCTCCATCCTTGCTATGCCGGTGGAATAAGTGACACAGGCCACCAACGGTCTGTTTTTCGGGACCATGCTCCCGCCAGCAAGCTTCACCATTCCAGTGCCCGCACCGGAAGCGCAAAAGAAGTCGGTCTTCGATCGGCTCACTACTACCACGGCCCCTTTCAACGAGTCGTCCAATGTCAAGCCGGCAGCCTCGGTCTTTACCAGGCTAAACTCAAGCTCCGATGGGCCTGCCAAGAAGCCCATGACCCTTGAAGTGGCCATCCCGAGGAAGATGACCATCTCCGCTCCTGAAGTCGTCAAGACGGCTTCTCCTGCTAAAGAGTCGGTCTTTTCAAGGCTGACTATTCTGGCTCCCGTTCCTGTTCGAGGATCTGTCTTTGACAGATTGGACACCGCCACTCAAAAGACATCAGTCTTCAAGAGGCTGGCACCAGCAGCGCCTCATCTAGACAGGGGGCAAGACAAAACTATCCTCAACGCTGAACCAATCCCAACAACCCGTAACGCCCGACGTCGACACTGGCGCCGGATAAGGAAGGCTGGGGGAAACTCCCCCTCTGAGCTAACTCCACCAGCTCCAAGGGTGGAAATTGATGCTGCTGTTCCAACTGGGAACAGCTTTGAGCTTCTCAACAGGGTACGCAGGAATTCGTCAACTGCGGTGCTCAAAAGATCTCCTCCACCGGTAGAGACCGTCGTGGAAGCAAAACCAGAAAACCCAGAGCAGTCTCCTCAACGGCTGTCTTCCAGGATCTATAAGACTTGGCGACGAGTCCGAGAATCGGTGATTGATCCGAATTTCTCTCACCAGCATAAGAAGTCGAAGGGCCGACGGGAGGAAAACCCCTCTGTCAAGCAACGGAAGA
This sequence comes from Agapanthus africanus, assembly GCA_030015575.1. Classification (NCBI taxonomy): domain Eukaryota; kingdom Viridiplantae; phylum Streptophyta; class Magnoliopsida; order Asparagales; family Amaryllidaceae; genus Agapanthus; species Agapanthus africanus. Next base: position 16,242,222 of record JASDDO010000022.1, read on the forward strand.
CGACGACCACTTGGGTGCCCACTGCAACGGCCCCCTCGACTTCGACGGCCCACAAGAGAAGAAGGCCGGAGAAGGTCCCTACACATGCGGCAAATGTCAAAGACAATGAGCCCAAACGCCCTAAGTTCGGGAGCATTGTGGTCCATACCGTCTACATGGCGTCTGGGAAAGAGGACAGCCATACATCTACAGGTCATAGACCACTTACACGGTCGGTGACTAAAGCCCAGGAGCAGTAGCAGAAGCTCCAAGAAATGATGAATGCGATGGCCGCACTCACTGGGCCAAAAGAAAGCCCCGAAGCGTCCTCAGATCAACGCCAGGAGCAAGAAACTGACGCTGAATTGCTTCGCAGGATATTGGAAAAGAAGGATAAAGAGGCTGCAGAATAGGTAGCCAATATAAAACAAATCCAGGATATGGTGGGTATGATGATCCAGCAGGATCCTCCTGCTGAAGATCCTCCGATCGTCCTTGAAGATGACAAGGGAGAAATATCAAATCCTCCACCGGCTCTTTCAATAGCCAAAGAGGAGACAATTTCCAAAGCTGACTTGGACGAATATATAGCTCAGCAAATACGGGTTCACCAGGCAACTGAGGCAGCCAGTCAAGTTGTCAAAACGGGGCGACTATATCCGAGCTGGTATGATCAGATCAAATACCCGCCGGGCTATACAATACCGAAATTTCATGTCTATAAGGGGACTGGCAATCCCCATCAACATGTTGCCCAGTTCAGGGCTCTCTGTAGCAATACCGGCGGTGATGATAAATTGTTGCTTCACCAGTTCGTCGGCAGCTTGTCGGAGACGGCGTTCGAATGGTACTCCGAGCTTCCGAACGACTCCGTCAAAACATTTGCGGAGATGGAGCTACTGTTTACGCAACGATTCGCAAGCGCCAGTGAGCGTACCCCGATAATAGCATTGATTAATGCCATGGTGAAGCCAGGCAAAACATGGGTTCAGTATGCGATACGGTGGAGGAACCTATGGTCAAAATGCAAACAACGCATAGAAGAGGCTCCTACAGTAGGGATGTTTGTAAGAACCCTCGATCCGCAGGCAACCATATCTTAATTCATGATGTTCTTCAAACCGACTATCTTCCAGGCCCTGATCGACAAGCTAGCCCAAATGGACCAGATGGGCCATAGACCGTCTCCTCCAAAGCCGGATTCTCGAAATGAGAAGGGGAAGGGAAAAGCAATCGTCGTTGCCAATGCTCAACAACAGTCGAGCAACTTGAAGCCGGTTGTCTGTCAGAACAATATGTGTCCACACGTGCCTCTCGAGGAGAGGCTAGGACGTCCTTACTCGTTTCCTCAAGATAAAACGAGAAGATTGTTCGAGCTGGCGTTGCGCAACCGACTCATCAATCTGTCGGATCCAAGACGTCCATTGCAGCCAAACGACGTCAATGATCCCAATTACTGTCCCTATCACCAAGTATTGGGTCATCCGATCGAGGAATGCTATGTCTTCAAGAATTGGATTGAAGACCAATACCAAAAGGGCAAGTTCGCCTTGTCCGAAAGATGGAAGGTGAACCCGCCGCAACCTCATACCCCTAAAAAGGTGAATACGCCGGGGGCAACGTGCTCCCTGGTTGAAGAAGCTCCGTGGGAGGTTGTGCTATTAGCCAAAAAAAGAGGATGCTGCATGATCTCCAGATGTGCCCGGCAGTCAGGTGGAAGAACCCGTTGGAACCTGAGATCATCGAAGGGATGCTAAAACCGAGCCCAACTCTAAAGATCGATGGCGGTGGCCCAAACACTTGTAACCAGCCGTCCAAATCTTCAAAGAAGAAGAAGAAAAGATCCAGAAAGCCCATGAAACCTGGCGACAAGCGCACGGACTTACAAAAGCAGATCGATGCGCTGGAAGAATAAAATCAAAAGGCACGAATTCCCATCACACTCCAGGAGTTCCTCGGCCACGTCTTTCAAGAGGAAGATGAGGGGGAGAGCTCGTCGGATGAATCCGAAGGATACGTGGCGTGTTGTCATATAATCTCTCACTCGTTTACGGATGACGAGAAAACTCCTTGCACTGAGAAGCTGGGGGCAGAGCCTGAGCCGGAACCTGTGTGGCCGTCAGACGAAATGATTGACGCCTTTCTGGATGAGATTCGTCTGAAAAGTAAAGCCGATCGGGAACGTGAGATGGCCATATTAGAAGGAGCCAAGCATCAGCGACTAGACGGAAGAGTTGAAGCACTCCCGCCGGATCAAAGTACGCCCACCGCAGATAAAAGCAAATTCAAGACGAGGAAAAGGTTTGCTAAAGCCATATCAATGGGTATGAAGCTGCCACCCTCTGGAGGAAACGTTACTAGCAAAGCGGAAATGCACCCTTTCTACTGCTTGTATCATCGTAAGATTTCGCACCCCACCGAAGAGTGAAGAGCTTTCAATAAATGGTGGTAGGGGTATGTTGTTCGCCAGCAACATTTTAAGCGGGAGAAACGCAAAACTCGTCGGGAGCGGAAAAGTACGACCGAGGAGCTTAACAGGACTACCGGCGATTGTCGCATGGTTAACGCTTGGGGATCGCAAATTCTCATATTCGGGAGCGATTCTGACGAGGAAATGGCTTTTAGTCCCCTCTTTAAAGAGTCCACTTCGGGAAAAGAAGAAGAGCCGAATGTCTGCGAAAATATTCGGCTGCGTAATCGTACATTACCCGAAAAGAATCTTGGACCCTCAAATAAAAAAGATAAGGGGACAGAAAAGGTCTCTGAGGATATCGCCTTAGATGACCAAGTCATAGAGGAGCTAACCGCCAAGGATCCGCTAAAGAGAAATAAGGTGGACCACAACGTTCTGGCATATTTGAGGAAGCTACCTTCGCAGCTCAGCATTCTTGACGCCCTCTTGTTATCAAAAGAAGTAAGGGATTCATTAATCAAAGCGCTGCAGGACCCAGAGCAATTCCAAGCTTTTTTAGCCGAAGAAAAGATGAAGGACGAGCTGGAAGAAGTGCACACTGCTGATGTCACTTTCGGTGATGAAGACCTCCTCCTTGGGACGTGCGAACACAATCGTCCCCTCTATGTCTCAGGATATTGCCATGATATAAAGATAGGCAAAATCTTGGTTGACAATGGCTCTTCCGTTAATCTCCTTAATGTGCAGGTGTTAAAGGAAATCTGCATGAGCGTCCAGCACCTCGTTCGGGATAAGATTACCATCTCCGGGTTCGACTCTCAATCATCAAGAACTCTTGGGTCTGTGATACTGACATTACGCTTCGGGCTGCTCGTCACGGACATTAAATTCCACGTCATAGACGCCAAGACATGTTATAATGCTCTGCTCGGCCGGCCATGGTTACACGAGTACAACATCATCCCTTCTACACAGCACCAGTGTATGAAATATTTTAAGGATGGTCTCGAGTATACCATGACGGGAGAACTGAACCCATTCTCCGTGAACGAAGTCCGCAAGTATGAAGATGCAAAATACTTCTTACCGGATTTCGAAGACACGGAGAGGTGTCACAAGCCGGAGAACAAAACTAACGCCACCATCCCTGTCTACGGGAGTGATACTGAGGACGAGGAAGAGATAGTTTATTCGGGTCCACCCCAACACAACAAGCCAGGACCGTCCGCTCCATGTTGATCTTTGGCAGTGACTCGGAAGATGAGGTCCATGCTATATTCTCCGCTCGGCTTTCAATACAAACATCCGCTGACGAAGAGCAAAGTCTGCAAGTCGCCATGGTTCCACTTAAGCATCATAAAGAACTGGACGCGCTGGATACCTACAGTGTAGAGGAGCTGCGAACGTTCTATGTTCCTCCCAGGCGAGAAGGCGAAAAGGCAATTCTATTCTACCGGTCTGAAGAACCAAAGTGGAGAAAGAAGTCTGGCACGGTGCGGATCCTACGCTTGACAGGCTCCAGCCCATTCGTCTGCCTAGGTACTATACAGAAGGCTTGAAAAAGCTGTTGAAGCGCCAGGGGATACCCTTCAAACAGACCGTTCGAAAAGCTAAGTTCTACGACAGGGTCTGGAACGTTCCCGGAACTCAGCACAAGTTGCCTAGTGGTAGGATGGAAACAATTGGGCTTGGATACATTCGATCCAAGAAACGAGAGCTACTCCGCGATTGTTACGTCGTACATAACTTCAATGAAGAAGTGGATGCTCAATAGGAGGACGCTAATCCTGAACCAGAAAAAGTTCCCGATGCAAGAGTGCCTAGTCCGTCGTTCGAAGAACAAATGGACAAGCTTATAAGGGAAGCTGGTCAAAAAGTTCGAAACGACCATAACCGCGAAATGGCCATCTACGAGAAAGCCAGGATGCAACGCCTCCTCCAACAGGCTGTAAAAGACGAAAATGTCCCTCTATGTCAACCTGTAGTAAAAAAGGCCCGACGCAGGGGCAGAAACAAGTCAAAAAGTGAAAAAGGCGCTCGACAGCAACAAAGCGGGACCAAGAAGTCACGCGAGCGGAAATCAAACGGTCCGGACCTATCTCTTATGAAGAAAATGAGTCGAGCATACTCTTTTCCTCAAGACAAGACCAAGAAGATACTTGACCTAGCTATAAAACACCAAATGATTACGCTCCCGGAGTCCAAGCACCCCGAACAAGCAGGCGAAGTCTCGCACCCGAACTATTGCTCTTATCACAGGGTAATGGGACACCCTCTCGAAGATTGCTTCACCTTCAAGAATTGGGTCGAAGATCAGTATCAGCTCGGCAAGTTCGCTCTATCTGACAGCTGGAGGGTAACACCTCTACAGAAGCATGAGCCCAAAACCATGAGAGCAGAACCGGATCCACAACGGTCTTGGAAACGAGCTCGTACTTGTCATATGATAACAATATCAAAAGAAGAGCCCGAGAATGTGGATTATCTCCCCTGGTGCTTCGAAAACAACAACGACGAGGTGATCTCAGAATTTCCACCAGCGCCGAAAGAGCTTGAAGACAGAATACACACTACTGCAGATAACCTCAAGAAAATTGAGTAGGGGACGGCGAACGACCCGCGACCGACATTCGTCAGTGAACTGTTGTCTGCAGAAAGGGTGGCTTCACTAAAAGACGTACTTATGCAGTATAAAGATTGCTTCGCATGGAATTATTCCGAAATGCCAGGACTAGATCCAGAAATTGTTGTGCATAAATTGGCGATATCCCAGGACGTCAAACCAATCAAACAAGCACCAAGAAGAATGCGGCTCGAGCTTGAGATGAGTATCAACGCCGAGGTCAAGAAGTTAATCGACTCTGGCTTCATCCAAGAGGTGCAATACCCTGACTGGATCGCCAACATCGTCCTGGTGATGAAGAAAAATGGGACGGTGCGCATATGTGTAGACTTTCGGGATCTCAATAAAGCCTGCCCGAAGGACGATTTCCCGGTGCCAGTCACCGAGCTGATGATAGATAACACGTCCACTCACGAGGTTTTCTCCTTCATGGACGGCTCATCAGGATATAATCAGATAAGGATGCATCCCGAAGACCAGAAGCACACTACTTTCCAGACCCCTTTGGGAATATTCTGCTACAAGGTGATACCTTTCGGTCTAAAGAACGCCGGTGCCACCTATCAAAGGGCCATGACGAAGATTTTCGATAACCTTATACATGAAATCGTCGAATGTTATATCGACGACCTCGTGGTTAAAAGCAAATCATACGAGGAACATCTCGAGCATCTGAGGACCGTATTTCAACGCTTTCGGCAATACAACTTGAAAATGAACCCTCTCAAGTGCGCATTCGGAGTTTCCTCGGGCAAATTCCTAGGGTTTATCGTATGACACCGAGGTATCGAAATAGATCCGTCAAAGATCAAGGTGATCATGGAAATGCCTCCGCCAAGAACTCTTAAGCAATTGCGGTCTCTCCAAGGGAAGCTCGCGTACATCCGGCTTTTTATAGCCAATCTTTCAGGCAAATGCCGTCCTTACAGCCACCTGATGAAGATTGGAACCCCTTTCGTCTGGGATCACAAGTGCCAAGACGCGCTGGACGAAATTAAGCAGTATCTGCAGAATCCGCCAGCGTTGGCTGCTCCGGTCAAGGGAAAGCCTCTCATTCTTTATACAACCGCCCTGGAAGGTTCCTTAGGCACATCATGGGCACAGCAGAATGACCAAGGGAAGGAGAAAGCGCTCTACTATCTAAGTCGAGTTCTTCTGGGAGCAGAAAGCAATTATTCCCCCATCGAAAAACACTGCCTGGCATTGATCTTCGTGGTAACAAAGCTCAGGCACTATGTGTTGGCACATGAAATCCGTCTCATTTCGAAGGTGGACCCCCTTAAATATTTAATGTCAGAAGTCATACTGACGGGGAGGCTCGCTAAATGGGCCTTGCTCTTGATGGAGTTTTCGATAACCTATCAGCCTCTTAAGGCAGTGAAAGGCCAGGCCATCGCCGACTTCCTCGCTGAGCATCCAATACCTGCCGATTCCCCTCTGAATTGCGAACTACCACATGAACATACGTTTGATGCGATCGATGGTAGCGATACCCGATGGGAACTCTATTTTGATGGAGCATCTTCCGTGAAGAAGCGCAAACAAAGCACCCCTATAATCAAATCGGGGGTAGGCCTCATCTTCGTAACTCCACAAAGAGGGATAATGCGCTTTGCTTTCTCCTTAACAGAGCCGAGGACGAACAATGAAGCTGAATACGAAGCTTTGATAGCAGGCCTCGAGATCGCCATCGACATGGGAATTGAAAACCTCCTCATATGTTGAGATTCTCAATTGGTCGTCGGTCAAGTGAATGGCGACTACCAGACGTGCAAACCCGAACTGGTGAGATATGGCGAGAGAGTACAGCAACTGCTGACTCAAATCCCCTCCTATATGCTTGAAAGCATACCGCGTGCAGAAAATAGCAAGGCGGACGCGTTAGCCAAGCTCGCTAAAGAATTGGCCGACGAGAACCTCGATGACGTCAGAATCGTGGTACAAAGCCGTCGGGTGCTTGTCCCAACAGAAATATCTCCGGAATCATCCGAAGAAAAGGGAACGTATAAGCAAACGGCCCTGCAAATAAAAGACCGAGAAAAGGCTGAAGATTGGAGAGAAGTCTTTATAGACTACTTCAAATATCGTCGAACGCCTGAAGATGCATCCTCAAGACATCAGCTCATGAAACGAGCTCTGTCTTTTGCCTTCGTCAATGATACTCTGTACAAGAGGTCGTTTGATTCTCTGTGGTTGAGATGTCTAGGACCTGATGAAGCAAAAAGAGTCGTTCAGAAAGTTCACGACGGACTCTGCGGTTCTCACCAAGCAGGCCCGAAGATGAATTTGAAGATCAAATGGATGGGCTACTACTGGCCCACGATGATTCAGGACTGCCTGGAATATGCGAAGCAATGTCGCTCATGCCAAATCTATGGGGACTTTATCCACCAGCATCCAAATCCACTACATCCAACGGTAGCTAGCTGGCCGTTCGAAATGTGGGGAACTGACATAGTCGGCCCTATTGAACCAGCATCGTCCATAGGACATCGTTTCATCCTAGCAACGACTGATTACTTCTCCAAGTGGGCAGAAGCAGTACCGTTGAGGAAAGTGAAGATAGAGAATATCCTCCATTTCTTCAAGACGCACGTCATTTATCGGTTTGGAACTCCGCGACGGATCATCTCCGATAACGGGCCAGCCTACAGAAGCCACAAGATCAGTCGCTTCGCGCAACAACACAATATAGACTGGAGATATTTCTCAGTTTATAATCCCCGAGCTAACGGTCTAGCCGAGGCTTTCAACAAGACCTTGACAAAGATCATAAAGAAGACGGTGTCCCGAAACAAGAAAGACTGGCACGAGAGACTGCAAGAAGCTCTTTGGGCGTATCGAACTACGTTCAAGACGGCAACGAATACAACGACATACGCGTTGGTATTCGGTACAAAAGAAGTACCCCCCCTCGAGATAGAGTTACCCTCTTTACGAGTGGCAGTCCACTACGAGCTGACGGACGAAGAAAATGCTCACCTTCGGCTTGAGGAGCTTGATGCCCTTGATGAAACACGGCGCATAGCGCAAAAAAATCTGGAGGCTTATAAAGCAAAGATGACGCGCTCATATGAAAGATTGACTAGGCCGAGAACATTCCGCCAAGGCGAACTCATGCTAGTGGTCAAAAGACCTATGATCCCCAATCGCACCAAGCGGGGAAAATTCGAGCCAAACTATGAAGGCCCGTACATCATAGACAAGGTCTACCAGGGTGGAGCCTATCTGCTCATGGATATGCACGGTGAAAGGCCTTTCAGGCCAATAAACGGTCGCTTCCTAAAGAAATATTACGCTTAATGAGCTACAGCTTCGGTCAATGATAGATGATGACGACTATGTCCGCTCGCTATCTTCCTAAGCTCAAACTCTATAAGTAGTGGTCGGCCTTCTCCTCAGCGGACCGAAACGTCCTTAAACTAATGACGGACCGAAACGTCCTTAAACTAATGATGGACCGCTACGTCCTAAAACTAGCTGCCGACCGAAACGTCTTTAAACTACTACCGCAGCATCCTCAGGCTGACGAGATAAAAAAAAGAGAATAAAAAATAATAATAAAAACGGTATGCCCATAAGCAAAATGGGCACGGATGAAAACCCGAAAGGGCTCCGTGAGTAAAAACAGCAGGGCTACCGGCGAGTGTTTGTGAAAACCTGAAAGGGCGCGACCTCGTTAAGAAAAAAGAATAAAAAGAAAAAAAATAATAATAATAAAAAAACGGTATGTCCATAAGCAAAATGGGCACGGATGAAAACTCGAAAGGGCTCCGTGAGTAAAAACAGCAGGGCTACCGGCGAGTGTTTGTGAAAACCTGAAAGGGTGCAACCTCGTTAAAAGACACTTACAGGATCCTCTCGACCTTGTGAGGAGAAACCACCTACGTGAGATCCTTACGACTTACAAAGGAGCAACGCACTTAGGAATCCTAACGATTCTTAAGGAGAAATTACACTTGCGAGATCCTCATGACTTGTAAGGAGAACTCTCTTATGGGACCCTCACGGATCGTAAGATTTGAAAGTCTTAAGTTACAGAGACCTAAACCTGTGCTTAAGCAACCCCCACAACCTTCGATATAGCCCTACAAGTGGCTCAATACTGACCCTTGTATACAATCCACGAGCGCGAATAAAAATTTCCCTAACAAAGTCCCACCCGTGACTAGGGATATGTCCATATGATGAACAACCTTTGTAAGTCCTCTCGACTTATAAGGAGAAAACCCTCTTGTAGGATCCTTACGACCTACGGAGGAAAATGCACTTAAGAATCCTCACGATTCCTAAGGAGAAAACACACCTACGAGATCCTCACGACTTGTAGGGAGAAATACCTTTGTGAGACCCTTACGGCTCATGAAGTCAAAAGCCTTAGTCGACAGGACCCTAACCCTGTTCACTAAGCCACCTTTGTTCGATATCGACAGAGGCAAATGATGATTCGCTCCTGGAAACGTCCCAGTTTTAGCGGTGCTGATGCCGAAATCGGTGTCTAATTCCAGGCTTACGGCGAAAAGACAGCAAGCCACACATGCATACAAAATAGCCAAAACGATGGGGCACCTTGCAATAAAAAAACAGCAAGTAAAAATGCATGCATGCAAAATATCCGAAATGATTGGGCGACTCACAATAAAAAGCGGCGAGTAAACATAAAATAAATAGCCGAAATGATTGGGCACCGCGAAAAATAGCCGAAATGATGGGGCAATCGCGACTTTCGCGATATAAAGCTGAAATGATAGAGCATCGCGGAAATAAAACAATAATATAAAAAATAATGAATGAAACTTTTGCCCTACAGGCGATATCACAGTAATCCCTGTATACAATCCAGGGGCGCAAACAAAGAAGGAAACACATCTCTCCTCCCCATGCTCCATCAGAAAACGGGGCCAAGTCTTAACGGTAATTCATATAAAACCCGAAAGACACATTACCTCGATTCGCGTCGACCCGCAGAGAAACCAGTGTCTTTGCAGGAATACCTCGACTCGTTTTAACCCCAGGGAAATCAATGTCCTTAGCAGCATCTTCGACTCAGGGAAACCAATGTCCCTGACAAGGTCACCGCGATTCGTGTCGGCCCACAGAGAAACTAGCGTCTTTGCAGGAATACCCCGATTCGTTTCAACCCCGAGGAAACCAGTGTCCTCGGCAAAATACTTCGACTCAGGGAAACCAATGTCCTTGACGAGAACATCCTGATTCGCGTCGACCCGCAGATAAACTAGTGTCTTTGCAGGAATACCTTGACTCGTCTCAACCCCAGGGAAATCAGTGTCTTTGGCAGCATCTTCGACTCAGGGAAACCAGTGTCTCTGACGAGATCATCACGATTCGCGTCGGCCCGCAGAGAAACTAGCGTCTTTGCAGGAATACCTCGATTCGTTTCAACCCCGAGGAAACCAGTGTCCTCGGCAAAATACTTCGACTCAGGGAAACCAGTGTCCTTGACGAGAACATCCTGATTCGCGTCGGCCCGCAGAGAAACCAGTGTCTCCGCAGGAATACACCGATTCGTTTCAGACCCCGAGGAAACCAGTGTCCTCGGCAAAATACTTCAACTCAGGGAAATTAGTGTCCTTGATGAGAGCATCTCGATTCGCGTCGGACAGCAGAGAAACTAGCGTCTTTGCAGGAATACCCCGATTCGTTTCAACCCCAGGGAAATCAGTGTCCTTGGCAAATACCTCAATTCAGGAAAACTAGCGTCCTTGATGAGAGCTTCTTGATTCGCGTCGGCCCGCAGAGAAACCAGTGTCTTTGCATGAATACTCCGATTCGTTTCAAACTCGAGGAAACCAGTGTCCTCAACAAAATACTTCGACTCAGGGAAACCAATGTCCTTGACGAGAACATCTTGATTCGCGTCGGCCCGCAGAGAAACCAATGTCTTTGCAGGAATACCTCGACTCGTCTCAACCCCAGGGAAATCAGTGTCCTTGACAACCTCCTCGACTCAGGGAAACCAGTGTCCTTGACGAGAGCACCTCGATTCGTGTCGACCCGCAGAGAAACTAGCGTCTTTGCAGGAATACCCCGATTCGTTTCAACCCCAGGGAAATCAGTGTCCTTGGCAAATACCTCAATTCAGGGAAACTAGCGTCCTTGATGAAGCATCTCGATTCGCGTCGGCCAGCAGAGAAACTAGCGTCTTTGCAGGAATACCCCGATTCGTTTCAACCTCGAGGAAACCAGTGTCCTCGACAAAATACTTCGACTCAGGGAAACCAGTGTCCTTGACGAGAACATCTTGATTCGCGTCGGCCCACAGAGAAACCAGTGTCTTTGCAGGAATACCTCGACTCGTCTCTACCCCAGAGAAATCAGTGTCCTTGGAAACCTCCTCGACTCAGGGAAACCAGTGTCCTTGACGAGAGCACCTCGATTCGCGTCGACCCGCAGAGAAACTAACGTCTTTGCAGGAATACCCCGATTCGTTTCAACCCCAGGGAAATCAGTGTCCTTGGCAAATACCTCAATTCAGGGAAACTAGCGTCCTTGATGAGAGCATCTCGATTCACGTCGGCCAGCAGAGAAACTAGCATCTTTGCAGGAATACCCCGATTCATTTCAACCTCGAGGAAACCAGTGTCCTCGGCAAAATACTTCGACTCAGGGAAACCAGTGTCCTTGACGAGAACATCTTGATTCGCGTCGACCCGCAGGAAAATCAGCGTCTTTGCAGGAATACTTCGACTCGTCTCAACCACAGGGAAATCAGCGTCCTTGGCAAAATACTTCGACTCAGGGAAATCAGTGTCCTTGACGAGAACATCTTGATTCGCGTCGACCCGCAGGGAAATCAGCGTCTTTGCAGGAATACTTCGACTCGTCTCAACCCCAGGGAAATCAGCGTCCTTGGCAACATCCTCGGGTCAGGGAAACCAGTGTCCTTGACGAGAGCACCTCGATTCGCGTCGACCCGCAGAGAAATTAGCGTCTTTGTAGGAATACATCGACTCGTCTCAACCCCAGGGAAATCAGCGTCCTTGGCAACCTCTTCGATTCAGGGAAACCAGCGTCCTTGATGAGAGCATCTCAATTCACGCCGATCCGCAGAGAAATCAGTGTCTCCACAGGAATATACGACGCCAGTAAAGCGGAGCTGCGGCGAATGTCTCAGTTCCATGACTCGACAGTACATCAATGACCGAGAGTCAAACCCCTGACCTCATGAAAGGCGGATAAGGGAAATTTCACCCATCACTTGTGAGTCCTCACGACTCGTAAGGGAGTAAATTCTCTTGTGAGATCCTTACGACTCTCAAGAGAAAACGAACTTAGGAATCCTCACGATTCCTAAGGAGAAAATACACCTACGAGATCCTCTCGATCCGTAGGGAGAAAAGTCTCTGTGAGACCCTCACGGCTCATAGAGTTGAAAAGCCTTAGGTAGCAAACCTGAACCTGCTTCCTAAGCCATCACTACTCCCCAAGGTGTTCAAAACAGAATGTTCTATATCACTTACAGGCTATGCTTACTCAAGGAATATGCCAATAACAAAGCAGAAAATAAAAGGAAGGAGGCAAAAGACTTGTCATTCATACTTGGAAAGTTCTTATAATTATAAAGAAATAAACAAAGACATTGTCCAAATGATTACAATGGCAAAACCTCAAATCCAGGACATGGATTGAGGAACTCAAAAGTGACCTTGTCCAAGACTTTCTAAGCCTGGCGAACCATCCTAGTATGCTTCCTTTCACGAGCACGGGCGTCGGGATCCCCACTGATGTCCTCCTCCCTCCGATAAGCAGCAAGAATGGTGGACTGTTGGAAAGCCTGGTGCAAGAGATTGACAAGATTGTCTCGCCGTCTCTTCGAGATCAGGTTCATCAGGTACACCGAGTGCACCTTGTCCTCGGCGGTGTCCAATGCCCTAAGCGGCACGCCGGTAAAGAATAAGGGAAGCGCTTCCCAAATTGCTCCCACAATAAGTTTCAGGAGAGGGGAGCGCCGAGGAAGCAGTTGACCGTTGTATGCGTCGAAGAGGCTCATGATTTCGGCACACTCAACGTTTGTAAGTTCTCGGTTCTGAGAACGCCCGAGTCGGCGAATGTCTCCATAAGAGATGATTTCATCGAGATCGTACATGTGGGCGTCGATTGCTCCTGTAAAAGAAAATTAACAGAATCAGCAGACGGAATGATTAAGCAAGGCGATATAATAAAATGTCATCTTTAATCTCCAAGATCCATGAAAAACTCTTAAGAGTTCTTCTATATGATGTGGAAGGAGCAAAGCTCCATTGATGAATCAGGAATATACAAGAAAAATCTTTCAGATAGCAGAGCACTATTAATGGAACCCTAATAGGGTCCTCCTTAGTTCTCTTTAGATCCCTTTAGACCTATAGAGCAAAGCTCTGCTAAGTGAAACCCTAAATGGGATTGGGTTTTCTTTAGATCAGGGATCTATTGAGAGCAAGGCTCTTAAAAATTGATTTAATCTAATTTAATTTTTACCTAAAGATTCTTTAGAGCCTGAACTCTTAAAAGTGCTTAAACAAAAAAGCAGGGCTCTGAATAAAAATTCTGATGAAGAGATGGAAATCATCTGAAGGACCAAAGGTCCTATTTATAGGCACTGAGTGCCATTTCAACTTCCAAAAGTTGCCGCAACGGTTGGAATTCTGCCACCGCTGGGCTCATGTTTGGGGCCACGTAAGCGCAATGGTAGGGAGGCATTTGTTTACCCCAATCAGAGCAAAGCTCTGTTCAAATTCCAAGGCGGGAGATGAAGCAACGCTTCTGTTTCCCCCAATCAGAGCAAAGCTCTGCTTTGAAATTAAAGTTAAGATAAATGAAGCAACGCTTCAGATCCCCTGCGCTGCGCGCAGAGCGCCATGTGTCAAAATCAGACACGCCAACGCAGGGAGCGCAACGCCCGAGGCAGCGCACCCAATCAGAACAAGGCTCTATTTAAAACAAAATTAAAGGAAGCAACGCTTCAGTTACGCTGCGTGACACGTGTCAGCGCAGTTGCGCTGCGCTCTGCGCTGCGCGACACGTGTCAAGCGCAGGTGCGTTTGCGCCAAACAGAATTGAAATTCAAGTAAGATCTTTCTATTCTTGTTAAAACAAGAAGATTGTCTTTTGTAAAACAGAAGCCCTTGGATCAAAGATCCAACGGTGGGGAAAAAATCCCTAAATCACTCAGAGAAAGATCTCTTTAACTAATTTAACAAACAAATTGGCACCATATAAAGGCCCCTAGACCCCAAGTCTAAAACACACAGAATACAGAAACACAGAAAGAAAACAGAGAGAGAATTCAGAGAACTCCTCTAAAGAATTTTGAGAAGAACTCAAAAAGAGAAAAAGGTAAAACCCTTTGAATAAAAAAGAAGAATTTCTTCTGAAAAGATCATTGATCTAAGAACAAGATCAAAGATCTTCAATAAAAAATATAATAATAATAAAGGCATTGCCTTTTGATGAACCACTGGTTCTGGAATCTTAAAAGATTCTTTTCTTGAATCCAAAATTGGATCAAGATATTAAAACAGTGCCTTGCACCTGTAAATCTGCACTGTTGCGCTCTTGGGCTGGCGCAAGCCACCAGAGAGCGCCACGTGTCATCTTCAGAACAACTTGCGCTATGCGCTTTTAAAATAGAGCATTGCTCTCTGAAATTGGCGCAACTCACAAGAGCGCGCCACATGTCAGCAGCGCAACAGCGCAGCGCACTGCGCTAACTGCGCTTGCGCTCACCAGAGCGTGACACGTGTCGCCTCCACATGCGCTTGCGCTCATTAATTGGCGCAAAGCGCCTGACAGGCCACATGGCCACTGTCAGATGATTAATGCACTGCATTATTGAAAAGAAGGGCTGAGACCAATTAAAAAAGGCCTAACAGGCCTAATAAAATGCCATGCATTATTTAAAAAAAAAGGGGCAGAGCCCAAATAAGGGTCTGTCAGATCAAAACAGATGCCCTGTATCATCAAAATAAAGGGACAGAGCCCAAATCAAATAGGCCTTACAAGCCAAAATAAAATGCAGTGCATTATTAAACAGGGGCAAAGCAAACACACGCGCTCTTTTGTCCCAAATTGGACCATAGATCCCCCAATCGATTTTGGTTCAAGGGTACATCTCTGAACTCCTCTGACATCTGTCGTTGTAATCCTTCAACGTCGTCAGAGAGGTGATGGGTCCCGACGGCCATACATGAAATGTACCACTACGTCCCTAAACTGGAACAATAGAGCCCAAACGCTCTTTTGTCGGATCTAAACGACCCCATTAAGTTGATCTTAGTCTCAAACTGGACTAACGTATCCTTAACAAATGTTTGAGTTGATCTTAGCCTCAAATATGGCTAACGTATCCTCAAACCAAAACCTTAAACCCAAATCTATGAAAATACGGATTTGGACTAATCCACGTCCTACGGGCGACGACATAAATTAGTCTCCGTATACAATCCACGGGCAACCACAAACAAAGCAAACACACACGCGACACGAAGTGAAATTCTGGAGAAGGAAAAAGTTGTTACCGCGATGCGGTAGCGTAATTAACTACAGGGGCTTGCGCCTGCAGGGAAGAGCGTCCCCACAATCAAAAACCCCTCGAACGAGGGGGAATCTAACGAAGTCTGCTACATCGGCCGCATCCGTGTAAACCTCCGATACACGGTGCCATAAATCAACTTGGCATCTTCGGAGAGTTGGACGGATAAAACTAAATAGCATCTGTCCCAAATCTTAGTTCCAGGACTTCGCAGTCTTATCCGCCGTCTTTCGGAGGGGAACGGGTCAAAAGACCTATGATCCCAAATCGTGCCAAGCGAGGAAAATTCGAGCCGAATTATGAAGGCTCGTACATCATAGACAAGGTCTACCAGGGTGGAGCTGTTCACACCATAATATTGCATTATTATATTCCTCATTCTTATTCTTTTTATAAATAAACAGGTACTTTTGACACATGTCTGCTACATGTTACAGGTTACAGGTTCTTGGACAGGAAACAGTGAAAACGATGTAAAGACGATGAAAATATGGACTTTTGACCAACAAATGGGAGGACCTTAGTCAAGCCTACATCGAAAGATAGTTCACAATTAACAAGGCAACTCAAGGTCCAAAAAATACAAAGCGGACGGTTAAAAATCCATTGCAAATGGTTCACTGAAGATCTGGAGCTAATGTAGAAGTCCAATTGATAAAAGAACCAAAGAACCAGAAGCCCAAAAAGACCCAAAACAAACCATGAATTTTCAGCATGTGAGCCAACTAAAGGGCCGCGGAACTGCGGCCCAAGCCCACCATTGCCGCGGTTCCGCGGCCGTATGATGCCCGCACTTCGAGAAATTTTACCATAATGTTGTGACGTCTCTGAAAAGATTTTCTAAGGGCTATTTTTGTAATTTCAGACATGCGAAACAAATGTAACCCTAGGGTTTCCTATTCTTTATAAATAGGAACTCTAATCATTGTAATTTCCTATGCCTCCCTTTAATGAATAAAATTTAGAAATATTTTGGAGAGCATCGGTGTTTCTTCTCCATTCAGAAATTCAGATCTGACAACCCTGCATGGATGATTGGAGGGATGCATCTGTAAGTAATTTAATTTCTTGCTTTAGTGTAGATTTAAATTCCTTGCCCTAGGTAGATTTAATTTCATGCCCTAGGAACTTGTTTAGAGTTAGCTTTGGGGAAGGATTTTGAGAGATGAGATCTCTCATCTCTTTCTTACCCACCAAATATTTACAATAGGACTCCATGCATACATGCACATACCGCTCCCTACGGCACTCTATCTCTCGAGGTAGCGGTGATACCGTAGTATAAAGGCCCGGGTGTGATGTTTTCCATGGAGGTTAGGGTAAGGATCTCTAAAGGAAGGACAAGAACCTAGAGGAAGGATCACCTTCCCGAACGGATCTAATCCACTTTATTGATAATTACCATAACTCCTCACAGATCTTCATTCGGGTATAGAAAGCGTTGAGGTTTACTTGCATTTCCAAACCATCCCTAAACCTAGCCCTAACAAGAATAGATCTAGATAATTGCCCTAGGTTAATTAGGTTTTTAGATTTAATAATCAATCCGAACACCCTTCGGAATTAACTCGTTAGAGCGAATCGGAAATTCACAACATCCCTGTGGACCGACCCGTACTCACCGGCTAGCTGCAAAGCGACGCCATTCTTGATTGTGGTTACAAATATTTTTTTTATCTATCTTTTAGAAAGCGCAAGCACGATAAATCATTCAATCAAATATCGCCGTTGCCGGGGATGGCGTAGAACTTTCCTTTTCGCGATTTCGGGTTAATCAAAATTAAAAAAAATCTGAAAAATCTGAAAAATCACAAAAAATATAAAAATATATCATCTGTTATTTTTGGAAGGGATACTTTGTTGTTTGAATTTTGCAGGATATACGAAAATCAGATCTGGAAATCTACAGAGATCAAAACAGGAAAAAACAGATCAGAACAACAGAAGATCACAACAACCAAGAAACAGAAAAAATTTGGAGGACCGAGTCTACAAGTTAACTGCGGTGATCTGGTCCACAAAAAAAAAAGCCGAACCGACCAAAGCGCGGCGGAACCGCCGCGCCAGCCCCCTTTTGGCCGCAGAACCGCCGCGGTTTGATCGAATCAGGGCTTAAAAAATGGGGCAGAAACGCGATAGAAAAAAAAACTGTTCCGCCACTGCAAATTTCTGTGAGTTTTCTCTCTCTCCTCCTCTGCAAATCTTGATATATCTTCTGTAAATTTGCCTACAGGATTTCTTTGCGCTCAAAAATATATTCCCTTCCATATAACAGTCTTGTGCAGGATTTTTGGGCCCCGCTTGAAATAAAATAGATTGCAAGTAATATTTTGCTGTTGCATATCTTTTCTATAAAATATTTTGCTGTTGCATATCTTTTCTCTAATAATCTTTTTGCAACAAAAATTTTTCCAAATAAAGAGAACAAAAAAATTAATGAAAAATGAAAATAAAAAGGACAGATATTTTATAGAACTTGCAAAATTTTTTTAGCCCCAAATAAAAATCCTTGCACCATCCAACCTTCCTTCTTGTCACCTTTCTTCTTCTAACATGGGTACCCCACACAATAAATCATTAGCCGAACTTTGGTATCCAGAACCTAATTTTGCGTCGTACGTTAATTTGTTCGGTCAATTTAAAAACGATCCTTCCTTGCCAAAAATTTCGTTGAAAGATCAAATAGAGGCGTCTAGGAAAAACAGTTTGACTTTTCAACCCACTTTGTGTCAACCAAGTCAACCTTCACTACCTTCGTATGTTGACACCACTTTTTCAAGTCCTGCTGTAACTCCTAAACCGATGTCCATTGCTGAGCATATTGCTCAATCTCGCAGTCGATCTTTCACCCCTCTCCACTCATCTAGTTCTAGAGATCCGCACGATTATTCACCTTTTTATCAACATGTTGACCCTACCCCTGTCCAATCACCCACTTCCTACAAGTCATACCCGACTTTCCCACCGTCACTAGACCCTGTTTCTACACAGCCTTTTGGGAGTTTCACATATCCAAACAATTTCGAATCTTTTACCGAAACCCCCTCACCACCCAAGTCTAGTTTGGAAGAGTCGTTGGAGGCATATATTGCTGCAACAAATAAAATGATGAGGAATGTGGAAGCGTCCATGGCCGCCCTTATGCAACCTAGTGAACCGGTAGCTAGTTTCCCGCTAGCTCCAAATTTTTCAATGTATGAGGCGGCAGTTGGACAGAGTGAGAATGAGAGAGAATTTTCAAATCAAACCTACCCTTACCCAATTGAAGCCCACAACTCCTATTTTCCATCGATTGCCCTAAATAGTTCACCTGTTGAAAATAAAAATGAGTTGTGTGATTTTGTAGTGTTTGATTTGCCAGATTATGAGAAACCCCTTTCGAGTGAAACCGCACCTAATCCTGTCAATCTTTACACCTCCACTCTAGAACCTAAATCGATAGATATCCATGCTGTTGATGAGGTGTCTAAAGAAATTGATTTTCACTTGATTGAGGGTATGGACGCCGGGAATATTTCGGATTATGAACCTGTCGATTTGCTTGAAATTTTATGTTCAAATCATCATCCTGAGTTATTAAATGTTTCTCCCGAATCTCATATGCGTCTAGATTTTGATGATAATGGCATGGATGAGTTGAATATTGAGGATAGTATTGAGGAGAGTCTTGAGGATAATATTGAGGTTGAATCATTTTTGTTTGATGTGTCTGATTTTTCAATTCATCCTCCTGAACTTTTAACTGTTATATCACCCTCTCTCCTTCCCATCGTTCCGACCCCGCTTGAAGACTGTGAGCTTGAAACCTTTTCCTTTGAATCTGACACAGTCCTCACAGACGATAACACCTACGAGTGTTTATCTTTTTCGGACGATGCTGATGACTCACCGCCCGAGTTTGAGTCCTTTACATTTTCAGATGAGCCATCAGACTCGGTTGATTATAGTTGTTTCGAACCATTGATGGAATCTCTTAAGTTCGAGACAGTTTACTACGATGAGAATGATACTATCCCTAATTCACTTCCTTTCGTCTTTCCCATTGTTCCGACCGAACAAGAGACCGTTACGCTTTCATCTCCTATACCAAGTTCGGCGTACCCATGTTTTCTTGCGAATCTTGAGGGATTTGACCCCATTTCTCGACGAGTAGATAGGTTAGCGCAATCGCTTATAACATATCGGTCATCACATATTGCGCTAATTTATTCACTCAATTTACACCCTCAAGATCGTACTCCACTTCCTTCTTCTTTTCGCCATTCTCCTCCCCCACCGAGACCATATTCTACCATTCTTCTTTCCACACGGTCTCGTGTGCTTCTCATTTTCTTGCACCAACTATACCATTTCCACGATAAGATTTTTGAATGGTTGGTGCTAACTTTTGGCTTGTGCAAGGCCAAGCTTAAGTTTGGGGGGGACCTTGTTGTATATATGTATATATTTTTTGTTTTCTTTTTCTATAAAAATAAAAAAAAAATTCAAAACATTAAAAATATAAAAAAATTATAAATAAATAAACATGGGAGTATCGGCATTTTGACCCTCTTGGTTTAGCATGACAGCGAGGACACTGTCAAGTTCAAGTTTGGGGGTATGCTCGGTACGTCTTCTTCCTTCGCATTCATTTGTACATATTTTTTTTGCATTTGCATACTTATTTGAAAACCCATAAAAATTTGAAAAATTTCAAAAATTATAAAAATTAATGTATTCAATTTTGGCTAATTGACTTGAGTTTGACAAATAGGTTAACTGGCTAGGAACAACTAGATCTTAGACTTAGTGAATTAAAAACCCTAAAAATAACTGTCCTTAAAGTTTAACGGTAGAAAGTATATGCCTTTGTAGTTTATTTAAAAATAGGCAAATTTTGGGTTCACTTCTTGGGCTAAGTCGAAACAAGGGAAGAGTATTGATATTCTTATTAGAGTATAAGTTTGAAAAATAGTTCCTAACTTAAGTCTAGATTCTGAAAATGTATACCCTACAATTTGCACAATCACGCACCTTGAAACTTGGAATAGTAGAAGAGACCTTGAAATGCTCTTGTCTAAAGTCCTTAGTACAATGAAAATAAAAGAAAAAAAAGTGAATAAAGAAAAAAATGGACACTGGTTTTTGTGATTACTTAAGGCTGTAAAAAATTGAAAAATATTTAGCAAGGGTGCCTTATCACCTAGTGCCTTAGACCAACTGGTTTGGGAGTCACTGCTAAAGCCTTGGGTGTTGTAAGACTAGGAAGTACGCTTTAAAGTACAAACGCATCTTGTAATCGGTTGTTGGTACCTCAAGAAGTATTAACAGTCGCATGAAGGATGTGTGAGCAAAATTCAATTAAATTCACCAACTAATTAGTACTTTGGACAACGGACGAGAGTACGATTGCTTGATTTGAATTTCCAAGTGTAGGGGTGATCTATACACACACGTAGGGGATATGTGATTGGAGTTTAGATGAGAGAAAGGAGTGAAGAATAGAACTTGTATCTTTAATAGAGTTGATAAAAATTCCTAAGTGGAGATGGAAACCCTAGAAGGAAAACTTAAGAGATGCCGAAAGCTAAGTAGGTCTACATAACATATATAATCTTAAGTTAAATAATGAGGAAGTGTGAAGAATATGGGTGGATAATTTGCGAGTCAAAAGATAATAGAATTCCTTGTTAGAAAACCTAATTGGAGAACAAAAATCAATGGGCCGAGTTGATAGGATTTTGTGGGTGTAATCCGCTGAAAATCCTCAGGAGACAACACTCCTCCTACTAGGGACACCTAGAGGTTTAACGGCTTGTTGCACGTGCTCAGTGCAATCGCGTTTCCCTGCGAAAGTGCGGTTAGGATTTTAGTGAATAAAAATAAGTTTGCTCGAGGACGAGCAAAAGATAAGTTTGGGGGTATTTGTTCACACCATAATATTGCATTATTATATTCCTTATTCTTATTCTTTTTATAAATAAACAGGTATTTTTGACGCATGTCTGCAACATGTTACAGGTTACAGGTTCTTGGACAGGAAACAGTGAAAACGATGTAAAGACGATGAAAATATAGACTTTTGACAAACAAATGGGAGGACCTTAGTCAAGCCTACATCGAAAGACAGTTCACAATTAACAAGGCAACTCAAGGTCCAAAAAATACAAAGCGGGCGGTTAAAAATCCATTGCAAATGGTTCACTGAAGATCTGGAGCTAATGTAGAAGTCCAATTGATAAAAGAACCAAAGAACCAGAAGCCCAAAAAGACCCAAAACAAAACCATGAATTTTCAGCATGTGAGCCAACTAAAGGGCCGCGGAACCGCGGCCCAAGCCCACCATTGCCGCGGTTCCGCGACCGTATGATGCCCATACTTCGAGAAATTTTACCATAATGTTGTGACGTCTCTGAAAAGATTTTCTAAGGGCTATTTTTGTAATTTCAGACATGCGAAACAAATGTAACCCTAGGGTTTCCTATTCTTTATAAATAGGAACTCTAATCATTGTAATTTCCTATGCCTCCCTTTAATGAATAAAATTTAGAAATATTTTGGAGAGCATCGGTGTTTCTTCTCCATTCAGAAATTCAGATCTGACAACCCTGCATGGATGATTGGAGGGATGCATCTGTAAGTAATTTAATTTCTTGCTTTAGTGTAGATTTAAATTCCTTGCCCTAGATAGATTTAATTTCATGCCCTAGAAACTTGTTTAGAGTTAGCTTTGGGGAAGGATTTTGAGAGATGAGATCTCCCATCTCTTTCTTACCCACCAAATATTTACAATAGGACTCCATGCATACATGCACATACCGCTCCCTACGGCACTCTATCCCTCGAGGTAGCGGTGATACCGTAGTATAAAGGCCCGGGTGTGATGTTTTCCATGGAGGTTAGGGTAAGGATCTCTAAAGGAAGGACAAGAACCTAGAGGAAGGATCACCTTCCCGAACGGATCTAATCCACTTTATTGATAATTACCATAACTCCTCACAGATCTTCATTCGGGTATAGAAAGCGTTGAGGTTTACTTGCATTTCCAAACCATCCCTAAACCTAGCCCTAGCAAGAATAGATCTAGATAATTGCCCTAGGTTAATTAGGTTTTTAGATTTAATAATCAATCCGAACACCCTTCGGAATTAACTCGTTAGAGCGAATCGGAAATTCACAACATCCCTGTGGACCGACCCGTACTCACCGGCTAGCTGCAAAGCGACGCCGTTCTTGATTGTGGTTACAAATATTTTTGATCTATCTTTTAGAAAGCGCAAGCACGATAAATCATTCAATCAGGAGCCTATCTACTCATGGACATGCATGGCGAAAGACCTTTCAGACCGATAAACGGCCGCTTCCTGAAGAAGTACTACGCTTGACGAGTCACGGCCTAGGTCAATGATAGATGACGACGACTATGTCTGCTCGCTATCTTCCTAAGCCCAAACTATATAAATAGTAACCGACTTACTTTACAGCGGACCGAAACGTCCTTAAACTAATGAAGGACCACTATGTCCTAAAACTAGCTGTTGACCGAAATGTCGATAAACTACTGTGGATTGCAGCATCCCAAAGCTGATACAAAAAAAAGAGAATAAAAAAACGGTATGTCCATAAGCAAAATGGGCACGGATGAAAACCTAAAAGGGCTCCGTGAGTAAAAACAGCCGGGCTACCGGCGAGTATTGCGAAAACCCGAAAGGGCGCAACCTCGTTAGAAAAAAAAAGAGAGAGAAAAACAAAAAAAGAGAAAACGGTATGTTCATAAGCAAAATGGGCACGGATGAAAACCCGAAAGGGCTCCGTGAGTAAAAAATAGCAGGGCTACCGGCGAGTGTTTGTGAAAACCCGAAAGGGCGCAGCCTCGTTAAAAGACACTTACAGGGTCTTCTCGACCTTGTAAGGAGAAACCACCCGCGTGAGATCCTTACGACTCACAAGGGAGCAACACACTTAGGGATCCCCATGATTCCTAAGGAGAAATTACACTTGCGAGATCCTCACGACTCGTAAGGAGAACTCTCTTATGGGACCCTCACGGCTCATAAGATTTGAAAGTCTTAAGATACAGAGACCTAAACCTGTTCTTAAGCAACCCCCACAACTTCTGATACCGCCCTACAAGTGGCTCAATGCTGATCCTTGTATACAATCCACGGGCGCGAATAAACATTTCCCTAACAAAGCCCCATCCGTGACTAGGGATATGTTTGCACAGTGAATAGCCCTTATAAGTCCTCTCGACTTATAAGGAGAAAGCCCTCTTGTAAGATCCTTACGACTTACGAGAAACCATACACTTAGGAGTCCTCACGATTCCAAAGGAGAAAACACACATACGAGATCCTCACTACTTGTAGGGAGAAATACCTTTGTGAGACCCTTACGGCTCATGAAGTCAAAAGCCTTAATCGACAGGATCTCAACCCTGTTTACTAAGCCACCTTTGTTCGACATCGACAGAGGCAAATGATGATTCTCTCCTGGCAATATCCCAGTTGTAGCGGTGCTGATGCCGAAATTGGTGTCTAATCCCAAGCTTGCGGCGAAAAGCCAGTAAGCCACACATGCATTCGAAATAGCCGAAATGATGGGGCAACTTGCAGACAAAATCAGCAAGTAAAAATGTATGCATGCAAAATAGCCGAAATGATTGGGCACCACGAAAAATAGCCGAAATGATTGGGCAATCGCGACCTTCGCGATATAAAAAGCTGAAATGATAGAGCATCACAGAAAGAAGTAAAATAAAAATAAAAATGAAATTTATACCCTACAGGTGATATTACATCAATCCATGTATACAATCCAGGGGCGCAAACAAAGAAGGAATCGCACTCCTTCTCTCCCAGGTTTCATCAGAAGAAGAAGCCAGATTTCGATGAGTCACAGATAGTCTGGAAATCATCTCAACATTTGTCCCAGCAGACACGACATCAAGCAAAGCGGAACAGCGGCAACTCCCAGTTCCATGACTCGACGGTATAAAGATAACCGAGAGTCAAATCCCAACTCCGTGAAATGCGGATATAATCAACAAAATTTCTGGTCACGTGGAACGCGGATAATGTCACTCCTGACCCCGTGTGAAGCAACCAGAGCGGAGCCTAGTCCTCGCCGAACACGGCAGTGAACCCGTGGGAAGCATCTAGTGCAAATTCCTGGTCATGTAGAACACGGATTATGTCACTTCTGACCCCGTCGAAAACGTCCAGAGCGGATCCTGGTCCTCGCAGAGCACGGCAGTGAACCCGTGTGAAGCATCCCGAGCGAAGCCTAGTCCTCGCCGAACACGTTAGTGAACCCGTTTGAAGCATCTAATGCAAATTCCTGGTCACGTGGAACACGGATTATGTCACTTTTGACCCCGTGGAAAACGTACAGAGCGGATCCTAGTCCTCGCAGAGCACGGCAGTGAACCCGTGTGAAGCATCCAGAGCGGAGCCTAGTCCTCGCCGAACACGGCAGTGAACCCGTGGGAAGCATCTAGTGCAAATTCCTGGTCACGTAGAACACGGATTATGTCACTTCTGACTCCGTGGAAAACGTCCAGAGCGGATCCTGGTCCTCGCAGATCACGACAGTGAACCCGTGTGAATCATCCAGAGCGGAGCCTAGTCCTCGCCATACACAGCAGTGAACCCGTGGGAAGCATCTAGTGCAAATTCCTGGTTACGTAGAACGCGGATAACATCACTTCTGACCCCGTGGAAAACGTCCAGAGTGGAGCCTGGTCCTCGCCAAACACGGCAGTGAACCCGTGGGAAGCATCCAGAGCAAACATCGGACTGTGAGGTCCTTAAACTCACGGACTATGATGTCCTTAACCTTGACCGTGATGTCTTAAAACTAACAATCAACCAAAATGATTTTAAACCGATTTCACCTTGGTTCAAGGGTACATCTCTTCACTCCTTTGATATTTGTCGTTGTAATCCCTCAACGTCTTCAAAGAGGTGACGGGTCGCAGTAACCACACATTTCACGGACTGTAGGGTCCTTAAACCCATGGACTATGATGTCCTTAACCTCGACCGTGATGTCTTAAAACTAACATTGGACTGTGAGGTCCTTAAACTCATGGACTATGATGTCCTTAACCTCGACCGTGATGTCTTAAAACTAACATTGGACTGTGAGGTCCTTAAACTCATGGAATATGATGTCCTTAATCTCGACTGTGATGTCTTAAAACTAACAACGGACTGTGGAGTTCTTAAATCCACGGACTATGATGTCCTTAACCTCGACCGCGACGTCTTTAAACTACGGTACCCCGGAAAGCATCCAGAGCAACCCTTAACTCCGTAAAATGCGGATAAAGGCAACTTCACCCATCACTTGCGGGTCCTCACGACTCGTAAGGGAGTAAATTTTCTTGTGAGATCCTTACCACTCTCAAGAGAAAACACACTTAGGAATCCTCACGATTCCTAAGGAGAAAACGCACCTACGGGATCCTCTCGACCCGTAGGGAGAAAATTCTTTGTGAGACCCTCATAGCTCATAAAGTTGGAAAGTCTTAGGTGACGGACCCTAACCCTGTTTTCTAAGCCATCGCCACTCTGCAAAAAGCGTAAGATTGACGGTTATATACTATCTACGGATCGCACTTGCTAAAATCACAGGGCAAACAACACAGCAGGAAAGAAGAAAGCGGAGAAATGACACAAGACATTATGAATAATCTATATCTTTTATTCATGAATCCAATTGAGTACAAGTTACATCGTGTTAAAGAATAAAAGAAATAATACATTTTATTTACAATTACAAATGATACAAAATGTTCATGGAGAATGAAGCGTCTTCAACAAATCCGCCAGTTGCTCTCGCACTTCCTTCAACGCCTTCTCCTGATCGGCTGCCACCGCCAACTCTGCTTCCACCTGGGCTCGCTGCTGCAAATAGGATGAAAGTTGTTCTTCGACGGTCGCCGAGCTGCTTCACGACCTTGGGAATCATGCTCAACGGCATCGAGCTTCTGCTTCAGTGACAACCTATCAGAAATACTTTGCAGAAGGCCCTCGAAGACAACTTTCACCCGGGCAGCGTTCGCGTCGACCTTAGCACGCAGTCGAGCAGACTCGCTTGAGGTCTCTTTGCATTCCCTCCGCCTTAAAGCCGCTTCTTGTTCAAGATGGCGGAAGTAAGAAGCGCTCTGCTCGATCCATGCCGCCCGTTGAGTACTCATGGCCAAAACCTCGGGGGCAGGATGCATAAGCTCCAGCTGACGCAGGCGGGACTCGATCTCCCTGCAGTGATTAACGACTCGACGACGCCTTCATTATGAAAATTTACAAGCGTCGCCAGCGTCGGGTTAACCTCAGCAGCAAAATCTGCAGCAGATGCAGGAGCTTCTGCGTCAAGCTCCTCGACACATCCGCTCAGCATACTCAAACTCATCGCAGCACCCTTTGAGGATGGACGTCTGGAGAATGGGCATGCCGGCATCATAATGCGGGACTCGAAAGGAGCTGGAACCAGAGCGATAGCTGCAAAACAAATCATAATCAGATGGCAGACCTAAAAATACAAGGGATTCATAAACAATGGAATTTACTATACCAGCTGCAGCAGGCGGCAAAGCTGGGAGGACCGGTGGCGCAACCGATCTTTTATCTCCTCCTTCGATCTGTAGCACTGCAATCAGGGCAAGGAAAAATCAGAAACAATTTCATTATTGGAAAAAGAAAGAGCATTAATTGAAAACTATACTCACCAGCACCACTGGAGGAAGCAAGCCCCGACGGGAAGGAGAAGTGTGGGTGCAGCACCTGGTACAGGTGATCAAAAAGCACTCCTGCAAGGACGCAATAATACAACATCAGTACGTGAATTATACGGCCGAGAGATAAGACTAATGGGTTACAAATCCATACCTTCCAGCATTTGCGACGGTGCGAGAGAAGGTAGAGAGGTGGCCACCGTCAGGGTGGTAACTGACGGTGCTCCCTCGAGTAAAGGGGCATCAGCACTAGCCGCACCTGCGTTAGAAACAAGATAAGCCCTGTCAGGAAGGGTTACAGAATAAAAAGAAGGACGGTAACCCAAAATTTACCTGATGAGTCACCAGCCGAAACGGCAGCATCTCCCTCCTCCATTGGCATGGGTCCACCTCCCATTACCTCATCACCAGACTCTACTGGAACCATCGTCGTGCTCGCGAGGCCGGGAGACGGCGAGGGACCGTAAGCGGGGAGAGCGATGATCGGAGCGGTGCCCGACTCTTGAGAAAGAGCGGCCGTCTCGCCCTCAGCGATCATGCCCGTTTCGCCCGCTACCCCCTCGGGCTCGGCAGTTGCAGCCGTCTCGTCCACCGCTGCCATGGGTTCATCGGTCGCAGCCGCCCCATCCGCTGCTGTCCCAGACTCGGTTGTAGCAGCCTTCTCACCTACCGCCCCCTCGGGCTCGGCATCGGCAACCTACTCGGGCATAGTAGGCGTGACTGTCTTGTCAGCCACTAGCTCGGGCCCGGCAACTACGGCTGCATCGCCTACCGTCGCCTCGGTTTCGGCTGCTGCCTTCTCCACCGTCCCCTCAGGCTCGACGGTTGCCGCCGCTCCTTCAGTTGGACTCGGCCCTGCAGGACAAGATGTATAAGAACCAATAGTTTTACAACTTTTACAACAAAGCCTCGAAAAACACATTACCTGAGGAGGATTGATCGTTAGCTTCCCGAGCTGTACGCGCCGCCCGTCTGTGAGCAGTAGACATAGCGACCGGCAGCTCCCCTGAAGGAGTAGCAGCGGGAGTAACGACGCTTGGGCCCACTCCCACGGCCAAAGCAGCGCTACACTCCTTCGCTGCGCGCCTCAAGCGCTTCCTCTCCTCCCGAGCCGTCACGAAGGACCTCTTGGAAGCCTCCTTCAGCAAGGCGTCGTCGTCTGCATTCAGAGTTGCCTCTAGAGCCTTCAAGGCATCCATCATCGGCTTTTTGAGTTGGGTCTCTTGCGGCAATTTCGAAGAGGCTGGAACATCGGTAGCTGGCCCGGAGAGAATCCCCGCATCAATTTGCGAGATAGGCCTTGTGGTCCCTGCGATAAGACAAAGAGGGGGTCAGATTACTCATAAGAAATGGAAGGAGAGGCATAGTGAACCGAAATGTACCAAGGCCTAAGGACGCTCTGAGTCGTTCCTCCTCCTGGAAAGTTTTGAGGGAAGCGGCGATAGCTTCTTTGGTAGAAATGCTTGTTAAAAGAAGGAAAATCATTAGTCAAAAAACAATGATAGAGGTACGATGCAATATCGAAAAATACAACTAGTAATTACCCGATTGCGCAAGTTTAGCCAACCACGCATCGCGCCTTGCCAATCGCTCTGAAGTTGCGATGGCGGCCACCATATCAGTGTCGTCTGGCGGCATATATAATCCCTCATTGGTCCCGTACTCACCCAAGCCCTCGCTATAAGGAGCATGAGGTTCCTGATCGAACACAACGTCAGCAGAGAGGATCAACTTCTTCTTCTTCTTCTGCACGCGAGCCCCGGGTGCACCCAAAATTAATTTGCGCTTCGTGGGCACCTTGGGACGGCGGGTCCCGATGTCCGAGCCCACGCCGGATTCAGGTGAAACCACATTCACCATCTCCACCGGAGCACGGGACGCTGGGGGCACGTCCACGGTATCACGGGGCAATCCGCGCGGGGGGCTCAGCACACGCGGAGGCTCATCTCCAGCATCTCCTCTCAGCGGAGGAACAACATGGTTCCTTGGCCTTAGGGGGCTTTGCGATCACTGGCGGGGGGGCACCCTTGCGGTCAATCAGCAGCCGCTTCTCTTCCCGGATAACAGCACCTATTGCGTGCTGATACCAAGCCCCGTATACGTTGAGGGCCCTTGGAACACAGCTTGGATCGCTGATGAAGAAATGGGAGCCCGTGTTTAACCGCATAAAGTGGTGTAGTGCATTCTGTATCCCCTCCCTGGTAGCCGCAGGCTCCTCCAAAAACGCCTCCAATGGGACCCCCTGGTTATAACTTAACTGCTGGGCGAACCGATGGGGGTTGTACCTTATGAAGAGCGCCATATCATTTTGCTTGAACACCAGGAAGCCCGGCCGGATTGAGTATAAATGAAGAATATCCCGGGCTTTCAATACGGAGGCCCCGTCCTTGAAACCATCACGCAGCGCCAACACCGCCTTGGAGGTCTCCGGGCCAATGGTCATGACCTTGTCCGTGAAAGAGATGCCCGCTCCGACCGTGCGCGGACGAAGAAGTAACCCCCTAGCCTCCCGCGGGGGCGGATTCACAATGGAAGCGCCAATTAACCGCATGACTCTCGGGAGTCTGCACTTCTCGTAGAACGAAGGCCTCTTGTGAACACCAAAAATCCCGGGCACATGCATTTCCATCCATGAAGTAAAGTAGAGCATCGGGAGATTGTCGGGTTGCACCCCGGGTTCATTTGCGTCCGCCGCCACGCTGAGTCCATGGTACAGGTGGGCCAACCCGGCGATTCCAATTGACAACTGTATACCAGCCACCATCCGATGCGCTGGGTAGAAGACGGACGGCCTCATGTAGTGCGGGTGCATGGGGAGCACGAACCAGCACAGCCATAGCCCCAGAAACCCGAGAAAGAAGGTCTCCTCGTCGATGCCCGGGGCGGCGATTTCCGATAAGGGCATGATCGCAGCGTCGGGGAGATAAAAACCCTTTTGAGCATCTTCCATTACTGGTCGACGATCTAAGCCGAAGCCGAAGGGGTCGTCCAGCTTGGCAAATTTTTCGCTCTGCTGCGATAGAATCTCCGGTCGAAGAAAGCGGGCGATGAAGTCTGCAAAACTAACTCCCCGGCCCCCCGATTCCAAATAGAGGCTTTCATACATATTCAGCACCTTTACCAGGCTCGGGAACTGGTGCTGAATAGTATTCTCCGGTGTTAGGCCCATTACCAGCGGCTTGGTGGCGAAGACATATTCGTCAGGAGGAAGTAGCTCTTCATAATGCTCCCCCCTCACCGCCAAGCCCGAAATCTCAGCAAATTCTTCCAGGGGGATGGAGACTTCCCTGTCCGACAGAAGAAAGGTATGGGTGGGGATGTTCCATTGTTCCACGAGGGCCTTAACCCACCACGTCGGAGGAGCAGGGTACTCGAACAATGAGGCGTAGACTGCGGAGTACAGACCAATCTTCGTCAAATGCGTCCTCTTTACTGACAAGATATACCTAGCCCACTGCAAATACCTGGCCGATTGTCGAGGGGTCAATCCAATGTTATAAGCTTGTCCCCAAGGGCGCGACTCACCCTGGCATATGCACCGCCCCAGAATGTCCACGGCCGCTGGCGGCTGCATGGGGATGGCAGCAATCGAAGGCTGAAGGAGATCCTCCGAATTCCAATTTACGACCTCCACGGCATAGTTCACCAGGGGTGCGTCTGCATATGGGATCGACGGGATCGGCTCTGACGGCGTCGCGCAAGAGAAGCTTCGGCTACCCTTGATGATTTCACTGTACCATCTACCCCACAGATGAAGGTTCTTATGCTCCGGGTCAAAATCCTTAATGAGAGCAAGAACCTCCCGGTCCACCGTCACCTCAGGGAATCCCTCCTCTGAGCGGACTAACAGGAATGAAAGATCAGCATACATATTGCCTGCAAGAAAGAGCGAAATTCAGTTATCAGCATCATAAGTTAATTTTAAAAATTCCAACGCTTGGTACTTTAAAATTTATACCATACTGCAATGCAGTGGAGAGGGGACCAAAGGGGGACCCATAAAATCCAGATGACAATGCATCAGTTAATAAGACAGCCTCATCATTGGATGAGACTGTCAATTAATGAGGAGATCCTCAAAAAGAATATTCTCATTAAATGAGAAATCCCTTAAGACAAGGAGAAAATATCCCTTTTCAGAGCAAAGCTCTGTCACAGAGTGACACTTGTCAAACTCTGGTCACAAGGGAATAAAATTCCTTAAAGAGCCTAGCTCTGTAATAATGATGGGAAAATCCATCAAAGGAAAAAATTAATTTCTAAAAAATAAAGTTTGGGATCTTAAAGATCCATAAAAAAAACTCTAAAGAGTTCATCATCAGAAGATCAAAAGATCTATATTTTAACAATGAGCAAAGCTCTGTTCATGGGTTAAGAAACCCTGGAACAAATCCTGAGAGCAAAGCTCTGTTTGTGAAACCCCAAAGGGGATTTCTTTAGATCAAAAGATCTATAAGAGCAAGGCTCTATTAATTAAAGTTGATTTAATTAAGTTTAAAATTTTTACCTAAAATTTTTCTAGAGTTTTAACTCTTAAGGTTCTCGAAAACAAGAGCAAGGCTCTAAAAATAAAATTCTTGAAGATGATAATCATCTGCTGAGGACCAAGGGGCTTGCGCCTGCAGGGAAGTGACAATCATTCTTAAAGATGATAATCATTCTTGAAGTGACAATATGGAGAAGGAGAAAGTTGTTACCGCGATGCGGTAGCGTAATTAACTACAGGGGCTTGCGCCTACAGGGAAGAGCGTCCCCACAATCAAAAACCCCTCGAGCGAGGGGGAATCTGACGAAGTCTGCTACATCGGCCGCATCCATTTAAACCTTCGATACACGGTGCCATAAATCAGCTTGGCATCTTCGGAGAGGTGGACGGATAGCACCAATTAGCATCTGCCCCGAATTTCAGGCAAGACGTCTGTCGCGCCGTCTTTCGGAGGGGAACAACGACGGTACCACGGACTAAAACCCTAGTACCACAAACTTAACGAACCTCTATCGTAAAGAATAGAGGTTATCTGCATATAATGTTAGGACAAGTTTTCCTATAAACCCAAAGGAAGTAAACTAAAAACACTCTGAAATGAGTACATAAACTAGAGACTCCGAAATGAGTGAATAAATTACAAACTCCGAAATGAGTACATAAACTAGAGACTCCGAAATGAGTGAATAAACTAGAAACTCCGAAATGGGTATATAAACTAGAGACTCCGAAATGAGTAAATAAACTACAGACTCCGAAATGAGTAAATAATCTAATGGGTGCTAAATTAAGACATCAAGAAACAGAAAAGCCCAACTCATAGACCTTGGGCTTCGGAATTACGTTTCTTAAGGATCAAGACCTGAGTTAATCATGGATGACGACGCTTGTATCCATCCGCTTTCAAAATTCTAAATGACATGCCAGCCCGAAACCAGCCATATATTATACTTCACTCACGGGTATACCACCGTGAGCAAGATGGCAGGGCGAAGAATTTATTCACATCAGTCCAGTACTCGCATATGTCTAGATGCATGCATCAGAAACTTCTAAGGTTAAAATACAAAGTATACGTGCAGAGGAAAAATGCTCACATGGATATGTGCTGGGGATGAAACGTTCAGCGGTCAAAAAAATTTATTATTTATTCCACAGAAAAAGACCACCAAATATGGGATCAGAGATACAGGGACTTGTAAAACAATAAACAAAATTCTCTAACTCTCTCTGCCTTCTCTACCATGTCGAAGCGGCAATCTTCGCGAGGGGTCGCTCCCCATCGGTCAGCGCCATGCCCATTAGCGAAGGCGGATATGATGGCCCGCCGAGACCGCATCTGACTTAGCAACTGAACATAACGGTCCTTCAAAGGCTGGGAAATCAAATACGCCTCATGAAAGCACTCGATCTTGACCTCCGCTGCGTCGAGCATCGCCGGAGTCATCTCTGCTGAATGAGGGGGGATGTCAGCAAGCACGGACAGAAGGATCATCCGGAGCCAAATGGAGCCGATGGGAAGAGGAGGGCCCTTACGAGCCAGAAGCTCATACATCACCGTATCACACTGGTCATCAGTGAGAATGGGATCCACTAATCGCACAGCAAAACGGGGAACAATTCCCTCGATAGGTACTTCCCATGGTTGTTAACGAGCATGGGGATGATTGCAAGCCATAACCCTTGGTCTGTAAAAAAATTGCCTTTCTTCTTGTGAAGAAGAAGAAGATCATCACATCAGAATATAAAGAGAAGCATTTAAATTTAGGCACAGAAAATGTTGTGCATGGTGGAACTCTTTCCAAGGCCTGGCAAAATGGGCATGGGAAAAGAAAGAGTTGACTCATGAGAATCAGAGCAAGAAAGTGAAACGATTCCCTCGGCGGCTCCCCACGTGCCTAACAGGTGAGTATCGGCGCCGATTCTTTCTGGGATTAGAGTAGTGCCTCACGTGCATGACATGTGAGCGCTGGCGCTACTTCTTTTCGGGATTAAGTCCTGCAATAGCGCCTCACGTGTGTGACATGTGGGCGCCGGCATTTTTTTTATATATATGTAATAATACCTCATACGATCATCGGCGTAAAGAAAAGGAGAGCTTTATCATTCATACTTCAAAGAAATTTATACATTGGTGATAACGGTGATAAAAAAGAGACATCATCAAAATGTTTACAATGGCAAGATGCTAAATTCCGGACACGGATTCATGAACTTAAAGGCAAGTTTGAGTAAAGTGCTTCTGGCTTCGTTGACCATCTTCTTATGCATTTTCTCATGAATGCAAACGTCGGGATCCCCGCTGATGTCATCCATCCGCTGGTACGTGGATATTATCGCCTTCTGTTGGAAGACGAGATGCAAAACAGTGAAAAGATCATCTATCCGCTTCATTATACTGAATGCACCTTGTCTTCAGCATCATCATGTGCCTCGAGCGGCATAGCTTCATAAAGCTCAGGAAGTGCTTCCCAAATCAACCCAACGACAATCTTCAAAAGAGCGGAACGACGAGAGAGCAATCGACCATTGTAATCGTCAAAGTGACTCATCACCTCTGCGCACTGGGCGTTAGTAAACTCTTGGCCCTGGCAGCGGCCTTGGATACGAATCTTCTCATAAGAGATAATCTCTTCAAGATCATACAGATAAGAAGCTATAGTATCTGAAAAGAAAAACCAGTAAAGGGTTAGCAATCAAAATACCAAAATCATTACAATCTAAGAAAAAATAGTGGCAATCACAAAATCAAGGTAATACCCCCATCAATGATGAGGCAGACACTCATTGTAAGAATCCTAAAGGATTCTCATTTAATGGAAAATCTTATTTGAACTGTGGAGTTAGACTCCCAACATTCTCGAAAAATGAGTTCTACAACAGACTCAAATCTGCAAGAAGAACTCTAAAAAGAAAATAAGAAAAGGGAATAAAATTCCCAACAGAATTTCTTA
Organism: Agapanthus africanus; assembly: GCA_030015575.1. NCBI lineage: Eukaryota > Viridiplantae > Streptophyta > Magnoliopsida > Asparagales > Amaryllidaceae > Agapanthus > Agapanthus africanus. The sequence goes on from JASDDO010000022.1 coordinate 16,276,924, forward strand.
AAAAGAAATTTTCTCAGAGCTAAGCTCTGTAGAACAACCCAAAATTAAATTCCTCTAATAATGGGATTAAATCCCAGAAATCCCTATGGAAAATATATTGGAATTAAATTCCAGAGAACTCTTAAAAATTAGAGTAATAGGGTAAAACCCTAAGATCTCTGAGACCAACGGTTTACCTAAATAAAGTTTTTTTAAGATCTCTAAGAGATCATTTCAACAAAAAAAGTCAAGCTCTGTTAATGGGTTAAAAATCCCAGACAAAAAAGAGTCTCTTTTAAGAGTAAAATGGTCATAATCCTTACCAATATTCTTAAACAGAGTTAAACTCTAAGAGTTTCTTTAGGCAGAGATCTAAGCTCTGAGAAGAGAATTAAATTCTCAAGGAAGAAGAAAGAGGATGATGAAATAGCAGTCATCTTAAGGGCTAAAGGCCCTATTTATAAGACATGAAGGGACGGTTCAACTGCTCTGGAGATCGAACGGTGGAAAAAGTGACACCGTTGCACCCACGTGTAAGCCACGTGAGAGAAACGGTGAAGGGCATTTGTCCTCAATATATTTAATTTAATAAAAGAGCAAAGCTCTGTTGAATTTAATGAGGCAACACCTCACGTGCTCTCCACAAGGGCCCCAGTGCCAGAGCCAATTTTATAAGATTAAGTCCTTTGGTGGCGCCTCACGTGCTCCTCGCGCGGGAACCAATATGCAAAGCACAGAAAAGTTCATTACATAAGAGTTAAACTCTTAAATGCCGCCACACGTGCTCCTCACGCGTGCGCAAGTGTACAAAGCACATGAATACCCATCTTAGAAATTAAATTCTTAAGTAGCGTCCATGTGCACAACACGTGAGCGCCAGCGCCCATGTAGAATTAAATTCTACAATATTCTCTGTTAAACAGAGCCGTTGGATCAAAGATCCAATGGAGATGATAAATCATCAAAATAAATAATTAAATTCTGTTGGGAGAAAATATTTCCCAAATCTTTCTAAAATAAGAAAGATACTCTCGGTTGGATCAAAAATCTAATTATAGAATAAAATTCCTTCAATCCTTCTAAACAAGAAAGACCGCTCTCTGTAAAATAGAGAACTCTTAGATTAAAAATCTAATTGTGATTAAAAAATCACCATTTTACAGAATAAATTCCGTATATGGGAAAATATTTCCGCAATCTTGTTAAAAACAAAAATCATATTCTGTAAAAACAGAAGTCCTTGAATCAAAGATCCAATGGTGGGTAAAATTCCCCAACTCAATTTTGAGTCTGATTAAATTAATTAGAATCTCTCAACGAGAGATTTTCTCAGAATTAAGTAACAAACTTGCCTCCACTATATAAAGGACTTGCTCCTGGCACCCGTGTTTCAGTATTAGCAACAATGATGCCGACCCCTACCCCAAAATTCTGAACTTTCGATCCAATAGACCTCTAATTCATTAAACTGGGAACAGAAGACTTCTAAGTCGTTAAACTGGGAACATATGACCCCTAAGTCGTTAAACTGGGAACAAATGTCCCCTAAGTCGTTAAAATGGGAACGAGGGAAATCCCTTCATGGAAAATGATGATTCGCTCCTGATACCACATTCCAGTGTACGATGCTGATGCCAAACCAAAACCAAAATCCCTAAATTGTCTCACGGCAAATGATGATTCACTCCTGGTACCACATTCCAGTGTAGAGATGCTCATGCTAAATAAAAATCCAAATTTCAAATTCCAAATCCTACGCTGCAATGCCTCGAATTCAAGGGTCCCGCCAAACAAGGCAGGAATCGGACAAATCAAACTAAAGTCCCATCTGGAAGCACATCCAAGCTCAAAAAGTCCCGCCGGATAGATTGGAACCTTCCCAAAACAAATCAGTCCAACCAATTCTGACAACGGCCTCTACATCAAAAACAGTGACACTCCATGCCGGGAAAACGTTAAACAGACACTCCGCCTCAGGGAAACGTCGACCAGCGACACTTCATGCCGGGGACATGTCAACCAACGACACTCCGCACTGGGGAAATGTTAAACAGACACTCCGCCTCGGGGACAAGTCATCAACCATGACACAAAGGGAATAATACATTAATATATATCACATATATATTAAATGTACAATGAGAAAAAGAAATTCTTAAGTGAGCTAATATTAGTTAATGTATAATAATATATAAAATATATAATCATACATTAAATTATTAAATCAACACATGATTTAATAACCCGTCTGTATCGCATACAACCGACTAATATCATATATATCAACTTATCGAATCAACACTTGATTCAATAATCCGGCTATATCACATATAACCGACCGATATCACATATCATGAGATAAGAATACAGTATCACATACACGTATTAATCTCGGTTCTGCACATATCACATATGTGCCCTACTTCATTTCTCTTGAGCCAGGAAACCTCTGTATAAGACTCTAAAGACTCGTCAATACGCCGACAGTAGATAATGATCATATCAGTTACCCACAAGCCGTCAGCGGTACTAGCTGGACGTAACTGCTATCCGGGTATTGAGCGATCAGAAAATCAGCAAGCAAGCTTGTCAAAACTCCCGCAAAGCCTATCAGTAACACTACCGTACAGTCCGGTCTCTTCGTCTGATATGTCGCATATCTAGTCTGGGGGTGGTAAACGTCAGACCCCAATAACTTAATAAGTCGTGCCGATGTGAGGCTCATAACGGGTCAAGAAACTACTGATAACACTTACCAGTAAATCTCAGTATCAGCCCTGGCCAGGGACTTCCTGTTATGGCCAATCGAGCACAGCGCAATATCAACCCCAAATACCAGGAGAGACGAAACCCCTTCTATCGCTTATTGACTCCATGTGACTCGGGACTGTACCCAAAAACCACCGTTTTGCACGCTCTCTTGAACATGGTAAGGTGGAAATCAATGCACAGTGGGAATCACACAAGACTCTATGACGATCTCGGGTCTACGGACTAACCTGTACTAGTTTCACCAGAGAACTGCTATCTGACGATAGGTATAATACCAGCTAGGAGTTCTCGGCGAGTCCTGTTCAGTGTACCCAGTCTCTACTGAGTACCCGCATACCATCTTTGATGTCAAACACCAATGGATATGGGATCATCCATCGCCCATCATATGAGTCAAGAAGCGTATACGATAGTCTACTCTGGAATATCGATGCCCCGTCTCGATACACGCTCGACTAGGAACAATTAAAGGATGTACTTGTGGACTACCCTGGCCCCACTAGTATGATCTGCATCATAGTCCTGGTAGTCAAGTACATATCCTAAGGGCTTTATCAATATGTAACAGAGAGACATTAAAAATATACATGCTAAGATAAAGAGCAACCAGATAGTATACTATCATGTCGAGCAAGAAAATCCTCTCTATATATGTCCAAGCATCCACTATAATATACAATCATGTACAATAATGGCCTCTAGGGCATACATACAACTAACAATCTCCCACTTGCACTAAGGCCAGTTGTTGTAGTATCACATACCCAACATCCCTTAATGTCTCTCTAGGAAAAGGCTTTCGTGAGTGGATCCACCGTGTTATTCTTCCTGTCAACTCTCCTGACCTCGATCTCCTGGAGATCCGCCATCTCTCTGATCAGGTGATACTGCCTAAGAATATGTCTGGATCACTGATGGAACCGGGGTTTCTAGGCCAAAGCCACAGCTCCATTGTCACCACAATGGTAGGAACCAAGTTCATCCCATGAACATCTATACCCAGACAGCCTCTTTGGTAGCATCGTTGGCAGCGATGTATTCAGCCTTCATCATTGAGTCTGCCACAGTATCTAGTTTGGAACTCTTCCAACATACCGTCCCTCCACTGAGGGTAAAGACAAAAACCCATGACTGTCTTACAGTCGACCTTATCACTCTGGAAGCTCAAATCGGTAAAGGACTCAACATGGAGTTCACCGTTACCAAACACCAAGAACATTTCTTTAGTCCTTCTCTAAGTACTTAAGAATATTCTTCATAGCAGTCCAGTGTTTCTCCTCAGGATGTATGAGGCATCACCCAGATCTTTCATGGAGAAACATTGTGATAAGAGGAGCTTGACCGAGTGTAGCATAGGAACACCATTTCCTATCAAGAGTATGTCATCCACGTACAATACGAGAAAGACAACCTTACTCTCTACAACCTTCTTGTATATACAAGGTTCATCTATCTTTTTGATGAAGTCAAACTTTTTGACTGCCATATCAAAATAGATGTTCCAACTTCGCGGTGCCTGTTTAATCCTGATGGACTTAAGCATAGCCACTGGAGAAAAGGTTTCATCAAAATCCACACTTGGTTATTGAAAAAAATCTTTTGCTACAAGTCTAACTTTGAAAGTCTTAACTTTTCTATCTACACCAAGAATCTTCTTAAGATCCACTTACTCCCGATGGGTTTTACCCCTTCATGTGCAACTTTCAAAGTCATACTTTGTTGGTGTACATGGATTCCATCGCAGATCGCATAGCATCCAGCCATTTCAAAGAGTCCCCAATCGTGATGGCCTGCTTGAAACTAGTTGGATCATCATCTTCCATGATGCAATCATCGCTCCCACTGTCATTAAGAAAACCGTAGTATCTCTCAGTCGGGAGAAGAACCCTACTAGATCTGCGGAGTGGCTGAGGTTCATTGGAGACTATTGAATCCTCTGGTTCCACCAAATCATCAGCTGTAGTTTGTGTAGCTGGAACTACTTTCAGTTCTACCTCACGACCACTAATTTCTTTCGCAAGAAATTCCTTTTCTAAAACGGTGGCATGCCGAGAAACAAAACACCTTTTGTTCCTCGGTGTGGTAGAAGACATACCCTCGCGAATGTTTAGGATATCCAACAAACTTGCACAGAAATGACCTTGCCTCGAGCTTTGTCCGGATTTTGCCTTTCAACATAGGCCGGACAACCCCATATCTTAACTCGTTTCTCTTCCCATACCATATCTCATATGGAGTGGTAGGCGCTGATTTGGTTGGAACTCTATTCAATAGGTATGCAGCTACTTAAGCGCATAACCCCAAAAGGAAATAGGCAACTTAGCAATACTCATCATGGAGCGCACCATATCTCATAGGGTGCGATCCCTCCGCCCCGATATACCGTTGTGCTGTGGTGTATACGGAGGAGTAAGCTGAGAGAGAATCTCATTCTCTTTTAAATAGTCTAGGAATTCCGTGCTCAAGTATTCTCCTCCTCAATCAGATCGCAGGATTTTAATACTTCTACCTGTTTGGTTCTCTACTTCGTAGTTATATTCCTTGAATTTCTCAAAAGCTTCAGACTTGTGTTTCAAAAGGAACACATGTCCGAATCTTGAGAGATCGCCAGTGAATATAATGAAGTACGAGAAACCATTCCTGGTATCTGTAGACATAGGACCGCATTCATAACTATGTATCAGTCCCAAGAGTTCAATAACTCTTTCTCCGTGTCTAGTAAACGGAGTTTTGGTCATTTTTGCTTTTGAGACATGATTGGAAGGTTTCATAAGATGTAAATTTGAATGGATTCAAATATTCATGCATATGTAACTTAGCTAGTTTTGTCGCATTGGTATGACCTAGTCTATAATGCCACAAGAAGGATTCGCTCATTTCTGAACTTTTCCTTTTATGTGTGTTCTGTACGTTAAGAACTGTAGTTTGATTTAGAACGTATATGCCATTACATAACGTGCCTGATCCAATCAACTTTTGATTTAGGAAGATATTCACAATATTATCCTGCAATACAAAATTATATCCTTCTTTACATAATAAAGAAACTGATATAATATTGCATATCAGGTTCGGTATGTAATAACATTCGTTCAGAATCAATGTATTACCAGTTGGTAATACAAGATGATATTCGCCAACTGCTTTGGCTGCAACATTTGCACCATTCCTTACTAGTAGAGAATGATCACCCTTTCTCAGTTGTCTACCTTTCTTTAGCCCATGTAACATATTACATATGTGGGATCCCGATCCGATATCTAATACCCAGGATGTAGATTGTACCGAGAAACAGTTCTCGGTGACAAACACACCTGAAGAAGATGCATCAACATGCACATTCTTCGTTTGGGTGGCGTAGGAATCCGGATATTCCCCTATTTCCTGCTCGGACTTATAACAATTATAAGATAGAGCGGAACTAACGTTCCCCAGCTCAGTATATCAAGCGGGTTCGGTAAATACATCCATATTATTATCTTGATTAAGGCATGTCACGGTCACTACCTGAAGAGAAAGAGAGAGAAGAAAACACTCTGCGTATGCTCTTGCAAGATTAGATTGGTTATTATTTTATCTAATCAGGATGGCTCCCACAGTTTTTATCAAATCTTCCTTCAAACCCTAAAAGGTAAGACTAACCGGGATTAATTACACTCTACAAGTTCGCCAATCTTTCAGCCAGGCCAGTGTCGGTACTTTGAGGGAGGTTCCTTGTGCTTTCGCATGGACCTAATTAAAATAAATCTCGTTTTCCCAGAGGCATAACCCCGTTGACACCTTTCTAATCACCTACTTGATCGGCTAATTGTAAAGTGAAAAACTCTCCCAGGAGTAACTCTTACTCGCAGTGGGTATCGGGATCCAACTATCTCATAGAAGGTATGCAATCTCATTGCAAATTTCAACACTTGAAATTCCCAATAATATTTTGCCCCTAACGTCCTATGACCTTGACGAAGGCCAACTAACCATAGGGTGCTAGTCAAGTTCAACCCGTTCATTTCTTGATTGAATTAAACCAACCCGCACGACCCTTGACAAAAGCCAACAAAGTCGCACGACTACCCTAATCCAATCGCATCACATGCTAGCAGATAAATACTAATCAGCTACCGCACACTACGTGTAACACCCTAGTTCATTTATACCAGTTCTATTTTGAGTATTTCTTTATTTATGGTATTTTCCTGATTTATTGTGTTTTGGGTGCGAATAGTGTATTTGACATTTATATTTGCATCCGACCCGACCCGCTTATTGGAAACCAGTCTTGATTCCTGTTTATCTTTTATCCCGACTTGTTATGTGGATCCGTGCATTTTCATTTTTTTATGTACCGCATACTGGCATTATATATGGCATCTTTATTTTTTTAATATAACACTTAAAGTCAAATAAAATATTTTAAAAATATCTAGCATGGCCTGCATGATACCCCTAACCCTGTCGTAGCATCCGTGCATCTTGTTCTCGTCTCATTCAGTGAAACGGACTCGTTTGGATGGCTACATGCACGTGCGTGCATCCGTTCTGGGGGGTATGCATTTTCATTACCCGGATATCCTATTTTAATATTGGTCGACACGTATATTTTCCGTATTTTAAAACTGGATTTTTAGACCAGACCCGGGCGTATTTTGGACTATTTTTGTACTACCCAAAATATCAAATATTTTACTAATATTATATTTTTAATATTATTAACTGTTTAAAATTTAAATAACTAAAAAGATTTTTTTTATAAAAAAATCTAATTTAACAGTTTCTCCCTCTCTCTCTCCTCCCTTTCCCTCTCCTCTCGCGAACACTGTTCTTGCGAGATCCCGTCACCTCCCTCACCACTACGGTCACCTCCCTCTTCTATTTCTCTTCTTCTTCTTTAAAAACCCTACGCCCCACGAGAACGAGAACCCAAAACCCTAGCTAGCCGCCTCCTCTTCGTCGACCTCGCTTCTCTCATCCTTTCCTCGACTTCATCACCTCCTCGTCACCCTCATCTCCATCACCTCCCTCTTCCTCTCACCTTTCTCCAACCCCGAGCCCCACAATCCCTGTAACACATAACCCGAGCACCCTGCACCCCTTGCCACCGGAGCTCCGACCCCGTCGTCGCCCTTACACCCTCTCCACCACCTCTCTCCTCTCCTATTCCCTGCACAGAAACCCCAGACCCCAGAGCACCAACCCTCACCCGACTTTAAGAAAACCCGCAACCCCTTGCCTCGCCGGAAAACCCGCTTGCAACCTCGCTGTCGACAGCCCATCGTCGTCGACGACTCCCTCGCCTCACCTCTGAATCCAGAGCACAAAACCCAGTGAGCACCAGCTCTCTTCTTTCTTCTCCTTCTTCTTTTATTTCTTCTCTTTTCTTGATCCGTGTCTTCCGATCATCGCAGCAGCCGTGCTCGTCACTGTCGATCGGGCAGACCCTGTGGAGTTCCTAGCCAGCGTGGTTACCTTCTTGCCTTGTCTGAACCTGTCTCGTGTGCCGTGTGGTTATTGCGATGTTTACCCGACGTCGGACGTGCCGTACGCATCCGTCGTGTGATCCGTTCAGGCAAGTTTATCTTGCTACATGCTATACTACTATATTTTACATCCATGTAAATAATAACATTACATATTGTTTGGTTATGCATCCCACATTACCATTTTTGCTATTTTACTGTTTTCAGAAACCTGTACGCATCCATGCCATTATTTACATGTTTAGTCGCATGCAAGTTCATCTTGCTACATGCTATGTATCTTAGTTTGCATCCATATGAATAAAAATATCACATGTTGATTGCACTGTACACCCATATTAATGTTTTACTGTTTTCGGATACCCGTATGCATCCATATCATTTATTATATATATGGCTGCATCTACAGATCATATTATTTCATATTATTATTATATTAACATCCCGTGCTTGATAATGTGCATCCTACATAGTCATGGAACTGTAGATGTAACCCCTGATAGATATTTGTGCATCCATGCTTTTATCATGCATCCGTACTTGCTATAGTTTATTATAAGCATCCGTTTGATACATGTGCACTACTGACATGACCTAATACACCACTGCTTGACTTGATACCTGATCTTGTTCCTAATGCCGACGATCCTGACTTGTTGTCCCGATGGACATATCCTGTTGTCTGTATAGACAAACCTGTACCTGCTTGATCCTATGTTGGCATTAGCTCCAGATTTATCAATACCTGACTTGAACACATAACCTTGGGGGTATAGGGAAATCAAAGGTGTAACCAAGTGTAACTTAAAAGGGTATTACTTGATCCGTGGTCTTAGGGGGTAAGGGGGTCATTCGTGACTCTTATAGCTTGATCCGTGGTCCCGGGGGGTAACAGGACATAACCATTCTTGGTTCACATATCCTGATCCGTGGTCCCGGGGGGTAACGGGACATATTCTTTGAGTTACATGAGGAGTACATCAATTGATTTCGAATAAATTTAGAATAGAAAACCCAATAGCACAGTTTACAATATTTACCGCACTTCACCCGCACGTATACACTTCACTGTTCATACCCGTGTTACTGTTATACACTCATTATTGTTACTACTCATGCCTGCATATCTTGTTACCTCCTGACTATATTTTGTTATTTGATATTATGACGCACTGACGTCTGGGTTTTGCATGGCCCAGATCCTCTATCTCTGTCGCAGGCCGTTCAGGAGTATTTCTGCCAACAGGCCGAGCAGTGAGGATCCTGTTAGTAGCTAGTTAGTTTAGTTTTATTTTCGTACTTTCATTCCTGATGTGAGCCCATATTTTGGGACGTACTTTCCAGATATTATTGTTATTTGGATTTATTGCTTCCGCATGTTATTTCTTGACTCGTTTATTCTGGCATATGGACATGTACTAGATAGTTTATTTTATTTCTACTGTTCTTGATATCTATAGACAGCCATAATGTGACTGTGGAGGGATGTTTCCTAACCACAGGTAGCATGGTTGGCTCTGTCACGTGCCGATCTTAGCGCACTCTGGGAAGCGGGGCGTGACACTACGCCTTGACGAAGGCCAACAAATATAGCACGAATACTAAATAGCACTTATCTGAACCGACGGAGGGCTACGACAGGTTTTTAAGAAAACCTTTTGCGTACTGAACTTGATATCGTTGTAGAATCGTGTGATTTTGAAAAAGAGTGTTTTTTAGGCTTTTACTAGTTTCGCTAAAGAGGCCACTCCCGGTGAAGGGATCTTGGCTCTTTCCTCATCGAATGAGATGCTAGATTTCAGGAATACCACTATGCAAAGCAAGAACTAGAAAAGCAATCAAAAGACAAAACCGAGTGGGTTGTAGCATTTGCTAGTTTTGCTAAAGAGGTCACTCTCGATGAAGGGATCTCGGCTCTTTCCTCATCGAATGAGGTGTTGGATATTCATCAAGGAATACCACTATGAAAAGCAAAAACTAGAGCTATCGTTTTTGAAAATTTGATTCTACAACATTTTTAGGTTTCTTTGCTTTTTCATTAATCTCATTAATGAAGTCCCATCATTTATGCTTCCTAAGAATCATAGATAAGGAAACGAAAATACAACGTACGTTTATACCATCCACATTCGCCACGGAGTCCCGTTATGCACCGTTAGTTTACTTAACTACCGGCAGAGCGGGGCAGGACTAGCGTGGACGCAAAATATAAGCAACGTTTATTATATATCATATATATAATATGAAGCATTCTTCTCACGCAGTTATATGATCTCATCACTGTTCCCTCACGGAAACTGAATAAAAAATATAAAAGCAATGGGAAAAGTCCTCAAGTGGAGTATCACGTGCCCACACATGATAGGCACTGTGCTGGAGAAAGCAAGGCTGGAATTGAGGCTAAAACTTATGGACCGCAATGTCCCTAAACTAAAACAATAGAGTTCAAATGCTCTTTTGTTGGATCTAAATGATCCAAAAATCCTGTTGAGTAGATTTTAGTCTAAAATTAGACTAACGTATCCTTAACAAACGTTTAAGTTGATCTTAGTCTCAAACGAGATTAACGATCGTTAAACCCAACCCAAACCCAAATCTAAGAAAATACGGATTTGGACTAATCCACGCCCTACGGGCGACAACATAAATTAGTCTCCGTATACAATCCACGGGCAACCAAAAAAACAAACAAACACACACGACATGAAGTGACCATGTGGAGAAGGAGAAAGTGGTTACCGCGATACGGTAGCGTAATTAACTGCGGGGGCTTGCGCCTGCAGAGAAGAGCATCCCCACAATCAAAAACCCCTCACAATGAGGGGGAATCTGACCAAGTCTGCTACATCGGTCGCATCTTTCTAAACCTTTAATATACGGTTCCATAAATCAACTTGGCATCTTCGGAAAGGTGGATAGATAAAACCCAATAGCATCTGCCCCCAAATTCAGGCTATACGTTTGTCTTCTCGGTCTTCGGCAGTAAACAGATTATGGCACGCCCGGTGGGACCTTTTTCTCTTTCCACTCCACACTTCGTGTGTCGTGTTTCGCGAACGAATTATGATTTGCTATGGTTGCCCCTGGATAAGGTGCTAAGATTTGGTGTCTTTCTTCATGCAGAAGAGAAGATGGCGTCAGTGGCTTCTACTTGCACCAATTGCAACAACTGCAACAATTCCCACTCCTTCCTCGCTGGAGGAGTGACCTATGTACCCCAAGCGGCCTCCATCTTCGCCATGCCAGTGGAACAGGTGACGCAAGCCATCACTGGGCTGTTCTTTGGGACCATGCTCCCAACAATGAGCTTCAACTCCCCAATGCCACCACCAGAAGCTCTGAAGAAGTCGGTCTTTGATCAGCTTGCAACTACCGCGGCCCGTCTCAACGGGTCGTCCAAGTCCAACGCCTCAGTCTTTGACAGACTGGGCCAAATCTCCAATGGACCCGTGAAGAATCCCGCAATACCTGAAGGGGTTATCCCGAAACGGATAGCCATCCCTGCTCCAGTAAATGAAGTCATCAGAGGGGCTTCTCCTACTAATTGGTCAGTCTTCACAAGGCTGGCCGTTCCAACTCCCGCTCTAGGCGAAGTCACCAAGTCTGCTACCCCTGCTCGAAAGTCTGCCTTCGACAGGTTGGCCATCCCCTCTCAACGGACGTCAGTCTTTGACAGGATGACACCAACAGTAGTTTCTCATCAAAGCATGAAGCACGATGCAGCTACCGTGACAACGGAGGTGATTCCATCTGCAAGGCATGCTCGACGTCGCCACTGGCGCCGAATGAGGAAAGCTGGGGGCAGTTCCCCCTCTGGATTAACTCCACCAGCTCCAATGGTGGAAATTGACGCTGCTGTTCCAACTGGGAAAAGCTTTGAACCACTTAGGAGGGTGCGCAAAAACTCTCCGACTGCTGTGTTAAAAAGGTCTCCTCCACCTCTGGAGAATGTTACAAAGGCGAAGCCGGAGCAGCCTCCTCAGCGGCTGTCCTCCAAAATCCATAGGGTCTGGCGAAGGATCCAATACTCTGTGATTAACTAAGACTGCCCCTGCCAACCGAAGAAAATGAAGGTTCGGCAAGAGAAGGACCACCCTGTCGTGTCACAGAAGGTGTCATATACTTGGGTGCCCACTGAAACGGCCCCCTCAACTTCGGCCGCCCATTAAAGGAGAAGGCCGGAGAAGATCCCTGCGTCTGAAACGTCCCAAGTGTGGGGGCACGGCAGTGCATACTATTTATATGGCTTCCGGAAAAGAGGAAAGTCGTGCTTCTACGAGTCATCGACGCTCACACGGTCTGTGACGAAAACTCGGGAGTTGCAACAAAATCTCCAGGAGATGCTGACACAGATGGCCGCACTCACTGGGCGAAAAGAAAGCCCGGAGACGTCGTTGGAGCAGCGTCAGGAACAAGAAACCGATGCTGAGTTCCTCCGCAGAATCCTCGAGAAGAAAGACAAAGAGGCAGCGGAACAAGCGGCCAATATAAAACAAATGGCGCTATTGTTCCAAGATATGGTGGGCATGATGATCCAGCCGGATCCTCTAGCCGAAGAGCCTCCAGTAATAATTCAAGATGATAGAGGGGAGACATCAAACCCTCTTATGGCCTCTTCAGCTGCAAAGGAGGAAACAATTTTGAAAGTAGCGCTTGAGGATTATATATCTCAACAGATACGAGGTCATCAAGCAAACGAAGCCACCGGCCAAGTCGTTAGACTCGGCGACCATATCCAAGCTGGTACGATTAGATTAAGTACCCGCCAGGATACACGATTCCTAAGTTCCACGTATACAAGGGGACAGGCAATCCCCATCAACATGTCGCTCAGTTCAGGGCTATGTGCGGCAACACTGGAGGTGACGATAAACTATTGCTTCGCCAATTCGTCGGCAGCTTGGCAGAGACGGCGTTCGAATGGTATTCAAAGCTTCCTAACGACTCCGTCAAAACTTTACGGAGATGGAATTGCTATTCACCCAGCGTTTCGCAAGCGCTAGCGAACACACCCCAATCACGGCGTTGATCAATGCCATGGTGAAACCGGGTGAAACCGGGCGAAACATGGGTTCAGTACGCCATCCGGTGGTGGAACCTATGGTCGAAATGCGAACGACGCATCGAAGAAGCTCCTGAAGTAGGCATGTTCGTGGGTACCTTCGATCCGCAGGCAACCATATCCCAGTTCATGATTTTTTTCAAGACGACTACCTTCCAGGCCTTTATTGACAAGCTGGCCCAAATGGATCAAATGGGCCATAGACCGTCTTCCTCGAAAATGGAGCCTCGAAACGAAAAAGGGAATGGGAAAGCGACCTTCGTCGCCAATACTCAGCAGCAGCCCAATGGTCTAAAGCCAGCTGATCGCCAAAACGACAGACAGCGATTCTTCAATGAGAAGCTAAAATGCCTTTATTTGTTTCCCCGGGATAAAACGAGGAGACTGTTCGAGCTGGCGGTGCGCAACAGGCTCATCAATCTGCCAGATCCAAGACATCCACTGCAGCCGGGCGACGCCAACAATCCTAACTACTGCCCCTACCACCGAGCAGTAGGCCATCTAATCGAAGATTGCTTCGTCTTCAAAGGCTGGATTGAGGACCAATACCAACAGGGCAAATTCGCGCTGTCTGAGAATTGGAAGGTAAGCCCGCCCCAGCCACACGCTCCTAAAAAGGTGGACATGCCGGGGGCATTGTGCTCTTTTATAAAAGAAGCTCCATAGGAGGTCTCTCTTTCAGCCAAAACGAAAAGAATGCTGAAGGATCTCCAAACATGTCCTGCGATCAGGTGGAAAAGTCCGCTGGAACCCGAGGTCATTGAGGGAATGCTAAAGTCCGTGAAGCCTGATGACAAGCGCACTGGCCTGCAAAAACATATCGACGTGCTGGAAGAATACAACCAGAAGGTGCGAATCCCGGTCACACTCCAAGAGTTTCTTAACCACATTCTTGAAGACGAAGATGGCGACAAGGATGAGGGAGAAGATTCGTCAGATGAACCTGAGGATTATGTGGCGAGCTGCCACGTGATTTCTTACTCATCAATAGATGGTGAAGAAGCTCCTGATGTAGAGAAATTGGGGGCGGATCCCGAATCGGAACTCCTGGAACCATCTGACGAGATAATCGACCTGCTGCTGAACGAAGCCCGTCGAAGAGCAAGGATGATCAAGAACGCGAAATGGCCATATTCGAAAAGGCCAGGAGTCGGCGTCAATTTGAAAAATTCATGGGTCACGAAACACTCCAACCAGATCAAAGCACATCCTCCGCAGACAAAAGCAAACATAAAACAAGAAAACGGTTCGCCAAAGCCTTGTCCATGGAAATAAAGCTGCCACCTTTCAAAGGGAATACTCCCGGCAGTATGCACCCTGACGAAGCGGATGTACATCCCACCTATTGCTTATACCATCAGAGGATTGCACATCCTACCGAAGAATGCATGGCTTTTAAAAAATGATGGCAAGGGTATGTCGCTCACAGGCAACACTTTAATAGGATGAAGCATGAAGCTCGTCGACAGCGAAAAAGTGCGACAGACGAACGTGGAAGAACTACCGGCAACTGTCACATGGTTGAATTCGGGGGATCACAAGTTCTCACCTTCGGAAGCGACTCTGACGAAGAAATAGCCCTCGGCCCTCTCTTCAAGGAATCCATCTCCGAAACTGTCACGTCCCGCTTCCCAGAGTACGCAAGATTGGGCACGTGACATAGCCAACCATGCTACCTGTGGGTAGGAAGTATCCATCCACAGTCACATTACGGCTGTAGAGATATCAAGAACAAGATAAATAAACTATCTAACACCTGTCCAAATCCATAATGATAAGAGTCAATGAAAAATAAGTGCGGAAGCAAATGATCCAATACAATAATAGAAAGGTACGTCCCATAATGCGGGATCGCACCTGGAAATAAAATGCAATAAATGAACTAACCACTACAGAACTCACAAATCAGCCTGCTGGCTGAAGTACTCCTGCTCGGTCGGCGACAGTGGTAAGGAATCTGGGCCATGCAAAACCCAGACGTCAGCGCGTCATGTCAACCAATAATATAATATGAACATGGTAATAAGCAATACAGGGATGAACATGAATAAAGCAGTACTATAAAATAACAGTGCATGGTAATGTGCAGTGGTAACTAAACTGTCCTATCAGATTTCTACTCTAAAGTCTTTGAAATCAATTGATGACTCGTCGATGTAACTCAATAGTATCCCGTGCGTGCCCGGGACCACGGTCAAGATTCTCGGGGCTGAATCCGAGACGTGTCGCTAGGCAGTAATAGGTAGCAGGATGGGCGAGTGATGTCAGCATCATCACTCCGGGGCTGGCCAAGCCCGTAAGACTGATCAGAACAGGTATCGAACTATTGAGTTACAAGTCGGTTTCACCTTTGATTTCCCCATACCCCCAAGTTATGTATGTCAGGTCAGGTATTCAGTAATCAAGAACTAATGCCAACACAGGATCAGGTCAAAGCAGGTTTGTCTGGATAGACAACATGAATGGTCCACGAGGACCCCAAGTCAGGTTTGTTGGCATTAGGCATGAGATCAGGTAACAGGTCAGGTCATGGTACAACAGGTTGAGTTGGTAGTAAAGGGTACCATGTCCGGTGCATCAGTATGTAAATATATGTCAGGTGTAGCAGGGTCGGGTCAATATGTAATGTAATCGAGTATGTGCTCTCAACATGTATACAATCGAATAAGGAATAACAGCAGGAAATAAAGTAAACAACAATAACAGTTCATTTAATCACAATAGTGCATTAATATGGTGCAGTTGTATTATCATATTAACAGGTTCGAGCACCCTTGGGGTGCAATAATCACAAGGTGGTACAATATCAATAACAGAAAATAATGAAGCTATATGTGTACGGCTAACGTCCTCTAAATAGCAAAATGATTAACTGGTAATTTTGTTATTAGGGTTACAGTGGCAAAATACGGTTTAGGTTACAGTATCATGATATAAATCATATTTCGTCCAAATGGGAAAAGTAACTACACTAGTTAATCTTTGCAAGTTTTATGAGTCAAGCACACTTAATTTGTATAGCATAGCATGTAGCAAGTAATACTTGCCTCGACGGTTTCGCAAACCGGAAAACACGAACGCAACGTCGGCGGAAAACACGCGACGGATGCACGGGCCACGGATCGAGTCCAAACAATGAACTGCGGAACCACACGGACCAGAATACTTCGCTGGAGAGTCGGGTCGAGCCGTCGGCACGGCCGGAATCCGGCGAAATGTCAAAATGGCGACGAAGTTAGCAAAACACATAACAAAGCAAGAATCGACCAAAGAAGGAAAAAGGGAAGGGGAGTGGTCAGGAGAACTTACTGTTGTGGGGTTCCGTGGCAGAGACGAGGCGAGGGATGACGACGGGGTCGACGGAACTCCGGCAAGAGGTGTTGGATGCTAGGGTTTCGGTTAGGGTTAGACTCGGGTGCAAATGGGGTGCAGGGATAGATTGAGTCGGGAAAGGAGAGAGGTGCTGGAGGTGGAGGTGATGAAAACGAGGACATGGAGACGAGGGGATCGGCGGTGGCGGCGAGCGGCGACGACGAGGTGCTGCCGGTGACTGTTGCGAGGGTGGAGGCTCGGGCAACCAAGGAAAAGAGAGGAGATGGAGAGGGAAAGGGAGACTCAGGTGAGGGGAGCACGGCACGGTGTTGGTTGGCAGCGCAGGTGATCGTCGGCGGCGACTCGCGCGACTGCAGCGAAGGCTGCAAGTGGCTGCAGTGCGCGGGGGAGGAAACAGTGCTGAGATAGAGAGGAGGAGGCGGAGGCGAGGGTGACGGTGGTGGCGTTGTCGGCGCGGGGACGGCGGTGGCGTCGGCAGTGGAGAAGGCTAGGGTTCGCGATGGGGTTTCTCGTGGTGGGTTTCAGCGAAGTCGAGGACGTGAGGGAAAATATAAAGATAGGGAGAGAGAGAGGGTTATAGAGAAGAGAGAGAGAGAGAGAGATTGAGAAGCGGAGAGAGATAGAGAGAGATTGAGAATTGGTGGGGCCCACGAGGGATTTAGATTCCTCGTGATTGGCTGCGCACGAATCTTTTGAAGATTAAAAAAATAAAGGATTAACAAACAGTGAGATTTAAGTATATATTATGGTTTTAAATATATTATATGGTTTAAATATATTTAACTAAATGGGCATTTCGGCGCTAAATGAAACATTTCCAAATCGCGCCCGGGTTGCGCCCAAATATTTTAAATTCAAATTATAGGATTTTAAGCGAGTTCCAAATTTTGAAATGAGGTGTTTTATGATTAAAATGCATGCCCCCAAGTCGGACACTTGCACGCGCGCGTAGCCGTCCAAACTTGCCCGTTTCGCCGAATGGGATGGAATCTCGACGCGCGGACGCTACCACGCGACTAGTGGCGACGAGTAGGCCAACATGGATATTTTTAATTTCATTTTAGGTGTTAAAATTTGTTATAGGCGAAAATGACTTAGCTGGTTAAAATTTAGCAAAAATCACCAAACAAGCAAGATAGTTGTAATAAGCAATGTATAACACTCAACTAGTATCAGAAATAGTATTATTGGGCTCGGGTGTTACATCATACCCAACTACAAAAAGAATTTCGTCCTCGAAATTCCAAGAATACAAGATAGCTAACTACAGGAAAAGGTGAGGAAATTTCTGCCGGATCTCGTCTTCTCGCTCCCAAGTGGATTCTCCATGCAATCGATTACCCCAAGAAACTAGCACAAGAGGGATAACCTTGTTCTTAAGAACCTTTTCTCTTCGATCCTTGATTTCAACCGGTCGCTCCTCAAAAGTTAGGTCCTCCCGTACAGTCAACTCCGAATGATCCAAGACGTGAGTTTCATCGCGAACATACCTCCGTAGTTGAGATACATGAAACACATCGTGCACTCCTGCCAATGACTGTGGTAACGCCAAACGGTACGCTACCACTCCAACACGCTCCAATATCTTGAAGGGTCCAACGAATCGAGGACTAAGCTTTCCCCGACTCCCAAAGCGAATCACCCCTCTAGTCGGTGATATCTTCAGGAATACCAAATCACCCACGGCTAACTCTAGAGGTCTTCTCGACGTGTCGGCCCAACTTTTCTGTCTGTCTTGAGTTGCCTTCATATGCTTCCTGATTGTATTCACCTTCTCGACTGTCTGTACTACCAAATCTGGTCCTAGTAACCTTCGTTCACCAACATCATCCCAACAAACCGGTGAACGGCACTTACGACCATACAATGCTTCAAACGGAGCCATCGGAATAGTCGCTTGGAAACTATTGTTGTACGAAAACACCACCAGGTGTAGATGATCCTCCCAAGAAGCTTTGAAATCCGACATGCAAGCTCTCAACATATCTTCAAGAGTCTGGATTGTTCTCTCCGATTGTCCATCAGTTTGAGGATGATAAGCTGTGCTAAACTTCAATCGAGTCCCCAAACCTTCTTGTAAACTCCTCCAGAAGTGCGACAAGAACCGAGTGTCCCGATCGGACACGATGCTCACCGGTACTCCATGCAATCTTACAATCTCCTGCATGTACCGCTCTGCCAAAGTCTCCGTCGATTGACCAACCCGAAAAGGAATAAAGTGAGCTGCCTTGGTCAACCGATCGACAATCACCCATACTGCATTGTTGCCCTTTGGATTCCGCGGTAAGGCCGTCACGAAATCCATGGTTATATGTTCCCACTTCCACTGAGGAATCGGAAGTGGTTGCAACAAACCAGCAACCCTTTGGCGTTCAGCCTTGACTTACTGACACGCCAAGCACTTAGCCACGAAGCGAGCAATCTCCCGTTTCATACCTTCCTACCAGAAGTGCTGTCGAATATCTCGGTACATCTTTGTTCCTCCTGGATGTACAGAGTAAGCTGAACTGTGTGCCTCCTTCATAAGCTCTTCACGCACATCTCCTTTTGGCGCACACACACGGCTACCATACCTCAACGAACCATCTTCATGGATCAGTAAATCGGTTCGTAGTCCGGCATCAACCTGCTCTCGAAACTTTTGCAGTTCAGGATCCTGCGATTGTGCCGCTTTAATCTTCTCAACTAAGGACGACTGTACTTGCAACTGCATCAACTGTCCCGTAGCATGTGGTAGCACAACCTCCAAGTCAAATCTCCGAAAATCCGCAATGATCTCCCTCTGTGCAGTCAATGCCTGAATCGCTGGTAACCGACTAAGCGCATCCAGCACGACGTTAACCTTTCCCGGATGGTACTTAAGATCAAGGTCATAGTCGGCCATCAGCTCCAACCATCTGCGTTGCCTCATGTTCAACTCCTTCTGAGTGAACACATACTTCAAACTCTTGTGATCTGTAAAGACCTCGACTCTCTCGCCCAAAAGGTAGTGTCTCCAAATCTTCAAGGTGAAGATCACGGCTGCAAGCACCAAGTCATGAGTCGGATAATTCTTCTCATGAGTCTTCAGTTGTCTCGAGGCGTAAGCCACGACCTTCCCATTCTGCATCAAAACACATCCCAATCCTTTTCCAGATGCGTCGCTGTGAATTACCAGTCCTCTTGAATTATCTGGTACGGTCAGGATAGGGGCGGTTATCAACTTCTGCTTCAACATCTCGAAGGCCAATGCACATCCATCCGTCCAAACAAACGGTACCTCCTTGCGCGTGAGCTTGGTTAACGGCTCTGCCAAACGAGCGAAGTTCTCCATAAATCTCCTGTAGTATCCGGCTAATCCAAGGAAACTTCTTATCTCAGCTACATTCCTTGGAATAGGCCAATCTCGAACTGCTGCAATCTTCTCGGGATCGACGGCGATTCCATCGCCCGACACAACATGCCCCAGAAACTTCACTTCTTCCAGCCAAAATTCGCACTTACTCATCTTTGCATACAATTTCTCCTGTCTTAAAGTCTGCAGTGCGATCTTCAAATGCTCAGCATGCTCCTCCGAACTCTTCGAGTAAACCAGAATATCGTCAATGAATACCACAATAAACTGGTCCAAGAATGGTGAAAAGATTCGGATCATCAAGTCCATAAATACTGCCGGCGCATTCGTTACTCCGAAGGGCATCACTAGATACTCGTAGTGTCCATAGCGAGTTCGAAACGCCGTCTTGCAAATATCTTCTGCTTTCACTCGGACCTGATGATATCCGGATCGCAAATCCAGTTTCGAGAATATCCTCGCGCCACTAAGCTGCTCAAAAGTTCTCCAATGCGAGGGATCGGGTACTTGTTCTTAATAGTCACCCGGTTCAAT
This sequence comes from Agapanthus africanus, assembly GCA_030015575.1. Classification (NCBI taxonomy): domain Eukaryota; kingdom Viridiplantae; phylum Streptophyta; class Magnoliopsida; order Asparagales; family Amaryllidaceae; genus Agapanthus; species Agapanthus africanus. The sequence continues at coordinate 16,297,409 of JASDDO010000022.1, forward strand.
TCTCGATAATCAATGCACATCCTTCTCGTGCCATCCTTCTTCTTTACTAAAAGAACTGGAGCTCCCCAAGGTGAGTTGCTGCTTCGAATCCATCCCTTCTCAAGTAATTCACCAACTTGTTTCTTAACTTCTTCCAATTCCACTGGTGCCATCGGATAATAAGATTTTGATACTGGCGCTGCACCAGGAATAAGGTCAATCGCGAACTCCACATCTCGCTTCGGCGGTAAGCCCGATATATCTTCAAATACGTCCATAAAATTGCGAACAACTGCCGGCTCTTCATTACTATCAACTTCCATAGCTGCAAGAACACTGTTTGTCGGCCTAGCCCTAAACTCGACTAGCCTGACAGAACTGCTTCCTTACCGCAACTGCTGTCTACATCGTTGGCCGTGAAAGGTCCAGCAAGACTACTGAGTCTCCTCCATTCTGCTGCATGCATGTCCACGGTTGCTCCATTCTGCCTTAGTCCGATAAATTTCTTCCCTTCCCTCCGCGCAGTCTGCGGGAAGAACTTCTCCAGGGGTTCTTAGAAAACTTCGCCCAACTGATCGGCTTGGGCAAGCGGGTCTCTTCCGCAAGCCACCACTCTCGGGCGTAATCCACTTGTTGAATGCGCACCACATCAACTCCTTTGTCCTCTGGGATCTGTGCCGCAAACAGCAAATTCTCCGTGTCCACTAGCCACGGCTCGGCTGGCAACGGCTCCTCCAGACCAGTGAAAGTAGTAGGACCCAGACGTCTGAAATCTGCCACGGTCCCTACTCGGCCAACTGGTCTAGTTCCAACCTAGTTCACAGACTGCTGAACGATCTGCAAACCTTCCTGAAACAAGTCCGCTTGCTGCTGGATCGGCTCGGTCTGTTTCTTTGATTTCCAGCATTCCTCTTATCACTCCAAGCATGGCGGCTTCGTTCACACGCCTCTGGTACGTCTTCAACTTCTTACCTGTCATAATCCTGAACTCAAAACACCCAACATTAGCATGATGATAGATTCTGAATGTGGATCAAGGCTAGAACTCCAAGATACTTGAATAGAGTACCGCATTGTAGCTATGCCGCGGTACCATAGCCGCAATTACTTAACTCCACCCAAGTCGCCTAAGTCCTAGAGATAACAAGAAATTAGGTTTTCGAGTTGACCATGCAAAGTAAGTTTGCATGTCGGCATGATCCGGAAGAATGATTCAAGGATGGTAAAACGGTCGAGGTGGCAGGACATGTTTCCTAATCACGGGTATTCTGATTCGTGTATCGGGTACAATACCCAACTACAAAAGAATCAACCCAACTAACCTATGGCTCTGATACCAAAAGAACCATGTCACGCCCCGCTTCCCAGAGTACGCAAGATTGGGCACGTGACATAGCCAACCATGCTACCTGTGGGTCGGAAGTATCCATCCACAGTCACATTACGGCTGTAGAGATATCAAGAACAAGATAAATAAACTATCTAACACATGTCCAAATCCATAATGATAAGAGTCAATGAAAAATAAGTGCGGAAGCAAATGATCCAATACAATAATAGAAAGGTACGTCCCATAATGCGGGATTGCACCTGGAAATAAAATGCAATAAATGAACTAACCACTACAGAACTCACAAATCGGCCTGCTGGCTGAAGTACTCCTGCTCGGTCGGCGACAGTGGTAAGGAATCTGGGCCATGCAAAACCCAGACGTCAGCGCGTCATGTCAACCAATAATATAATATGAACATGGTAATAAGCAATACAGGGATGAACATGAATAAAGCAGTACTATGAAATAACAGTGCATGGTAATGTGCAGTGGTAACTAAACTGTCCTATCAGATTTCTACTCTAAAGTCTTTGAAATCAATTGATGACTCGTCGATGTAACTCAATAGTATCCTGTGCGTGCCCGGGACCACGGTCAAGATTCTCGGGGCTGAATCCGAGACGTGCCGCTAGGCAGTAATAGGTAGCAGGATGGGCGAGTGATGTCAGCATCATCACTCCGGGGCTGGCCAAGCCCGTAAGACTGATCAGAACAGGTATCGAACTGTTGAGTTACAAGTCGGTTTCACCTTTGATTTCCCCATACCCCCAAGTTATATATGTCAGGTCAGGTATTCAGAAATCAAGAACTAATGCCAACACAGGATCAGGTCAAAGCAGGTTTGTCTGGATAGACAACATGAATGGTCCACGAGGACCCCAAGTCAGGTTTGTTGGCATTAGGCATGAGATCAGGTAACAGGTCAGGTCATGGTACAACAGGTTGAGTTGGTAGTAAAGGGTACCATGTCCGGTGCATCAGTATGTAAATATATGTCAGGTGTAGCAGGGTCGGGTCAATATGTAATGTAATCGAGTATGTGCTCTCAACATGTATACAATCGAATAAGGAATAACAGCAGGAAATAAAGTAAACAACAATAACAGTTCATTTAATCACAATAGTGCATTAATATGGTGCAGTTGTATTATCATATTAACAGGTTCGAGCACCCTTGGGGTGCAATAATCACAAGGTGGTACAATATCAATAACAGAAAGTAATGAAGCTATATGTGTACGGCTAACGTCCTCTAAATAGCAAAATGATTAACTGGTAATTTTGTTATTAGGGTTACAGTGGCAAAATACGGTTTAGGTTACAGTATCATGATATAAATCATATTTCGTCCAAATGGGAAAAGTAACTACACTAGTTAATCTTTGCAAGTTTTATGAGTCAAGCACACTTAATTTGTATAGCATAGCATGTAGCAAGTAATACTTGCCTCGACGGTTTCGCAAACCGGAAAACACGAACGCAACGTCGGCGGAAAACACGCGACGGATGCACGGGCCACGGATCGAGTCCAAACAACGAACTGCGGAACCACACGGACCAGAATACTTCGCTGGTGAGTCGGGTCGAGTCGTCGGCACGGCCGGAATCCGGCGAAATGTCAAAATGGCGAAGAAGTTAGCAAAACACATAACAAAGCAAGAATCGACCAAAGAAGGAAAAAGGGAAGGGGAGTGGTCAGGAGAACTTACTGTTGTGGGGTTCCGTGGCAGAGACGAGGCGAGGGATGAAGACGGGGTCGACGGAACTCCGACAAGAGGTGTTGGATGCTAGGGTTTCGGTTAGGGTTAGACTCGGGTGCAAATGGGGTGCAGGGATAGATTGAGTCGGGAAAGGAGAGAGGTGCTGGAGGTGGAGGTGATGAAGACGAGGACATGGAGACGAGGGGATCGGCGGTGGCGGAGAGCGGCGACGACGAGGTGCTGCCGGTGACTGTTGCGAGGGTGGAGGCTCGGGCAACCAAGGAAAAGAGAGGAGATGGCGAGGGAAAGGGAGACTCAGGTGAGGGGAGCACGGCACGGTGTTGGTTGGCGGCGCAGGTGATCGTCGGCGGCGACTCGCGCGACTGCAGCGAAGGCTGCAAGTGGCTACAGTGCGCGGGGGAGGAAACAGTGCTGAGATGGAGAGGAGGAGGCGGAGGCGAGGGTGACGGTGGTGGCGTTGTCGGCGCGGGGACGGCGGCGGCGTCGGCAGTGGAGAAGGCTAGGGTTCGCGATGGGGTTTCTCGTGGTGGGTTTCAGCGAAGTCGAGGACGTGAGGGAAAATATAAAGATAGGGAGAGAGAGAGGGTTATAGAAGAGAGAGAGAGAGAGAGAGAGATTGAGAAGCGGAGAGAGATAGAGAGAGATTGAGAATTGGTGGGGCCCACGAGGGATTTAGATTCCTCGTGATTGGCTGCGCACGAATCTTTTGAAGATTAAAAAAAATAAAGGATTAACAAACAGTGAGATTTAAGTATATATTATGGTTTTAAATATATTATATGGTTTAAATATATTTAATTAAATGGGCATTTCGGCGCTAAATGAAACATTTCCAAATCGCGCCCGGGTTGCGCCCAAATATTTTTAATTCAAATTATAGGATTTTAAGCGAGTTCCAAATTTTGAAATGAGGTGTTTTATGATTAAAATGCATGCCCCCAAGTCGGACACTTGCACGCGCGCGTAGCCGTCCAAACTTGCCCGTTTCGCCGAACGGGATGAAATCTCGACGCGCGGACGCTACCACGCGACTAGTGGCGACGAGTAGGCCAACATGGATATTTTTAATTTCATTTTAGGTGTTAAAATTTGTTATAGGCGAAAATGACTTAGCCGGTTAAAATTTAGCAAAAATCACCAAACAAGCAAGATAGTTGTAATAAGCAATGTATAACACTCAACTAGTATCAGAAATAGTATTATTGGGCTCGGGTGTTACAGAAACAGAAAAGACAAAGTGTTGTGAGAATATTCAGCTGCGAAATCGTATGCTGCTCGAAAAGAATCTCGGGCCCACAAACAACGGATCGAACAATAAAGATAAGGGGAAGGAAAAAGTCCTTGAGGATATCGCCCTCGATGACCGAATCATCGAAGAACTGACAACCAAAGACCCGCCCAAGAAAAACAAGATGGATTACAACGTTCTGGCACACTTGAGGAAGATACCCTCACAACTGAGCGACTTGGATTCCCTTCTGTTGTCTAAAGTGGTAAGGGATTCTCTGATCAAGGCGCTATAAGAGCCCGAATAGTTTCAAGCTTTTCTTGCCGAAGAAAAGATGAAGGACGAGCTGGAAGAAGTGCACACTGCTGACGTCACTTTCGGCGATGAAGACCTTCTCCTCGGGACATGCGAGCACAACCGTCCCCTGTATGTCACCGGATACTGCCATGACATCAAGATAGGGAAGACCTTAGTTAATAATGGGTCCTCTATCAACCTCCTAAATGTAAGCGTGTTAAAATAAATCTGCATGAGCATCCAGCACCTCGCTCGTGATAAAATCACCATCTCCAGGTTCGACTCCCAGTCATCACGAACGCTCGGGTCTGTGATACTGACGTTACGCTTTGGGTTGCTCGTCACTGACATCAAGTTTCATGTCATTGACGCCAAGACTTGCTACAACGTTTTTCTCGGCAGGCCTTGGTTACACGAGTATAACATCATCCCTTCTACACAGCATCAGTGTATGAAGTACTCTAAAGACGGGCTTGAATACACAGTGACGGGGGGATCAAACCCATTCTTCGTAAACGAAGTCCGCAAATATGAATATGCCAAGTACTTCTTACCAGACTTCGAAGACACAGAAAAATGCCATAAGCCAGAGAATAAGCAGAAAGCTATCATTACTATTCCGGTCTTTGGGAGCGATACCGAGGAGGAGGAAGAGAGAGTCTATTCAGGACCGCCCCAATGCAACAAACCGGGACCGTCTACCCCTATTCTGGTCTTTGGCACTGACTCTGAAGTCGAGATCAACGCAATATTCTCAGTCCGTCCATCGATGCGGGCCCTCACTGGAGATGATCAAAGTTTGCAGAACGCCATGGTTCCACGGCAGCATTACAGAGAGCTTGACGCGCTGGAGACATATAGTGTGCAAGAGCTGCAGACATTCTACGTCCCTCCCAGGCGAAGAGGTGAAAAGGCGATCTTATTCTACCGATCCACGGAGACTAAAGTTGAAAGAGAAGTCTGGCATGGTGGCGATTTTGCGCTCGACGGGTTCCAACCTATCCGTCTGCCCAGATACTACACAGAGGGGTTGAGAAGGTTACTAATACGCCAAGGCGTACCTTTCAAACAAACTCTCGACAAGCTCAGTTCTACAACAGAATTTGGAACGTCCCCGGAACTCAGCAAAAATTGCCCAACGGAAAAATGGAAACGAGCGGGCCTGGATATGTCCAGTCCAAGAAACGGGAGCCGGTCCATGGCTGCCATGTCATAAAAGACCTTGATGAAGAAGAGGAAGCTCTTTTAAAAGATGCTGACGCTAACGCGGTCCTGCCATAGAAATGCCAAGTCCGTTGTTTGAAGAGCAGATGGACAAGCTAGTGAGAGAAACGAGTCAAGAAGTTCGGAACGACTACAGCCGTGAAATGGCCATTTACGAGAAGGCCAAGACGCGACCCCTCCTTCAGCAGGCCACAGAGGATGAGGATGCTCTTCGCCATCAGCCCGCCATGCATTCCCAAGACAATAAAAAGGCCCGATGCAGAGGCAAAAATAAGTTGAAGAACGGAAAAAACGTTTGACAGCGGCAAAACGAATCCAAAAGGCCGCATGATCAAGAAAAGGTCAGCCGGAGTCCGTCTCTTATGAAAAAGATGGGTCGAGCATACTCTTTCCCTCAAGAAAAGACAAGGAGAATCTTTGACCTTGTTACGAAATATCAAATGATGACACGCCCGGGGTCTCGACACCCCGATCAAGCAAACGAGGTTCATCACCCAGATTATTGCTCTTATCATAGAGCGATAGGGCATCCTTTTGAAGACTGCTTCACCTTTAAGAACAAGGTCGAGGACCAATACAACTCGGCAGGTTCGCTCTATCCAACAGCTGGAGGGTAGCCCCACCACAAAAGCATACGCCAAAAGCAACGTATATGGCGAGAGTAGAACCAGATCAACATCGGTCTTGGAAACGATCTCGTACCTGCCATGTGATAACGCTGTCAGAAAAAAGAGAGCGCAAGAATATGGATGGCCTATCCTGGTACTTCGAAAACGAGGATGAAGAGGAATTGATCTCAGAATTTCCACCAGCACCAAAAGAGCTGGAGGATGGGATACACACCACTGCAGACAACCTAAGAAAGATCGACTTGGGTACGAAAAACGATCCGCGACCAACGTTCGTCAGTGAGCTACTATCTGAAGAAAAGGTAGCTACGCTAAAAGATGTCCTCATACAGTATAAAGACTACTTCACATGGAACTACTCCGAGATGCCGGGATTAGATCCAGAAATAGCCGTCCACAAATTGGCAATATCTCCGGACGTCAAGCCAGTCAAACAAGCGCCGAGAAGAATGCGGCTTGAACTTGAGATAAAGTATAAACGCCGAAGTCAAGAAGCTAATCGACTCCGGCTTCATCCAAGAAGTCCGGTACCCTGACTGGATCTCCAATATCGTCCCAGTGATGAAGAAAAATGGGACAGTGCGCATCTGCGTAGACTTTCGGGACCTCAACAAAGCTTGCCCGAAGGATGATTTTTCTGTACCGGTCACCGAGCTGATGATAGACAACACGTACACTCATGAAGTCTTCTCCTTCATGGACGGATCATCAGGATACAATCAGATAAAGATGCATCCCGAAGACCAGAAGCATACCGCTTTCCGGACTCCTCTGGGCATATTCTGCTACAAAGTGATGCCCTTCGGTCTGAAGAACGTCGGTGCTACCTATCAGAGGGCCATGACGAAGATTTTCGATGACCTCATTTATGAAATCGTCGAATGCTATATTGACGACCTCGTGGTAAAAAGCAAATCATATGAGGAGCACTAGGAGCATCTGGAGATAGTGTTCCAACGTCTTCGGAAATACAACCTGAAGATGAACCCTCTCAAATGCGCGTTCGGAGTTTCCTCGGGCAAATTCCAAGGATTCATCGTCCGACATCGAGGCATCGAGATAGACCCATCGAAGATCAAGGCGATCATGGAAATGCCTCCGCCAAGAACTCTCAAGCAACTATTGTCTCTCCAAGGAAAGCTCGCATATATCCGATGGTTCATAGCTAACCTCTCCGGTAAATGCCGCCCCTACAGTCATTTAATGAAGAAGGGGACCCCGTTCGTCTGGAATCGCAAATGCCAGAGCACACTAGACGAAATCAAGCAATACCTGAAGAATCCTCCGGTACTGACCGCTCCGGTCAAGGGAAAGCCTCCCATCCTGTACACAACAGCCCTTGAAGGTTCTTTAGGCGCGCTATGGACACAGGAGAATGACCAAGGGGAGGAGAGAGCCCTCTACTAATTGAGTCGAGTTCTCCTGGGGGCAGAAAACAACTACTCCCCCATCGAAAAACATTGCCTGGAGTTAATCTTCGCAATAACGAAGCTCAGACACTATGCTTTGGCACATGAGGTGCACCTCATATCAAAAGTGGATCCTCTAAAATATTTGATGTCAAGAGCCATACTAATGGGACGACTCGCTAAATGGGCCCTCCTCTTGATGAAGTTCTCGATAACATATCGACCTCTCAAGGCAGTGAAAGGCCATGCCATCGCTGACTTTCTCGCTGAGCATCCGATACCTGCCGATTCACCCCTAAATTGCAAATTGCCGGACGAGCACGCGTTTGACACAATTGCCGGGGAGAAAGGAGAGAGTGATACCCGATGGGAACTCTATTTTGATGGAGCATCTTCTATGAAGAAGCGACAACACAACACCCCTATAATCAAGTTGGGGTAGGCTTTATCTTCGTGACTCCAGAAGGAGGGATAATGCGCTTTGCCTTCTCCATAACAGAACCGAGGATGAATAATGAAGCAGAATATGAAGCTTTGATAGCAGGTCTTGAGATTGTTGTAAACATGGGAATCGAAGACCTCCTCATAAATGGAGACTCCTAGCTAGTCGTTAGTCAAGTAAACGGCGACTATCAAACGTGCAAACCAGAGTTGGTAAAGTACTGCGAGAGAGTGCAACAATTGTTGACTCAAATCCCTTCCTACGCCCTGGAAAGCATTGCGCGTACGAAGAATAGCAAAGCGGATGCATTAGCCAAGATCGCTAAAGAACTGGCTGACGAAAATCTCGACGACGTAAGGATCATTGTACAAAGCCGTCAAGTTCTTATACCAGCCGAAATATCTCCGGAGTCGTCTGAAGAAAAGGAAGCGACCAAAGAGATAGCCCTACAAATGGAGGACCAGGAAAAGGTTAAGGATTGTAGAGAAGTCTTTATACACTACTTCAAATCCCGTCGAATACCTGAAGATGCATCCTTTAGACATCAGCTCATGAAACGAGCTCTGTCATTTGTCTTCGTCAATGATACTCTATATAAGAGATCATTCGACTCTCTGTGTCTAAGATGCCTGGGACCGGAAGAAGCAAGGAGAGTCGTCCAAGAAACTCACGACGGACTCTGCGGTTCTCACCAAGCCGGGCTAAAGATGAAGCTGAAGATCAAAAGGATGGGCTACTATTAGCCCAAGATGATTCAGGACTACCTCGAATACGCGAAACAGTGCCACTCATGCCAGATTCATGGAGACTTCATCCACCAGCATCCAAACCCGCTACACCCAACAGTGGCTAGCTGGCCGTTCGAAATGTGGGGAACCGACATAATTGGGCCTATCGAACCAGCGTCATCCAGAGGACATCGGTTCATATTGGCGACAACCGACTATTTCTCCAAGTGGGCAGAAGCAGTACCGCTAAGTGAAGTGAAGATGGAGAATATTCTCCATTCCTTCAAAACACACGTCATCTATCGGTTCGGCACTTCGCGATGGATTATCTCTAATAACGGGCCAGCCTACAGAAGTCACAGAATTAGCCGCTTCGCACAGCAGCATAATATAGACGGGAGATACTCTTCGGTCTACAATCCACGAGTCAATGGTCTAGCTGAGGCTTTCAAAAAGACCTTGATGAAGATCATAAAGAAGATGGTGTCCAGAAACAGAAAAGATTGGCATGAGAGACTGCATGAAGCTCTCTGGGCTTATCGGACTACGTTCAAGACGGCCACGAACACAACGCCATTTGCGTTAGTATTCGGCATGGAAGCGGTACCCCCCTCGAGATAGAGCTACCCTCGTTACGAGTGGCAGTTCATTACGAGCTAACAGATGAAGAGAATACTCATCTTCGGCTCGAGGAGCTCGACGCCCTCGATGAAACTCATCTCATGACGCAGCAAAACCTAGAAGCTTACAAAGCAAGAATGACGCGCTCATACGAAAGGTTGACCGGGCCGAGAAAATTCCGCCAAGGCGAACTTGCGCTAGTGGTCAAGAGACCTATGATCCCCAATCATGCCAAACGGGGGAAATTCGAGCCGAACTATGAGGGCCCGTACGTCATAGACAAAGTCTACCAAGGTGGGGCTTACTTGCTCATGGATATGCATGGCGAAAGACCCTTCGGGCCAATAAACGGCCGGTTCTTGAAAAAATACTACGGCTGAAGAGTCGCGGCCTAGGTCAACGATAGATGACGACGCCTATGTCCGCTCGCTATCTTCCTAAGCCCAAAAACCATAAGCAAAAAATGTTGCCTCCAAAACGGCAACGGACCGAGATGTCCTAAAACTAACAACGGACCGAAATGTCCTTGAACTAACTATAGACCGAAACGTCCCTAAACTAATAGCGGACCGAGATTTCCTAAAACTAACAACGGACCGAAATGTCCTAAAACTAACTACGGACCGAAACGTCCCTAAACTACTACAAATCGCAGCATCTGATTGTACGAGATTTATGCTTATGCATATTTTGTGATCAAAGAATATTTACGGCAATCAAGAACGGCGTCGCTTGGTAGCTAGCCGGTGAGTACGGGTCGGTCCACAGGGATTTTATGTATTTTCTATTTGTTCTAACGAGTTAATTTCAATTGTGGTCGATTGGATTATCACTAAAAACTAAGGTTGATTTAGACTAGGATTAAAACCTTGCTAGGTTTAGGTTAAGTTTGGAAATTCAATATTTTCCTTACCGCTTTCTATGCCCCAATTAAGATCTATTTAGGTGTTATGGTAATAATTAATAAAGGGGATTAGCACGATCGGGAAGAAACTATGTTTCTTCCTCTAGGTCCTTGTCCGTCCTTTCTTAATTCTTACCCTAATCTCTATGGAAAATATATATAACCGATCTTTTAAACTACGGTATCACTGCTACCTCGTGGGATAGGGTGCCGTAGTGAGCGGTGTGTGTATGTATGCATGGAGTCCTATTAAAATATATGACGGGCAAGAAAGGGGTGAGAGATTTTCATCTCTCAAATCTTTCATATTCCTAACCCTAACAAGTGAGGAACTACTCACTCATTAGGGAATTGATAAGAAGATACATTTTTTATGATTGTTTTTAATAATCTAATTATCTGATCTACGGCAAATAAATAAAATTTCTAACTAATTAACTAGGGCAGATAAATAAAATTACGAAACTACGGCAGAAAAGAAATTAACTGGGGCAAGGTAAAGAAAAACTACTTACTTTTATTCGATGCACTCTTCAAAACATTACATAGAATTATGAATTTTTATAAATAAAAAGAGGCATAGGAAGAGGCTTGCTCTAAAAAGAGCTTTATGGTTACCATTTATAGATAATAGAAACCCTAGGGTTACATCCGATCCCTATCTGCATTTACAAATTTACCCTAAGAAGCCTAGTCAACGCACCGCCACACCGTCAAAATATGCACCGACACGTGCTTATCATGGCCGCGGAACCGTGGCCAAAAGCCATGTTTGGCCGCGGATCCGCGGCCATATGGTGGGGTCTTGAGCTGGATTTTTCTGGGCTGCATCTGGTTGCATTTGGCTTCTTGTTTCTTCACTTGGTTTCTCAGATTGTCTTCTAGTTTTCTTTCAGATTTCCACAGTGCATAATGTCGTGGACTTTTACCGTTTGCTTCGTGTCGAAGTCTTGAACTTTGCGCTACCTTTGTACTTTGTGAAATTATTCATTGATCTTCATTTGTCCCTCAAACTGTAGGCATGATCAAGATTTTTCTATTTGTTGGTCGTAGTCTCACTTTTGTATCGTCTTTTCATCATTTTCACTATTTTGTTCCGAGAACCTGTAACCTGCAACTATGTAGCAGACATGGATCAAAAGTACCTGTTTATTTGTAAAATGAATAAGAATGGGGAATATAATAATGCAAAATTATGATATGAACAAATACCCCCAAACTTATCTTTTGCTCGTCCTCGAGCAAAACTAGTTTTATTATCGAAAAAGACCTACCCTCACTTTCGCAGGGAAACGCGATTGCACTGAGCTCGTGCAACAAGCCGTTAAACCTCTAGGTGTCCCTAGTAGGAGGAGTGTTGTCTCCTGAGGGTTTTCAGCGGATACTACCCACAAAATCCTATCAATTCGGCCTATTGACTTTAATTCTCCAATTCGGTTTTCTAATAAGGAATTCTATTATCTTTAACTCAGAAATTATCAACCCGTATTTTTCACGCTTCCTTATCATTTAACTTAAGATTGTATATGTTCTGTAAATTTACTTAGCTTTTAGCATCTTTTGAATTTTCCTTCTAAGGTTCCATCTCAACTTAGGATTTTTTATCATCTCTACTAAAGTTATAAGTCCTATTTTTCATTCCTATCTCTAATCTAAATCCCAATCACATACCCCTACGTGTGTGTATGTATCACCCCTACACTTGGAAATTCAAATCAAGCTATTATACTCTTGTCCATCATCCAAAGTACTTTTAGTTGGTGAATTTTTAGATGAAATTGCTCACACATTCTTCATGCGACCGTTAATACTTCTTGAGGTACTAACGACCGATTACAAAATGTGTTTGCACATTAAGGCGTAATTCCTAGTGGTGTAACACCTAAGGCTTTAGCAGTGACTCCCAAATCAGTTGGTCTAAGGCACTAGGTGATAAAGCACCCTCGCTAAATTTTTTTTCTATTTATGCAGCCTTAAGTAATTACAAAAACCATTGTTCATTTTTTTATCTCTTTATTCACACTTTTATTTTATTTTCCTTCATACTAAGGACTTTAGACAAGACCATTTCAAGGTCTCTTCTACTATTCCAAGTTTCAAGGTTCGTCTTTGTGCAAGTTGTAGGGTATATATTTTCAGAATTTAGACTTAAGCTTAGGGATTATTTTTCAGACCTATACTTTAATAAAAATATCAATACTTTTTCTTTATTTGACTTAGCCCAAGAAGTGAACTCAAAATTTGCCTATTTCTAAGTAGACTACAAAGACATATATTTTTCTACCGTTAAATTTTAAGAAAGGTTATTTTTAAGGTTTTTAATTTTCTAAGTCTAGGATCTAGTTGTTCCTAACTAGTTAACCTTCTTGTCAAACTCAAGTCAATTATGGCCAAAATTGAATGTTTTAATTTTTATAATTTTTCAAATTTTTCAGTTTTTATGGGTTTTAAAATAAGTATGCAAATGCAAAAATATACATATGAATGCGAAGGAAGAAAACTTACTGAGCACACCCCCAAAGTTAAACTTGACAGTGTCCTTACTGTCTGGTTATAGCAAGGGGGCCAAAATTGTCGGCACTCCCCTGTTTATTTTTTTTTATTTTCTTATTTTTTATTGTTAACAGAAAAACAAAACAAAATATATATACAAAAAGGTCCCCCCAAACTTAAGTGAGACAGTATTTCCACTGTTTTAAGCGTTAAAGTTCAGAGTTTGGGAGGAGAAAAATCAAACTATACAAGGCCTACACAGGCCAAAGGTTAGCACCAACCATTCAAAAAATTTATCGTTATAATGGTAGAGTTGGTGAAAGAATGGAGTGTAGAGAAAAGAGATGAGAAGCACACGAGACCGTGTGGAGATAGAAGCAGTATACGGTCTCGGTATATTAGGAGAAGAATGGCGGAAGAGAGAAAGAAGTGTATTACGAACTTGAGGGTGTAAATTGAGTGAATAAATTAGCACAAATTGTGATGACCGATGTGTTAAAAGCGATTGTGCTAATCTATCAACCCGTCGAGAAATGGGGTCAAATCCCTCTCAAGATTCGCGAGAAAACATGGGTACGTTGAACTTGGTAAACCATCCATTGAAAATGGAAGCGTGACGGATTCTTGCGCGGTCGAAACGATGGAAAGGACGAAGGGGAGTGATTTAGGAAGGGTATCATTCTCACCTAAGTAAGCGTATGTAAGGTGAGACGGCAACAGCTTGAGTTCGAGTTTTAGGGTGAAACAATTGAAGGTGAAATTGGTGAAACTGTCTCGAACTCGAAGGATTCTATCAATGGTTCGAAATGACTGTAAGCAACCGAGTCTGATGGTTCAACTAACTCATCTGAAAATTCAAAGGACTCAAACTCGGGCGGTGAGTCTTCAAAATCGTCCGAAAAAGAGAAACACTCGTAATCATTATCGGTTGTGAGAACTGTGTCAGATTCTAGGAAGAACGCACTAATGGCGTCAAAATTGCTGTGATCGAACAGAAATTTTTCGAGCTCACAGTTCTCCTGCATGATCTCTTGCGTGGTCGGAACAATGGAAAGGATGAAGGGGGTGATTTAGGAAGTATAACAGTTAAAGGTTCAGGAGGATGAATTGGAAAATCCGACTCATCAAACAAAACTGGTTCATCCTCAATACTATCCTCATAATTCCCCTCAAAAGTTATCTCATCCATGCAATTATCATCAAAATCAAGACGTATATGAAGTTTGGGAGAAACATTTAATGACTCGGGATGATGAATTGGAGTGAAAAATTCTGTCAAATCTATGGGTTCATCATCCAAATTATTCCCTGCGTCAATATCCTCAATCAAGTGAAAATCCATTTTTTTAGACACCTCATCAAAAGCATGGATATTTATCAATTCAGGTTCTAGATTGGAGGTGTAAAGTTCAACAGGATTGGGTGTGGGTTCACTCGAAAAAGACCCTTCACAATCTGGCAAATCAAGCACTACAAAGTCGCACAACTCATTAAATGTTTTATTTTCAACTGGTGAATCATTTGGGAAACTTGATAGACATTCAAAACCGGAGTTGTGGGATTCAATTGGGGATGGGTATGTTTGATTTGGAAGTGTGTACAGCTCACTCTCACCACTCAAATTCTCACTCTGTCCAACCGCCTCATCATACATTGGAATATTTAGAGCTAGTTGGGAACTAGCTACCGGGTCACTAGGTTGTAATAGGGCGGCAATGGACGCATCCAAATTCTTCATCTGTTGGTTTGTCGGTACAATATAAGCTTCCAATGACTGTTCCAGACTAGGCATGGGTTGTGAAGGGGTTTCAGTAAAAGATTCAAAATTGTTTGGATTCTGGAAACTCCCAAATGGCTGTGTAGAAGCAGTGTCTAGGGAATGTGAGAAAGTCGGGTAGGACTAGTAGGAATTGAATGGTTGGATAGGAGTAGGATCAACATTTGGATAAAAAAGTGAATGGACTTGTTGATCCCAAGAACTGGAAGTGTTGAAAGGAATAAAAGATCGGTTATGAGATTGTTCAATATGTTCAGCAATAGACATGGGTTTTGGAGTTACACGAGAAATCGAAAAAATGGTATCAACGTAAGAAGATGGTGAAGGTTAAAATGGTTGATACAAAGTGGATTGCGGAGTCGAACTGTTTCTCCTAGACGCTTCTATTCGATCTTTCAAAAAAAATTTGGGCATGGAGGGGTCATCCGTAATTCGACCAAAACAATTCGCATAGGAAGTAATGTTTGGATGAGGGTACCAAAGTTCGGCAAGAGTTTTGTGAGGTAGGGTACCCATGATGTAAGAAGGAGAAGAAAAAGAATGTGGGTGCAAGTGGGGTGCAATGGATTTCTTAATGACAAGTGGCAAGTTTTTGTAAAATTTTCTGTTTTGTGTTTTTTTATAAGGAGCTTTTTGCAAAAAAGATTTTTAATAAGAAGCTTAGACACACGTTCAATCAATCACAATATGCACAATCAAGCCTAGATCTAGGGTCACCTAGGTCAACTAGACTGCTCCTAACTGTTCCAAAGGACAAGTTGTGAGGACCTCAAATCACCTCTTCACCGCCAATTGTGGCCAGGTAAGCACAAGTAAAGAAAGGAGGGATCCGCTCACGAATCACTGTGAGACGGGCCTTTTAAAATTACCTTTCCCTACTTGTCTAGCCTAGGCACCACAAAGTCTGGTTTAGATAAACGATCGATGCCTACAACTATTCCTTTGTCCTATTGAGCGCGACAGTCCTTAAGGCTGAGTCTAATCTTTTTTAATTAACTCGATGGTTTGTGCAATATGCTTTTTTGTGATTTTTGGGGTCCTAGGAAGGGTAATGAAATCCCCACCCAATCTGGATTGGTGTTAAAGCCCCTTAAAGTCAGTTTTAAAAGATGCAAAGCAGTAAACACACAAACACTTGCCAAATTTTTTTTATTTTATTGCGGCGCAAAGAATCCTGCACAAGATCAAGTTATTGGAGAAGGGGAGAAGTTTTTGCTCAAAGAACCCTGCAGGAAAATTTTTTAGAGGAGATCAGGGGGTTCAGAAGAAGAAAAGAAAATTTACAGAGGGATTTTGGTCTGCCGACGTCAGCAGACCGCGGCGGTTCCACGGCTAAATGAAGGAAATAGCGGCGGTTCCGCGGTGTCTTTGTCGGTTCAAATCCCAAATCTTTTCTGTTTCTCTGTTCTGATTTTCCTCTGTCTGTTCAGATCTGCTGTTTGTTGTTTTGCTTTCTGGATTTTTCCAGGTCTGAATCTGTTCGTCGATCCTGCACAATTCAAACGAAACACCCTTCAAAGAATAACAAGATGATAAATTTTTTTATAATTTTTTTATTTTTCAGTTTTTATGAATTTTATGATTTTATATTAACCCGAAATTGCAAAAAGAAAATACTACACCATCCCCGGCAACGGCGCCATTTGATTATACGAGATTCATGCTTATGCGTATTTTGTGATCAAAGAATATTTACCGCAATCAAGAACGGCGTCGCTTGGTAGCTAGCCGGTGAGTACGGGTCAGTCCATAGGGATTTTGTGTATTTTCTATTTGTTCTAACGAGTTAATTCCAATTGTGGTGGATTGGATTATCACTAAAAACTAAGGTTGATTTAGACTAGGATTAAAACCTTGCTAGGGTTAGGGTTAGGTTAAGATTGGAAATTCAATATTTTCCTCACCGCTTTCTATGCCCTAATTAAGATCTATTTAGGTGTTATGGTAATAATTAATAAAGGGGATTAGCACGATCGGGAAGAAACTATGTTTCTTCCTCTAGGTCCTTGTCCGTCCTTTCTTAATTCTTACCCTAACCTCCATGGAAAACATATACAACTGGTCTTTTAAACTACGGTATCACTGCTACCTCGTGGGATAGGGTGCCGTAGTGAGCGGTGTGTGTATGTATGCATGGAGTCCTATTAAAATATATGACGGGCAAGAAAGGGGTGAGAGATTTTCATCTCTCAAACCTTTCATATTCCTAACCCTAACAAGTGAGGAACTACTCACTCATTAGGGAATTGATAAGAAGATACATTTTTTATGATTGTTTTTAATAACCTAATTATCTGATCTGCGGCAAATAAATAAAATTTCTAACTAATTAACAATGGCAGATAAATAAAATTACTAAACTACGGCAGAAAAGAAATTAACTGGGGCAAGGTAAAGAAAAACTACTTACTTTTATTCGATGCACTCTTCAAAACATTACATAGAATTCTGAATTTTTATCAATAAAAAGAGGCATAGGAAAAGGCGTGCTCCAAAAAGAGCTTTAGGGTTTCTATTTATAGATTATAGAAACCCTAGGGTTACATCCGATCCCTATCTGCATTTACAAATTTACCCTAAGAAGCCTAGTCAACGCACCGCCACACCGTCAAAATATGCACCGACACGTGCTTATCATGGCCGCGGAACCGCGGCCAAAAGCCATGTTTGGCCGCGGATCCGCGGCCATATGGTGGGGTCTTGAGCTGGATTTTTCTGGGCTGCTTCTGGTTGCATTTGGCTTCTTGTTTCTTCACTTGGTTTCTCAGATTGTCTTCTAGTTTTCTTCCAGATTTCCACAGCGCATAATGTCGTGGACTTTTACCGTTTGCTTCGTGTCGAAGTCTTGAACCTTGCGCTGCCTTTGTACTTTATGAAATTATTCATTGATCTTCATTTTACCCTCAAACTGTAGGCATGATCAAGATTCTTCTATTTGTTGGTCGTAGTCTCATTTTTGTATCGTTTTTTCATCATTTTCACTGTTTTGTTCCGAGAACCTGTAACCTGCAACTATGTAGCAGACATGGATCAAAAGCACCTGTTTATTTGTAAAATGAATAAGAATGGGGAATATAATAATGCAAAATTATGATATGAACAGCATCCTAAGGCTGACGAAAAAAATGTACGTCCGTAAGCAAGATGGGCACGGATGAAAACCCGAAAGGACTCCGTGAGTAAAAACAACAGGGCTACCGGTGAGTTTGTGAAAACCCGAAAGGGCGCAATCTCGTTAAAAGACACTTGCAAGGTCCTCTCGGCCTTGTAAGGAGAAAATACCTGCGTGAGATCCTTACGACTCATAAGAGAGCGACACACTTGAGAATCCTCACGATTCTTAAGGAGAAAACACACTTACGAGATCATCACAACTTGTAAGGAGAACTCTCTTATGAGACCCCCACGGCTCGTAAGATTCAAAAGCCTTAAGCTACAGGGATCTGAACTTGTTCTTAAGCCATCATATCCCCTAATTTGCCATACAAGCCCTTGTATACAATCCACGGGCATAAATAGTCATTTCCTTGCCGAGTCCTACCAACGATGAGGAATGCCCTTATTTAGCAAACAAACACTTGTAAGTCCTCTCGACTTATAAGAAGAAAATGCTCTTATGAGATCCTTACGACTTATAAAAGACCATACACTTAAGAATCCTAACGATTCTTAAGGAGAAAGGGCACCTACGAGATCCTCACGACTCGTAGGGAGAAACACCTTTATGAGACCCTTACGGCTAATGAAGTCAAAAGCCTTAGTCGACAGGATCCTAACTCTGTTTGCTATGCCACCTTTGTTCGAATCGACAGAGGCAAATGATGATTCACTCCTGGCATTGTCCCGGTGGTAGCGATGCTGATGCCTTAATTGGTATCAAATTCTAAATCCTTTCACGGCAAATGATGATTCGCTCCTGGCAATATTCCAGTTGTAGCGATGCTGATGCCTAAAATCTGTATCAGATCCCAAGTCCTTTACTCACGGCACAAAGCTAGCGAGCCATAAATGCTTATGAAATAGCCGAAATGATGGGGCAACTTGCAACAAATTCAGCAAGTAAAATATATGCATTCAAAAACAGCCGAAATGATTGGGCAACTCGCAATAAAAAGTAGCGAGTAAAAAAAACAGCCGAAATGATTGGGCACCGCGAAAAATAGCCGAAATGATTGGGTAATCGCAAACTTCGTGATATAAAAGCTGAAATGATAGAGCATCACGGAAAGAAATAAAAAAATGAAAGAATGAAACTTTTTGTCTTGCAGGTAAGTCCATACTGACCCCTGTATACAATCCATGGGCATAAATAAAAAGGGAACCACATGTCCCAACAAACTTGGTCAAAGGGAAAGTCAGATCTTGACAGCAACATTTGCATCTCAGAGGATCAACACGGTGTTCCTTCTCAACTCCGGCAGAATGCAAATGTAACGTCAAACAACCGACCTCAAGGTCGCAACAAAGCGGAGCCATGGCAAAGCCCCTAATTCTGAATCTCGACAGCAACATCTGCATCCCAGAAGACCAACAACGACGTTCCTCCTCATGCCAGCAGGGCACGGACGTGACACCACCAATCGGAGCCACGGCAAAGTCCCCAGTTCCAAGACTCTACGGTGCACAGACAACTTAGAGTCAACCCTTGACCTCCTTGTCGTCAAGCAATGCTTCGACTCAGATACATGTCAACCCCTGACCTCCCTGTCGTAAAGCAACGCTTCGACTCGGATACATGTCAACCCCTGACCTCCCTGTCGTCAAGCAAAGTTTCGACTCGGATACATGTCAACCCCTGACCTCCTTGTCGTAAAGCAACGCTTCGACTCGGATACATATCAACCCCTGACCTCCCTGTCGTCAAGTAACGCTTCGACTCAGATGCATGTCAACCCTTGACCTCCTTGTCGTAAAGCAACGTTTCGACTCGGGTACATGTCAACCCCTGACCTTCCTGTCGTAAAGCAATGCTTCAACTCGGATACATGTCAACCCCTGACCTCCCTGTCGTCAAGTAACGCTTCGACTCGGATATATTTCAACCCCTGACCTCCCCGTCGTCAAGTAACACTTCGACTCGGATACATGTCAACCCCTGACCTCCCTGTCGTCAAGGAACGCTTCGACTCGGATACATGTCAACCCCTGACCTCCTTGTCGTAAAGCAACGCTTCGACTCAGATACATGTCAACCCCTGACCTCCCTGTCGTCAAGCAACGCTTCGACTCGGATGCATGTCAACCCTTGACCTCCTTGTCGTAAAGCAACGCTTCGACTCGGATACATGCCAACCCCTGACCTCCATGTCGTCAAGCAACGCTTCGACTCGGATACATGTCAACCCTTGACCTCCTTGTCGTAAAGCAATGCTTCGACTCGGATACATGTCAACCCCTGCCTCCCTGTCATCAAGCAACGCTTCGACACGGATACATGTCAACCCCTGACCTCCTTTTCGTAGAGCAACGCTTCGACTCGAAAACATGTCAATCCCTAACCCCCCCTGTCGGTGCAATGCTCCGTCTCGGAAATACATCAACCCGTGATCTCCTTGTCGTAATGCAATGCTTTGACTTGGAAATAAGTCAACACACGAACTTATCAACCCATAAAAAGAAAGTTCTCTTGTGAGATCCTTACGACTCTCACAAGAAAATATACTTAGGAGTCCTCACGACCCCTAAGTAAAAATTACACCTACGAGATCCTCTCAACTCGCAGGGAGAAAAATCTTTATGAGACCCTTACGGCTCATAAAGTTGAAAAGTCTTAGGTGGCAAATCCTAACCTTCTTGCCTAAGTCATCGCTGCCCTGCAGGAAGATCAAGATAAACTACATATGAACCACATCCATCAGAGCTACATGCAAGCACGAGATAAAAAAAATATATGTCTTTTATTCATGAATTCAAAATTAATACAAGATACATGTCGTAAAAAGAATCAAAATGGATACACAATACCCACTCATTCAGAAATAAAAAAAATTACAAAAATTCTTTAAGCCGGCGGACGGCACAATAAGCTCCTCAAGTCATCGCTCTTCTGCTGGGCCTCGGCTTCAAGCTTGGTTATCGCCACGAGACAGGTCTCCGCCTGAGACTGTTGAGCCTGATACGAGGCGAGCCAAATCTCAAGCTTGGAAATTTTCAGTAACTTTGTGAGCTTCGACCATCTCGCGGGTAAAGATAACGGCTTTATCAACAGCCACCACCTCCCAGATAGCTTCTTGGAGCACCCGCCAAATTTCATATGCATGAGTGGTCTTGGTAGTGAGCTCAGTTGAAGTTCCCCCAAAGCACGCAAGGCCAGTTTCCTTTCCGAAAATTTCCGGTTAAGCCTCTTCTCACATGATTGTAGATTTGCGGCACACCGTTCAATCAGCCCCCGCAAGCTCGTCTTTGCAGCCACGACCTCTGAAGGAAGGCGTGTGCACTCGAGACCATGTAAACAAGCCTCCACTCGACGAAAAAAACTCGGCCTAGACATGCACCAATGTTTCATCATGGTAAGCGGCAAGAAAGGGCAGAGAAATGTTGGCTTCGGCAGCAAATTCTTCGGCTGTGATCGAGCTACCGGCACGAAGATCTTCGATGAGAGCCGACAAGGAGTGAAGGCTTTACTTCGCCATTCGTTCAGATGCGCACAGGGCATAAGGGCCTAGTGGCATAATAATGCGAGACTCCAGCGGGATAAGAGCGGACAAGGTGTCAAGATCCATGAACAATCTATGAGATTTACGCCCAAAGAATATATAAAGCAACGTCAAAATCTCACTTACCCACAGTCATGCAAGGAGGATTGGACAGATCCCCAGGCCCGTCGAGGATCTCAACTTCGTCATCAGCTTCCAGAACTGCAGAAGACATATCAGCATCGTTATACGAAATAACAATAATACAATAAAGGGGTCAAATAACACCAACCTTGCCCAGAAGAGAGGACGATGATTTACGGGGATATTGCCTGTAGGGCGGCCATCTCGAGCAGACGCTGAAAAGACTTTCTGGGAGATAAATTCATGATGGACGCAGCCAATCCTCGCAATTCTGAAAAGACAGAAAGAGTCAGAAAATAGAGAGATCATTAAAGCAAAATAAGAAGACTACCTTCGATACTCTTCCCGCCTTGAGCCGGAGGAATAGCAGCTTCGGCAGCCTCCTCCATTCCCTCAGGAACATCATCGGAGACATTTGCTGGTGTGACAGCTTCCAGTTGAGGGGCAGCGGCCGCCACTTCAGGCTCCAATGAAAGGACGGCGGTCTCAATTACCCGTTCTACAATCTCCAAGCCGTCACCGAAAAGGTCCATTAAATCTACGGCCGGTAAGGGTACCTCTTCCGGGAGAACGGACACCGGGGGAACAGAGGCCACCAAAGGAAGCTCCGCGGCAAGAATAGTAGCTGTAACGACCTCCTCCGCACCTACTGGTGTCTCATCGGGGATATTTACAGAGTCCACAGTCAGGACGCGACTTGAGCTCAGATTCTCTGCCGTTGCTGAACTCCCTGCAAAGTTTTACGAAGATAAGAAGACATAAAAAGCGATAAAAATTACCTGCCAAAGGAAAAATACAGAAAACATACATACCGATACGCCAGGATGCCTCTAGTATGGATTTTTCAAGCCGACGTTCCTTCTTGAGAAGGTGTGCTCGTCGGGGTTCAAATGTAGATTCATGGCCGCCGGTCTTTAATGACAGCTCATCTTCAGAAGCGACTGAGATAGGCTGCTTGAGGGCTATCTCGTCTTCCTGTTGCAGGGGGCTATAAATATTCTCCATACTGATAGGGGATCTTCGTAGAATATGACAGGAGGATAAGGTTTCTTCGGGACGCCCACATTCTCAGTTTCATCCTGTGAGCGCCTTATAGCCTCAGCCAATTGTGCGGCTTTCTCGGCAGACGAACCTAGAAAGAGAAGACCATCATCCGGCTCTTGCATGGATATGGGTTCGTCTTGAGCGACAGCTTCAGGTTCGAGCAAGAGGTCGAGCAAACTGGTAACCGTCTTCTTCCTCCTTTTCAAGCCAGAGGTGACACTAGAGGAGGAGGATTGCTTCTTCCCCTTTGGTGCTTTGATACGGCACTGTCCAACCTCGCCTCCAGTATCCTCTTTTGGCAGTACTACCGAAAATGACACTGCCATTGATGATACCGCAACTGATGGAACTACTGCTGGTGCCTTATCGGAAGCCTTTGCCTGGGCTCTAGTACGCATTGGCATTCCAACTATAGGAGGAGTCGATTCCGCCTCCGCCGCCGCAAGGATAAGTAAAGCACCGGTACCCCTCAATGGAGAGCGAACTACTATTTGCGGTCGCGGCGGAACGCCCGTGGTTTGGATCGGAGCGGGAGCTCTATATCCGAAGAGTATCCGCTTCTCCTTGGCAATAATGGGACCCACTAGATGGCGGTACCAACCCGTAAATACACACCTTGGAATATAATCAGCTTAGGGGATCACGAAATGAGAGCCGGTGTTCAGTCGCATGAAGTGATGGGTGATGTCACGAATAACTCCCAGAGACGAGCCGGGCTTGATTGTTACGCTGTTTTATGCGCTTTCGCTTTTAACAGATAAATCAAAGAATTTAACCGCAATCAAAAACGGCGTCGCTTGGTAGCTAGCCGGTGAGTACGGGTCAGTCCACAGGGATTTTGTGTATTTTCTATTTGTTCTAACGAGTTAATTCCTATTGTGGTTGGATTGATTATCACTAAAAACTAAGGTTGATTTAGATTAGAATTAAAACCTTGCTAGGGTTAGGTTTAGGTTAAGTTTGGAAATTTAATATTTCTCGCCGCTTTCAATACCCTAATTAAGATCTATTTAGGTATTATGGTAACAATTAATAAAGGGGATTAGCACGATCAGGAAGAAACTATGTTTCTTCCTCTAGGTCATTGTCCGTCCTTTCTTAATTCTTACCCTAACCTCCATGGAAAACATACACAACCGGTCTTTTAAACTACGGTATCACAGCTACCTCATGGATAGGGTATCGTAGTGAGCGGTGTGTGTATATATGCATGGAGTCCTGTAAAAAATATGCGATGGGCAAGAAAGGGGTGAGAGATTTTCATCTCTCAAACATTTCCTATTCCTAACCCTAACAAGTGAGGAGCTACTCACTCATTAGGAAATTGATAAAAAGAGACATTTTTTATGATTGTTTTTAATAACCTAATTATCTGATCTAAGGAAAATAAATAAAATTCATGACTAATTAACTAGGGCAGATAAATAAAATTACTAAACTACGGCAGAAAAGAAATTAACTAGGGCGAGCTAAAGAAAAACTACTTACTTTTATTCGATGTACTCTTCAAAACATTACAGCGATTAAAATTTCTGAATTTGATAAACAAAAAGAGGCATAGGAAGAGGCATGCTCCAAAAAGAGCTGTAGGGTTCCTATTTATAGATTATAGAAACCCTAGGGTTTACATCTGATCCCTATCTACATTTACAAAACTACCCTGAGAAGCCTGGTCAACGCACCGCCATCCACCGTCAAAACGCACCGACACGTGCACAGTATGGTCGCGGAACCGCGGCCATATGCCCTGTTTGGCCGCGGATCCGCGGCCATCTGATGGGGTCTTTGGCTAGATTTTTCTGGGGTTCTTTCTGATGCTTTTTACTTGGCTTTTCTTCACTTGGTTCTTCAGAATGTCTTCTAGTCTCTTCCAGATTTCCACAGTGCATAATGTCATGGACTTTTACCCTTTGCTTCGTGTCGAAGTCTTGAACCTTGCGCTGCCTTTGTACTTTGTGAAATTGTCCATTGATCTTCGTTTGTTCTTCAAACTGTAGGTATGATAAAGATTCTCTATTTGTTGGTCGAAGTCTCACTTTTGTATCGTCTTTTCATCATTTTCACTGTTTTGTTCCGAGAACCTATAACTTACAACTATATAGCAGACATGGATCAAAAGCACCTGTTTATTTGTAAAATGAGTAAGAATGGGGAATATAATAATGCAAAATTATGATATGAACAATTACCCCCAAACTTATCTTTTGTTCGTCCTCGAGCAAAACTAGTTTTATTCTCGAAAAAGCCTAACCACACTTTCGTAGGGAAACGCGATTGCACTGAGCTTGTGCAACAAGCCGTTAAATCTCTAGGTGTCCCTAGTAGGAGGAGTGTTGTCTCCTGAGCGTTTTCAGCGGATACTACCTACAAAATCCTATCAATTTGGTCTATTGACTTTTATTCTTCAATTAGGTTTTCTAGCAAGAAATCTATTATTTTCAACTCAGAAATTATCAACCCATATTTTTCACGCTTTCTTATTATTTAACTTAAGATTGTATATGTTTTGTAAATTTACTTAGTTTTTAGCATCTTTTGAATTTTCCTTCTAAGGTTCCATCTCAACTTAGGAATTTTTATCATCTCTACTAAAGATATAAGTCCTATTTTTATTCCTATCTCTCATCCAAACCCCAATCATATACCCCTACGTGTGTGTGTATATCACCCTTACACTTGGAAATTCAAATCAAGCTATTATACTCTTGTCCATCGTCTAAAGCACTTTTCAATTGGTGAATTTTTAGATGAAATTGTTCACACATCCTTCATGCGACCGTTAATACTTCTTGAGGTACTAACGACCGATTACAAAATGTGTTTGCACATTAAGGCATAATTTCTAGTCTTGTAACACCTAAGGGTTTAGCAGTGACTCCCAAACCAGTTGGTCTAAAACACTAGGTGATAAAGCACCCTCGCTAAATATTTTTTCTATTTATGCAGCTTTAAGTAATTACAAAAACCAGTGTTCATTTTTTTTATCTCTTTATTCACACTTGTATTTTATTTTATTTTCCTTCATACTAAGGACTTTAGACGAGAGCATTTCAAGGTCTCTTCTACTATTCCAAGTTTCAAGGTTCGTGTTTGTGTAAATTGTAGGGTATATATTTTCAGAATTTAGACTTAAGCTTAGGAATTATATTTCAGACTTACACTTTAATAAAAATATCAATACTCTTCCCTTATTTTGACTTAGCCTAAGAAGTGAAATCAAAATTTGCCTATTTCTAAGTAAAATACAAAGACATATATTTTCTACCGTTTAATATTAAGAAAGGTCATTTTTAGGGTTTTAATTTACTGGTTTTAGCATCTAGCTTTTCCCTACTATTCAACCGTCATGTTGAACTTAAGTCAAATATGGCCAAAATTGAACTTTTCAATTTTTATAGTTTTTTAAATTTTTCAGTTTTTTTATTTGATTTTTCTTTTTATATTTTTTTTCATTTTTTCAATTTTTATGATTTTTTATATAGATGCAATGCAGAATTTAAACATGCAAAAGAAAAAGAAAAAATATATACAAAAATTTAAAAGAAATATGCAATGCAAAAGATAACTATTTACAACCACCAACTCCCCCAAACTTATACAAAGTAGTGCCCTCACTGCTCGGCCCACGCCGTGCCCTTGAGCGTGAACGGGAACGCTCCTCCCTAGCCAGCAGGGTTCGAATCCCCTGCTCTATCTCAGTCAACCGCCTATCATGCTCCCTAGCTATCCCCCTCAACTCATCTATCCCCCTAACAACTCTTCGCATCAAATTTGCATGTTCTAAAGGGGTGAGTTCTCCTTCGCTCGCGGCTGAGCTGGAGCTAGGTGTGCGGGCGAGTACGTGCTCCGCCGGTTCAGTTCTTGACCACACATCCGTCAATCGTGTAAAGGACGTAGAAAAGCCCTCAATGAGAGGCCTGAAAAGTATGCCTCCAAGCATGTAAAATTCGAACTCCTCCA
Organism: Agapanthus africanus; assembly: GCA_030015575.1. Classification (NCBI taxonomy): domain Eukaryota; kingdom Viridiplantae; phylum Streptophyta; class Magnoliopsida; order Asparagales; family Amaryllidaceae; genus Agapanthus; species Agapanthus africanus. Next base: position 16,323,977 of record JASDDO010000022.1, read on the forward strand.
CGGGGAGGAAATATCGACACAGTTGTGTCACAAGCAAGGGACAAGGGTGGTTTGCGGCTCTTTTGCCCGCACCTATTGAGTTCAGTGGCACCGTGCACATATCGAAACGGGGTTTCTTGTCATGAGTGTGTGCACGATATGCAGTGAGGGTGTAAAAAATGTGGTTTTATGGGAACTACCAAAAATATTGTTTTGTGCCCAACGGCACACAGTTAAGATATTGGCGAAAAGGGTTCTCGCTTGGATCCCCTTCCGAGGCTCCCTCGAGCGATCAGTGCCCATCAAGGGCATGTAATCCTCTAACTGTAACGGTTGATCATGAGCGGGTATCCAAGGGATTAATGTGACTTCATGTATGAAGTCTCTATCAATTATAAACTCCCTATCACCCCCACTGAAATTTTATAAAGTCGTATTGGGCGAGACACCCATCTTCCATGCACTCGTAAAAACGAGTGACTAATTCCGGAAGGGCATAGGCGTTTGGGTGATAATATATCAGAAAGTTCCAGCCCGTATGTGCTATCTCATTTGCAAAATGACTTCCATACACCGCATGTGAAAAAAATTGTGAAAAGTCACGCTCTAGTTGCATACTGGGTGCCATCAGATAAGTTACTGATCTACGGAAAATAAAAACAGAGATGGGTACAGAGATCGAACCTCCCCTGAAAAAATCAGGGGGTGAAGACCAGAGCGCGCGGCGGATCAGCGGCGGGAAGGTGGCTCGTGCGGCGAATGCGCGACACAGAGGGATCTTGCTGCAGAAATTGAATGTGGTGGCGCTAGGGTTTTTAGAAGATGAAAATTAGGGTTTTTTATCACAGAGAGCGGTCGGGGTTATTTATATAGGGGGAAGTGTTGGCTATTTGCAAATAAACCCCTCTAAAAAGAGGAAATTATATGCAAATAAAAATTTTATTTTATTTATTTAATCTGGAAATTTACAAAAATACCCAAAAAAAATTATTTTATTTTCAAATTTTTTTATTTTTTATGTTATTTTGTATTTATAAATTACAAATGATACATACCCCCAAACTTGTTTGAAACAAAGTTTTGGCTAGATGATCGAAAATTTGGGGGCAAATGGAGGAAGATCAGTCAGTATAAATCGGCTCCTGCAAAAACAGGAGCTCCTCCGACAGGTCCGCAGTGAGGAACGGTTTGAGTCGATGTCCGTTCACCTTAAACATTGTACCGTCCTCTGGGTTTTCTAGGTCTACCGCACCGTGCGGATATACGGTGCGTACCAAAAACGGCCCTTTCCATCTAGATTTGAGCTTGCCGGGGTGGAAGTGTAACCGAGTGTCATAAAGCAAAACATGTTGGCCAGGTTTGAAAGTTTTGCGCATAAGGTGTTTGTCATGGAACACCTTCATTCGGTTTTTACCAATTACCGCATTTTCATAGGCCTCATCCCGCAGCTCATCCAATTCATTCAATTGCAGCTTTCTATTGCTGCCCGCATCTCCCATGGATAAGTTCAACTCTTTAATCGCCCAAAATGCCTTGTGCTCAATTTCAACAGGAAGGTTGCAAGCCTTCCCATAAACAAGCCGGTATGGAGACATGCCAAGATCGGTCTTGTAAGCAGTATGGAATGCCCATAATGCATCAATCAGTTTTGTTGACCAATCTGTACGGTTTTTGGAAACCGTTTTCTCCAAAATTTGTTTAATCTGCCGATTCGAAACCTCGGTTTGCCCACAAGTTTAGGGATGATATGGTGTTGACAATTTGTGAGTAATGGAGTATTTGCGCATTAAGGAATCAAAAGTTCTATTACAGAAGTGAGATCCATTATCATTTATAATCGCTCGAGGATGCCCAAACCGAGAAAAGATGTTTTCTTTAAGAAATCTAACGACAACCTTATTGTCATTAGTTCGGCTGGGCACAGCCTCGACCCATTTTGACACATAGTCAACAGCCAATAGAATATACATATTCCCAAAGGAATTGGGAAATGGTCCCATGAAGTCTATTCCCCAAACATAAAAAATATCAACAACCAAAATTGGTTGGAGCGGCATTTCATTTCTCCGCGATATCCGGCCCAAGTGTTGGCACCAGGAGCATGTCTTGTAGTATTCGTATGCATCTTTAAAAAGTCGTGGCCAGTGGAATCCACACTGCAAGATTTTTTCTGCTGTCTTCTTGGGTCCAAAATGCCCGCCACATGCTTGATCGTGGCAAAAAGACAGCACACTGTTAAACTCGTTTTCGGGGACACACCGACGAATGATTTGGTCGGAACAGTATTTAAAGAGATACGGTTCATCCCAGTAAAAACGTTTTACTTGGGACAGGAATCGGAGTTTGTCCTGTTTCGACCAATCTTTTGGTATCAGTCCGGTGGCCAAGTAATTTACTATATCAGCGAACCAAGGTTCACATGACACGGTTAAGAGTTGCTCATCGGGAAAAACATCTTTATAGAAATTTCAAGTGTGGGCGAAGAAGGAAGTCGTGAAAGGTGGTCGGCGACTACGTTTTCACATCCTCTCTTGTCTCTTATGACAAGATCAAACTATTGTAGCAAGAGGATCCAACGTATTAGCCGAGATTTAGCATCCTTCTTCGCGAAAAGATGGCGAAGAGCTGAATGGTCCGTGTAAACAATCACTGGAGAGCCGATTAAAGAGGGCCGGAATTTTTCGAGTGCAAACACAATGGCTAAAAATTCTTTTTCTGTTGTTGTGTAATTCAATTGGGCCTCATTTAATGTTCGGCTAGCGGAATAAATTACGTGCGGCATCTTATTAATATGCTGTCCAAGGACAGCACCAATAGCGAAATCAGATGCATCGCACATAATTTCAAAAGGATGCGTCCAGTCGGGAGATGAAAGAATGGGCGCAGAAATAAGTGAGTGTTTCAATGACTCGAACGCTTTCATGCATGTTGAGTCAAAATCAAAAGTGGTGTCCTTGGCCAATAAAAGAGTCAAGGGTCTAGTTATCTTGCTAAAATCCTTGATGAACCGTCTATAAAAACCGGCATGGCTAAGGAAGGCTCGGATGTCTTTGACGCATTTAGGAGGAGGGAGATTGGAAATGACTTCAATCTTGGCTTTATCAACCTCTGTGCCTTTTTGCGAGATGACATGTCCTAAGACAATGCCCTCTCGTACCATAAAGTGGCATTTCTTCCAATTTAAAGTGAGGTTCTTATCCCTACAGCGGGTAAGAACTGCGTCTAAGTGTAGCAAACACTCATCAAAGGAATCGCCGAAAATGGAGAAATCATCCATAAAAATTTCCAAAAATTTCTCCACTATGTCTGAAAAGATCCCCATCATACACCGCTGGAAAGTAGCGGGTGCATTGCATAACCCAAAGGGCATGCAACGGTAAGCGAATGTACCGAAAGGATAAGTAAATGTGGTCTTATCTTGATCCTTTTCGGCGATGGGAACTTGATTATAGCCGGAATAGCCATCCAAAAAGCAGTAAAATTCGTGCCCAGCCAATCGTTCTAGCATTTGGTCAATAAAAGGTAACGGAAAGTGGTCTTTCCTTGTCGCGGCGTTGAGTTTTCTATAGTCGATGCAAACTCGCCACCCAGTTTGGGTGCGAGTAGGTATTAACTCATTCGCCTCATTGGTTATGACCATTATGCCCGATTTCTTTGGGACAACATGAATGGGACTAACCCACTGACTATCGAAGATAGGGTATCACTATCAAGACATTTGACAATCTCCTTTTTAAGAGCCTCTTTCATTATGGGGTTGAGGCGTCTCTGTGGATCCCTTACTGGCTTTGCATCATCCATCATATGTATATGATGTTCAACTATGAGGAGACTAATCCCCTTGATGTCCGCCATAGTCCAGCCAAAAGCTTGCCGGTTATTTTGTAAGACCATTAAAAGGGCTTTCTCTTGCTCGAGAGCTAGAGATGCCGATATGATAATGGGAAGGGTCTCATTCTCACCTAGATAAGCGTATTTAAGGTGAGACGGCAAAAACTTGAGTTCGAGTTTCGGAGCTGAAACAATTGAAGGTAACATTGGTGAAACTGTCTCGAACTCGAAGGATTCCATCAATGGCTCAAAGCGAGTGTAAGCAACCGAGTAAGATGGTTCAACTAACTCATCTGAAAAATCAAAAGACTCAAACTCGGGTGGTGAGTCTTCAAACTCGTCCAAAAAAGTGAAACACTCGTAATCGTTTTTCGGTGTGAAAGCTGTGTCAGATTCTAGGAGGAAAGCACTAGAGGCGTCAAAACTGCTGTGATCGAACAGAAATTTTTCGAGCTCACAGTCCTCCTGGGTGATCTCGTGGATCGAGCAAACATCAAGTATACTAGTATTAGGCTCGGAGGGCTGATTCCCCAACTTAAAAATGTTGAGTTCAATTGTCATATTTCCAAAAGATAGGTTTATCGAACCGTTTCGACAATTGATCACCGCATTAGAAGTCGCAAGGAATGGTCGACCGAGTATCACCGGAATTTGACTCCGGGGGTTAGCTACAGGCCGTGTATCCATGACAATGAAATCAACGGGGAAAATGAAGTCCCCTACTTTAATTAACACATCCTCTGACTCACCCCTAGGGTGGGTGATGGATCGATCAGCCATTTGGAGAGTACAATGAGTGGGTTTAAGTTCTCCAACACCTAATTGTTCGTATACTGAATAGGGTAGCAAATTAACACTAGCACCAAGATCTAAAAGTGTTCTATTGATGTTCTTATCCCCAATTGTTATTGAAATTGTAGGACAACCGGGGTCCTTATGTTTTTGGAGTAAAGATTGGACAAGAGCATCACTTACAGCACTAGCCACGAAAACTTTCTTTGGTACTTGTGACTTCCTCTTCTTGGTGCATAAGTCCTTTAAGATTTTCGCGTAAGAAGGGACTTGTTGGATTGCATCCAAGAGAGGTATGTTTATGCTAACCTGTTTGAATAACTCCACAATCTTCTCCATTTGGGGAGTTGGTTTATTGGACCTCAACCTGTTTAGAAATGGAACATTTTGAAAATCTGTTGAGTCCAATGTTTGTGAAGTAAATTGCGGAGTTGGAACGGATCCTAGTGTTGGTGTGTTCGTGAAGTGAGAAGTGGGTCCGTTCGAATTAGAAGAAGTAGAGCCTTGTGAAGAATGAAGAATAGGCTCTAATAAAGAAGATGAAGATGAAGAAGAAGAAGATGAAGAAGATGAAGAAGAAGCACCGGCAGGGGTGTCATCATTAATACCCACGTTATTGTGCAACACTCTTCCAGATCTCAACGTGGTCACAGCATTTACATTATGATTTTGTTGTTCATAAGCAACATGTGCATTGTGTGTGTGACCAGGATTTGGCAATAGTTGAGATGGAAGCTTTCTCTTTTCTTGCTCGCTCAACGCAGCATTTAGTTGTGCAATTTGGGCCTTAATTGATTTGATGCTTTGATCATGTGAATCACTGTTTTGCACCAAAGATTGAATGGAAGTCTCCAACCTTGCTGCGGATTGTGTAGATTGTTTTAAAAACGCATCTAGACTTCGTTCTAGCGAGGAAACCTTATTGTTATTTGGCTGAACAAAGTTGTTTTGAGGATAAGAATTGTTGGGTACAAAATTGTTCATTTGGTTTGGGTAAGCTTGGGGTTGGAAAGGTTGCTGGTATTGAGTTTGTTGAGGTGCTTATTGTTGTGGAGGAGGAGGCCTTTGAAAGTTGTTATTGCCTTGGAATTGTTGATTTTGATTCCAAGCAAAATTTGGGTGGCTCCTCCAACCAGGATTATAAGTCGAAGAGTATGGATCATTTCTTTGTCTTTGCTGAAAGGCAGCATTGACTTGATCTTGTCCTTGAACAGGTGGATTGTAAGGACACTCTTCAGTAAGATGGGATGGATCCGAACAACAAGCACAAACAGTGCATGGGGGTAAAGCAGGGGCGGGAGAAGGCGATGAGAATTTGCTCTCAATTGCCTCTAGCTTTTTCGTAAGTGCGGCCATTTCGGCCTTCATTGCAATCGACATGTCTAGTTGATGTATGTCTGCCCTAGACTGACCTGATGAAGAAGATGAGGTGGTCTTAGTGCTTTCGCACTGAAGTGTTTGTTCAGCAAGATTGTCGAGAAACTGCCAAGCTTCCTCGCTTGATTTTGTAAGAAAGTGACCTTGACAAATGGTTTCCAACAACTGCTTAGTTGCTGGGTTCAATCCTTCGTATAAAGTTTGGCAAAGTTGCCAATTCTTGATACCGTGGTGAGGGCATTGAACAAGTAGGTCTTTAAATCTTTCAAAACACTTCCAAAAAGGTTCGGAAGGAAGCTGGGAAAATTGAATAATTAAATCTTTCAAAACACTTCCAAAAAGGTTCGGAAGGAAGCTGGGAAAATTGAATAATTTCGTTGCGAATTCTCGCGGTCTTGTGATGTGGGTAAAACTTTTTTAGAAAAGTTTTAACAAACTCTTCCCAATTTTTTATCGAGTGTGATGCTGTGCTATATAACCATTTCTCGGCTAGGTCACATAAGGTGAATGGAATGACACGTAACCTTATAGCATCATCAGAAAGTTGTGTAGTCTTCATCATTGCGCAAACATTCTGGAATTTGTTTATGAAGATGCAAACATCTTCGGATTCCAGCCCGTGAAATTTGGGCAACATGTTGATGAAGTGGGGTTTAATCTCAAAGTTATCCCCATTAGCCGGTGGAAGTGAAAGACAGGTGGGTAAAGCGGTGCGGATAAGGTAGAAAAGATCCTGGAGCGCGATTCGTTGGGGCGCTTCAACAGGTGGGTGTTGTGGGTTATTCGCACCTAGTGGAGGTGGAATCAGTCCCGCGGGTAAGGGGTTGTGAGGATTGAATCTCGACATCTCCTTAGAAGATGAAGAATATGAAGGTGAAGGTAAAGAAGTGGAAGGAATTTCGACTTCGGAGTCGAAAGCGTCGTCAGTCGGTACCAACGAGACACGGACTAAACGGGCACTAGTGTCCCTAGTCCAACCGGACATACACTAAAGAGGCAGTGTAGTCAAAAGGTGAAAAACATAAGGTGTGGGTAAGAAAACGTCAATGGAAAGAAGTGGGTGCAATGGATTTCTTAGCAACAAGTGGCAAGTTTTTGTAAAAAAATTTCCTTTTTGTGTTTTTTTTCTTTTTTATAAGGAGCTTTTTGCAAAAAGATTTTTAATAAAAGACTTAGACACATGTTCAATTAATCACAAAATGCACAATCAAGCCTAGATTTAGGGTCGCCTAGGTCAACTAGACTGCTCCTAACTGTTCCAAAGGGCAAGTTGTGAGGACCTCAAATCGCCTCTTCACCGCCAATTGTGGCCAGGTAAGCACAAGTAGAGAAAGGAGAGATCCGCTCACGAATCACTGTGAGACGGGCCTTTTAAAGTTACCTTTCCCCACTTGTCTAGCCTAGGCACCACAAAGTCTGGTTTAGATCAACGATCGATGCCTACAACTATTCCTTTGTCCTATTGAGCGCGACAGTCCTTAAGGCTGAGTCAAATTTTTTTTAATTTAACCTGATGGTCAATGCAATATGCTTTATGTGATTTTTGGGGTCCTAGGAAGGGTAATGAAATCTCCACCCAATCTGGATTGGTGTAAAAGCCCCTTAAAGTCAATTTGAAAGATGCAAAGCAGTAAACACAATCAAACACTTGCCAAAAAAAAAAATTTATTGCGGCGCAAAGAACCCTGCACAAGATCAAGTTATTGGAGAAGGGAGAGAAGTTTTTTTTTGCACAAAGAATCCTGCAGGAAAATTTTTCAGAGGATATCAGGGGGTTCAGAAGAAGAAAAGAGAGCTCACAGAGGGATTTTTCTTGCTGACGTCACCACCAAGCCGCGCTTCCGCGGTCAAAAGGTGGGTGTTGCGGCGGTTCCGCAGTCAAAACGAAGGATCAGGCCTCCAAACTTCTTCTATTGCTCTGTTGTGGTACTCCTCTGTTGTTCAGATCTGTCGTTTTCTGTTTTGCTCTCTGGATTTTTCCAGATCTGAATTCGTTCGTCGATCCTGCACAATTCAAACGAAACACCCTTCAAAAAATAACAAGATAATAAATTTTTTATATTTTTTTATTTTTCAGTTTTTATGAATTTTATGATTTTATATTAACCCGAAATTACAAAAAGAAAATAACTACGCCATCCCCGGCAACGGCGCCATTTGATTGTTACGCTGTTTTATGCGCTTTCGCTTTTAAAAGATAAATCAAAGAATTTAACTGTAATCAAGAACGGTGTCGCTTGATAGCTAGCCGATGAGTACGGGTCAGTCCACAGGGATTTTGTGTATTTTCTATTTGTTCTAACGAGTTAATTCCTATTGGGGTTGGATTGATTATCACTAAAAACTAAGGTTGATTTAGATTAGAATTAAAACCTTGCTAGGGTTAGGTTTAGGTTAAGTTTGGAAATTTAATATTTCTCACCGCTTTCAATGCTCTAATTAAGATCTATTTAGGTGTTATGGTAACAATTAATAAAGGGGATTAGTACGATCGAGAAGAAACTATGTTTCTTCCTTTAGGTCCTTGTCCGTCCTTTCTTAATTCTTACCCTAACCTCCATGGAAAACATACACAACCGGTCTTTTAAACTAAGGTATCACCGCTACCTCGTGGATAGGGTGCCGTAGTGAGCGGTGTGTGTATGTATGCATGGAGTCCTATAAAAAATATGCGATGGGCAGGAAAGGGGTGAGAGATTTTCATCTCTTAAACCTTTCCTATTCATAACCCTAACAAGTGAGGAACTACTCACTCATTAGGGAATTGATAAAAAGAGACATTTTTTTATGATTGTTTTTAATAACCTAATTATCTGATCTAAGGCAAATAAATAAAATTCCTAACTAATTAACTAGGGCAGATAAATAAAATTACTAAACTACGGCAGAAAAGAAATTAACTAGGGCGGGGTAAAGAAAAACTACTTACTTTTATTCGATGCACTCTTCAAAACATTACAGCGATTAAAATTTCTGAATTTGATAAACAAAAAGAGGCATAGGAAGAGGCATGTTCCAAAAAAAGCTGTAGGGTTCCTATTTATAGATTATAGAAACCCTAGGGTTTACATGATCCCTATCTACATTTACAAAACTACCATGAGAAGCCTGGTCAACGCACCGCCATCCACCGTCAAAACGCACCGACACGTGCACAGTATGGCCACAGAACCGCGGCCATATGCCCTGTTTGGCCGCGGATCCGCGGCCATCTAGTAGGGTCTTTGGCTGGATTTTTCTGGGGTTCTTTCTGTTGCTTTTTACTTGGCTTTTCTTCACTTGGTTCTTCAGAATGTCTTCTAGTCTCTTCCAAATTTCCACGGTGTATAATGTCATGGACTTTTACCCTTTGCTTCGTGTCGAAGTCTTGAACCTTGCGCTGCCTTTGTACTTTGTGAAATTGTCCATTGATCTTCATTTGTTCTTCAAACTGTATGTATGATAAAGATTCTCTATTTTTTGGTCGAAGTCTCACTTTTGTATCGTCTTTTCATCATTTTCACGGTTTTGTTCCGAGAACCTGTAATCTGCAACTATGTACCAGACATGGATCAAAAGCACCTGTTTATTTGTAAAATGAGTAAGAATGGGAAATATAATAATGCAAAATTATGATATGAACATGGCTCTACCAAAAATGCATCGAAGGGAACACCCTGGTTATAACCCAATTGCTGGGCAAAGCGGTGCGGATTGTACCGCATGAAAAGAGCCGCATTATTTTGACGAAACACCAAGTAACCCGGCCTAATCGAATACAAGTGCATTATTTCCTTAGGCTTCAAGGATTGTGCTCCCCCATTCGATAAATCGAACAGCTGTTGACTAGGTCCCGAAGGAGCAGAGAGGACTCGGTCATTGAATACCATCCCGCCTTCATTAGCATACGGGTTAAGCAAAACACGAAGAGCCCCTAACTGAGTCGGATCAGGAGCAGAAGCGTCCACCAACCTCATGAGCCGCGGGAAGGTGTAAGCATTATAGAAATCCGGCCTCTGGTGCGCTGGGAATGCCCCTAATACGTGCATCTCAATCCACGACGTAAAATAGTGGAGGGAGAAACTCACCACATCTACACCCGGGGTCGAAGTATTGGCCGCAGTGCTCAGCCCATGGTATAAGTGCGATAACCCTGCAATGCCAACAGCCAACCGTGCCCCTTTGGCTATACGATGAGCGGGATAGATGACAGAAGCTCTCATGAAGCATCGATGCGTTGGAATGGCAAACCAGCTGAGCCAAAGGCTGATAAAACCAACAAAAAAGGTCTCCTCATCCATGCCGGGAGCCGCAATTGAATCGAAGGACATGACCGGTATGATCGGGATGTAAAACTGTGGTAAATCCTCTTCTTTGGCTGGCAGCTTATTCAACCCAAACCCAAAGGGGTCGTTAATATTCACAAATTTCGGAGCCTCCTTTGATAGGACATCTTCACGGAGGAAGCAGGCGATAAAACTCTTAAAAGTGACGCCCTGTCCCTCTGACTCCGCGAACAGCTTCTCGAAAATACCCAGAATCTTGATTAGACTTGGATACTTATGACAGACGACATTTTCGGTCGATAAGCCGTCAAGCATAGCAGGCACAGTCGCGAATACATACTCATCGGGAGGCAGCAACTCTTCATAGTGCTATCCCCATGATCGGCAATCCAGAGATCTCGCGAAAATCTTCCAGAGAAATCGTGACCTCACGATCCCCTAGCAAGAAAGTGTCGGTGGGAAGATTCCATTGATTTAGGAAATCTTTAATCCACCAGACATGGGGGACTGATAATGAAAGAGGGATGCGTACACCGCCTGATAAAACCCGACCTTCTGCAATCGTGCACGATGAGCGGACAGAATATAGCGAGCCCAGAGAAGATAGCCCGTTGGATGGCGAGGGGTAAGCCCTATCTTATAGACTTGTCCCCAGGGTTGGGCTTCACCTTAGAAAATGCGACGCCCCAAGATGTCTATGGCCGGCAAAGGTTGGTTTGGTATTCCAACTATCGACGGCTCAAGCCGGCCTGTAGGAGTCCAATCAACCGCATCCACCGCAAAAGCAGTCTGCGGACGCTCCATCGGCAAAATTGAGCGAAGAGACTCTGTTGGCACTTCGCAAAGAAAGCTGTGGCAACCCCGGATGATGTGCCCATACCAAGTTCCCCACAAGAGCAAATTGGTACGGTCCCTGTCATGGGCCCTGATCATCGCCATTGCTTCTTCATCTGACGGCGATTGTGGAAAAGCAGCGTCTGAGCGAGTAAAAGGGAAATAGGAAAGAGAAGCCATTGTTCCTGAAACAAGGGAAAGAAAAACCATCAGTGGAGCCCATATATATAATAACAAAGGAAAACGACAAAATGTCTGTGTCACAAGACCACTGCCTATAAGACACATGGACCCCACAAAATCAATATGGAGGCTCACCAATGATGAGACAAGGGAGTCATTACGAGTAATCAAGAAGACCCTCATTAAACAGACATTAGGATTCAAACAAATTCTTGGGAAAACAAGTTCTGTTAAGCACCCAACAAATTCAAATTTGTGCGAATAAGGGTAAAACCCTATGAAAATATTTTCAAGAAAACCAGGGAATAGTTCCCAAAGGGTCCTCCTGATCTTTCAGAGCTAAACTCTTCGTTTTAGGAATTAAATTCCTTTTATTTAATGGAATTAAATTCCAAGAACTCATAGAAAATATGAGAAACAAAATCCCATGAAGCCTCAAAAAGAATCAGAGGGGAATGCCCAAGATATGAAAGTTTACCGCTCAAAGATCATATCTCTGGATTTCTGAGAGACGGGTTTTCAGAGGAGAGCGAAGATCTCATAATGGATTTAAAATCCAGAAGTTTTGTTCAAAAAGGAAAGTTCTTTCTGATGTGCAAGATCTTTACCAAAAAGGGTTTTCTTTTGACAAGAGTTTTTAACTCTGAAATTGCTATGGCAGAAAACTAAGCTCTGAGGAGGAGAATTAAATTTTCAAAGAAAACCAAGGAGGAAGAAGATGAAAGAAACAGTGGCTGCCTATGGAACCAAACCCTTGCATTTATAAGACGTGACAAGGGCGGTTCACCTTCCCGTTACCCTAGACAATCCGACGGCTGTAAAAGTGACAGCGTTGCACTCACGTGCAAGCCATGTGAGAACAACGCTGTGGGGGCATTTGTTCCCTCACGGAAACTGAATAAAAAATATATAAGCAATGGGAAAAGTCCTCAAACAGAGCATCACGTGCCTACATGTGATAGGCACTGCGCTGGAGAAAGCAAGGCTGGAATTGAGGCTAAAACTAAGCCTCACGTGCAGACACGTGAGCCTCTATATACAAAGCATACAGGCGCATTCTCAAAGCAAACAATTAGACAAAAGAACACTCACGTGATAGCACGTGACACCTTTTGGTGGGCTTAATCTGGTGGGGTCACGTGCTACACGTGATAGACTCCTATGCCTTCTGAACCAATAGAAGTAGACTGTAATTAAAAGGCACTAAAAGCCTTAATTCGAAAGTATTTCCTTGGATCTTTCTAAACAAGAAAGATTACGCTCTGTAAAATAGACCGCCGTTGGATCAAAGATCTAATGGCAATCAAAAATCACCAATTTACAGGAAAAATTCTGTGCAAGGAAATATCTTCCTAAACTTGCTAAGAACAACGAAAGAAATATCTTCTGTAAAACAGAAGCCCTCGGATTAAAAATCCAACGGTGAATAAAATTCACCAAGTGATCTAAAAGATCATGTTGGTTGATTAGAAAATCAATCAAAATCTCTCAATGAGAGATTTTCTAAAAAAAATTGATTCTTTTCTTTCCCCTATAAATAAGAGCAGAGATATACAGAAAAAAGGAGGTTTTTGGAAAGGAAGAAGTTTTTTTTAGAGTTCTCAGAAGACAGAAAGAGAGAAAAGGAACCCCCTCAAAAAACTTCAAGTTAAAATAAAAAAAGAAAAATCCGAGGTAAGAGAAGGAGAAAAGCACAGAGAATCTCTCATCTCTTTTCCACCTCCATAAGAGTTTAACTCTTCTAAAAAGAAATTAGTTCTTCCTCTGGTTAAGATTTGCAGAAGCAGATCTCCTTACAAATTGAGAATTTAATTCTCATCGGGGAGATTTTGCCATGCAGATCCGAAATCTAGAGGGAGATCTAAGTTCAGAGAATTTAATTCTCCCACAAAAGTATGTAGGAGTTTAATTTCTCTGATGAAACAAGGGTTTAACCCTTCATATGAGAACTTAGTTCTCCCTTATGGTAAAAGATCTGCATAAGCAGATCTCCTCATAAGCTGAGAATTTAATTCTCATCAGGGAGATTCTGTCATACAGATCCCAAATCTAAGAGAAAAACTAAGTCCTAAGAATCCAATGCTCATAAAACAATGGGCTCGAAAGTCTCGAAGCTCAGGATCTCCATGCACGTAAAAGGATTGGCACCCAACATGATAACTACCGATCACGTGCTCCCACGTGAGCGCCTGTGATGAACAAAAGAGAATAAAAGAGATTGGCTCACATGATCACACGTGACCCCATAGTAGTGCTTAGCACTTACAAAGCAAAAGGAAATAAATCAAAGGCAGTTTCCATTTTTGAGGTGCCTCACGTGCTCCCACGTGACCCAATAGCACTTAGCGCTCAGAAAAGAACAAAAGAATAAACCCGTAGAGGCAGCACCTCAAATTCTTGAAGTCTAATACTACTTTAAGCGCCTCACGTGACCCCACGTGAGCGCCTCTGAATTTTAGTGTTTAACACCATTTTGTACACATCACGTGGGAGCACGTGAGCGCTCAATATATGTTAGTGTTGAACACTATGGAAGGACCAACAATTGAATCCCTCACGCTCAGGGTTTCCAAAACCGATCTGTCACGCCCCGCTTCCCAGTGTACGGCGAAGTGGACGTGACGAGGCCCGCTACGTATGTACTCAGAAGTACATACGCTAAGCGTAACTAAGCAATATAAAATAATCACAAGAGACAAAAGTATAAAAGAACAGCAACTTTTATTAATAACATTCTTTGTACAATGCATGAAAAGGAAAATACAACTGAAATGAAAAGCGATGCCTAAACAGTGGCATAACATAAAAATGAAAAAAAATACTGGAAAGAACAAGATACAATATCTAGAGCTCGAGGTCTTCGTGGAACCGCTACAAGTCTTCACTGGTGGGCTCGATCTCAGCTTGGTCCGACGCACCTGACGACATTCAAGAAGAAGGAAATAGAATGTCGTCAGCGAACAGGTCGCTCGGTAAGTCCCAAAGATAATGGAGAAATAGACAGAGAGTAAAAGAGAGAGAGAGAGTAGCTTTTAATGTTGTATTGTATTGTCATATTATAGTAGTATGGTGCTAACGCTGTTGTTGTAGCTTGGTACAGAAAGATGCCAGTGTATACGAGAGGGATCTCTATATGCTAGAGATCAGGGCAAATGGAAGTACAAGGCTCCGTTATACAACCCGGAACAACGGCAATTGGATTCAGGTTAGGTGTCTTAATCTTACCATCTCGTGCCACCTTTAACACCTTCCGTACCAATCTACCCCTTAAACCCCGCGATGTCTTGTTTGTATTGTTATCTTGTAAAATTTGTAATGATTGCATGATTGACTTGATTGACTGACCGAAACCATGATATCAGGAAACGGTTATAACCGTAGAGTCATGTAAATGGAATACTGGGAAACATGTAAAAGGAATATCCATGGTTCGGTTCAGTCAAGTAGATTGTTAACTGGATTCTGGGATTCATGTATCCATCTTGAGATGAAATATAAAGAATATGGATTGACTTGAATCATATTCAAGTCAGAAATAGTCAGACGCTAACCCGAGTCAGACTAAAAGAAAGAGAATTTGAAGTTCTATAATTGGTTAGGGTCCTTATTGTAAATTATAAAACTTGAGGGGGGTTTATGTAAAAATAATTTTGTATAGTTTTCAAAATACACCTCAAGTATTTAATTATCGTCTTTATATACATACAAAAATTTAAAAATCAAGATAAATATGTATACATGTTCGAAGTGTATGAAATGAGTCAAGTATATTATTCGAGCAACTACCATAAACAATGCTGTAAAGAAATATTATGTACGACTAATTAATCAAGTTGAACGAATGCGGAATATAAACAGAAATATGGCTCTAAATGTTTAGCATGCGTAAGTTCCAGTTTCACCTAAATACGACTACCGGTTTGAGAGATATATATGTTTTCGTATCGTCGCGCAAAACGGATCAGAATCTATTCGGCACCGTCACATATTTTTAAAACGCAGTTTGAGTTAATTTCTATCGGGTTTCAGGTTACGAAGCTTATTATAAAATTGTAGGTATTTCTATGTACTTATCCAAAACACCAAGATTCACATGATTTGGATTTCTGAAGCTCTAGTTATGATCATTTTAATATCAGCGTTTAAAACAGAAATTCAGATTTCTGGGCGGCAACTATATATTCTATTGCAAAGCCTATATCAGGTTGTTTCATGCATTACTAAGTAATATAATATACATAAAATTATAGTTCTATCAATGGTGCATCTACACATCTAAATTTTGTCACAAACGGACATCGGGTGTTCGAGTTATGTCCAATTTAAAAACAGTGTGCGAATCGGAACAGATTCTGTCCAGATCCGTTACTTAATATTGTAATGCAGTTTTCTTTATCTTAGATATGTTTTCGGTAAAACTATAAAACTAAGAAAATCTAGATCATTCGATGTAGATATCAAAAACACCTGAGTTTGCTCAATTTGGATACCGGTATACCAAGTTACATGTCCTAGAAGTTGACCGATAACTGCAGTTTTCTGTTTTATGATCAGTGAATAAAAACGATATAATTCCTAAACCGTTATGCGGATCGATCTAAAATTTTTACAGCATGTATAAAATAATATAATCTATCATATGTAAATTCCGTGAAATTTTCAGAAGTAAAAATTAATTTCTAAAAATTATTTTAAAGCTAAGGTATTGATGTGTATACTAAAATCGGCAGAAAGATTAACTCGTATTTTATGCAGGCTTCTATTTTTCTTTTAATAAACAAACCGATTTCATGTGACATTATAGATATATTGTGGCATAAAATTTGTGTTCTCACAACTTGTAATAAACATTCCTAGTCATGAACAAAGAATTAAAAATACTTTAATTTGAACAAGAGATAATAAGATATTATTAAACCATATAGAATCATATATATCTAAACTTATGTATATGTATATGTATATGTTTATGTGTATCTTCTCTTATGGATTATGATATGAAAAGAATAGGGGGTTCACGATGCATGACAAGAGGAAAATAAGAGGTGGGGGGGAAAGGAGAGAGAAGGGACTTACATGCACAAGCCGGTATTGTCACCGGGCTTGTCTATCCGCCGATAGCCTCGCGTTACTAGCGAGACCTTCTTGAAGACTTCTTCATGTTCTTCTTCTTGGATTCTAGGTGAAGAGGAAGAAGTGAGAGATAGAAAAATATGAGAAAGGAAAAGATGGAGGAAGACAATAAGGATGGTGTAATGGTGAATTATAATATATGCATTCAACATGAGAATTAAAAGAGAAATGAAAGGTCACCATTCAATTTGGAAATGAAAGGTCTCATTTGTAGGTTATGAGAAGAATGAAAAATGATAAAAATAATTGCAAGAATGGGGATTTGAACATGCGACTTATGGAATAACAATGCAAGGACTTAACCAATGAGCTATAAGGTTGTTCATGCATATATTTAATTAGAATTAAATATATGATGTTGCTTAAAAAGAAAATGGGCTTTTTAGATGGGCTGTAGAGAATAAGAATAATGGATTTGGGTTAAATATTTATGAAAGGAAAAATAAGAATGAGAAGTTAAAAACTTAAATATAAGAAAAAGAAATTGTACCTAAAAAAAAATACATAATAGATTGAGGAATAAAATAATAATAAATTTAATAGAAAAAGGAAAATACCAAGTACAAATAAATACGGTATATTATTGAAGAGGGATAATACAAATGTATAAAGATTTTGGGATGCTAAAGTTATATTCTCATATATGTTCTTTTACTTTGTTGTCTATGTGGTTGCTTCTTTTAGGAAACCTGCTGCCTTATTTTGCTGCTCCTGCTGCTGTATGTCTGCTATGCATATGTTTGCTTTTTTTGCTGCTACTACATCTTGCAGCTGTTGCTGCATGCCATTGCTACCGCTGCATATTTTTCCACTCTTCAAGTTGAAGATGCATGTCTACTGATGCAAATGGAATTACATTCCAGTTTTCAGTTACAATATGTCATTTTTATTTGTCTTTTTTTGTCAATAATGCCATATATTTGCTTCCAGATTTCATGTTTAATGTTCGCTAGCTAATGTTGCATCTTTTGTTGATGCAAAGGCCATTTTAACAAAACTATTTCATTTTCAGATATTCGTCGAATGAAATCTCACCTTCTCTTTTAGGTATTTACAAAAAAAAATTGAAACTAACTGTTAATCTCGTTTTGGCATTTACACAAACACATTATAAACATCAGAAGAAAATCCCATTATCCCTTTTAGGCATTCACACAAACACATTATAAACACCATCATTCATTTAGATACATTTGGCATAACAATGTCTACATTTCTTTCAAACATATTACATACTAAAACACATCATCAATTAACAAACATTTGCTGCAACAATCATTCATTCTACATTGAAAAGTAACTCAGCGATCATCTCAAGTATATGAATCAACAACAAGATCACAACTATTACAAGTAATACCCTAACGAACCAAGTTTGATCAGCTATACTTGGGTAGTTGGAATTACTCTGATATTTGGAACATCTGGAGCATCCGGCGCCTCCGCGACGTCTCTATATGCTTCAATGTACATTGTATCCATCATCAACTGTCTTTCCAGTTCCAAGACACGATTATAAAGTGCTCGATTGTCTCTTGGAGTCGTATCAGAAGTTACCCATTTAAAAATGGACACCTCTTAGGGTAGTAGTAGCAACCAAAGAATTCCTTACCAACATTTTCTACAGTGGTTGCAACTCTGACCGGTGATCTCAAACCGCATATGCAGTAGAACATCCTTAGTCACAATGCTTTAACTCTCCGCTGGGGATCTTCTTCTAGAAGAGCTTGATAGCATTTCTCCTTTGGGCGATGTTCACCGCCGAAAGACGCGACTAGGACGCTGGGACGTCTGGCCTGAATTCTGGGGGCAGATACTATTTGGGTTTTATCTGTCCACCTCTCTGAAGATACCAAGTTGATTTATGGCACCGTGTATCGGAGGTTTGGGCGAATGCGGCCGTTGTAGCAGACTTCGTCAGATCCCCCCTCATTTGCGAGGGGTTTTTGATTGTGGGGACGCTCTTCCCTATAGGCGCAAGCCCCTGCAGTTAATTATGTTACCGCATCGCGATAACCATTTTCTCCTACTCCGGAAGTTCACTTCGTGTCGTGTGTGTTTTTGTTTGTTTGGGTTGCCCGTGGATTGTATACGGAGACTAATTTATGTCGTCGCCCGTAGGGCGTGGATTAGTCCAAATCCGTATATTTTAGATTTGGCCTTGGGTTGATTTAAGGATCGTTAATCGGGTTTGAGATTAAGATCAACTTAAACATATAAGCATTTGGAGCTCAACTGGTTTTTTGTTAAGGATACGTTAGTCCAATTTGAGACTAAGATCTACTTAATAAGGTCTTAGGATCAATTTTTGTTTCAGATCCAACAAGAGAGCATTTGGGCTTTGTTGTCTTAGTTTAGGGACATTTCGGTCCATAGTCGGCATTTTGGAGGCGAAGTTCAAGTTTGAGGACGTCTCGGTTCGTTGATCACCATATTGGAGGTGGGATTTTAGTTTGAGGACGTCTCGGTCCGTTGATCACCATTTTGGAGGTGGGATTTTAGTAGGTGGGATTTTAGTTTGAGGACATCTCGTTCCGTTGATCACCATTTTGGAGGTGGGGTTTTAGTTTCAGGACGTCTCAGTCCGTTGATCACCATTTTGGGGTGAGGTTTTAGTTTCAGGACGTCTCGGTCCGTTGATCATCTTGCACGCATGTGTATTTGTTACGTGAAGGGATGAACAACGATGATATGAGATTCACCCAGTTTGGGGTGCGGTCTAATTTGAGGTGTGCATGTCAGTTTGGGAAGTGTACCAAAAGAGCTGTTGGTTGTCGGGACCCGCCACCTCTCTGAAGACGTTGAGGAATTACAATGACGTGGATCAGAGGTATGAAGAGATATACCCTTGAACCAATTCTCGTATTTGAGGGAAAAAGGAGTTAGTGGTAAACCCGGAAATCATTAGTCATATTTTGAGACTAAAATTTCCTCAGGAGAATGTACGATGAGTATCGTTTTGGATATCATCGGTTGGAAGATCAATAGTCGTATTTAGGACTAAGATCAATTTGGGAAATCATGAGCACATGGGCTCGGTTGATCTGAATCAGGGAGATTCTATCCTCAGGGGACCTATCCAATTTGGGCTTGGTCCATTCAGTTTTTTTTTAAAAAGTGCCAAGCACTTGTTTGGGCTCTGTATAATCAGTCCCCCTTTTTGTACAAAGAGTGCTGAGCACTTATGTAAGTTCTGACGCTCACATATAATCATGTGGGCTTTTAGTCATGGGGATTGCCAAATAAGTGTTAAACACTTTACCCCTTTTTGTCTTTGTATGGAGTGCTAGGCACTCTTTATGGCGCCCACGTGAGACGCTGCCTAGTGAGTGCTAAGCACTCCTCCATTCTTTAGCGCCTATGTTAGGAGCACGTGAGGCACAGGACGCCGCTCATTGAGTGCGAAGTACTCTTTCTTTTGTGGCGCCCACATGAAGGGCACGTGGGGCGCTGAGCGCCGCTCATTGAGTGCTAAGCACTCCTTATTTTTCTGTGGCGCCTACGCGAGGGGCACGTGAGGCGCTGGGCGCCGCTCATTAAGTGCTAAGCACTCCTTTTTTCTGTGGTGCCCATGTGAGAGATACGTAGGGCGCTGGACGCTGAGCGCCGCTCATTGAGTGTTAAGCACTCCTTTTTCTGTGGCGTCCGCGTGAGGGGCACGTGAGGCGCTAGGTTTTTCCTTATATGCTTTGTTTTGAAGAGTTCAATTTCCTAGTTCTTTTCTGAATTTTTGATTCTCAAGAACAAGTTCTTCCCGATGAGATTAAATTCTCAACTTGTGGGAGACTTGTCTTGTGGATCTCAGATCCAGAGAAAAAACTAAATTCTTTTAAAAGGGTTAAACCCTTCAATAGGTAAATGAGATATTTTGATCTTTCTTCTTTTTATTTACCTAGAGTTTTTTTTAGGAGGGAGATCTTCTTCTCTGTTTCTTTTTGAAGCTATCTTCTTTGTTGTTGTTTTTTTTTAAAAGCTTATAGGGGGCTTCCTATCCTTTAGACTTGAAGTCTTGGGTATTTTATATAGTAGAGGCAAGTTTGTTGATTAGTTGAAGAAATCTCTCATTAAGAGATCCTAATTGATTTGGGAATTTTTACCCACCATTGGATCTTTGATCCAAGGGTTTCTGTTTTACAGAACAAGATTGAGAAAATACTTTCCCTTGCCCAGAATTTATTCTGTAAAACGGTGATTTTTTAATCACCGTTGGATTTTTAATCCACTGGTTCTCTGTTTTACAGAGGGCAATCTTTCTTGTTTAGAAAGATTGAGAGAATATATCCCAAAAATAGAATTTTATTCTATATCACATTTAAGGAATGTTTTCTCACGACGGATTTTAATTCTGTATTTCTGATGATTTACCATCTCCGTTGGATCTTTGATCCAACGACTCTGTTTAACAGAGAGTACAATTTAATTCTACCTGGACGCCGGCGCTCACGTGTTGTGCACGTAGGCGCTAATTAAGGTTTTAATTCCTTCATGTGCTTTGCACATCGGCGCCCACGTGAGGAGCACGTGCGGCGCCAATATAAGAGTTCTTAACTTTGGCGTTGGCGTCCTCGTGGAAGGTACGTGAGGCGTTGCCTCTTAAATTTTGAACAGAGCTTTGCTCTTATTATTGGGGGAAACAAATGCCCCCCACCGTTGCCCTTACGTGGCTCACACGTGAGTGCAACGGTGGCACCTTTTCCACCGTTCGATCTCCTGAGAAGTTGAACCGTCTCTAAAAATTTTATAAATAGGGCCTTTGGCCCTTGAGATGGCTGTTGTTCATCTTCTTTCTAGCCTTCTTCTATCTTAAGAATTTAATTCTTTTTTCAGGGCTCATATCTCTGTTCAAAAAAACTCTTTTAGAGTCAAAACTCTTTCAAAGTTTTGGTAAGAACCATGACCATGTCCTAATATTTGAGGAATCTCTTCATGTCTTAGGGGTTTTAACCTATTAACAGAGCCTTGCTCTTCTTTTGCAATGATCTCTTAGAGATCTAAAAAAAATTTGCTTGAGTAGATCGTAGATCTTAAAGATCTTTTAGGATTTTACCCTGTTAGAAATTTTGCTTTTTGAAGGTTATTTGGAATTTAATTCCCCTTTCTCGAGTGGAGTTCTGGGATGTTATCCCATTGTTCTACAGAGCTTGGCTCAGAAGAATTTCTTAAAGAAATTCTTTTGGGAATTTTATTCCCTTCATAATTTCTTGACATATTTGAAATCTGTTTGCATAACACAGTTTTCGAGGGAGTTCAACTCCACAGTTTAATGATGTTTTCTCATTAATTAAGAATCCTTATGGATTTCATTTTTAATGAGTGATTGCTCCATCATTGATAGGGAGCTAATTAGTTTATTTACTCATTTCGGAGTTTGTAGTTTAGTTACTCGTTTCGGAGTTTCTAGTTTACGTACTCATTTCGGAGTTTGTAGTTTATTCACTCATTCCGGAGTCTCTAGTTTATGGACTCGTTTCGGAATTTATAGTTTATTCACTCATTCCGAAGTCTCTAGTTTATGGACTCATTTCGGAGTTTGTTTAGTTTACCTCCCTTGGGCTTATTGGCAAACTCGTCCTAACGTTATAGATAACCCCTGCTCTTTGCGACAGAGGTCCGTTAGGTTTTGTGGTACTAGGGTTTTAGTCCGTGGTACCGTCGCGTTGGCTGATGCATTCCCCGATATGTAAACTTTACGCTGTTGTTCGAGTAGCCCCGCGACTGTCGTGTCTCTGATCCCTTCAGGGGCTGGACAAGACGTCTTCAAGTAATCTTCTTAGGCCGTTTGACCGTCGGAAGAGCAAGCGTTAGGAATTTTGCCATGTCGCTTTTTACTTGAGGTTAGGCTCAGTTTGGGAGCCCCGATGAGTCATAACCACTCCGCACTGGTGTGGAATGATCTCCGATAGTATTTCAAGTTTTATTTGAGTTACCGTCAAGACTCTGAAGCGAGGAATTTTGCCTTCTCTTCCTTTTGATCTGCCTATTTTGGAGCCTTTGTTGACATTGCGTTTGCTGTAACGAGAAGAATGTCGGGATAGTCTTTAGGTCGTTTTGTGAACCGTCAAGATTTGGCTCTCCCTTTGATGGAGCCTGGTGTGAAAACATGGTTTCCTTTTTCATTTGTGCCCATGGATTGTATACAGGGGTCGGTGTAGACTCACCTGCAGAGCAAAAGTTTCATTTTTTTTCTTTCCGCGATGCTCTATCATTTTAGCTTTTTATATCGCGAAAGTCGCGATTGCCCGATCATTTCGGCTTTTTATCGCGGTGCCCAATTATTTTGGCTATTTTTATATTTTTACTCGCTGTTTTTTATTGCGAGTTGTCCAAACATTTTCGCTATTTCATATGCATATATATTTTGCTCGCTGATTTTTATTGCGAGTTGCACATCATTTCGGCTATTTCATATGCATCTACTTTTGTTGCGAGTTGAGAACTTGGATCCTGATACTAATTCCAGCATCAGCATCGCTGCGATGGGATATTGCCAGGAGCAAATCATTATTTGCCTTGAGAGGACTTGGAATTTGATACCGGTTTAGGCATCAATATCGCTACAACTGGGATATTGCCATGAGCGAATCATCATTTGTCTTTGCTGATTTGAACAAAGGTGTCTTAGTAGACAGGGTTAGGATCCTGTCGACTAAGGTTTTTGACTTTATGAGCCATAAGGGTCTCATAAAGGGTTTTCTCCCTACGAGTCGAGAAGATCTCGTAGGTATAGGTTCTCCCTAGAAGTCGTGAGGGCTCCTAAGTGATATTTTCTCTTGGAAGTCGTAAGGATCTTACAAGAGTGTTTTTTCCTTACAAGTCGAGAGGACTTATAAGTTTCGTTCACCATATGAGGACATTCCTCGTCATTGGTGGAACTTGGTGGGGGAACTCGTTTATTTATGCCCGTGGATTGTATATAAGGGCCAGTATTGGACCGCCTGTAGGTCAACTTGGGGAACATGACGGCTTAAGAAGAGGTCCGGGTCCCTGTAGCCTAAGGCTTTAAATCCTATGAGCTGAGAGAGTCTCATAGGGAGAGTTCTCCTTACGAGTCGAGAGGATCTCGTAAGTGAAAATTTTACGAGATTGCGCCCTTTCGAGTTTTCACAAGTTTGCTAGTAGCCCTGCAGTTTTTACTCACGGCGCCCTTTCGGGTTTTCATCCACGCCCATTTTGCTTGTAGACATACCTTTTTTGTTTGTTTTTTACCCATCGGTTTGCCAATGGGACTTGGGAAATGGCTTCATTGCTGCGGTAGCTGTGTAGCCGGTAGTACTTGAGTTGCAACTTCTGCTGTTGAAACTTCGATTGCAACGCAGATCTCAAGGATGGGTTTTGTCATATTTGGGGTGATGCGTCATGTTTAAGGCAGCACACTAGTTTTAGGACATTCCGGTCCATTGTTAGTTTAAGGACATCTCGGTCCGTTGCCAGTTTAAGGACGTAGTGGTCCATTATCACCATTTTTAAGGTGAAGCTTTTCCGAATACCACTTAGAGTTCGATTCAGGAGGATAGCGAGCGGACATAAGCGTCGTCATCTATCATTGACCTAATTCGTTACTCGTCAAACATGGTATTTCTTCAGGAATCGACCGTTTATTGGCCGGAAAGGTCTTTCGCCATGCATATCCATGAGCAAATAGGCCACACCTTGGTAGACCGTGTCTATGATGTATAGGCCTTCATAATTTGGCTCGAATTTCCCCCGTTTTGCATGATTGGAGATCATAGGTCTTTTGACGACTAACACGAGTTTGCCTTGGCGGAATGTTCTCGGCCTGGTCAGTTTTTCGTATGAGCGCGTCATCCTTGCCTTGTAAGCTTCTAGGTTTTGTTGCAATGAGGCGAGTTTCATCTAGGGCGTCGAGCTCCTCAAGCCGAAAATGGGCATTTTCGTCATCTGTTAGCTCATATCGAACCGCTACTCGGAGAGAAGGGAGTTCTATTTCCAAAAGAAGGACTGCTTCAGTGCCGAATACCAACGCGTATGGTGTTGTATTCGTAACCGTTTTGAACGTCGTTCGGTACGCTCAGAGAGCTTCGTGCAATCTCTCGTGCCGGTCCTTTTTGTTTCTGAACACCGTTTTCTTTATAATCATGGTCAAGGTCTTGTCGAAAGCTTCAGCTAGACCGTTGGCACGAGAATTATAGACTGAAGAGTATCTCCAGTATATTTTATGTTGTTCTGCGAAGCGGCTGATTTTATGGCTCTTGTAGGCTGGCCTATTATCCGAGATTATCTGTCGCGGAGTGCCGAACCGGTAGATGACATGTGTCTTGAAGAAATGGAGAATATTCTTCGTCTTCACCTCCCTTAATTGTAACAACTCCAATTTTAGTGTACATAAAATTCATTTAAAGTTAATGTACAATTAGGGTATTTACAATTCATGTGAAGGCTAAAAGTATTTGTTTTGATTTAGAACAGCAAGCAAAAGCTTGTAGCTCACTCGTAAGTCCTTGCACTGCTAAACCAAAGCACCAGAGTTCAAATCCCATCAGCCATATATTCTTTTTAATTTAAATACTTTTAATCTTTTAGAAGCCCAAGAGTCTTCACGTGCACAACACGTAAAACCAAGAGTTATACTTAAAACAAACAGATACAAGTTAGTATTTAGACCGTCAGGGACACGTGCCAAAAATCCAGAGCGCCAACCCTAGAATCCGACCGGCGAGATCAATGCATGGGTCCGGCGCCAACGGTTTTCTTTGAGCCAAATCCAATTTTTTTTTGAACCCTAACACCCCTTGGACTCCCTCTGTTAACCCCTGACTGTTTGTTTTCCTGCATTTTCCAGAGAATTAAAACGTTGCATTACTCTATGTTTTAATGCATTTTAATTCTCAAATTTATCACACCCTAACCCTAATTCTCCCTATAAATAACCACTCTATTTTTACACCCCTACACACTGAAATTTCCTACAAAAACTCTCAAGAAAATTCCAAGATCCTTTTGTGTGCAAGTGGAGTTAGCAAAGGGCGAAGCTCCGATGAACTTCCGGCGACAACTCAAGGAGTTTCCGATTACGAAACGACGCACCGGCAACTCTCACCTCTTCCTCTTTCTCTCCTTTAACCAATTATCCAGTAAGTTCCTATTTCTCCTTCTTTTCTCTATTCTAAAAACATTCAAAACTAAAACCCGGCGGAAGCGGAGTTAGTCCGACTTCCGATTCGGTTTTCTTTAAAAACTAAACTTTTCTTTAACGAAATAAAACCATATTCTTATATGTTTATTAATAAACATTAACAAACTTAATGAAACAAGTTTCACATCAAAATAATCATTTTTTGTAACTTTTATTATACTTTTTCAGAAAAATACCATATAGTTTAGTTTCGACATAATCCATCATAATTCCTTGCTATACCTATAGATAGTTCACGAGGTAATGACCTACCTCCTCACAACACACATATCTAATATAGCACGATGAATCTTGGGAAGATAGATTTGGGAAATACGACTTTACATATAACTATCTTCAATTTATAAAACATTTTTCTGTAGGAAATGTATTTAACAAATCTTTGCAATTGCGTTTCTACAACCCATTTGGGAAACCCGTTCAGGATAGTGTAGATTATCGCACATCCTTGGGCTTAGTAGAGTGAGATGCAGACCTCCGCAAGATGCATACGATCTCGAAAGATTTTTAATACATTTTTTCTTTAGAAAATATGATTTCTATTATAAATAAAACTTATATTTTTAATAAATATATATATATTTAATTAATATCAAAATATCTATTTTCAATATTTATAATATTCCATATTTCCAAAATTCAAGAAAAACATCTCATTTACAAGAAAATACCATACAATTCCAATATTTCAAATAAATACCTTATATTATGAAATTAGGCTATATTCACTAGAAATTTTACATTGAATAAAAGAAACATCTATGAAAACTCTAAAGACGATAATTAAATACTTGAGGTGTATTTTGAAAAGTATAACAAAACTGTTTTTACATAAAACCCCTCAAGTTATACTAAATTACAATAAGGACCCTAGTAAACATAGGTTTAAGCGGAACCAGACTCTTAAGCCTCAGGAAGCCGAAGATATGGGTGCTTGCCTATTTAAGGTAGATAATCTAACAAACGGTGTTATCGACACAGTAATTGTCTTTGAAAAAGACACAAATCATGCCGTCCATGTGTAGCAGTTACCGATAACACCAAAACAATCAGGATTTCAATTTCTTTTAAAAGTGTCTGACTCGGACCGAGTCTCGATATAATCAAACTGACTTGAATATGATTCAAGTATATATTCAATATGAATCCATGAATCCATATATTCAATTTATTCAATCTATACAACTTGACTGAACCGAACCATGGATATACTCCATTTACAAATTCATCTGTTATATCCATTACTGATATCATGGTTTCGGCAAGTCATTCATCTATATATAATATACAATGCAAACAATACAATCAAGACATCGCGGGGTTTATAAGGGGTAGATTGGTACGGAAGGTGTTAGAAGTGGCACGAGACTGTAACCATAATACACCTAACCTGAATATCTATTGCCGTTGTACCGCGGCTGAACGGTTCCTTGTGCTCCGTATACCTTAGTCTCCAGAATAGTGGGACTCCTCTCGTATACACTGGCATTCTTTTGTACCAAGCTACAAACAACAGCATTAACACTCAATACAACATTATAACAATATACTCTCTATTCTGTCTATTCCATTATTGTCTATTTACGGGACTTACCGAGCGATTTATTCGCTG
The DNA here is from genome assembly GCA_030015575.1 of Agapanthus africanus. Taxonomy (NCBI): domain Eukaryota; kingdom Viridiplantae; phylum Streptophyta; class Magnoliopsida; order Asparagales; family Amaryllidaceae; genus Agapanthus; species Agapanthus africanus. The sequence continues at coordinate 16,351,137 of JASDDO010000022.1, forward strand.
ACGACATTCTCTTTCTTCTTCCTTGGAATGTCGTCAGGTGATTCGGACTCACTGGAGATCAAGCCCAACAGCGACGACTTGGATCAGTTTAGTGAAGACCCAGAGTTTTAGATTCACTTGTACATTACATTTCCTTTACATTTCTGTTATACCACTGTTTAGGCATTGCTTTCATTCCATGTATTTACTTTTCATTGTATTGTAAAAAGAATGTTAATAAATAAAGTTGTTGTTCTTTTACATCTTGTCCTTTGTGTACATTTTACTTATATTGCTTAGATACACTTAGCGTATTTACTTCAGAGTAAATACGTAGCGGCCAATCGCGTCCTCTTCCCCGTACACCGGGAAGCGGGGCGTGACAGGTTTTTTTGGTGGCCCATGCAGGTCAGAGCTGTATGGAATCCTACCATGCAGTTCGGCACTGTATGGACAACCTAAGTAATATAACACAAGAACCAGCAACTGAAAACATTCTTTACAATTCATATTCCTTGAATCTTATTATTTCATATACTTTGAATCTGTCCTAACCCAAAATTTTCTTTCAAGGTTATGGATTCCCCAAACAACACAAGCAAGAATGTCAACAACACTCCCCCACCACTACCACTCACACCTGCCGTCGCTGCTCCGATCAACGAGCAGACGGTTTTGCTTGAGGCAATCCGCAGCCTCCTGGAAGGACAGCAGCAGCAGACTGCTATTCTAATGAACCGACCAGAAGCGGAAGCCCCAGGGGTAAAGCAATTCCGAGATTTACACCCCAAACAATTCTCAGGAAAGAGAGCCCCTTAGAAGCTGAGGAATGGGCTCAAGGCATTGAAGATGACCTGGCAGCGACACAAGTGCCAGAGATAGCTTGGGTTCGTGTTGCGAAGTTGGAGCTCACGGACAATGCACGGGTCTAGTGGAAGGCGGAAGAAAGCCGTCTCGCTCAGCCGATCGAATGGAGGACCTTTCGTGATATGTTTGACACGAAGTCCTTCTTTGAGACTGCCAGATTCGACATGAAACAGCAGTTCATTCATCTACAACAGGGTTCGATGCGGACCAAGTACGTGGATGAGTATGACATTGAGTTCACCATTCTCAGTCGGTAAGATATGTCTTAATAATTCAAATTTTCAAATATCACATACTACACAGCTAACACGATACATTAACAGATTTGTGGCACACTTGATACCGACGGTTGAGATCAGAGCTCGTCGATTTCAACAAGGGTTAGATTCGGAGATTTGGGCTCCATTAGCCACAGGAGATTTTCCGACTCATGAATCGGCTCTGAAAGCTGCCCGCCTTTATGAGGCAGTGGTAAAGATGAGGGGCAGATCTCAATCTGCTGGAGTGAAGCGCTCTGCCACCCATATGGCAGGATGAGCCTCTTCAAGGCCACCATTTGTGCCCAGGAGACCAGGAGTACCAATCAACCGGCCCAGCCCAGCCTTTTGTACCTACTGCAGGAAAGATGGACATTTGGCGAAAGACTGCCGGCGAGCCAACCATCTTTGCTTAGTCTGCGGCTCAGCTACTCATGATATTGGGTCTTGTCCCCGAAGACACAACCCAATTGCTGCACCCAGGCCAGCAATCACTTACCGGCAGAGACCAGCCCTTCAGGCACCTGCTCCAAAACTCGCTCTCCCTGCTCCACCACCTAGAGGACCATCGACTGCACCTCCTCCTCGTCAGTTCCATCAAGCTTAAAGAAATGTTCAGAGGATGCTCCTCCGGTCAGGAGGAATGTACCACGGCAACAGGCTTTCACGATGACCATGGAAGAAGCTGAGGCCACTGGCCAAGTCATCACTGGTAACCCTTTCTTCTCAAGCTTTTCTTTCAGTCTTAACACCTACCTACATATTTTCCCTATACCTAAAAACTATACCACATACCTTAGGTACAATCTTAGTAGCCTCACTTCCTGCACTCGCACTATTCGATACTGGAGCATCTCATTGCTTTATGTCGTAACGGTTCGTTCGAACTCATGTGATTCCAGTCAAACCGCTTGTATCCAACTGGAATGTCAGTTCAGGAAATGGTGTTCTAAAGGTAACAATGGGATACAACCTGTGTCCATTAGTCGTCTGCAGCAGAGAATTCTATGCTGATTTCAAGGTGCTGGACATAACGAACTTCAATGTGGTTTTGGGTATGGATTGGCTAGGAACCTTCTACGCTAACATCGAATGTCGTCAAAAGAAGGTAGTGTTCGAGATTCCAGACCATCTGGTTTTCTATTTCAAAAGTGGAGACTGTACCGTGGAGCCAAGTACATACAAGGCGAAATCAAAGAAGAAGGCAGTGATTGCAGCAATTCAAGCGGAGGAAGGATCAAAGCCAGAAGTAGTTCGAGAATTCGATGACGTATTTCCTGAAGACATATCAGGTTTGCCTCCTGATCGAGCTCTTGAATTCAACATTGATTTAGTACTAGGAGCACAACCGGTGATCAAAACACCATATCGATTAAGTCCGGAAGGTTTGAAGGAAGTCCGAACTCAGTTGGACGAATTATTGGCGAAAGGATGGATTCTTCCCAGCACTTCGAGTTGGGGATCACCAGTACTGCTTGTGAAGAAGAAGGAAGGTTCATACAGAATGTGCATTGATTATAGAGCCTTGAACGAAGTAATGATAAAAAAACAAGTATCCACTCCCGCGTATCGACAATTTATTCGATCAGCTAAGTGGATCTTGTGTTTTCTCTAAGTTAGATCTTCATTCAGGTTATCATCAGGTAAAGGTCAAGGAAGCTGATAAGCATAAAACAGCATTCAGAACTCGTTATGGCCATTACGAATTTCTTGTGATGCCATTCAGAGTGACCAACGCGCTAGCAATATTCATGAACCTAATGAATCAAGTTTTCTGGGAGTACCTAGACAGGTTTGTTGTCATCTTCATCGACGACATCCTGGTGTATTCTAAGAGCCGGAAAGAGCATGCCGAGCACCTATGAATTGTCTTGGAAACTTTATGACAACATCAATTATATACCAAGTACAGCAAGTGTGAGTTTTGGCTAGATCAAGTTGGTTTTCTTGGACATATCGTATCAGGCGATGGAATCTCTATAGATCCAACGAAAGTTTCAGCAGTAAGTGAATGGCCGATACCAAAGTCAGTGAAGGACATTCGAAGTTTCTTGGGTCTAGCTGGATATTACAGAAAGTTCATTGAAGGATTTTCGAAGATAGAAACATCCCTGACCAAGCTCACACGTAAAGATGAAGTTTTTGTGTGGTCAGAAGCATGCGAACAAGCTTTCGTGGAACTCAAGTCAAGATTGATATCAACACCTATCCTTGTCATACTAGACCAATCTGGAGGTTTCGTTGTGCATTGCGATGCATCCGGTAAGGGATTAGGATGTGTTCTACATCAGCATGGTAAAGTTGTGGCTTATGCTTCAAGACAGCTGAAGATTCATGAGCGCAATTACCCGACGCATGATTTGGAGTTGGCGGCCATAATCTTCGCTTTTAAGATTTGGCGCCATTATCTTCTTGGTTAACGAGTTGACATATACACAGATCACAAGAGTCTGAAATATGTGTTTACTCAGAAGGAGCTTAATATGCGGCAGAGAAGATGGTAAGAATTGATGGCAGATTTCAATATCAACCTACAATATCACCCAGGGAAGGTGAACATGGTACCTGATGCACTTAGTCGCCAACCATTGTGGGCCAATAATAACCCATTTTCTTGATCTTCAGCTTCATCTTTGGCCCGGCCTGATGAGAACCACAGAGTCCATCGTGAATTTCTTGAACGACTCTCCTTGCTTCTCCTGGCCCCAAGCACCTTATCCACAAACAGTCAAGCGATCTCTTGTATAGAGTACCATTGACGAAAGTGAAAGACCGTTTCATGAGCTGATGTCTTGACGACGCATTTTCGGGCATTCGATGGGATTTGAAGTAGTCTATGAAGACTTCCCTCCAATCCTTGACCTTTTCCTCTTCTTCTATTCGGAGGACCGCTTGTTTGGTCATTTCTTTTCCTACAGATGGCTCCATTGAATCCTCTGAGGATATTTCTGCTGGCGCGAGAACCCGGCAGCTTTGCACAACGATCCTTACGTCATCGAGGTTTTCGTCAGCCAGCCCCTTAGCAAGCTTGGCTAATGCATCCGCCTTGCTATTTTCTACACGCGGTATGCTTTCCAAGATGTAGGAGGGAATTTGTGTCAGCAATTGCTGCACTCTCCTACCATATTTTATCAACTCAGGTTTGCACGTCTGATAGTATAGCCATTTACATGGCTAACGACCAGCTGGGAGTCTCCATATATGAGGAGGTTTTCGATTCCCATATCGACGGCGATCTCAAGACCTACTATCAAAGCTTTATATTCAGCCTCATTGTTTGTTCTTGGTTCCGTTAAGAAAAGGGCAAAACGCATTATCCCTCCTTACGGAGTCACGAAGATGATGCCCACCCGGCTTTGATTATAGGGGTGTTATGCTTCCGCTTCTTCATGGAAGATGCTCCATCGAAGTATAGTTCCCATTGGACATTATTTCTTTCCTCCTCCCCTTCGATTGTATCGAACGCGTGTTCGTCTGGCAATTCGCAATTTAAGGGAGAATCGACTGGTATCGGATACTCAGCGAGAAAGTCGGCAATGGCCTAACCTTTCACTGCCTTGAGGGGTCGATACGTTATCGAGAACTCCATTAAGAGGAGGGCCCATTTGGCAAGCCTTCCTATTAGTATGGCCCTTGACATCAGATATTTGAGAGGATCCATCTTTGATATGAGATAGACCACATATGCCAAGGCGTAGTGCCTGAGCTTCGTTATCGCAAAGATCAGTGCCAGACAATACTTTTCGATGGGGGAGTAGTTGTTTTCTGCCCCTAGGAGAACTTGACTCAAATAGTAGAGAGCTCCCTCCTTTCCCTGATCGTTCTCCTGTGCCCATAGCACGCCTAGAGAACCTTCAAGGGCCGTTGCGTACAGGATGAGGGGCTTTCCTTTGACCGGAGTGGTCAGTACCAGTGGGTTCTGCAGGTATTGCTTGATTTCGTCCAGTGCACTTTGGAATTTATGATCCCAAACGAACGAGGTCCCCTTCTTCATTAGATGGTCGTAGGGGCGGCATTTATCGGAGAGGTTGGCTATGAACCGCCGGATATATGCAAGCTTTCCTTGGAGAGACCGCAGTTGTTTAAGAGTTCTTGGTATGGGCATTTCCATAATCGCCTTGATCTTTGATAGGTCTATTTCGATGCCTTAGTATCTTATAATGAATCCTAGGAATTTTCCTGAGGAGACTCCAAACGCGCATTTCAGAGGATTCATCTTTAGATTGTATTTCCGAAGACGCTGAAAAACTATATTCAGATGTTCCCAGTGCTCCTCGTACGATTTGCTTTTCACCACAAGGTCATCAATATAGCATTCGACAATATCATGTATGAGGTCATCGAAGATCCTCGTCATGGCCCTCTGGTAGGTAGCGCATGCGTTCTTCAAACCGAAGGGCATCACTTTATAGTAGAATATGCCAAGCGGAGTTCGGAAGGCAGTGTACTTTTTGTCTTCAGGATTCATTTTTATTTGATTGTAGCCTGAAGATCCATCCATGAAGGAGAAGACCTCATGAGTGGACGTGTTATCGATCATCAGCTCGGTAACATGTACTGGGAAGTCATCCTTCGGACAAGCTTTGTTAAGGTCCCGAAAGTCCACACAGATGCGCACTGTCCCATTTTTCTTCATCACTGGAACAATGTTGGCAATCCAGTCGGGATACTAAACTTCTTGGATAAAGCCGGAGTCAATTATTTTCTTGACTTCGGCATTGAAACTCATCTCGAGTTCGAGCCGCATTCTTCTTGGCGCCTGTTTGACTGGCTTGGACTCCGGCGATATAGCCAGTTTATGCACCGCTATTTTTGGATCTAGTCCCGGCATCTCGGAATAGCTCCATGCAAAGCAGTATTTATATTGTGTAAGCATGTCCTTTAGTGTGTCCACCTATTTTTTAGACAAAAGCTCACTGACGAACGTGGGTCTCGGCTCATTTTCCGTGACCAAGTCGATTTTCCTAAGGTTGTCTGCCGTAGTGTGTATCCCATCTTCCAGCTCTTTTAGTGCTGGTGGAAACTCTGAGATCACCTCATCCTCATCTTCATTTGTGAAGCACCTGAAGGAGTCATCTATAGTCTCGTGCCCCCCCCCGCCTTTTGAGAGTGCTACTACATGGCAGGTATGGGTTTGCTTCCATTCTTGACATTGAGCTGGTCCTGTCCTAAAGGTATAGGTCCTCTTTGGCTCATACTTTTGTGGCGGGGTTACCCTCCAGTTGTCGGATAAAGTGAACCTGCCTTGTTGATACTGGTTTTCAACCCAGTCTTTGATGGTTAAGCAGTCTTCAAGGGGATGGCCTATTGCTCGGTGATAGGAGCAATAATCCGGATGATGGACCTCGCTTATTTGTTCGGGGTGCCGAGACTCCGGAAGCGCCATCATTTGGTGCTTCATGATAAGGTTGAATATTTTCTTTGTCTTGTCTTGAGGGAAAGAGTATTCCCGGCCCATCTTCTTCATAAAGGACGGGTTCCAGCTGGCTTTTCCTCGAGTGTACGGCTTCTTGGATTCATTTTGCTATTTTCGGGCATTGCTTGCTTTCTCCGCCTTGTTTTTTCCTATATTTCGGGATTTTCCTTCGAGGCGAGAATGTACATCTGGCCGAGATTGAAGGGTATAGTAGTCTTCTTTCTCCGCGGATTGTTGGTTGAGGCGTTGCGTCCTAGCCTTTTCTTAAATAGCCATTTCGTGACTGTGGTCATCCCGAATATTTTGACATGCCTCTTTTATTAGCTGGTCAACCTGTTCTTCGAACGATGGGCTCAACGTTCTTAGAGCGGGATCTCGTTCTGTTTCGACGTTACAGCTATTTGGAAGAGCATTTCCTTCTTTACCAGAGCTGTTTATAGTGCGGCAACCTTGGAAATGCTCTCATTTCCTGGACTGAACGTATCCGAGCCCGGTTGTCTCCATCTTCCCGTTAGGCATTGTTCGCTGAGTCCCGGGAACGTCCCAAATCTTGTTGCAGAACTGGGCTTGTCGAACGGTTTATTTGAATGATATGCCTTGGCATCTTAATAGCCTTTTTAATCCATTTGCATAATATCTGGGCAGACGGATTGGTTGAGGTCTGTAAGGCGCAAGCTCGGCACCATGCCAGACTTCTTTCTCCACTTTGGTCTCCGTAGATTGATAGAAAAGGATCGTCTTTTCACCTCTTCGCCTGGGAGGGACATAGAAAGTCTGCAGCTCTTGTACGCTGTATATATCAAGCGCATCAAGTTCTTTATAATGCCCTGGCGGAACCATGGTGATTTGTAAACTCTGATCAGCTTCAGTAACAGTTTGTGCTGACGGACGAGTGGAGAACACGGCATTGGCCTCGTCCTCGGATACACTGCCGAAGACCAAAATAGGAGCAGATGGGCTGGTCCTATTGCCTTGGGGTTGCCCCCAGTAGACTATCTCTTCATCCTCCTCGGTATCGCTTCTAAAGATCGGGATGGTGACAACGGACTTCCGTTTATCCTCTGGCTTATTACATCTTTCCGTATCTTCGAAGTCTGGTAGGAAGTACTTTGCGTCTTCATATTTTCGGACTTCATTTACGGAGAATGGATTTAGCTCTCCCGTGACGGTGTATTCGAGGCCATCTTTGAAATACTTCATACACTGGTGTTGTGTAGAAAGGATAAAGTTGTACTCGTGTAACCAAGGCCGGCCGAGCAGAGCGTTATAACAAGTCTTGGCGTCGATGACATGAAATTTGATGTCAGTGACGAGAAGCCCAAAGCGTAATGTCAATATTATGGACCCAAGTGTCCGCGATGACTGAGAGTCGAACCCGGAGATGGTAATTTTATCCCGAACCAGGTGCTGAACGTTCATGCAAATCTCTTTCAGCACCTTCACGTTGAGATGGTTGACGGAGGACCCGCTATCGACCAGGACCTTCCCTATCTTAATGTCATGGCAGTACCCGGTGACATATAGAGGACGGTTGTGCTCGTACGTTCCGAGGAGGTGATCTTCATCGCCGAATGTAATGTCAGCTGTATGAACCTCTGCCATCTCTTCCTTCATCTTTTCTTCTGCAAGGAAATCTTGGAACTGATCGGGCATTTGTAATGCCCTGATCAGAGAATCTCTTGCTTCTTTAGATAGGAGAAGAGCATCCGGTATACTCAGTTGTGAGGGTATCATCCTCAGATGTGCCAGGACATTGTAATCCATCTTGTTTTTCTTAGGCGAATCCTTGGCTGTGAACTCCTTGATGACTCTATCATCGAGGGCAATTTCCTCGGGGACTTTTTCCTTCCCCTTGTCTCTTTTGCTCGAACCTTTGTTTGTAGGCTCGAGATTCTTCTCAGGAAGCATGTTGTTCTCTGCCAAACACAGAGACGCAACCGCGTAGGTCCGTCTTGCCTGAATTTGGGGGCAGATGCTAATTGGGGCTATCCGTCCATCTCTCCGAAGATGCCAAGTTGATTTATGGCACCGTATATCGAAGGTTTAAACGGATGCGGCCGATGTAGCAGACTTCGTCAGATTCCCCCTCATTTGAGGGGTTTTTGATTGTGGGGACGCTCTTCCCTGCAGGCGCAAGCCCCTGCAGTTAATTACGCTACCACATCGCGGTAACCACTTTCTCTATCTCCAGATGGTCACTTCGTGTCGTGGGTGTTTGTTTTGTTTTTGGTTGCCCGTGGATTGTATACGGAGACTAATTTATGTTGTCGCCCGTAGGGCGTGGATTAGTCCAAATCCGTATTTTCTTAGATTTGGGTTTGGGGTTGGGTTTAAGGATACGTTAGTCTCGTTTGAGACTAAGATCAACTTAAACGTATGTTAAGGATACGTTAGTCTAATTTCAGACTAAGATCAACTTAACGGGATCGTTTAGATCCAACAAAAGAGCATTTGGGCTCTATTGTTTAGTTTAGGGACATTGCGGTCCATGGTTAGTGTAAGGACATTACGGTCCAATGTTAGTTTAAAGACATCTCGGTCCAGTTTAAAGACATCATAGTCTATGGGCTTAAGGACCCCACGGTCCGTAGTTTAAAGACGTCATAGTCTATAAAGTTTAAGGACATCATAGTCCATGAGTTTAAGGACCCCACAGTCCGTAGTTTAAATACATCATAGTCTATAAAGTTTAAGGACATCATAGTCCATGGAATGATTGGTTATCGGGACCCGTCACCTCTCTGAAGGATTACAACGACAAATATCAAAGGAGTGAAGAGATGTACCCTTGAACCAAAGTTGATTGGGAAATCTGTAGTCCAATTTGGGACTAAGATCAATTAATTAGATAATGAGCACATGGGCTCAGTTAAATCTGAATTGAGGACTTATGGCCAACTTGGGCTAAGTCCAATTAGGTTTGAAATGTTGGACCTTTGTTTGGACTGTTGAACATTTGTCTGGGTTCAGCCCTCCATTATTTAGCAACACTAAACATGAGTCTGGGTTCTGACCGCGTTTTGTCTTTGGCTGAGCACTAACCATTCATTATAGCTCTGGACTTTACTTTGCATATCATATGAACTGATCAATTTTGAGGTTCGGTTGAAGGGGGACTTGCCTCTGAAAAATTTAGCCAATTTGGGCTAAGATTGGTTTTAAAATAGTGTTAAACACTAAAGGATATTTGACGATCACGTGTTCCCACGTGATGCGCTTAAAATAGTGTTAAACACTAGGGACGAAGCACTTAAAGTAGTGTTAAACACTAAAATTGAAGTGGTCACATGGAGTCACGTGAGGCATCTGAAGATGGGGCCAGACTTCCTTTATTCTATCCTCAGAATACGCAAGTAAGTGTTAAACACTTAGTCTTTGTAATTATCACGTGTGGACACGTGATAGTGCCCATGTATTGGGTATTAATTCCTCTGTTTTCCCTCATTTGCCCTTTTTTTAAAAAGGTGTTAGTCAGGGGTCACGTGGGGACACGTGAGGCGCCCTAAATCAGTATTGTCTTTGGTTTTGTTCCCTTTATTTTGAGGGTCACGTGGGAGCACGTGAGGTATTACATCCAGGATTGTTCTTTCTCACCTTGAGGATTCTATTTAAGGGTCACGTGGGGGCACATGACCATGTCTCATTCGTTCTTTTCTGACCACTGAGGAGGGGAGTCACGTGTTGCCACGCGATCAAGTTTGATACTGATTTCTTTACGTGCATGGAGAGTTTTAAGTTCTTTGTTTAAGAATTAAATTCTTTGGTAGGGTTAAACCCTAGTTTTATTTAGAGGAATTAAATTCCTATATATATTTGGAAGAATTAAATTCTTTTATAGGGTTAAACCCTAATTTTGTTAGAGGAATTAAATTCCTATGTGCCTTGTAGGAGAATATAATTCTCTGAACTTAGGTCTTCTCTTAGGTTTTAGATCTGCATGGCAAAATCTCCCCGATGAGAATTAAATTCTTAACTTATGGGGAGATTTGCTTCTGCAGACCTTCAACCAAAGAAAGAACCAAGTTCTTATTCAGAAGAGTTAAACTCTTAATTTGAGAATTAAATTCTCTTTTCTTTTGTGGGAGCTTATAGGATGATCTCTCACATAGGATTTCTTTCTTTTCTCTGAAGAAATCTTCTTTCTCTCTGGAGAATTAAATCCTCTTCTTTTTTCTCTCTGTTGTTATGTATCCTCTTTTTTGTTCTCTGTTGGCTCTTATTTATAGGAGAAAGAAAAGAATCAGTTTGTTTGGTCAATCTTTCGTTGAAAGATTTTAATTGATTTTGTAACCAACATGATCTTATAAATCGCTCAGTGAATTTTATTCACCATTGGACTTTAAATCCAAAAGATATTTTGTCTGTTATTCCTGGCAAATTTCAGGGAAAGCTTTCCTTGTATAGAATCTTTCTATAAATTGGTGATTTTTAATCACCATTGGATTTTTAATCCAACGGTGCTCCACTTTACAGAGCACAATCTTTTTTGTTTGGAAAGATTTAGAGAAATATTTTTCCAGTTAGGGTTCTCGATTCCCTCTTAATTAGAATTTAATTATATTAGTTCAGAAGGCTTAAGAGCATGTCACGTATTGGCACGTGACCTTCTGATTGACCATTTAATTAGAATTTAATTCTATTATTTCAGAAATCTTAGGATCCCATCACGTGTTGACACGTGACCCCCTGATTAAGCATTTTAACCAGAATTTAATTCTGTTGTTTTAAAGAGCTCAGGAATTATCACGTGTCAACACGTGACCCTTGATCACGTGTGGGCACGTGATGCCCCATTGGGGTTTTTCCCTGTTATTTTATTATTCCTTTTTCAGTGGGTTTAAAGGCCTATCACGTGTGGGCACGTGACCCCATTTGAAGTTGTGTATCTCAGCGCCTATAAGTTTGCCCATAGAAGGTCACGTGTCCCCACGTGATGCCCGATCACGTGTGGACACATGATACTTCTCTTGTGTATTTCTTTGCTGCTTTATTCAGTTCCCATGAGGGAACAAATGCCCCCACAGCGTTGTTCTCAGGTGTTTGCACGTGAGTGCAACACTGTCACCTTTTGTAGCCGTTGGATCTGCCTAGGGAAGGGGGTAGATGAACTGTTTCCCATCATATCTTATAAATGCAGGGGTCTCTTCAGAAGCGCCTCCACTTTTTCCATCTTCTTCCTTGCTCGTTTTCCTCTGAGAATTTAATTCTCTTTCCCAGAGCTCAATTCTCCGTTTCAAAAATTTTCAGAGTTTAACTCTGTCAACAAAAGATTTCCTTTTCAGGTAAGGATCTTGAATGGCCAAAGAACTTCTTATAGAAATTTTCTTTGGATTTTAAATCCACACCAAGGGTTTTTTCCCTTTAATAAGAACCCATCTTTCCAAGTTCTTTAAAAAAATGTCCAATCTTTAAATAATTAACCCCTTTTGCTAGGGCTTCTCTGATCTCAGGGATCGATGGTGATACTTGTCTTCTCTCTGGAATTTAATTCAATTCCAATGAGCTTAGCTCTGAAAAAGTTTTCCGGGAATTTAATTCCTCTGTTCAAAAGGAATTTAATTCCTCTAAAGAACTTAGTTCTTAAAAGAAGACTTCTTGGGATTTTTCATCCTGAGTTGTTCTTGTAGAGATCCTTCTTGATTTGCACAGAATTCTTGTAATGGGTTTTCCCCTTGGGGGAATGTGTAAAGTCATTTGAATTTATTGGGAATCTTCCTTTTGTCCTCATGATGATTGCTCAGCATCATCATTAGTGAGCCGCCATATTGATTTTGTGGGGCCTATGTGTTTTGTAACCAATGGTCCGATAAAAGAAATAAGTTGTTTGTCACTTTCTTCCACTGTCTTCTTATATATATATATATATATATATATATATATAAATATATATACATGCGTGGGCTTCACTAACAGTTTCTCCTTCCTTTATTTTAGGCACAATGGCTTCTGTTCCATACTTCCCTTTCACCCGCTCGGAGGCTGCCTTTCCTCAGTCACCGTCTGACGAAGAGGTGATGGCGATGATTAGAGCTCATGACCCTGATTGCACCAATTTACTTTTATGGGGGACCTGGTACGGTCATATCATCCACGGTCGTCGAAGCTTTCTTTGCGAGGTACCAATGGACCCTATCCGCTCATTCTTGCCGATGGACCGTCCGCGGACTGCTTTTGCTGTGGAGGTGGCAAATTGGACCCCTACCGGCCGGCTCGAACCATCGACAACTGGGATACCAAATCATCCTGTGCCTGCCATAGACATCTTGGGGCATCGTATCTGCCAAAATGAAGCCCATCCTTGGGGACAAGTTTACAAGATAGGGCTTACCCCTCGCCATCCCACGGACTACCTTCTCTGGGCTCGTTACATCTTGTCCGCTCATCGTCCGTGACTGCAGAGGGTCGGGTTTTACCAAGCGGTGTATGCGTCCCTCTTCCATTATCAATCTCCCCATGTATGGTGGGTTAAAGCTTTCCTAAATCAACGGAATCTTCCCACCAATACTTTCTAGTTAGGGGACCGCGAAGTTTCGATCTCTTTGGAAGAGTTTCACGAGATCTCGGGTTTACCGATCAGGGGAGCGCCTTACGAAGAATTGTTGCCCCCTAAAGAGTATGTTTTCGAGACTATGCCCGCTATGCTTGACGGCTTGTCGACTGAAAACGCCGTCCGCCACAAGTACCCGAATCTAGTTAAGACACTGGGGATTTTTGAGAAGCTGTTCACGGAGTCAGAAGAACAGGGCGTCACTTTCAAAAGCTTTATTGCCTGCTTTCTTCATGGAGACGTTCTATCAAAGGCGGCTCTGAAGTTCGCAAATATCAACGACCCCTTCGGGTTTGGTTTAAATAGGCTACCGGCTAGAGAAGAGGATTTGCCCCAATTCTACATTCCAATCTTGTCAGCTGTACCTTTCGAGTCGATCGTAGCTCCTGGCATGGATGAAGAAACTTTCTTAATCGGCTTTATCAGCGTTTGGCTCAGCTGGTTCGTCGTTCCAACGCACCGTCGATTCATGAGAGCCTCGGTCATTTACCCTGCTCATCGCATCGCCGAAGGGACGCGACTAGCCGTGGGTATTGTAGGGCTGTCTCATCTGTATCATGGGCTAAGCAGTGCAGCAAATACCTCAACCCCAGGCGTGAATGTGGTGAGTTTCTCTCTCCATTACTTTACATCATGGATTAAGATGCACGTGCTAGGGGCATTTTCCGCGCATCAGAGACCCAGATTTTATAATGCCTATACCTTTCCATGGCTCATGAGGTTGGTGGACGCTTCTGCCCCTGACCCGACTCAATTAGGGACTCTTCGAGTGCTGCTCAATCCGTATGCCAACGAAGGTGGAATGGTTTTTAATGATCGAATCCTCTCTTCTCCCTCGAGACCTGTTCAACAGTTGTTTGACTTATCGAAAGAGGGAGCACCATCTTTGAAACCCAAGGAAGCCATGCATCTATACTCGATCAGACCCGGTTATCTGGTGTTCCGTCGAAACAATGCGGCTCTTTTCATGTGATACAATCCACACCACTTTGCCCAACAACTGGGATATGATCAGGGTATCCCCTTCGAGGCATTCACAGTGGAGCCCAGCCCTTCTTTAGAAACTGTTCGTGACGCCACCCATCATTTCATGAGGCTGAACACCGGTTCTCATTTCATGATCCCCGAGGCCGATTACATTCTGAGGTGCGTGGGGGCTTTCACGGGTTGGTATTATTAGTTATATGTATGCCCTAGAGGCCATTACTGTACATAGGATGTATATTGTAGTGGATGCTGGGACATATATAGGGAGGACTTTCTTGGTCGACATGATAGTATGCTATCTGGTTACTCTTTACATTAACGTGTATACTGATTGTCTCTCTGTTACATGTTGGTAAAGCTCTTAGGATGTGTACTTGACTACCTGGACTATGATGCGGATCATACTAGGGGGGACATGGTAGTCCATAAGTACATCCTTCAAGGTCCCTAGTCGTGGGTATATCGAGACGGGGCATCGATATACCAGAGTAGACTGGCGTATACCTTCTCGACCCATACAGATGGGCGATGGATGATCCCATATCCATTGGTGTTTGACATCAGAGATGATATACGGGTGCTCAGTAGAGACTGGGTACACTGGACGGACTCGCCGAGAACTCCCAGATGGTATTATACCTCACGTCAGATGGCAGTTCTCTGGTGACACTGGTACAGATTAGTCTATAGACCCGAGATCGTCATAGAGTCTTGTGTGATTCCCACTGTGCTTTGATTTCCACCTTACCACGTCCAAGAGGGCGTGCAAAACGGTGGTTTTTGGGTACAGTCCCGAATCACATGGAGGCAATGAGCGATAGGAGGGGATTCGTCTCTCCCGGTATAGGGAGTTGATGTTGTGCTGTGTTCGATTGGCTATAACCGGAAATCCCTGGCCAGGCTTGCTGAGATTTACTGGTAAGTGTTACCAGTAGTTTCTCGAACAGTTATAGACCTCATATCGACACGACTTATCGAGCTACTGGGGTCTGACGTTTACCACCCCTGGGCGAGATATGCAACATATCAGACGAACAGACCGGACTGTACGGTAAGTGTTACTGGTTGGATTTATAGGAGTGTGAGCGGGCTTGCTCGTTGATCTTCTGATCGCTCAATACCCGGGTGGCCGTTACGTTTAGCAGACCGCTTGCGGCTTGTGGGTGTTTGATATGATCATCAACTACTGCCGGCGTATTGACGAGTCTTTAGAGTCCTACACAGAAGTTTCCTGGCTCAAGCGAAACGAAATAGGAGCGCATATGAGATATGTGCGGGACCGAGAATAATACCAGTATGTGATACTGTATTCTATTCTCGCGATTTGTATCATTGCACGGTTATATATGATATAGCCGGGTTACCGAATCAAGTGTTGATTCGATACATTGATACACTTGATATTAGTCGGTTATATGCGATATGACCGGATCATTAAATCAAGTGTTGATTTAATGATTTAATGTATAATTATATATTTGATATATTACTTTACATTAACTAGTATTTGTTCACTTAAGATGATTTTCTCACTTGATGTGCACATTGTATATGTGATATATTTTTGTGCACTTGATTGTATCATGTTTGATGATACATGCAAACTTGGGTGTATGTTTGATTTAAACCGTGTTTAGGTTAATGGTTAGGGTTTTGTAATCTTTACTTATTTATTTATTCTTTTATTCATTTATTTTGGCAAGAATAAAATGGTGGCTAATTTTATTTCTTTCTTGAAACTTCATGAAGCTTTGACCATTATGTTTCTTTGCCTTAACCTAACCATTAAACCTAAACCCTAGTTTATTCTCTACATGAGTTACACTCACCCATGGTTGCAAAATGATAACCATCACTTCATTTTGGAAATAATGAATAATTCTTTTTCTTTCTTCTTCTTCATCTTCTTCATGAAGAAAAAGCAAAGCTTTCTTGAAAAATTCCAAGTGATGAAATCAAGTGAGAAATCCAAATCCAAAGTGAACCCACTTCCTATTTCTTCATTCTCTACCACTTGCCATGTAGTATAGGGTGTTTTCTTCACAAGTTTCATGACTTGGTGAAGGTGGAGCTTGAGTTTGAGTCGCCTCGACGTAGATCATCTTCGGCATCGAAGTCAACGACCTAGCCCGCCCATTTCTCCGATGAAATCGACGCAAGGGTCCAGAATTCCGATGATCGCAGCGAAGGGACGTCAACACGAAGCTAGAGAAGTAGAGGACCGGATCTACAAAGGTTGTATTTCCATTCACTTAGCAATAAAGTTGTTTATTTGCTTGTTTCGCCTTTGTCTCTAGTTAACGATCTAGCATTAGGGTTTCTCGGCACAAGAAAAATTTGATTTTGGCACGGTTGATGCCTTGTGGAACCTCATTAGAGTGCCTAGGAACCCTACAGTG
Organism: Agapanthus africanus; assembly: GCA_030015575.1. Taxonomy (NCBI): domain Eukaryota; kingdom Viridiplantae; phylum Streptophyta; class Magnoliopsida; order Asparagales; family Amaryllidaceae; genus Agapanthus; species Agapanthus africanus. The sequence continues at coordinate 16,367,589 of JASDDO010000022.1, forward strand.
GTATAAGAGCCTAGCTAGAGCCTTAGGCGAAGTGTAGACGAAGTTAGAAGTCCGTTCGAACCCGAAACCCTAATACAATACCCCTCTCTGTACAATTTTCAAAACTGTGGATTTTTGTCAATTAAAAATGCTCAGAAAATATAGCAGGAAATTCTAAGAGTTACTGCAGAAAAAGAAACCCTAATTCCACTGTAGCGCCGCGGAACCGCGGCAGTAGCCTCCTTTTGCGGCGGTTCCGCGGCCGTATGTACTGATTAGGGATTCATTTTTATACAGTAATGCACGTATCTGTTTCCTCTGTTCTCTGGGAAGTTTTAATCTGCACTCAAGAGTTGAGTTTTCTGGGTTGTATTGGGGACTCGGTGTTTCGATCGGGATGTCTAATTTTGTCTATGTGTTTTCCGGATAATTTTTGAATATGTTAAAAAGTTCGACCGGATATAAATACCCAATTTTTCCCCTGCCGGAAAATTTCCAAGTGTTGGATATTTCCATTGTTTAATGATGTTCTAAGTAGTGCAAGTAACGCGATGGTCCCTCTAGAAGACAACAAACCTTAACTCGATTATGTGACCGTCTTGAACTGCCTTTTGAACCTTCGGGTTTGGGGCAGTACGGCGTGCCACATGTGAGGCGTTGGCTTGACCCTTCTACGGTTGGACTGTTGGTACTGAGGCATGAACTGGATGTTTTTAAACTTATTTCATGTGTTGAACTGTTTCGGGAAAACTTGGGTGTTTGGATGTTCGATCGGAAAGTTTAACATTTTCTATTTATCTGGAATGGGATACAATACTTGGAATCCACAAGTAGTTATGAGATAACTGATATGAATATTATAAACATAGCACTTTAGTCTCACTTGATCGGTTGCCACGGAATTTTGATGCGATCAAAAGTCCGTCGCAATCACGTAGCATACACGGATACTCGTCGGTAAACTTAATAGATAGCCATGCCCCATAGCCCCGACCAAGTGACTGTAGGAGAACCCCGTCGCCGAAAGTATCCGTTCGAGTGCTCACGGCAGCGGTGTTCCGCCTTAGTGCACTTCGTTGACGGTATCGGGGGTACGGCCGCCTACTAAAGTTTGCGACGAGCATTCGATCAGGATGTCGGGAATCTTGTTGAATTGCCCGGCTTAATATTGAAAAGTGTTTTCGATAATGAGACTAAAATGCGGGGTTTATAATTGTTAGGCATGCGATGTCTAAGGAATTCATTTGATTAGGCATGCGATATCTAAAGAGGTTGCGGATTCCAACTGTTGTAGTTTTACACTTTCTTTTCTGCGACCGTAAGTGTAATATGTGATATCGCCGGTTTCGTTGCTATATGTCAACGACAATTGGGATGCACACATTTACTTACGTTGATGACATGTGATGTTATGTGTTGCTGGATATATTATATTGGATCGTCGCGTTTTGAATAGCCGGGGGTTTTATGTGAGATGAGTGTTTTTCATTTTTCATTCATGTAAAAACTTGTATATAATATTCTTTTATTGGGGCACTTCCAGGTTGCGGAAGATGTCACCGTTTGTATATTATTTACTTTTCCGCACTAGGATAGACCCAAGGAGGAGGGCACAAGTAACCGGGTTCTGGAGTCCAGTGGGAGACCAACTCGAGGAGTCGAGTCCGGGTCTCCTAACTCTAGAATTGGTAGGGTTGCTTGCCGCTCTCATAGGGGTCTAGGGGTGTGGGTTTGGCTATTCATCACGACCGTAGAGTTCGTGTTTTATACTGGCTCGTATTAAAAACACGAACGTCCTAGTATATCCAATATTTCATATGTTTCTTTTGCTGCGATATCTGTGATGTGATCATTTGATATGCTGTGATGGATACTGTATATAGTATATAAGATATATTATATAGACGTTACTTATATTTTGCACTCGCGCTAGCCCTGCCCCGCTCTGTCGTTAGTTACCTAACCTAACGGTGCACGAGGGGACATCGAGGCGAATGCGGATGGCATAAGTGTACGTCGTATTTATCTGTGATGTTTAGGTGCTTAAATGATGGGACTTCATTAATGTGATTAATGAAAGAAAAGAAACCTAAGATGTTGTGGAATCGAATTTCAAAAATTAAAACAGGTAGCTACAGTTCTTGCTTTGCATCGCGGTGTTCCTTGTAGAACATCATGCACCTTATTCGATGAGGAAAGGGCCGAGATCCCTTCACCGGGAGTGACCCCTTTAGCAATAACTGGCAGATGCTACACACTCGGTTTGTATTTTGATTGCTTCTATAGTTTCTGCTTTGTACAGTGATATATATGATATATCCTGCACCTCATTCGACGAGGAAAGGGCCGACGATCCCTTCACCGGGAGTGACCCCTTTAGCAAAACTAGAAAAGCCTCAAAAACACTCCATTTCAAAACTCATTCGATCCTACAACGATATCAAGTTCATTACGCAATAGGTTTTCAGAAAAACCTGTCGTAGCCCTCCATCATTTCAGATAAGTACTAATTAGTATTCGTGCTGCGGTAGTTTGGCATGCGTCAAGGCGTAGTGTACGGTAGCTAACTAATGCTTATCTGCTAGCATACGATGCGATTGGATTAAGGTATTCGTACGGCGTTGTTTGGCATGCGTCAAGGGTCGTGCGGGTGGGTTTAATTCAATCAAGAAATGTACGAGTTGAACTTGACTAGCGGACTATGGGTTGTTTGGCATGCGTCAAGGTCATAGCACGCTAGGGGCAAAATATTATCGGGAATTTCAAGTGTTGAAATTTGCAATGAGATTGCATACCTTCTATGAGATAGTTGGATCCCGATACCCACTGCGAGTAATTATTACTCCTGGGAGAGTTTTACACATTACAATTAGCCGATCAAGTAGGTGTCTAGAAAGGTGTCAACGGGGTTACGCCTCTGGGAAAACGAGATTTACTTTAATTAGGTCCGTGCGAAAGCACGGGGAACCTCCCTCAAAGTACCGACACTGGCCTGGCTGAAAGATTGGCGAACTTGTAGTGTGTAATTAATCCCGGCTAGTCTTTCCTTTTAGGGTTTGAAGGAAGATTTGATAAAAACAATGGGAGCCATCCTGATTAGATAAAATAATAACCAATCTGATCTTGCAAGAGCGCACGCAGAGTGTTTTCTTCTCTCTCTCTCTCCTGGTAGCGACCATGTCACGCCTTAATCAAGATAATAACACGGATAAATTGACCGAACCCGCTTGTTATACTGAGCTGGGGAACGTTGGTCCCGCTCCAACTTATAATTGTTATAAGACAGAGTAGGAAATTGGGGATTACCAGAATTCCTATGCTGCCCAAACAAAGAAAGTGCATATGATGCATCTCCTTCGGGTGTGTTCATTACAAAGAACTGTTTCTCAGTATCCTTTATGTCCTGAGTATGTGATACCGGATCAGGATCCCGGATATGTAATCTGTTACATAGGGCGACAGCAAGGTAGAGAACTGAGAACGGGTGATAAGTTTCATGAGACAGAAAACGGTGCAAGTGTTGCAGCCAAGTCTGTTGGTCACTGTCACCCTGTATTACCAGTACATTGATTCTGAACGAATGTTATTAGATACCGAACCTGATATACAAAATCATATCAATCTCTTTATTTATTAAAGAAAGGATATAATTTTGTATTGTTGGATAATGTTTTGAACATTTCCTATATCAAAAGTCGATCGGTTCAGGCACGTTATCTAAAAGCATTGTTGTTCTAAATCAAACTACAGTTCTTAGTATACGGAACACACACAAGAGGAATAGTTCAGAAATGAACGGATCCTTCTTGAGGTATTGTAGACTAGGTCATATCAATGTGACCCAACTAGCTAAGTTGCACATAGATGCATATTTAAATCTGTTTGAATTTACATCTTGTGAAAACTTGTCGGTCATGTCACAAAGATAAGATGACCACAGCTCTGTTTATTGGAAGCAGAGAAAGAGTTGGTGAACTCTTGGGACTGATACATGATGATATATGTAAGGTCCCCTGTCTACACATGCCAGGACCGGTTTTTTGTACTTCATTGCATTCTCTGATGATCTCTCAAGATTCAGTCATATGTTCCTGTTGAAACATAAGTTCGAACCTTTTGAGATATTCATAGAATATAAGTTAGAAGTAGAGAACCAAAATACGGGTATAAGTATTATGTCCTATGATAAGATCAGGGAGGAGAATACTTGTGCATAGAATTCCTGGACTATTCTAAAGGAGAATGAGATTCTCTCTCGGTATTACTCCTCTGAATACACCACAGCACAACGGTGTATCGGGGCGGAGCAATCGCACCATATTGGAAGCATCTCGAAAAACCCTTCGATTTGATATATTATAGGCCTCATAATTCATCCGGGATCAAAAGTTATGAGGCATCACGTGTCCACACGTGATTGACCTTTAAGAACCCGCTGGAGGAGTTAAAAGATATAATAAAAACTTAGAAAAGACCCCAATGGGGCATCACGTGCTCACACGTGACCATGGGTCACGTGCAGACACGTGATGGGCTTTTAAGGCCTCTAAAATAATGAATATAATTAAATTCTAAAATCTGTTCCCTGATTAAAAATCAGGAAGTACCTCAACGAGGTATCACGTGCTCACACGTGACCAATGGTCACGTGTTGACACGCGATGGTTAAAACAACAACATAAACAAGCGGCTGTTAAAGGAACCAATTTGGGGGTCACGTGCTTACACGTGACCAAGGGTCACGTGTCAGCACGTGACTGGCTTCGAAAGCCTTACAGTTAATAGAATTAAATTCTAAAAGCTTCCAAATCTTTCCAGATGGAAAAGGATTATGGGGACCGTTGGATTAAAGATCCAAGGGTGATTAAATATCACCAATTTATGGAAAAATCTTGGACTTGGAAAGATTTCCCCCCTAAATCTAACTGAGATAACAAAAGGATATCTTTGGATTTAAAATCCAATGGTGAATAAAATTCACTTAACAATCTAAAGGCCCAGATTAATGATAAATATAAATCAAATCTCTCAACATACAAATCAAATCTCTCAATGAGAGATTTGCTAAACAAATTGATTCTTTTCCTTCTCCTATAAATAGGAGCCAAGAAAAGAAGAGAAGCGATCTACTTTTTTGGAGAGAAAAACAGAGGGAGGAGAATTTAATTCTCAAGAGAAGAAGAAACAGAGAGAGGAGAATTTAATTCTCTGCGAAAGAAAAAACCCTAGGTAAGAAAAGAGAGGATTCAAAAGAGAATTTAATTCTCAAAAGAGTTTAACTCTTATCTAAAGAGAAGAACTTAGTTCTTCTTCTGGTTGAAGATCTGCATAGAGCACATCTCCCCATAAATTGAGAATTTAATTCTCATCGGGTCGAGATCCTGCCATGCAGATCCTAAACTTAGAAGGGAAATTGAGTTCTGAGAATTTAATTCTCCTAAAACAAAACTAGGGTTTTACCCTAAATAAGAATTTAATTCTTTCAAAATAGGAATTTAATTCCTCCAGAGTCAAAATTAGGGTTTTACCCTAAATAAGAATTTAATTCTTAAAGATAAAGAGACTTAAAAGATCTCTGTGCATGAAAAAGACTAAGGTCACGTGCCCCACGTGACCCCTGAACAGATCCCCCAAAAATGAGAAGAGGAAAGCTTTGAGGCAATGCCTCACGTGTTCCCACGTGACCCTCATTATATATGGAACAAAAGCAAAGGCAGAAACAATTCTGGGCGCTCTCACGTGTTAGCACGTGACCCCTAATAAGTGTTCTAATAAATCAGGGCATGATTATACATCACGTGCCCACACGTGATGGCTATAAAAATTAAAAGTTTTTAACACTTGTTTGCAGAACAAGATAAAGGGGATCTGGCCCCACTTTTTGATGCCATCACGTACTCCCACGTGACTCCCAAAACGCAGAAAGAAAGATCAATGGAAATGAAGGCTTTGGGCGCTCTCACGTGTTTACCACGTGACCCCTTAGCAAACGTTCTAACGGTCAGCGCATAAATCCCCATCACGTGTCAACACGTGATGCTCGAAATAAAAAGGAAAAGTGTTTAACACTTATTCACAGATTTGAGGATAAAACAAAGGAGATCTGGCTCCGCATTTAGGGCGCTCTCACGTGTCCACACGTGACCCCTCTCTCCTTAGTGTTTAACACTAATCTGGAGACTTTGTTCCCAGTGTTTAACACTGATTTGCTTTAGTGTTTAGCACTAATTTGAAATCTCTGATTACCAGTGTTTAACACTGATTTGCTTTAGTGTTTAACACTAATTTGAAAGCCCCGTTGCTAGTGTTTAACACTGATTATCTTTTAGTGTTAAACACTAACTTGCTAATCTTAATTCCAGTGTTCAACACTGTTGGTCTTTAGTGTTCAACACTATCTTTAGCCCAATTGGCTAAGTTTCTAGAGGCAAAGCCTCTCCTTCAATGGACCGACAGAGGGCCAATATTTCAAACATAATTGGACTTAGCCCAAACTGGCCGTAAGTCCTCAAATCATATTGAACTGAGCACATCTGCTCTTTCAACCAACTCATTGGTTCAAGGGTACATCTCTGAACTCGTCTGATATTTGTCGTTGTAATCCTTCAACATCTTCAGAGAGGTGACGGGTCCCGACAACCACACATCAAAATGGACTGTGGGGTCCTTAAACCCATGGACTTATGCGTCCTTAAACTACCGATGGACCGCAATGTCCTTAAACTACCAATGGACCACCACGTCTCTAAACTGGAGATGGACCACCACGTCCCTAAACTGGAACAATAGAGCCCCAAAATGATCTTTTGTCGGATCTAAACGATCCCGTTAAGTTGATCTTAGTCCCAAACTGGACTAACGTATCCTTAACAACCGTTTAAGTTGATCTTAGCCTCAAATATGGCTAACGTATCCTTAAACCTTCAAACAGACTTTAGTCCCAAATTGGACTATGAATCCCCCCAATCAGCATTGGTTCAAGGGTACATCTCTGAACTCCTCTGACACCTGTCATTGTAATCCTTCAACGTCGTCAGAGAGGTGACGGGTCCCGACGACCATACATGCAATGGACCACCATGTCCCTAAACTGGAACAATAGAGCCCAAACGCTCTTTTGTCGGATCTAAACGATCATGTTAAGTTGATCTTAGTCTCAAATCGGACTAACGTATCCTTAACAAACGTTTGAGTCGATCTTAGTCTCAAATATGGCTAACGTATCCTCAAACTAAAACCGCAAACCCAAATCTAAGTAAACACGGATTTGGATTAATCCACGTCCTACGGGCGACGACATAACTCGGTCTCCGTAAACAATCCACGGGCAACCACAAACAAAACAAACACCCACGACACGAAGTGACCAGCTGGAGAAGGAGAAAGTTGTTACCGCGATGCGGTAGCGTAATTAACTGCAGGGGCTTGCGCCTGCAGGGAAGAGCGTCCCCACAATCAAAAACCCCTCAACGAGGGGGAATCTGACGAAGTCTGCTACATCGGTCGCATCCGTTTAAACCTTCGATACATGGTGCCATAAATCAACTTGGCATCTTCGGAGAGGTGGACGGATAGCACCAATTAGCATCTGCCCCGAATCTCAGGCAAGGCATTCCATGTCTCGGCCGCCATTCGGAGGGGAACAAGGATACTCACTAGTTGTAATGAGATGGTATCAATTGATCCTGGGGAGAATCACTGGAAAGGTTCCAGGATGATAAGGACGACTGAATGTCAGTCACAAGCATTGCCTTTACCCTCAGTAAAGGGACGGTATGTTGGAAGAGTTCCAAGCTAGATACCGTGGCATACTAGACGATAAAGGCTGGATACATCGCTACTTAAGATGCTACCAAAGAGGATGTCTGGGTGTATATTTGTTCATGAGATGAACTTTGTTCCTCCCATTGTGTGACAATGGAGTTGTGGCTTATGCCAGGAACCCCGGTCCCATCAGTGATCCAGACATATTCTAAGGCAGTATCACCTGATCATGAAGATGGTTGATCTCCAGGGTGATCGAGGTTAGGAGAGTAGACTCAGAGGACAACACGGCGGATCCACTCCCAAAGGCCTTTTCCCAGATAGAGACTTTTATGGGATGGTTGAGTATGAGATACTACAACCACTGCTACGGATGGCCCTAGTGCAAGTGGGAGATTGTTAGTGTCACGACCCGAAAGTACGGAACGTGACCGGCACTTAGATTATGAAGCGTCTAGAGGCGCAACGTAACCTAAGTAAGCCGAAGCCCAGAAATCTAAACCATAAAAGAAGAAGAAGAAGTAAAAGAAACAATGAAGAAAAACAAGTTTAAAAGTATCAGCAAATTTTCCCAAAAATTTCGGCAGAGTCTCCTCTGTAAAAACTGACCCCAAACGGGTACAACAAGTATAATATACATAAATAATAAAAAGCATCCCCAAACGGGAGCTAGCTCAACGCCAACAGGCGGAAACAACCACAACAAGCACAATAATATACAACGCTAAAGGGCGAGGCTCAAAGCTCAAAAGAAAACAAATCCACCAAATCAGAATAATACACGCGACTCTAAGGTCGAAATAAATAAATGGTCCAGTAATCTATCAAATAATACAAGTTTGGTTGATGGAGCTTTCTAGATACAAATGAAATAATAAAAATACAACAGCGGTTCAGATACAATGAACCAACCTACCGTGCAAATCACCCGGAATGAAAACGATGTGCCAGCAACTGCCAAGGAACCTGTACATCGAACCTGTAATAAAATTTGGCACAACGGGGGTGAGTTGCCAACTCGTGAGTAGAAGACATCTACGAAAAGAAATCGAATGCACGACGCTATCCTAGGTCATAATAATACACTATTATATCCAAATCATCTAGTAATAGCAGGGTAAAACTACGTGTAAATGCAGATACTCCGTGCTCGTATCAGTGCCTCATATAGTACTACGTCATATGAATGGATATGCATGCACCATGAATATAAAATAATCAATCCTGAAATCCAGATATATCTGTATAAAAATCTTTAGCTGTTATCATAGTAAAACGTGTATAGAAATCTGAAATCTCAACAATGAAATCCATGGAAATCCGTGTCAAGCATCGACACAAACATGTAAATCTCAAGTATCATAGTCTCAATACCTCGGGCTCCGTCAGTCCGGATCGGCCCATATCATCAAATCTCACGACAACGGTCGGTATCCTCCGGATATCCGCCGCGCCAGACATCACCGGTAGGTAGCCTTCCCCTGCCAGGCTCATCGTCTACAACTCGATCTTCTTGCCCCGGGGTACCATACCGGGCCCACCATGTACCCGAGACGGTTCATCCACTCCTCGAATCGGGTCTCGAAATCCAACAGAAAACATGAAATCTCATGGTGGACGACACATACATCACGAGAAAACCGCATCTTATGTTTTAAAAAGAGAGGAGGAGAGAGAGAGAAGTTTTTATATATCCTTGCGGTTTTCCCCAAAATCCAGAAATCTCATAGAAAACCAAAATCCCAAAATCATGAGTAAGTATATGATAAGTGTCGGCATATGCCCATAATACTGCATGATAACCTGGAAATATGAATGCATGAAATGTCTAAGTAATCAATGCCGTGTCTAGACTAACATCTGAGAGTAATCATAATGCTATATCGATCTAGCTTTTAGCTGAATGTATCAATAAAAGATATTATGATCTAAGTATACGTGACATAGAAATTACCGATGATGATGTGTGTGAGCCGGCAAATAAGTGTGCGTGGAATATGCGCATCATCGGTAATGGTGCTGGTGTCCTAACAGGCAGAGTTTTATACTGATTACAGAAATATATGTATGAACATGCAGCATTATGATTACAGTATGAATGTGAAGACAGATGTGCATTATCCACTCATTTGATATACCATTACCACTACCACTATATGACTCGAACCTAATCTAGTGTCCATCTAACCTCCTAAGGAACAAAACCTAAGAAACTAGTCAATAAGAAACAAGAGTCTACCTAAGGTCTGAATCAATATCTCTAATAGTCGGCGATCCGGCCTCAATAGCGTCACGTACGTAGTACGGCTTCCTCGAATCAAGAGTGCGGATCAATCATCATATTTATGCCTCGTACGGTAAAATCCATCGTACGGCATCCCAATATCAGGGTACGGGTCAAGTATCTCCTAGGTGTCTCATCATTAGTATAATGTCATCATCAACACATCTCATGATCAAGGTGCTAAACTGTGATCGCATACATCAATCATATATCATTGCCATCATAATAAGCATCATTAGTTTATCCTCAGAAATATTATATCATATGTATCATATCGTCCTCAAGTCACACCTCTATGATATCGACATCAGGCCACACCTATATGATGTCGTAATCAAGTCATACATATCCCATATCGTGATCAATCACAAGTTACAGTCCGGGTACTATTTTAGAGTCCCATGTACCTCAATATCATCACCACCCATTATAATTTAAGTATACATATTCATTATCTCATTCTGTAATGATCCGCTAACACTTAATACGACTGTATAGCCAAGAATCACGGCATCAAGCCCAGTTACACTGTTTCATCATACCTCGGATATCATATCACATCAATGTATCCCATATACGTGTTGTATATATATATATATACCTATACCTTGTCCTATATATATATACACATGCACGTATACACCATGTCGTTTTTCAGTGTGTGCGTGTGTGTGTTTCTACCTGAAACCTACGAACCTCTTCCAAGGTATTCATCTTCTGATATGTCTTCCTAAATCAGTCTAGTCCAGCCTAGGGTCATTACTAGGGTCCTACTCATTAAGAATCTAGGGTCACATCTGGTTTTCTAATGTCAAAAAGTACTATTCATATTCTACGTTGTGGGTGCTAAACGCCATCCACCCGACTTCCCCCCGTAGATATGCATCTACTCACCTGGTCCATGTCTGCCGAAGACGGTGTCGCCATCCTCCTCTTCATCGCCCGCAGTCCACGTGAGGGGTACCTAAACGCAAACATATAAATAGCATCGTAAACTGAATCACATACAAAAGTCAAAACGACGCAATGAACCGGCATAGGTTAAAACCTATGTCTCGTCCACGCAAAAGAACAAAATATCGCTCGATATCGGCATACAAACTCCGATGGATCGAGATAAACATCAACAAATAACTCGTAGTTTTAAAACACATTACTTATATTATAAAACATGATTAAATCCATCGAAACCCTAAAATCTATCAAACCGTCCAATTTCGTAAAACCCAAAAATGCCAATTTAACGTTTTTCATCAAAACTTGACATTTAAATGAAACCAATGGTTATAAAACTCATTAAATAGCATAACTAGACTATACAAACCATTACTATATTTTTATTACACAAATTTGTATTAATTTGAAATTTCTAGTTTGCAACCTTTAACAATTTTCAACATTTTTCAAGCAAAATACCACAATTCCACCACAAAACATGATTTTGCATGAATTAATGTATTAAACCACAATTCATGATGATAATGATTTAATGAAACCATAAGTTATATTTTTAATCTCATTTATTTAGGAATTTCTAAAATCTAGTCTACAAAATAGCAATTTTTATCACAATTTATCAATTATCAATAGAAACTAGCAATTAATTTAAGTTTCCATTCCACCAACAAGTTAATACCCTTATTAAGACCACAATCTAGTGTTACAAATATTAATTCAAATTTTATTTCACCAAAAATTATGTTTTATAGAAACCTAGTTAGCAAAATTCCTAATTTAAACAATTTTAAATGAAAAATTTATAATTCAACAATCATGCAAGATTTTTCAATTCTAAAAGTGTTAAACTAACTATTATAACTCTAATTATTTAATAAAAATCATAACTTGAATTTACAAACCCTAACTTGAATTTAAAAAATTGAACATAGAATTAATTCATTAAATCTAAACATGCTTAAAAGAAACATCTAATAACAAATAAACAAAAGACGGAAAATTATACCTCCAAAATATGAAATCCAAACAAGAAAATGAGCCTCCAAAATGCATGCTTCCCATCTCCAAATTCCATATAAAAATGAGCAAGGAATAAAGGGTAGGAAATAAATAGGATTTTGTGGATTTTTAATTGAATTTTTAAAGGATTTTTGATGAATTTTGGAGCAAAATAAAATGAGGAAAATGGGGGCTACCATGGGGGGTGAGGCCGGCCATTTTTGGAGGTGAGGGAGAGAAGGAAGAGAGTGACAAAAGTTGTGTAGAAGTCTCCCCCAAAATATCACTTCATTATGTCTTTTCATGCATTTCTTTATTTTATTTTATTTCTTTACTATAGCAACTCAAGAAAGCTCTAGAAAAATGGAAAAATTTGCAAATAAATTTTGCATGATACACACTAAATTCTAATATGCCATGGTTCATTTTTACAAATTAAAATCATTCAAATTTGTAATTTACACTAATTTAGTGTAAAAATAAAGCTTATGTTAATATTTAAAATAATTAATTTAGGAAAAATATTTAATTAAAAAAAAATTTATAAGTGGCTAAATAAACACCATTTACTAGTAATTACATAATTAAAATAGGTATTTTTGAAATTATAATGAAAAACAATCACAGTTTAATTTTACGAAAAATACATTTTACTTTACCGAAATTCATAAAATTCACTTAAACAATTTTATTAATTTAATTATTTATTTAATTATTTTTAAAACATTACAGTTAGTTATATGTATGCCCTAGAGGCCATTACTGTACATAGGATGTATATTGTAGTGGATGCTGGAACATATATAGGGAAGACTTTCTTGCTCGATATGATAGTATGCTATCTAGTTACTCTTTACCTTAACGTGTATACCGATTGTCTCTCTGTTACATGTTGGTAAAGCCCTTAAGATGTGTACTTGACTACCTGGACTATGATGCGGATCATACTAGTGGGGACATGGTAGTCCATAAGTACATCCTTCAAGGTCCCTAGTCGTGGGTATATCGAGACGGGGCATCGATATACCAGAGTAGACTAGCGTATACCTTCTCGACCCATACAGATGGGCGATGGATGATCCCATATCCATTGGTGTTTGACATCAGAGATGATATACGGGTGCTCAGTAGAGACTGGGTACACTGGACGGACTCGCCGAGAACTCCCAGATGGTATTATACCTCACATCAGATGGCAGTTCTCTGGTGACACTGGTACAGGTTAGTCTGTAGACCCGAGATCGTCATAGAGTCTTGTGTGATTCCCACTGTGCTTTGATTTCCACCTTACCACGTCCAAGAGGGCGTGCAAAACAGTGGTTTTTAGGTACAGTCCCGAATCACATGGAGGCAATGAGCGATAGGAGGGGATTCGTCTCTCCCGGTATAGGGAGTTGATGTTGTGCTGTGTTCGATTGGCTATAACCGGAAATCCCTGGCCAGGCTTGCTGAGATTTACTGGTAAGTGTTACCAGTAGTTTCTCGAATAGTTATAGACCTCATATCAACACGACTTATCGAGCTACTGGGGTCTGACGTTTACCACCCCTAAGCGAGATATGCGACATATCAGACGAACAGACCGGACTGTACGGTAAGTGTTACTGGTTGGATTCATAGGAGTGTGAGCGGGCTTGCTCGTTGATCTTCTGATCGCTCAATACCCGGGTGGTCGTTACGTTTAGCAGACCGCTTGCGGCTTGTGGGTGTTTGATATGATCATCAACTACTGCCGGCGTATTGACGAGTCTTTAGAGTCCTACACAGAGGTTTCCTGGCTCAAGCGAAACGAAATAGGAGCGCATATGAGATATGTGCGGGACCGAGAATAATACTAGTATGTGATACTGTATTCTATTCTCGCGATTTGTATCATTGCACGGTTATATATGATATAGCCGGGTTACCGAATCAAGTGTTGATTCGATACATTGATACACTTGATATTAGTCGGTTATATGCGATATGACCGGATCATTAAATCAAGTGTTGATTTAATGATTTAATGTATAATTATATATTTGATATATTACTTTACATTAACTAGTATTTGTTCACTTAAGATGATTTTCTCACTTGATGTGCACATTGTATATGTGATATATTTTTGTGCACTTGATTGTATCATGTTTGATGATACATGCAAACTTGGGTGTATGTTTGATTTAAACCGTGTTTAGGTTAATGGCTAGGGTTTTGTAATCTTTACTTATTTATTTATTCTTTTATTCATTTATTTTGGCAAGAATAAAATGGAGGCTAATTTTGTTTCTTTCTTGAAACTTCATGAAGCTTTGACCATTTTGTTTCTTTGCCTTAACCTAACCATTAAACCTAAACCCTAGTTTATTCTCTACATGAGTTACACTCACCCATGGTTGCAAAATGATAACCATCACTTCATTTTGGAAATAATGAATAATTCTTTTTCTTTCTTCTTCTTCATCTTCTTCATGAAGAAAAAGCAAAGCTTTCTTGAAAAATTCCAAGTGATGAAATCAAGTGAGAAATCCAAATCCAAAGTGAACCCACTTCCTATTTCTTCATCCTGTACCACTTGCCAAGTAGTATAGGGTGTTTTCTTCACAAGTTTCATGACTTGGTGAAGGTGGAGCTTGAGTTTGAGTCGCCTCGACGTAGATCATCTTCGGCATCGAAGTCAACGACCTAGCCCGCCCATTTCTCCGATGAAATCGACGCAAGGGTCCGGGATTCCGATGATCACAGTGGAGGGACGTCAACACAGAGCTAGAGAAGTGGAGGACCGGATCTACAAAGGTTGTATTTCCATTCACTTAGCAATAAAGTTGTTTATTTGCTTGTTTCGCCTTTGCCTCTAGTTAACGATCTAGCATTAGGGTTTCTCAGCACAAGAAAAATTTGATTTTGGCATGGTTGATGCCTTATGGAACCTCATTAGAGTACCTAGGAACCCTACAGGTATCGTCACCGGGTTAGTCCAATCATTGCTGAGGAGAAGAGGATACTTTTTGGGCTTAGAGCTCCTGCCCCGCTCCAGGCTACAGGAGTCCCACCGCGACCGCGGACAATGGTTCGCCCTCCCTTGAGAGATACAGGCACCGTACTCATTCCTGAGGTGGCAGATGTGGACTTAACTCCGACGGTTGGTATGCCAATGCGCACCAGAGCTCAGGCAAGGGCTTCGGATAAGGCGCCGGTAACAGTTTCATCGGCTGCGGCGTCAGCGATGGCAATATCCTCATCAGTAGCACTGCCGAGAGAGGATACTGAAGGCGAAGTGGGTCAACGCCGCAGCAAAGAACCGAGGGGAAAGAAGCGATCGTCTTCTAGTGTTAGTTCTGGGTCAAAGAGGCGAAGGAAGACGGTCACCAATCTGCTCGACTTTTTAGTGGAATCCGAGCCTATCTTTCAGGACGAGCCAATAGCTATGCAAGAGCCGGATGGTGGTCTTCTTTTTCTCGGTTCATCTGCCGAGAAAGCCACACAATTGGCTGAGGCTATAAGACGCTCTCAGGATGAAACTGAGAATGTAAGGGTCCCGAAGAGGCCTTATCCTGCCGTCATCTTCTACGAAGATCCTCCATCGACACGGCGGATATTTATAGGTCCTTTGGAAGAGGGAGGCGGGATATCCCTTAAGCAGCCTATCTCGGCCGATGCCGAAGATGCGCTATCTTTGTGGACTGGTGGCCACGAGTCTACCCTCACACCCCGGCGAGCGCGAATTCTTGAGAAAGAACACCGGCTTGAAAAAGCCATACTAGAAGCTCCTTTGCGCATTGGTATACTTATATATCTTTTTGTAGTATTTTGCACTGCTCATATATATATATATATATATATATATATATATATATATATATATATATATATATATATTTATATCCTTATCTTCGTGAAAACTTTGCAGGGACTTCGGCAATGGCAGAGGATCTGAGTTCGAGTCGCGCCTTGACTATGGACTCTGTAAATATCCCCGATGAGACACTAGTAAGTGTGGAGGGGGTCGATACAGCTGTTCTTCCAGCCACGGAGCTCCCATTGGTGGTTCCCGTTCTCCCGGTCCTTGCTCTTCCGGAAGAAGCATCTTTATTGGCCGCGGACTCAATGGATCTTTCTGGGGATGGCCCGGAGACTATGGGACAGGTAATCGAGGCTACCGTCCTTTCATTGGAGCCTGCAGCGGTGGCCACTGCTCCTCAATTAGAAGTTGTTATACCACCCACGTCCCCGATAATGTGCATGGAGGAGGCCGCCGAAGCTGCTATCCCTCCAGTTCAGAGCGGGAGGAGCATCGAAGGCAGCCTTCTATATTTTATTTTAATAATCTCCCCATCATCTGAACCTTTCTGTCTTTTCAAAGCTACGAGGATTGGCGGCGTCCATCGCGGACCTGTCCCCAAGAAAGTCTTTTCAGCGTCTGCTAGAGATGGCCGCTCCGCAGGCAATATCCCCTCAACGCATCGTCCTCTCTTCCGGGCAAAGTTAGTGTAATTTGTCTTCTTCTCACGGCATTATTATTATTCATATAATGATACTGATGTCTTCTGCAGTTCTGGAAGCCGATGACGAAATTGAGATTCTTAACGGGCCTGGGGATTCTTCAGACCCTTCTTGCTTGACGTGGGTAAGTACAGTTTCGACGTTGTTCCACCTGCTCTTTGGTTGCAAGTTTCACTGATTTCTTTTTATGAATCTTAACAGCTTTGCCAGTTCTTACCACGCTGGAGTCGCGCATCGTCATGCCGCCCGGTCCCTATACTCTACGTGCCTCGAAACGGATGGCAAAGCTAAGCCTTCACTCCTTGTCAGCTTTGATCGAAGACCTTCGTGCTGGTAGTTTGATCACGGCCGAAGAATTTGCCGCCGAAGCCAACAGTTCTCTCCCCTTTCTTGCTGCTTACCATAGCGAAACATTGGTGCAAATCTGGGTTGAGTTTTGTCGTCGGGTGGAGGCTTGCTTGCATAGCCTTGGGTGCTCGCGTCTTCCTTCAGAGGTTGTGGCTGCAAAGACGAGCTTGCGGGGGCTAATCGAACGGTGCACCGCTAATATGCTGTCATGCGAGAAGAGGCTCAGCCGAAAATTTTCAGAGAGGAAGCTAGCTTCAACTGCGCTAGGGGAACTTCAAGCTAATCTTACGGCCAAGACCACTCGGGCGTATGAACTTTGGCGGATGCTTCAAGAAGCTATCAGGGAGGTGGTAGCCATTGATAAAGGCGTCATTTTCACTCACAAAATGGTCGAAACCCATAAAGTTACCGAAAAGGAGCTTGAAAGTCGGCTTGCATCGTACCAGGCCCAACAGTCTCAACCGGAGGCCCGTCTCTTAGCGATAATGAATCATGAAGCCGAGGCCCAGCGGCAAAAGGATGAACTGGCAAATCTATTAAATCGTCCGCTGGCTTGAAGAATTGTATATTTTTCTTTTTATTCTTCTTTTGTACATACTTCTGAATGAGGGTATTTTTTGATTCTTTCATAGATTGTATTTTGTATTCATTTTGATTCATGAATAAAAGACATATTTTGCTTCATGATGGTGTGTCCCTTTTAGTAAATGCATTTTGTGGATAATCTATTTTGATCTCCTTATAGGACAGCGATGGCTTAGGAGTCAGGTTCAGATCTGCCTCCTAAGGCTTTCCAATTTTATGAGCCATGAGGGTCTCATAAGGGTATTTCTCCTTACGAGTCATGAGGATCTCGTAAGTGTAATTTCTCCTTAAGAATCGTGAGGATTCCTAAATGTATTTTCTCTTGAGAGTTGTAAGGATCTCAGAAGAGAATTTTCTTCCTTATAAGTCGAGAGGACCCGTAAGTGATTGATGAGTTGACTTGCTCCCGAATCAAAGAATTGCCTTGACGGGAAAGTCGAGGGTCGACTTTATCCGCATTTTATGGAGTCAGGGGTTGACTTTATCCGCATTTTACGGAGTCAGGATTTGCTCTGGGCGTTTCCAACGGGGTCAGGATTGACATTAGCCGTGTTCCACAGGACCAGGATCCGCTCTGGACGCTTCCCAAAGTCGAGGGTCGACTTTATCCGCATTTTATGGAGTCAGGGGTTGACTTTATCCGCATTTTACGGAGTCAGGATTTGCTCTGGGCGTTTCCAACGGGGTCAGGATTGACATTAGCCGTGTTCCACAGGACCAGGATCCGCTCTGGACGCTTCCCACGGGGATAGGATTAACATTAGCCGTGTTCCACAGGACCAGGATTTCCTCTGGGCATTTCCCACGGGCAGGATTGACATTAGCCGTGTTCCACAGGACCAGGATCCGCTCTGGGCGTTTCCCACGGGGTCAGGATTGACATTAGCCGTGTTCCACAGGACCAGGATCCGCTCTGGACGCTTCCCACGGGGTCAGGATTGACATTAGCCGTGTTCCACAGGACCAGGATTTGCTCTGGGCATTTCCCACGGGGTCAGGATTGACATTAGCCGTGTTCCACAGGACCAGGATCCGCTCTGGACGCTTCCCATGGGGTGAGGATTGACATTAGCCGTGTTCCATAGGACCAGGATTTGCTCTGGACGTTTCCCACGGGGTCAAGATTGACATTAGCCGTGTTCCACGATACCAGGATTTGCTCTGGACGTTTCCTACGGGGTCAGGATTGACATTAATTGTGTTCCACGAGACCAGAATTTGCTCTGGGCGTTTCCCACGGGGTCAAGATTGACATTAGCCGTGTTCCATGAGACCAGGATTTGCTCTGGACGTTTCCCACGGGGTCAGGATTGACATTAGCCGTGTTCCACAGGACCAGGATCCACTCTGGACGCTTCCCACGGGGTCAGGATTGACATTAGCCGTATTCCACGAGACCACGATTTGCTCTGGGCATTTCCCACAGGGCCAGGATTGACATTAGCCGTGTTCCACAAGACCAGGATCCGCTCTGGACGCTTCCCACAGGGTCAGGATTGACATTAGCCGTGTTCTACGAGATCAGGATTTGCTCTGGGCGTTTCCCACGGGGTCAGGTTGACATTAGCTGTGTTCCATGAGACCGGGATTTGCTCTGGGCGCTTCCCACGGGGTCAGGATTGACATTAGCCGTATTCCATAGGACCAGGAGGTGTTGACTCTCGGTTGTCTGCGCATCGCCGAGTCATGGAACTGGGAACTTTGTCGCGGCTCCGATTTGCTGATGTTGCGTCTGTTGTAATGAGACGAATATTGAGATGATCTCCAGGCTGTCTGTGAACCGTCAAGATTTGGCTTCTTTTTCTGATGGATCCTGGTGGGAAGGTATGGTTCCCTCATTGTTTGTGCCCCTGGATTGTATACAGGGATCGATGTGATCTCACATGTAGGGCAAAAAGTTTCATTTTATATATTTTTCTTTCCTCGATGCTCTATCATTTCAGCTTTTATATCGTGAAAGTCGCGATTGCCCAATCATTGCGGCTATTTTTCGCGGTGCTCAATCATTTCGGCTATTTGTTTTATTTACTTGCTGCTTTTTATTGCGAGTTGCCCAATCATTTCGGCTATTTTGCATGCATATATTTTACTTGCCGATTTTGTTGCAAGTTGCCCTATCATTTCGGCTATTTCATATGCATTTATGGCTCGCTGACTTTTCGCTGCGAGTTTGGGATTTGATACCGATTTAGGCATCAGCATCGCTACAACTGGGATATTTCCATGAGCGAATCATCATTTGCCTTTGTCGATGTCGAACAAAGGTGGCTTAGTAAACAGGGTTAGGATCTTGTCGACTAAGGCTTTTGACTTCATGAGCCGTAAGGGTCTCATAAAAGTATTTCTCCCAACAAGTTGTGAGGATCTCGTAGGTGCGTTTTCTCCTTAAGAATCGTGAGGAGTCTAAAGTGTATGGTCTCTTATAAATCGTAAGGATCTTACAAGAGTATTTTCTCCTTATAAGTCGAGAGGACTTACAAGGGTTGTTCGCCATATGAGCATATCCCCAGTCGCGGGTGGGAATTTGTCAGGGAGATGTTTATTCGCGCCCGTAGATTGTATACAAGGGTCGATATCGAGACGCTTGTAGGGCAACACTGGAGGTTGTGATGGCTTAAGAACAGGTTCAGATCCCTGTAGCTTAAGGCTTTTGAATCCTATGAGCCGTGAGGGTCTCAAAGGGGAATTCTCCTTACGAGTCGTGAGGATCTCGTAAGTGTAACTTCTCCTTAGGAATAGTGGGGATCCCTAAGTGTGTGGATTCCTTGTGAGTCGTAAAGATCTCACGCAGGTTTCAGCATCTCTTCAATGATCTCGGGCTTCAGCGGGCTTTTCCACCTGATCGCCGGACATGCTTGAAGATCCTTCAGCATTCTTTTGGTTTTAGCTGAAAGGACAACTTCCCACGGAGCTTCTTCCATAAATGAACATGATGCCCTCGGCGTATCCACCATTTTAGGAGCGTGCCTCTGTGGCGGATTCACCCTCCAGTTCTCTGACAGTGCGAATTTCTCTTGACGGTACTGGTCCTCGACCCAGTTCTTGAAGATGTAGCAATCCTCAATGGGGTGGCTCACCATTCGGTGATAGGAGCAGTAGTTGGGATTGTTGACATCACCGGGCTGCGGTGGACGTTTTGGGTCCGGCAGAGTGATGAGTTTGTTGCGTACTGCTAGTTCGAACAGTCTCCTCATTTTATCATGGGGAAACGAGTAAGCTCGTCCTAGCTTCTCTTCCAGGGATTGGCGCGGGCGCGTGTTGTTTTGGCGAGCAACCGGTTTTGGGTCACTCGGTTGCTATTGAGTGTTGGCAATGAAGGCTGCTTTCCCTTCACCCTTTGCATTCCGAGGGTCCAGTTTTGAAGAGGAAGGTCTGTGGCCCATCTGGTCTATTTAGACCAACTTGTCGATCAGAGCCTGGAAGGTGGTCGGCTTAAAGAACGTCATGAACCGGGACACAGTCGCCTGAGGATCGAGAGTCCTTATGAACATGCCCACGGCAGGAGCTTCTTCGATGCGTTGTTCACATTTTGACCATAGGTTCCGCCATCAGATTGCGTATTGAACCCAGGTCTCTCCTGGCTTCACCCTGGCATTGATTAATGTCGTGATCGGGGTGCGCTCGCTTGCGATGGTGAATGTTTTGACGGAGTCATTTGGGAGCACCGAGTACCATTCAAACGCCGTTTTTGGTAGGCTGCCAACGAACTGGCGAAGCAGCAATTTGTCGTTGCCTCCAGTATTGCCGCATAAATCTTTAAACTTAGCAACGTGCTGATGAGGATTGCTTGTCCCTTTGTACACATAGAACTTGGGGGTTGTATATCCTGGCAGGTATAGGGTGTTTTTCTTCACCCCATTGAGATGGGAATGCGCACGCGCTTGTCAGGCGCATTACAAATTTTCCCTGCCTAGGGTAGGCTGGGGTTTATTGATTGCGGGGATCCAAATCTCCGGCAGCCGCAGACTAAGCTGCCGTTAATTACCCCTCGCCTTTGGAGCGAGAGAACCTCCGATTAACGGGTCAAACGGGTCATGAGAACTCAACGTGCAGTGTACGTGTGTTGTGTTTTGAAAGGGGTTTTGGATATATCGGGGGCCCCGCAGAGTTCTTATGGGGGTCCCGCTACACGGATAGCAGGCTGGGGTCAAGGGGGCTAGCAGCCCCTTGCAGGGTGCGGGGTAGCGCCCCGTTAGAAATTTTTTTCTAACGGGAACAGTGTGGTGGAGTATGTGTATATGGGTGTGTGTGTGTGTGTGTAAAGGAAAGGGCATCCAAAGGATGCGTGGGAGAAGGTGCCGGTGCCGCACATGCAAGGCACGCGGGCGCTGTGCGCCAGAGCGCCAGTGCCTCACGTGCAAGGCACGCGGGCGCTGTGCGCCAGAGCGCCAGCGCCCCACGTGCCTGGCACGCGGGCGCTGTGCGCCAGAGAGCCAGCGCCCCACGTGCCTGGCACGCGGGCGCTGGACGCTGTGCGCCAGAGCACCAGCACACCACGTGCCTGGCACGCGGGCGCTGTTCGCCAGAGCGCCAGCGCACCACGTGCCTGGCACGCGGACGCTGTTCGCCAGAGCACCAGCGCCCCACGTGCCTGGCACGCGGGCGCTGGGCGTCAGCAGCAGAAGGGACTTGGCCTCTGCACTGGGAGCTATGCTCCAAAAAGTAAATATTTATTATTTTGTATATATATATATATATTTTTGAGGAGTTGAATTTCTAAGTTATTTTAGAGCTGATGGAAGGGGCTTCTCTCTTGAGCCCTGGAACATCCCCAAAATAGGGTTCTTGGAAGCGGGTCTCCTTCTTCCTCTTCTGTTGGCCGGATCTTGAAGAACAAGAAGTATGAGATTTTAAAAATCTCATACTTTTTGAGATCTAATAGAAGATCTGAGTTCCCCTTTGTGGCTTTTATGGTGGAAAACTATTTAGTTTTGGAAAAGGAAGAGTAAAACTCTTGATTTAATTCAAAAAAAGAAGAAGGTTTAGAACCTTGAGGAAGGAGAAGGAGGCACAAAAAACCCTAACCTTTTTGAGAGGAATGAAAAATCTCTGCTTTATTCATCATCATTTTGTCTTATATAGGCTTACATATTTACATATAGCCTCTTGGGCTTTACAAAATGGCATTTTGCCCATCCCATGGCTCATGTGCCATTTTTTTTTGCACATAAGCCATGGGCTTTACAAAAATTTGGCTTTATGCCCATTCATGCATAAAAAAATTACATTAAAATTATTTATTACATGATTTTATGCTGGCATGGGGAGGGTGGCCGCGGGCTCGACTTGGGCATAGGCCCGCTTGACCTGGGCTTGGGCCTACCTGGCTTGGGGTGGACCTTGACTTTGACTTGGTCAACCGGGGTGCAAATTTTGACCCCAACAGCGGGTACTTGATTTTATCGTACCAACCCGGATACGGTCGCCAAGTTCTGACGACTTGGCCAGCCGTTTCACTCGCTTGATGAGCTCGTATTTGTTGAGCTATGTAATCATCAAGGGCAGCCTTGGAAATCGTTTCCTCCCTGCCTGTTGATAAAGCTGGAAGAGGGTTTGATATTTCCCCTCTGTCGTCCTCGATGATTATCGGCGGGTCTTCAGCTGGAGGTTCTGGCTGGATCATCATTCCAACCATGTCTTGGAACAGGAGCGCCATCTGTTTTATATTAGCAGCCTGTTCCGCGGCCTTCTTATCCTTTCTTTCCAGCACCCTTCGCAGGAACTCTGTATCGGTCTCCTGCTCATGGCGCTGTTCAAATGCCGCTTCTGGGCTTTCTTTCTGCCCGGTGAGTGCTGCCATTTTTGTCAGCATCTCCTGAAGCTTTTGTTGCTGCTCCTGAGTTTTTTTCAACGACCGAGTTTGCGGTCGATGACCCACGGAAGTACGGCTTTCCTCTTTCCCGGAAGCCATGTAGACCGTGTGTATAACCATGCCCCCAGACTTTGGGCGTTTGGATCCGGTGATTGATCTCAAAAACTATCTATAACCGCAATCAAGAACGGCGTCGCTTGGTAGCTAGCCGGTGAGTACGGGTCGGTCCACAGGGATGTTGTGAATTTCCTAATCGCTCAAACGAGTTAATTCCGATGGGTGTTCGGATTTCTTATTAAATCTAAAAACTAAATTTATCATTTATCTAGGGCAAAGAATTAAAATTTAACTAGGGCAAGGAATTAAAGATCTAACTAGGGTAAGGAATTAAATTTAATCTAGGGCAGAGAATGAAAAATTACCTAGGGCAAGAATTGAAATTACCTACTTACTTTACAGATGGCTCTCTCCAAACATCAACACAAGACTTGTCAGAAATGAAAAGAGGCGTCGATGCTCTCCAAAAGAAATCTAAATTTTATTGATAAAAAGAGGCATAGGGAGGCATAGCCTTTACAATGATTTAGAGTTCCTATTTATAGAGGATAGGAAACCCTAGGTTACAATTGATTCGCATGTCTACATTTACCAAAATATCCTTAGAAAGACCTAGTCAAAGTAGACTCCAAGCTTTGGTAAAATTTTATGTCTCTGTCTTTTATTAAAAGGAAGTATTGGGCCTTGAAATTTCCTTTGTGGGCTCTTCTATCTTTGGGCTTCCTTATTATTTGGTTCTTTTATTAAAATAGCTTCTATGTTTCTTCCAGATCTCCAGTGAATAATTGCGGTGGACTTTTAACCGTTCGCTTTGTAATCTTGGACCTTGCATTGCCTTGTACTTTGTGAATTTTATCTTTGATGTAGGCTTGATCAAGAGTCTTCTGTTTGTTGGTCAAAGTCCACTTTTGCATCGTCTTTTCATCGTTTTCACCGTTTTCTGTCCAAGAATCTGTAACATGTAATATGCAGCAGACATGCGTCAAAAGCACATGTTTATTTATAAAACGAATAAGAATGGGGAATATAATAATACAATATTATGGTGTGAACAAATACCCCCAAACTTATCTTTTGCTCGTCCTCGAGCAAACTTATTTTTATTCTCTACAAAAACCTAACCGCACTTTCGCAGGGAAACGCGATTGCACTGAGCACGTACAACAAGCCGTTAAACCTCTAGGTGTCCCTAGTAGGAGGAGTGTTGTCTCCTGAGGGTTTTCAGCGGATACTACCCACAAAATCCTATCAATTCGGCTTTTCGACTTTAATTCTCCACCTAGGTTTTCTAACAAGGAATTCTATTATCGTTGACTCGTAAATTATACACCCATATTCTTCACACTTCCTCATCATCCAACTTAAGATTATATATGTTCTGCAGACCTACTTAGCTTTCAGCATTTCTTAAGTTTTCCTTCTAGGGTTCCATCTCCACTTAGGAATTTTTATCAACTCTACTAAAGATACAAGTTCTTATTCTTCACTCCTTTTTCTTATCTAAACTCCAATTACATACCCCTACGTGTGTGTATAAATCACCCCTACACTTGGAAATTCAAATCAAGCAATCATATTCTTATCCGTTGTCCAAAGTACTAATTAGTTGGTGAATTTAAATGGATTTTTGCTTACACATCCTTCATGCGACCGTTAATACTTCTTGAGGTACCAACAACCGATTACAAGATGTGTTTGCACTTTTAAAGCGTAATTCCTAGTCTTGCAACACCTAAGGCTTTAGCAGTGACTCCCAAATCAGTTGGTTTAAGGCACTAGGTGATGAAGCACCCTCGCTAAATATTTTTTCTATTTTTACAGGCTTAAGTAATCACAAAAACCAGTGTTCATTTTTTTCTTTATTCACACTTGAATTTATTTTTTTTTCTTTTATTTTCATTGTACTAAGGACTTTAGACAAGAGCATTTCAAGGTCTCTTCTACTATTCCAAGTTTCAAGGTGCGCGATTGTGCAAATTGTAGGGTATACGTTTTCAGAATCTAGACTTAAGTTAGGAATTATTTTTCAAACTTATATTTTAATAAAAACATCAATACTTTTCCATTGTTTCGACTTAGCCCAAGAAGTGAACTCAAAATTTGCCTATTTCTAAATAAACTACAAAGACATATACTTTCTACCGCTAAACTTTAAGGAAGGTTATTTTTAGGGTTTTTAATTTACTACGTCTAAGATCTAGTTGTTCCTAGCTAGTTAACATATCTGTCAAACTCTAGTCAAATAAGACAAAATTGAATACAATAATTTTTATAATTTTTTCAAAATTTTTCAATTTTTATGGGTTTTCAAATAAATATGCAAATGCAAAAATATACATATGAATGCGAAGGAAGAAGACGTACCGAGCATACCCCCAAACTTAAACTTGACAGTGTTCTCACTGTCATGCTACACCAAGAGGGACAAAATGCCGGCACTCCCCTGTTTATTTATTTATAATTTTTTTTTATTTTTATAGAAAGAGAAAACAAAAAGTATATATACATATATACAACAAGGTTCCCCTCAAACTTAAGCTTGGCCTTACACAAGCCAAAGGTTAGCACCAACCATTCAAAGATCTTATCGTGATAATGGTAGGGTTGGTGAAAGAATATGGTGTAAAGGAAAGAAATGAGAAGCACACGAGACCGAATGGGAAGAAGGGTGGAATATGGTCTCGGTGGAGGAGAAGAATGGCGGAAAAGAGAAAGAAGGGTAGCACGATCTTGAGGGTGTAAATCGAGAGAATAAATTAGCGCAATTTGTGATGACCGATGTGTTAAAAGCGATTGTGCTAATCTATCAACCCGTCGAAAAATGGGGTCAAATCCTTCAAGATTCGCAAGAAAGCATGGGTACGTCGAACTTGGTATAGGCGATGAAAGCGTAACGGTCACCTGCACGGTCGGAACATTGGAAGGTAGGGAAGGGAGTGAATTAGGGATAGTCTCATTCTCACCATAGTAAACTGTCTCGAATTTGAAAGATTCCATCAATGGTTCGAAACGACTGTAAGCAACCGAGTCTGATGGTTCAACTAACTCATCTGAAAATTCAAAGGACTCAAACTCGGGCGGTAAGTCATCAACATCGTCCGAAAAAGTGAAACACTCGTCTGTGAGAACTGTGTCAGATTCAAAGGAAAAATTTTCAAGCTCATAGTCTTCAAGCATGATATTAGGCGTGGTCGGAACGATGGAAAGGAGGGAGGGTGATTTAGTTAAAGTTTCAAGAGGATGAATTGGAAAATCCGACACATCAAACAAGAATGGTTCAACCTCAATATTATCCTCAATACTCTCCTCAATACTATCCTCATAATTCTCCTCAATATTTATCTCATCCATGCCATTATAATCAAAATCAAGACGCATATGAGGTTCGGGAGAAACATTTAATGACTCGGGATGATGAATTGGACCAAAATTTCAATCAAATCGACAGGTTCATCATCCGAAATATTCTCGGCGTCTATATCCCCAATCAAGTGAAAATCAATATTTTCTGACACCTCAACAAAAGCATGGATATTTATCGATTTAGATTCTAGATTGGAGGTGTAAAGATCGAAAGGATTGATGATGGTTTCACTCGAAAGGGACCCTTCGCAATCTGGCAAATCAAGCACTACAAAGTCGCACCACTCATTTTTATCCTTAACCGTCGAATCATTTAAGACACTTGTTTGAAAATCGGAGTTGTGGGGTTCAATTGGGTATGGGTAGGTTTGATTTGGAAGGGTATAAAACTCACTCTCTCCTCTCAAATTCTCACTCTGTCCAACTGCCTCCCCATACATTGGAAAATTTGGAGCTAGTTGGAAACTAGCTGCCGGTTCACTCGGTTGGATAAGGGCGGCCATGGATGCTTCCACATTCCTAGTCATTTTGTTTGTTGCAGCAATATAAGCTGCCAACGACTGTTCCAAACTAGACATGGGTGGTGAAGGGGTTTCGGTAAAAGATTCGAAATTGTTTGGATACGTGAAACTCCCAAAAGGCTGTGTAGAAACAGTGTCTAGTGACGGTGGGAAAGTCGGGTAGGACTGGTAGGAAGTGGATGGCTGGACAAGAGTAGGATCAACCTGTGGATAGAAAGGTGAATGAACTTGTTGATCCCTATAACTGGATGTGTGGAGAGGAGTGAAAGATCGGCTATGAGATTGAGCAATATGCTCAGTAATGGACATCGGTTTAGGAGTTACAGCAGGACTTGAAAAAGTGGTATCAACGTATGAAGGTGGTGAAGGTTGACACATAGTGGGTTGCAAAGTCGAACTGTTTCTCCTAGACGCTTCTATTTGATCTTTCAAAGAAATTTTGGGCACGGAGGGATCTTCCTTAAATCGACCGAAACAATTGACGTACGAGGCATAGTTAGGTTCGGGATACCAAAGTTCGGTAAGAGATTTATGATGTGGGGTACCCATGATAGAAGAAAGGGGAAAAGAAAGAAGATTGGGGTGCACGGATTTCTTAGCAACAAAAGTTGCAAGTCTTTTTATAAAAAATTTTCCTCTTATTTTTTTTTATTTGTTTTGCAAAAATTTTCGATAAAGGGCTTAGACACAAATGCAATCAACCAGAAATGCACAATCAGGCCTAGATCTAGGGTCAGTTAGACAGCTCCTAACTGTTCCAAAGGGCTAGAAATAGGACCTCAAACCGCCTCTTCACCGCCAATTGCGGCCGGGTAAGTGCCAGGTAAGTGGGAGGCTCCCCGCTACAAGTAGCGGTCCTAATTAAGTAACCACTTGCCTAGACACCGCAAAGTCAGGTTAGGATTAACGGCTGATGCCTATGACTAGTCCTTTTTCCTATTGAGCTCGAAGTCCTTAGGGCTGAGTCTAGTATTTTTTAATTAATAGTGGTCAATGCAAATGCTTTAAAGTGATTTCTGGGGTCCTGGGAAGGGTGATGAAATCCCCACCCAATCTGAGTTTGGTCAATAGCCCCTAAAAGTCCGATTA
The DNA here is from genome assembly GCA_030015575.1 of Agapanthus africanus. Lineage (NCBI taxonomy): Eukaryota > Viridiplantae > Streptophyta > Magnoliopsida > Asparagales > Amaryllidaceae > Agapanthus > Agapanthus africanus. The sequence continues at coordinate 16,395,832 of JASDDO010000022.1, forward strand.
AATTATGAAAAACAGTAAATTCACTTGCAATTAATTATTTTTAAGCGCGGCGCAAAGAAACCTGCAGAAAATCTGTTATTGAGAAGGGGGAAGAAGATTTTTAGCGCAAAGAAATCCTGCAGAAAATTTCGCAAAAGATATATGTAGGTTGGCAGAGGAGGATAAAATAAAACAAACCGAGCAAATTTCGGGCAAAGAAACCACTTTCCCGCCGCGGTTCCGCGGTTTGGGACGCTCCTGAGCCGCGGTTCCGCGGTCTTGTGAAAGGATCACTTCCCGAGAAATTTTTTCCTATTCTGCTGTGGACTCCTCCCTCTGTTTTGATGTACCCTTTTCTGTTTCGCCTTCAGTAAATTTCCAGATCCGAGATTCTTCGCTGTTCCTGCAAGATTCAAACAATAAAACCCTTCAAACAGATAAAAATTGATAAAATGTTTTTGTACTTTTTCTATTTTCAGATTTTTATGATTTTTAAAATTTATATCAACCCGAAATTACAAATAGGAAATTTTTACGCCATCCCCGGCAACGGCGCCATTTGATTGATCTCAAAAACTATCTATAACCGCGATCAAGAACGGCGTCGCATGGTAGCTAGCCGGTGAGTACGGGTCGGTCCACAGGGATGTTGTGAATTTCCTAATCGCTCAAACGAGTTAATTCCGATGGGTGTTCGGATTTCTTATTAAATCTAAAAACTAAATTTATCATTTATCTAGGGCAAAGAATTAAAATTTAACTAGGGCAAGGAATTAAAGATCTAACTAGGGTAAGGAATTAAATTTAATCTAGGGCAGAGAATGAAAAATTACCTAGGGCAAGAATTGAAATTACCTACTTACTTTACAGATGGCTCTCTCCAAACATCAACACAAGACTTGTCAGAAATGAAAAGAGGCATCGATGCTCTACAAAAGAAATCTAAATTTTATTGATAAAAAGAGGCATAGGGAGGCATAGCCTTTACAATGATTTAGAGTTCCTATTTATAGAGGATAGGAAACCCTAGGTTACAATTGATTCGCATGTCTACATTTACCAAAATATCCTTAGAAAGACCTAGTCAAAATAGACTCCAAGCTTTGGTAAAATTTTATGTCTCTGTCTTTTATTAAAAGGAAGTATTGGGCCTTGAAATTTCCTTTGTGGGCTCTTCTGTCTTTGGGCTTCCTTATTATTTGGTTCTTTTATTAAAATAGCTTCTATGTTTCTTCCAGATCTCCAGTGAATAATTGCGGTGGACTTTTAACCGTTCGCTTTGTAATCTTAGACCTTGCATTGCCTTGTACTTTGTGAATTTTATCTTTGATGTAGGCTTGATCAAGAGTCTTCTATTTGTTGGTCAAAGTCCACTTTTGCATCGTCTTTTCATCGTTTTCACTGTTTTCTGTCCAAGAACCTGTAACCTGTAATATGTAGCAGACATGCGTCAAAAGCACCTGTTTATTTATAAAACGAATAAGAATGGGGAATATAATAATACAATATTATGGTGTGAACATCCGGCGCCTTTGGAATTTGCCGCAGGCAATGAGATTTTCTCCGGCTTCCTTCTTTTGTAGGAGGTCGAGGTTGAAGGAGCAGTTGTAACAGGCGCTTGTGTGAAAGAAGTCCCTCGCTGCATAGTGGAGGGATGATCTTCCTCTTGTCGAACCTTCATTTTCTTCAGTTGACGAGAGTAGTTCTTATTGATCACAGAATCTTGGACTTTCCGCCAGACCCTGTGGATTTGGGAGGACAGCCACTGAGGGGGCTGCTCCGGTTTTTCCTGCGTCATGTTTTCAGCAGGTGGGAGAGATTTCTTCAGCACCGCGGTTGGGAAGTTTTTGCGCACCCTCTTTAGCAGTTCAAAACCGTTCCCGGTTGGAACAGAAGCGTCAACTTCCACCATTGGTGCTGGTGGAGTAAGTCCAGAGGGGGAGTTGCCCCCGGCTTTTCTCACCTGATGCCGGTGGCTACGTCGTGCGTGTCTTGCAGACGGGACCACCTCAGTTGTGGAAGCGGCTCTGTCATACCCCAGGCTTTGATTAGGGGCTGCTGCTGGTGCCAGCTTGTTGAAGACCGACGTCCGTTGAGAGGGAATGTCCAATCTTTCGAAAGCCAACTTCCTGGTAAGGGAAGCACTTTTGACGACTTCACCTGCCGGAGGAGTTGGGAGGACTATCCATTATGGGATAGCTCCTTCAGGTATTGCGAGTCTCTTTGCGGGCCCACTTGAACTCCGACTCGGCCCGTTGAAGACTGAGGTGGCAGACCTGGACAACCCGTTGAGAGGGGCCGTGCTGGTTGCAAGTCGATCGAAGACCGACTTTTTTAGAGCTTCATCTTGCGGCACTGAGGCGCTGAAGGTTATTGGCGGGAGCATGGTCCCGAAGAACAATCCGGTGCTGGCCTGAGTCACCTGCTCCACTGGTATTGAAAAGATGGAGGCCGCATTCAGCCCGTATGTCACTCCTCCAGTTAGGGCGGAGCGGGAATTGCTGTTGCAGTTGGAAACCATTGATTTCCTGTATAGGAGCAAGACACCAAATATTAGTACCTCAAACCCCAGGGCAACCATAACAAACCGCGATTTTGTTCGCGAACACAACACACGAAGTGTAGAGTGGAAAGAGGAAAAGGTCCCACCGGGCATGCCAGAATCTATTCACCGCCGAAAGACGCGACCGGGACACTGGGACGTCTGGCCTGAATTCTGGGGGCAGATGTTATTTGGGATTTATCCGTCCATCTCTTCGAAGATGTCAAGTTGATTTATGGCACCGTATATTAGAGGTTTGGGCGGATGCGGCCGTTGTAGCAGATTTCGTCAGATTCCTCCTTGTTTGCGAGGTTTTTTTATTGTGGTGACACTCTTCCCTACAGGCGCAAGCCCTTTCAGTTAATAACGTTACCGCATCGCGATAACCGCTTTCACCTGCTCCGGAAGTTCACTTCGTGTCGTGTGTGTTCTTGTTTGTTTGGGTTGCCCATGGATTGTATGCGGAGACTAATTTATGTCATCGCCCGTAGGGCGCAGATTAGTCCAAATCCGTATATTTTAGACTTGGGCTTAGGTTGATTTAAGGATCGTTAATCGGGTTTGAGATTAAGATCAATTTAAACATATAAGCATTTGGAGCTTGACTGGTTTTTTGTTAAGGATACGTTAGTCCAATTTGAGATTAAGATCTACTTAACAAGGTCATAGGATCATTTTTTTGTTTCAGACCCGAAATTGGCACGTGACGGCCCTTAAACTACGCAACGCCCACAGGCGTAACGCAATTTAAGTAAGCCGAAAACCCAGCAATCTAAACCATAAAAAATAGTAAGGAATAGGAACATTTTAAAAACCTTTGAAGTCTCAACCCAAATTCTTTAAATATCCAACTTTATTTCCTTTAAAATTTTGGCAGCACCCCCTTTGTAAAAACTAGCCCCAAAAATGGGTACAACAAAGATATAAGTAAAGCATCCCCAAACGAGAGCAAAAATACGCCCAAAGACGGAAAACAACCACCACAACAGATATACGACGCCGTAGCGAAGAAATAAAAGAGGATATAAATAAAACTGCATAAAAAATATCCAAGTCACAAAATAATATACAATATCGTCATCACATCAAGTCTCTAAGTCATACATGATAGTGGTAGATGGAGAGTACAGGATACAACGAATATACAATAAATAAGAACGGATAACCAAAAAACCCACCTAAATCAAAATTGCACATTGTGAGCCGAAGTGGTATCCGCAGCAAAAGATGATAAGATAGATGAATAGCCTGCCTCGACTACTCTGGGGAACAACCTACAAAACACTGTGGCACAACGGGGGTGAGTTGCTAACTCGTGAATAGTAAATAACATATGCAGGTAATCGCAAGTATGCACGTACAGCGCGAATCTAACATATGCAGCTAATAGCAATAAATGGTCATATGTATGCAATAGTCATGAAAGGTACACTAGCAGATACAATTAATACATGAAGCAATAATATGACAATCTGTATGCAACAATCATATAAGGTACTCCATCAGGTACTACCAATACATGAAGTAATGATATGACAATGTATATATGCAACAGTCATGAAAGGTACTCTATCAGGTACAACTAATATATGAAGCAATGCATATAAAATAAAGTATGCAAATGCAACAGTCATGGAAAGTACTCTATCAGGTACAACTAATACATGAAGCAGTGCATAAACAATAATTGCGGAGTATGGGATAAAACATGTCATTCCCACGGAATCCTAACCTCGTGGTAGGACCAAAATCCATCAAGACAATCCAAATCCCAATTTCCTCAAATCAGCCCCCCAAATTGGCTCTTATATCATGTAAGTCTCATAAATCCTGAATGTACAATATCAAGTAAATCTCATATATCCTGAATGTACAAAATCAAGTAAATCTCATATATCATGTATCCAATATCAAGTGAATCTCATATATCCGGAATCCAATATCAAGTGAATTTCAAATAACCTAAGTATATTTGCATGAATAATTATGATGATGTATATGAATTGATATGTATACATATATATTAGCGTCCCATTCCACTAATATATATATATATATATATATATATATATATATATATATATATATATATGCATATATAACAGCGTCCCATTCCACTGTTATATATAATTAGGAGTAAAAATATCATGAAACCAATGTGTCAAGTATCGACACAAAAATACTGCTCTATCAGTTGCTGTCACCACGGCTGGCCCCTAATAGGTACGTAGCATACGCTATTCCGAAAACTCGAGTGCCTAGTTCTGACACTCGAAATTCAACGTATCCATATGTACATGACCCCGGCCTGTATCCCCACGATACCCGTTGAGTCATAGGTACTGTCACCGGAAGGTATGGTTCCTCTGTCAGGCCTCATCGGCATGGTCCGTCGAAAAACTTTTCTCGCCTAGGGTACCTCCGGGCGCCACCATGTACCCTCATACGGCCCCCGACTCCTCCTCGCATGGGGTATATATCAGAACCGATAAAACTCATGATGGCTGCTGAAACATCATATTAAGAGAAACCGGATTTTTCAAATAATGCATAATTTCATGAAATTACCACGGTCCTCAAATCCACAAAATATCATGAAAAATCTATATCTCAATGCGAAAATCCATGAATATAATATATGCAACATAAAACTGTAATGTAAGTATATAAAGAAAAAGCCGCTAATTAACTGCAACAAGTTAATATAAATATCATGCGGTTCCTAATTTCTTCAAGTCTATATAATATCAAATAAAGGTAAACATGTAGCTATAGCCAGATATATGTGTAAACATAAAGGTATAACAAGGTATATGTATCTACTTATCAGTAATGATGTAATATACCCTCCGAGTATAAGTGAAGTATGTATGCAAGGTATGCATGTAGCTATGTCATTATATGTGTATGTACCTATCGCTAATGGTACATTACCCTATAGGTATACAGGTAACTAGCATGTAAGCATGTCAAGACATATGTGTAAGCATGTAGGTATACAGGTATGCTATATGTCATATGCAATAAGGAATATGAATCAATGTCACAATGTCCCTAACCAAACAATATCATATCTATATGTGTGTTGTGCGTATCATGGCAATTATTGACGGTGTGTGTGGCATACAATCAGTACTCGTGCAACATGAGCCGTCAATAATAGTGCAGTGTCCTAAGGGTACAGGTCCAAGCACAACTAGTAACTAAGCAATAAGGTGTATGCGCAACTCTATATATGAAATAGAATATGCGACAATATTATAACATATCTAGCCCAGACGCATAACGACATGTGGACGATTCCCCTGTAGGTGTTAAATTTACTCACCAACGCTCCTGGCTAAGTAAAGCCAACCACTTGTTTCCCCTTCTTCGCAGCGCCCGAAGTCCCCGCCTGCGAACCTAAAGCATAACACAACAAAACAAGTATATATTAGCAATAGACCCAAAACACGTACAAACTACACTGACCAACGCGACAACACAAACGTACTCTCAAGTGTTCGTATTGTAGCTAACGTGCATAGCGACACTACGAAACCAACTCAGAGCAACAACAACACAAAACACGAACCGTATCGGATAACGTAACGAGTGAAACGAAACACAAGAAAACAAGAAAGTGGTCCCAGATTTTTCTGTACCAACAATTTGTAAAAGTTGTAAGTACCATGAGATCACAAACAACCCCAGAGACCCCTACACCAAAACTCACCACCTCAGTCCCTACTCTGGCCGCAAATTGCGGCCAGAACCATTAAATCTGCGGCCGTAACAAGAGGGAATGGGCTCGTATTTTGAGGGTAGGTTCTAGGTCACTACACTAGGTCACTGTGATGGGAAATTTTGCAAAAATTACCTGGTTTGATAGCAGATCATCCCAGACCCCAAAACAACACTAAAAATACGATATTTACCCGAAACGTACAATACGCGATCTAAACTGAAACGACTAAGCTACGCAACACAATAAACACTTAACCAACAGAAAGAGATCATTACCTAACCAAAAGAACTCAAAGATCCTAACTTCCCAAGATCCAAGGCATCCAAGAGGCAAAACCAAGCAAAATATATGATTTGTGTGAGTTTGGATGAAGTTTTGAGATGGATTTGTGATGGAATATTGAAGTGTTCAGTTTGAGGTGAGGGAGGAGATGAAAAAGAAATGAGAAAGCAATAAGTGAGAGAGAATGAGAGAGAGTGTGAAGAAAAGAGAGAGAGGTGAAGTTAAGGTGAATGCACCAAGCAATAACTCTCACATAAATGCATTCACACCACTCGCATGCCACCTCTTCTCACCAAAACAAATATCTCTCTTCTCACACAAATATCTAGAATTAGGGTTAAGGAAAAGTAAGGGATTATATTAAAGCAAAGGATTAGGTTAAGAATTAAGTTGTCATGGTTGCTAAGAACAAGATTAACACAAAACAAACCCTCACATTAACGTGCACACGTGCGTGCATGTCATAACAAATAATAATAAATTATTAATTAAATGTTATAAAATCTGAGGAACCCAAATTGATAAACTTTTTACCAAAAACCCGCATTATCGTCTAAACTATCACTAACCGAAATATAAGGCGTTACAATCTCCCCCATTATAAAAATTCATCCCCGAATTTAAAATTCTCACTAAGCGTACCTTCAAAGAGAAGAGTACAAAACTCTCAAATCTCGCCCGCAGCCTCCCAAGTGATCACCTCACTATACGGCTACGCCCAAGAAAACTCTCCACAGATGGCAAGATCTTTGACCGAAGTTTCTCCACCTGCCGAGCCATTAACACAATTGGCTGTTGGTGAATGAAAAGATCGCGTCCAAGCTAAATGGTCTGGTGCCGAATCATGTGAGAAAGGTCATGAAGGTATTTGCAAAGTATCGACACAAGGAATACGGGATGAATACTCAATAATCTGGGCGGAAGTGCCAAATTATAGGCAACGGAACTAACTCGCTTGAGGATCTCAAAAGACCAACAATCCGGGGATAAGCTTCCCAAAACTCAACACGTCATTCATCGAAAAAACCGTAGGAATACATGATCCCCCACTGCGAACTCAAGTCTGCGACCACCACGGTCGGTATAAGACCTCTGTCTGCACTAGGCTGTTCTCATCCTGACCTGAATCAATTGGATCATCTCTGAAGTCTCCAGACTAGCCGGGGTCCAAAAATCCTACTCACGCAGAGTCAGAAAAATAGACCGGCGATCGACACGACCTATCAAACAAAACCTAAAGGTTGCCAATTGAAATTTCTCCTGATAAATTCTATCGAAGGAGAATCCTAACAATGGCAAGTGACGGTCCCAACTGCCGACAACAATTAGTACGTACGCACAAACATATCCTCCAGAGTCTGTATAGCCCGCTCTCACAGAACCATCATCATGCGGATGGAAAAGTGGAGCTAAAGCTCAACCAGTACCCAAGGCTTCCTGAAACTTCTGCCCAAGACGGCAAGCGAACAGGGTGCCTCCATTGGATACAACACATGAAGGAACTCCATGCAACGCACAAACTTAACGAAGAACAAATGAGCAAACTGAGCATAACCGGACAACAAACACCAAATGGAGTCACACCTTGTCTAGACCTAGGTAAACACCACAACGAAGTTCATGGAGATCTGCTCCCATTCCCACTCTGGAACGGTTAAAGGTTGCAACTCTCCAGCTGGTCTCAAATGCTCAACCCTAGCTTACAACAAGACAGACACCTTGAAACGAAATCCGAAACTTCACTCTTCATCCCTGCCCATCCATAACTATCTCACAAGTCACGTAATAAAATTGGTGGAACTTGAATGAATACTGAAAGCTGACTGATGTGCTTGCTCTAGGATTTCGCGTCTCTACCCATCAGCAGCAGGTACACAAACGCGTCCCTAAACGTAGCACATACTGGTCACAAATCAAGGACTCTGAATCTTTACCCAGCTGAGTATGCTCAAGAATCTCTGACAAACGAGTATCGGCGGGCAGTGCCTCGCGAAAGCGATTAAGGGAAAATGGACGGGCGCGGACATAAGCAAGCTGTCCCCTCAGTAGAGGCAAACTTAAGCTATACTCCACGATCGCATAAGAACTGTAAATCTGCAGAAGACTTTCTCTGAACTGCGCACAACTGGAACAAGCTAACCCCGGGCCTACGACTCTAGCATCAGCTACCACAATCGCCTTGCCACGGGTAACAAGGATCACACAACACAATCCTTCACAAGCTCCATCCAACGGCGCTGTCTCAACAATCAAAACCCGCTGCAGGAAGATGTATATTAAGCTCTGGTGGTCCGTGAAAATCTGACACGACTCTTCGCACAAGTAGTGTCCCCAAATCTCCAACGCACGACCACCGCGGCCATCTCCAGATCATGAGTGGGATATCATGCTCGTACTTCCTCCAACTGTCAGAAAGTAAAAGCGATAACTCTATAGTGTCACATCAGTACACAATCGAGCCCCACTCACGAAACATCACATTAAAACAACAAAGTCGCCCGAACCAAAAAACAAGGAAAGAACTGGTGCAGTTGTCAACCGAGTCTTCAACTGCCGAAAACTTCGCACAAATGCCTCAGTCCAAGAAAAAGGAACCTCCTTTCCGGTCAGTCCAGTCAACGGTGCAGCGATACACAAGCAATCCTGCACGAAACGGCGGAAAAAACCTGCTAAGCCCAAAGATCTGCGGACCTCCGTCCCGGATATAAGTATGGGCCAAAGTTGTACGGCCTCGATCTTCCTCGGGACTATACGAAACCGTCTCCCGTAACTACAAGACCTAGGAGTCAACACAATCAAGCCTGAAGGAACACTCCAAGAATTTAGCAAACCGCTGTGGCTCTCCCAATGTCTACAAAGCAAATCCTCAAGTGCTGCTCAAGTTTCTCACGACATATTGGAATAGACCAGAATGTCATCAATGACACAACAATAAACTGGTCGAGGAACGGCCTGAAGAAATCCGGTTCATCACATCCACGAATGCTGCTAGGGCATTGGTGAGTCCAACGACACCACAAAACACACACTGCCCGTAGCGTGCACAAAAGCAGTTTTCGGAATGCCATCACTCCGAACCCGCAACCAATGATGACCTGATCCCAAACAAACTTAAAAAATGTCTCACACTCTGGAGCAAATCAAGAAATCGTCAATGCGAGGTAAAGGATACCTATCCGCACCGTAAGCCGGTTCAATTGACGATCAATCAATACACAATCTCAAACTGTCGTCCTTCTCCTGACGAACAGAATAGGAGCTCCCCAAAGGAAACACTCAGACACACAAGCCCCCCAATCAACAACTCTGCAGCAGATCCTTAAGCTCCCTAAGCTCCGCCGGCTCATCTGGAACAACGTCGGAAAACTCTCGCACGAAAGGAACCCGGTCCAACAAACCCATTGCGGCTCTGGTATCACGAATGAACGCCAAGAATTCTCTACATCCACTCCTCAAAAGCCGACTAGCGAAAAAGGCTGAATTCAAGCTGTGAAAGGCGGCACCACTGTCCCCCTGCACAACAAGAACTGACTCGCCAGGAAAACAAAACCTGACTGTTTCCTCGCAGCAGTCCACAGACGCCTAGCATGTAGCTAACCAGTCCATACCCAGGAGAATGTCAAATCCAACATCTCTAGAAGGATCAAAGTGACAGATGAATCTCCTAACCGATTGGCACACGACCAAAATACGTGTCGCGCAACAAAAGAATCGCTGACAGAAATTAACATAACAATGGCCGATCTAGCTAACACATCTCTCATCCCAAGCCTCTGCTACTCCCGCAACGTGCATGAAATCTGTCTCAACGACTAAACCTCTGTCTCTGGGATGGTACACCGGTACGAGTCCTCCACTGTTCTGGAACTCCCAAAGTCTCTGGAAGACGTGCCTCGTCAACTGGGGCTGCATCCACTGGTGCTGTATACGTAACACCATACTGTGTGCTGATCGCAAGGAACAACTGGGTAACCAGGGTGACAACCTCCTGTCGCTGCGCTCTGCTGGCCTCAACCAAAGACCTTATCGTCTGGTGCAAATCCTGCATCTCTGCCACAAGCCTAGCGATACGATCTGTCGAAGGCGGATCCATCTGCTCCAGTGCAACGAGCGTACCATCCTGGTCAGTCCTCGTCCTATCCGAGTCAACTCTGACCTCGGCCCTCGCTGCATCACTTTGAGTCCCCATAGTCATCGGCGGCAAAGGGTATAAATGGAAAAGGATTCGATATGAACACGGAAATCGAATCACAAGGATATGTATCATCAAGGAAGGAATTTCAAGCAATTAGTACTTAGGTCACTTTAGGCGGAGTACCGCGTCGTGAGTATGCCGCGGGCATACACACACTGCGTTACTCTGCTTAAACTACCTACGCCATCATACCAAGGTCATCCTACACAAAGGTAAAACCTAGCGCTCTGATACCAACTTTATCACGACCCGAAATTGGCACGTGACGGCCCTTAAACTACGCAATGTTCACAGGCGTAACGCAATTTAAGTAACCCAAAAACCCAGCAATCTAAACCATCAAAATAGTAAAAAATAAGAACATTTTTAAAACCTTTGAAATCTCAACCCAAATTATTTAAATATCCAACTTTATTTCCTTTAAAATTTTGGCAGCACCTCCTTTGTAAAAACTAGTCCCCAAAATGGGTACAACAAAGATATAAGTAAAGCATCCCCAAACGGGAGCAAAAACACGCCCAAAGACGGAAAACAACCACCATAACAGATATACGATACCGTAGCGAAGAAATAAAAGACGATATAAATAAAATTGCATAAAAAACATCCAAGTCACAAAATAATATACAATATCGTCCTCACATCAAGTCTCTAAGTCATACATGATAGTGGTAGATGGAGAGTACATGATACAACGAATATGCAATAAACAAGAACGGATAACCATAAAACCCATCTAAAGCAAAACTGCACACTGTGAGCCGAAGCGGTATCCGCAGCAAAAGATGATAAGATAGATGAATAGCTTGCCTCGACCACTCTGGGGAACAACCTACAAAACACTGTGGCACAACGGGGATGAGTTGACAATTCGTGAATAGCAAATAACATATGCAGGTAATCGCAAGTATGCACGTACAGCGCGAATCTAACATATGCAACTAATAGCAATAAATGGTCATGTGTATGCAATAGTCATGAAAGGTATACTAGCAGGTACAACTAATACATGAAGTAATAATATAACAATCTGTATGCAACAATCATGTAAGGTACTCCATCAGGTACTACCAATACATGAAGTAATGATATGACAATATATATATATGCAACAGTCATGAAAAGTACTCTATCAGGTACAACCAATACATGAAGCAATGCATATAAAATAAGGTATGTAAATACAACAGTCATGGAAGGTACTCTGTCAGGTACATCTAATACATGAAGCAGTGCATAAACAATAATTGCGGAGTATGGGATAAAACATGTCATCCCCGCGGAATCCTGACCTCGTGGTAGGACCAAAATCCATCAAGACAATCCAAATCCCAATTTCCTCAAATCAGCCCCCAAATTAGCTCTCATATCATGTAAGTCTCATAAATCCTGAATGTACAATATCAAGTAAATCTCATATATCATGAATGTACAAAATCAAGTAAATCTCATATATCCTGTATCCAATATCAAGTGAATCTCATATATCCTGAATCCAATATCAAGTAAATCTCAAATAACCTAACTATATTTGCATGAATAATTATGATGATATATATGAATTGATATGTATACATATATATTAGTGTCCTATTCCACTAATATATATATATATATATATAACAGCGTCCCATTCCACTGTTATATATATACTTAGGAGTAAAAATATCATGAAACCAATGTGTCAAGTATCGACACAAAAATACTGATCTATCAGGTGTTGTCACCACGACTGGCCCTTGATAGGTACGGAGCATACGCTATTCCGAAAACTCGAGTGCCTAGCTCTGACACTCGAAATTCGACGTATCCATACGTACATGACCCCGGCCTGTATCCCCACAATACCCGTTGAGTCATAGGTACTGTCACCGGAAGGTATGGTTCCCCTGTCAGCCCTTATCGGTATGGTCCATCGAAAAACCTTTCTCGCCCCGAGGTACCTCCGGGCCCCACCATGTACCCTCATACGGCCCCTGACTCCTCCTCGCATGGGGTATATATATCAGAACCGATAAAACTCATGGTGGCTGCTGAAATATCATATCAAGAGAAACCGGGTTTTTCAAATAATGCATAATTTTATGAAACTACCACGGTCCTCAAATCCAGAAAATATCATGAAAAATCCATATCTCAATGCGAAAATCCATGAATATAATATATGCAACATAAAACTGTAATGTAAGTATATAAAGAAAAAGCCGCTAATTAACTTCAACAGGTTAATATAAATATCATGCGGTTCTTAATTTCTCCAAGTCTATATAACATCAAATAAAAGTAAACATGTAGTTATAGCCAGATATATGTGTAAATATAAAGGTATAGTAAGGTATATGTATCAACCTATCAGTAATGATATAATATACCCTCCGGGTATAAGTGAGGTATGTATGCAAGGTATACATGTAGCTATGTCATTATGTGTTTATGTACCTATCGATAATGGTACAATACCCTATAGGTATACAGGTAACTAGCATGTAAGCATGTCAAGGCATATGTGTAAGTATGTAGGTATACTGGTATGCTATATGTCATATGCAACAAGGAATATGAATCAATGTCACAATGTCCCTAACCAAACAATATCATATCTATATGTGTGTTGTGCGTGTCATGGCAATTATTGACGGTGTGTGTGGTATACAATCAGTGCTCGTGCAACATGAGCCGTCAATAATAGTGCAGTGTCCTAAGGGTACAGGTCCAAGCACAACTAGTAACTAAGCAATAAGGTGTATGCGCAACTCTATATATGAAATAGAATATGCGACAATATTATAACATCTCTAGCCCAGACGCATAACGCCATGCGGGCGATTCCCTTGTAGATGTTAAATCTACTCACCAACGCTCCTGGCTAAGTAAAGCCAACCACCTGTTTCCCCTTCTTCGCAGCGCCCGAAGTCCCCGCCTGCGAACCTAAAGCATAACACAACAAAACAAGTATATATTAGCAATAAACCCAAAACACGTACAAACTACACTGACCAACGCGACAATACAAACTTTCTTTCAAGTGTCCGTATTGTAGCTAACGTGCATAGCGACACTACGAAACCAACTCAGAGCAACAACACAAAACACGAACCGTATCGGATAACGTAACGAGTGAAACGAAACACAAGAAAACAAGCAAGTGGTCCCAGATTTTCTGTACCAACAATTTGTAAAAGTTGCAAGTACCATAAGACAACAAACAACCCCAGAGACCCCTACACCAAAACTCACCACCTCAGTCCCTACTCTGGTCGCAAATTGCGGCCAAAACCATTAAATCTGCGGCCGTAACAAGAGGGAATGGGCTCGTATTATGAGGGTAGGGTGTAGGTCACTACACTAGGTCACTGTGATGGGAACTTTTGCAACAATTACCTGGTTTGATAGCAGATCATCCCAGACCCCAAAACAACACTAAAAATACGATATTTACCTGAAACGATACAATACGCGGTCTAAACTGAAACGACTAAGCTACGCAACACAATAAACACTTAACCAGCATAAAGAGATCATTACCTAACCAAAAGAACTCAAAGATCCTAGCTTCCCAAGCTCCAAGACATCTAAGAGGCAAAACCAAGCAAAAGATGTGATTTGTGTGAGTTTGGATGAAGTTTTGAGATGGATTTGTGATGGAATATTGAAGTGTTCAGTTTGAGGTGAGGGAGGAGATGAAAAAGAAATGAGAAAGCAATAAGTGAGAGAGAATGAGAGAGAGTGTGAAGAAAAGAGAGAGAGAGGTAGGGTTAAGGTAAGTGCACTAAGCAATAACTCTCACATAAATGCATTCACACCACTCACATGTCACCTCTTCTCACCAAAACAAATATCTCTCTTCTCACACAAATATCTAGGATTAGGGTTAAGGAAAAGCAAGGAATTAGATTAAAGCAAAGGATTAGGTTAAGAGTTAAGTTGTTATGGTTGCTAAGAACAAGATTAACACAAAACAAACCCTCACATTAACGTGCACACGTACGTGCATACCATAACAAATAATAATAAATTATTAATTAAATGTTATAAAATCTGAGGAACCTAAATTGGTAAACTTTTTACCAAAAACCCGCATTATCGTCTAAACTATCACTAACCGAAATCTAAGGCGTTACAATGTCCAATCTTTCGAAAGCCAACTTCCTGGCAAGGGAAGCACTTTTGACGACTTCACCTGTCGGAGGAGTTGGGAGGAATATCCATTTTGGGATAGCTCCTTCAGGTATTGCGAGTCTCTTTGCGGGCCCACTTGAGCTTCGACTCGGCCCGTTGAAGACTGAGGTGGCAGACTTGGATGACCCGTTGAAAGGGGCCGTGCTGCTTGCAAGTCGATCGAAGACCGACTTTTTTGGAGCTTCCTCTTGCGGCACTGAGGCGCTGAAGGTTTTTAGCGGGAGTATGGTCCTGAAAAACAATCCAGTGGTGGCCTGAGTCACCTGCTCCACCGGTATTCAAAAGATGGAGGCCGCATTCGGCCCGTATGTCACTCCTCCAGTTAGGGCGGAGCGGGAATTGCTGTTGCAGTTGCAGTTGGAAACCATTGATTTCCTGTACATCAGCAAGACACCAAATATTAGTACCTCAAACCCCAGGGCAACCATAACAAACCGCGATTTTGTTCGCGAACACGACACACGAAGTGTGGAGTGGAAAGAGGAAAAGGTCCCACCGGGCATGCCAGAATCCGTTCACCGCCGAAAGACGCGACCGGGGCGTTGGGACGTTTGGCCTGAATTCTCGAGGCAGATGCTATTTGGGTTTTATCCGTCCATCTCTCCGAAGATGCCAAGTTGATTTATGGCACCGTGCATCAGAGGTTTGGGCGGATGCAGCCGTTGTAGCAGATTTCGTTTGATTCCTCCTCGTTTGCGAGGTTTTTTTTTATTGTGGAGACGCTCTTCTCTACAGGCGCAAGCCCTTTCAGTTAATTACGTTACCGCATCGCGATAACCGCTTTCACCTGCTCCGGAAGTTCACTTCGTGTCATGTGTGTTTTTGTTTGTTTGGGTTGCTCATGGATTGTATACGGAGACTAATTTATGTCATCGCCCGTATGGCGTGGATTAGTCCAAATCCGTATATTTTAGATTTGGGATTAGGTTGATTTAAGGATCGTTAATCGGGTTTGAGATTAAGATCAATTTAAACATATAAGCATTTGGAGCTTGACTGGTTTTTTGTTAATGATATGTTAGTCCAATTTGAGACTAAGATCTACTTAACAAGGTCTTAGGATCATTTTTTTTGTTTCAGATCCAACAAGAGAGCATTTGGGCTCTGTTGTCTTAGTTTAGAGACATTTCGGTCCATAGTCGCCATTTTGGAGACGAAGTTCTAGTTTGAGGACATCTCGGTCTGTTGATCGCCATTTTGGAGGTGAGATTTTAGTTTAAGGACGTCTCGGTCCGTTGATCACCATTTTTGGAGGTGAGATTTTAGTTTAAGGACGTCTCGGTTCGTTGATCATCTTGCACGCACGTGTATTTGTTACGTGACGGGATGAACAACGATGATATGTGATGCACCCAGTTTGGGGTGCGGTCTGGTTTGAGGTGTGCACGTCAGTTTGGGAAGTGCACCAAAAGAGCTGTTGGTTTTTGGGACCCGCCACCTCTCTGAAGACGTTGAGGAATTACAACGACGTAGATTAGAGGTATGGAGAGATATACCCTTGAACCAATTCCCGTATTTGAGGGAAAAAGGAGTTAGTGGTAAACCCGGAAATCATTAGTCATATTTTGAGAATAAGATTTCCTCGGGAGGATGTAGGATGAGTATCGTTTTGGATATCATCAGTTGGAAAATCAATAGTCGTATTTAGTACTAAGATCAGTTTGGGAAATCATGAGCACATGGGCTCGGTTGGTCTGAATCAGGAACATTCTATCCTCAGGGGACCTATCCAATTTGGGCTTGGTCCATTCAGTTTTTTTTTTGAAAAGTGCCAAGTACTTGTTTGGGCTCTATATAATCAGTCCCCCTTTTTGTACAAAGAGTGCTGAGCACTTATGTAAGTTCTGACGCTCACATATAATCATGTGGGCTTTTAGTCATGGGGATTGCCCAATAAGTGTTGAACACTTTACCCATTTTTGTCTTTGTATGGAGTGTTAGGCACTCTTTATGGTGCCCACGTGAGGAACACGTGAGGCGCTAGGCGCTTCCTAGTGAGTGCTAAGCACTCCTCTATTCTGTGGCGCCTATGTGAAGAGCACGTGAGGCGCAGGACGCAGGGCGCCACTCATTGAGTGCGAAGTACTCTTTCTTCCGTGACACTCACGTGAGGGGCACGTGGGGCGCCGCTCATTGAGTGCCAAGCACTCCTTTTTTTTCTGTAGCACCCACATGAGGGGTACGTGAGGCGCTGAGCGCTGGACGCCGCTCATTGAGTGCTAAGCACTCCTTTTTTCTGTGGCGCCCGCGTGAGGGACACGTGGGGCGCTGGGCACTGAGCGCCACTCATTGAGTGCTAAGCACTTCTTTTTTTTCTGTGGTGCCCACGTGAGGGGCATGTGAGGCGCTAGGTTTTTTCCTTATATGCTTTGTTTTGAGGAGTTCGATTTCCTAGTTTTTTTCTGAATCTTTGATTCTCAAGAACAAGTTCTTCCCAATGAGAATTAAATTCTTAACTTGTGGGAGACTTGACTTGTTGATCTCAGATCCAGAAAAAGAACTAAGTTCTTTTAAAAGGGTTAAACTCTTCAATAAGTAAATGAGATGTTTTGATCTCTCTATTTTTTATTTACCTTGAGTTTTTTTTTTGAGGAGGGAGATCTTCTTCTCTGTCTCTTCTTCGTTGTTTTTTTAGAAGCTTATTGGGGGTTTCCTCTCTTTTAGACTTGAAGTCTTTGGTCTTTTATATAATAGAGGCAAGTCTGTTGATTAGTTGAAGAAATCTCTCATTAAGAGATCCTAATTAATTTGGGGATTTTTATCCACCATTGGATTTTTGATCCAAGGGTTTCTATTTTACAGAACAAGATTACGAAAATATTTTTCCTTGCACAGAAATTATTCCGTAAAACGGTGATTTTTTAATCACCGTTGGATTTTTAATCCACCGGTTATCTGTTTTACAGGGGGCAATTTTTCTTGTTTAGAAAGATTGAAAGAATATATCCCAAAAATAGAATTTTATTCTATAATCCAATTTAGGGAATGTTTTCTCACGACGGAATTTAATTCTGTAATTCTGATGATTTATCATCTCCATTGGATTTTTGATCCAACGGCTTTGTTTAACAGAGAGTAGAATTTAATTCTACTTGGACGCCGGCACTCGCGTGTTGTGCACGTGGGCGCTAATTAAGGTTTTAATTCCTTCATGTGCTTTGCACAACGGCGCCCATGTGAGGAGCATGTGCGTCGTCAATATAAGAGTTCTTAACTCTGGTCCTGGCGTCCTCGTGGAAGACACGTGAGACGCTGCCTCTTAAATTTTGAATAAAGCTTTGCTCTTATTATTGGTGGAAACAGACGCTTCGATGATCATGAAACTCTAGAAAATTTAGAATGAAGAGAGAATCAATTTGGGGGAGATACTGTTATAATGAAGAAGAAGGGTAAAATGGTGATATAAAAAAATTTAATAGGTCACATGTGACCTCACGGCCACTAAAAGTGGGTTTTAACGGGCTAAGGGGTTCTGGGTAACGATTGCCAACTACGAGGGATTTCCTAACGGCGGAATTACAGGGGTATCTGGATAATGCTCCAAACTACGGGGGTTCTGTTAAATAACCCTATTTAAAAATTTAAAAAAAACACTATTTTCAATGATTCTAAATTCCAAATTTGATACATTGCAGAAAACCCAACGAAAACAGGGGCTGGAATAAAAATGCGACAGCGCTGGAGGGGACTTTATAAAATTAAGATACAGGGTGCCATAATTTCCCGAATCCTAAGAATCAATTCGAATTCCTCTCAAAGCCTAGCTCCTCTCTCAAACCCTAACAAAAATGTCAGGGCGAAACCGCATCCCACCGCTCCACGACGCCCCCTTCGCCGCCCGCGGAGGCATGCCGCCGCCGCTCCACGACGCCCCCTTCGCCGCCCGCGGAGGCATGCCCCTGCCGCCTCATCCCCACTTCCTCGACGACGTCGGCGATGTGGGGCCCCCTCCCTTCGGCGGGCTCCGCGGAGGGCGGCCACTCCCCCCGCACGTGCACCCCGCCGCCGCGATCCTCGAGGAGCGGATCGGCGCTCAGCTGCAAGAGATCCAAGTCCTTCTTGTAGATAATCAGAGGTTGGCGGCGACGCACGTCGCGTTGAAGCAGGAGGTAGCGGCTGCTCAGCACGAGCTCCAGCGGATGTCGCACGTTGTGAGGGGCGCGCAGGGTGAGAACGATGCTCAGCTTCGTGAGGTATAAATCTATTGTTTTTTATTGAATTGTTGTGTTAGGGTTTGCTGATCAGTTTGATTTAGTTTCTAGGTTATGAGATTATTGACATATTATTCAGACTTTAGAATTTTCTATGAGAAATTGTAACAAATGGTTGGTGTAATGCTTATTGTTTCGGTAAAATATTTAAATTTCATGAATTATCTCAATAACCTTTTTGGTTGGTTTAATATACTTAAAGGATTAGGCCGATTCTTTCACTGGGCTTATTAATTGATGATTTTCAGCTTTTGGATGTTCCTCATAATCATTGAATAGGTGTTGGATTACGTAATTTGCAAATTGAGCTATGAGATATTTCTAGTTTAGATGAAATAGTCAAATTTCATTAACTCCCTCTTGAACACTTCCGTAGATTGATTTAATATGATTTGCTGCTTTTGTTAGTTATACGTATTATTTTTTCTTTGTTCCTTTGATATATTTTGTGTCTTAGCAGATTAAATAACCAGTAGATTAAAATCGTGGCTTACTTTTGAAGAACGAAATCAGTGAGCTGTTCGTAATTGAGCAAATCAGCATTTGCATGAGTTGATCGGATAGCAAAATTTTATTATTAGAATAGCAGCTTGTTTGCTTGTCATTAGAGTAATTTCAATTTACCTAAAGAGAATTTTTTTGTTTTAATAAACAAGGGACTTGATATCACAGATGCGAGTCAACCTCCTTTTATTGTAGAAGTTTGTTTACTTCAGTATGATTTAATATATGGATTCTGGAACTGATTCTCTCTTGAATGTTTGTAAGCTGGTTCATTTGCTAATATAAATGCTCAATCCCCAAAATGCTATAGTTTTTGCTTAGTTTATTTGTAGATTATTAATTATTTCTGAAACAGAAGTATATTAGCACATGCTATATAATAATTCCTCAACTTCCACAATGAAGGGCCATATCTTGATCTTAAGCTACGAATTTTTAATTCCCTTCATCGCTCACTAAACTTTATCTCTCCTAATATGAAGATTTATGAGAAATCAATGAAGATGGAGGCAGATCTCCGAGCAGCGGATGCGATGAGGGGTGAGCTTATTCAGATCCGAGGGGATATCCAAAAGCTAAATGCTGCAAGGCAGGAGCTCACTGGTCAGGTCGAGATGCTCACCCAAGACTTAAACAAGGCAGCAGCTGATGTGCAGCAAGCACCTGCTATTAAAGCTGATGTCGAGTACATGAAACAAGAATTGCAGCGGGCAAGGTAGATGTTTGTCTTATTTACCCCCGTTTTATTTCTTTCATACTGAATTTGGTAATCTATCCATTTTGGTATAAAGTGTAGGTGATGATTTCCTTATGTAAAACATTAACAATCTGGCAAAGTCGGATTTTTTCAGTAAGAACTTGAGAATAGGATAAGCAATATATGGGGTCTACTAGTGTCGTCGCGACAACATAACTATCATGTAACCAGTGAAGTTTCCTAGGATAGAAAAAAGTCCCATGTTTTGGCTCTTAAGATCTGCGAACTCAATTTCTGTATAACTTCTGTTTCTAGGATGTTAATCTTATGATTACCATTTATATATAGGCAAGCTATCGAGTACGAGAAGAAAGGTTATGCTGAGAACTATGAGCAGGGCCAGGTGATGGAGACAAATCTAATTTCAATGGCTCGTGAAGTTGAGAAGCTGCATGCCGAGATTGCGAATGCTGAGAAGAGGGCTCGTGCTGCAGCTGCTGCAGGCAACCAAGGTATTTGCTTTTCAATACTAGAACACAATCCTCTGGTACATTATGAAGTATTTTTTTAATTGTTTGCTTCTTAGGACTTGGTTAAATTTTCATGCATGATAACACTTTTGTGTGTTTATTATATTAATTTATTTCTCCCTTTCTCGCAACTATCGGGTCAAACTACTTCTGCACCTTGTCTATGGTCGATGCTCAGGTTTCTAGCAAAAGTTGTCAAACTGTAGAAGCATTTCGAGGCATTTGGCCCCTTTGATTTCCTAGCAAAACTCCGATACAACAAGAATAGCACAGGACACAACGCTTTGCCTATGGTTGATGCTTTAGGTTTCTGGCCAAAGCTGTCAAACTGTCGAAGCAGTATCAGGCATTAGACCCTGTGATTTCCTAGCAGAACTCCGAGACAACCAGAATAGTGCATGATACAACACGTGCGTAAGAATGGAAACAAGGAACAAGAGTAAAAGAATAGGTAGTAGAAAGGTGTCACTAAGTCATCTATTTTAGTTATCGACTATTTGACTTTGAGTTGCAACCTACCTGGATTTAATGACCCTTCCTTTCCTCCCTTGTCTCACCCTCTTCAATTCACTAGGAATGCTGTCAAAAAAGAGAGGAGGAAAACAAGAAAGAAAGAAAGTTTCCATTGCTAGGTTATTTACAGACTGGGTAGTTAAGATCTACTGTTTTGAGATGTTTTTGTGTCTGATGCAGAGTTATCAGGAAAAAGAAAAAATGAAGGTTTCAAGATGAAGTTGTTCTGGAGGCTATACTAAGATATCGTCTGTTTGCAGGTGCCTCTTGGAGAATAAATTAGTTTTGTCTAAGAGCCTTTAGTGGAAAATGCAGGCGCCTCGTGGAGAATAAATTAGTTTTAAAAAATCTGAAGTGTCTAAGAACCTTTAGTGGAAATGACCTAGCACATTTTTGAATCCTCAATTTATTCATGACTTATTTCAAGTCAATTTTACTTATTTTGCCCATATTTAGATTGTATTTATTGGATTAATGTCTTTTGTTTTTGAAATTTTGTAATTTTCACCAGCTTAACCGCCATTGGGCATTGGCTGAAGTATTGCATTTAAATCCCTTGATTTTACCATGAGTTATCTTGGCAAATTTTTAGTGCTTGATGTCAGTTACTATGTTTCTAAACTACATCTTCTGCATCCTTTGTGTCTAACCTTCTATTGATAATCCCTTGTAATAGCGGGCTATTACTTAGCAGTTTTTTCCGATATGTTTGCCTTGTCTCTTAATCTCATTAACGTTATGCTAGAAGCCTAAACTTGCTTTTTCTTTCCTCATGAAAAGAGATCCTTATATGCAATCTTCTAAGTCGTAATCAAGTGAAGAAAACTGAGTCATGGTGGTGGTGACTATAGATGACTACTGCTGCATTTTCTTTTCAGAATTTATTTTTTGAACATCCAGTCATAGTAGAAGAACTGAATGATTAGCAACCCCACCCCCCTCTTTTCACAGTCGAGTATTAATTATCTTAACTGCTCATTTACTATACAATCAAGTAGACTGTATTGTAGAAAAGAAAGACTTTCAGGTGTTACCATCCTATTTAATTCATGGAACTATACAAGTGTTTGTTTCACTATTTCTCTAAAGTTCAAATGAACTTTCAGTATCCTGGGTCGATGTGGTTGGTCTCCATGAGTAAATAAATGTTAAATTTACCTGGACCCGTTTTCTAATTTAAATGCAGGATCTGCAGCTGCCGGGCACGGCATGAACTATCCAAATCCTGATCCCAGCTATGGTGGATATCCTTATCCTGCTACTTATGCAATGAATCCCGTACGACCATTTTCTTTATTAACTGCTGCTGTTGATTATTAATTTATGCTCATGAATATTGGATCCTTATTTCCCTGCATTTCTGCAGGTTCCTATAAGTGGAGATGCAGGTCCTCAATATACAGCTGGAGCTGGAGCTGCTCCAGCACATGGCTCTTGGGGTCCATACGACATGCAACACGCTCACATGCGCAGATAAACAAACAGGCCGCCTAGGTGTTGACACATATATGTCAAATGAATTTGGTCTGTGAGTGCAACTTAGTAGCTACATAGGTTACAGTTTGAAAGTGCTATCTATCTGGGAGTTGTGTGTGGATGGATGGATTCTCATTACTACTATCTAGGGTATTGACACTTTGGCTTTCAAATCTGTGTAACGTTGTACTGTCTAGACAATTTATGCCGGCTTTGCATTTATCAGCTCTACCTAATATCATGTTCAAATTGCCGTATGTTGATGTAGAATAACCGTTTCTATTGCCATTATATAATTCTAATTTTTCCTCAGATTTTTTATCTATAGGCTTGATGGGCGAAATTTTTTATTTGTTTTGTTTCATAGTGATGTCCACAGTTCTAGCTTATTTATATCCATGTTCTGGAACTTATGGAATTTTCCACACTGGTAGCAATCTGTGTTATTATGAGTGAACGTTTTGTATTGGTACTCAGCTCTAGCATATTTATATCCCTGTTCTGGAAGCTGTGGAGTTTCCCATGATTAATATAAATCCTCTAGTTTATGCGCAGTGTGCTTGCACGCGTTGAATGTTGCTGTTGTGGGAACTTGATTGTTTGGTATTTCATACAAAATGTGATAACTTAGTCTTTGATTTCTCCACTATACCCTAGTCCTTGGTTGTTTTCTACCGAAACCGATAGTTGTAGTTTGTGTTTTATCTGGACTGACGTGTGGGAATGTCACAAGAATCTTGGAGGCCTTGCATGAGTAAGTAGTTGTGGTAGAAATTGTTGTCATCTGTAGTTCTTTATTATCTATTGTCAGGATAATACGAAAACATACTTATTATCATTAGCTCATGCCATGTGAGGGCATGGACAATTTCTTCTTTAAAGCGAATAGGAGCGTGTCCACTTCGTATAAAGCAGCAAATTTGGTTTAGGTGTGCATAACTTTGTTTCAGGCTCTCAGTGCATCATGCTCATTTGTGTGTTAGTTTTAAAGGTCGACTTCCCTTTTTTGGGTCATAAGTCTTCTTCAGATCTTTTGGTTTCTGTTCCAGCACACATCTTCTAGTCTCAAATTCCAGCCCCATTATTTGCAAATGAAGGTTGTTTGGTTCCTAATCCCATATATCAGCATTACTACCATTACCAAACTTTGATTAGAATAAGAGAGTAATCATACAGGAAGCTTAACCTCTGTAGATCAGACAAATAGATACATCAGCTAATTAGACAAGTTCATATAGCCAGTTAAGTTTATGGATTCAAGATACTACAATCAAGGGTTCACATATTTTACAAGAAAGCAGTTAGAATTTATTCCTTGGAGGAAACACAAATCATGATTCAATGGTTGCGCTACTGAAGTGACCGGTGAAGAACCATGCATTGTTGGCAAAGCAGGGTCGCCGGTGAACATCACAAGGATGTATTTCACCAAGTAAGTGATATTTATTCCGTATTCTTTCATTTATAATGGTTGAGATTCTAGTTTGTGTTATTACTTCCCATTCAATAGCAACTTATTGAACATTGATTTTGCCATTTCCTTCACGATTGTTAGAATCACTGGCTCATGAGTTACCTTTTAGCATGACAGTACATTATAGGTTGTTGTGGTCATAGTTTGGTATGTTTTTAGGATCTCATATACCTAAGACATTTTTATTGCAAAAAACAAGTTCACTGTACTGATTTTAATGTTTATGAAAAGCAGTTTTTCTTCACTATATGTTCTGCAAATTCAGGCGACCAGTACTTGATTGAGTTGGAAACCCTTGTATTGTACACTCTTGGGGTAAAAATTTGCACCCCGGTTGACCAAGCCAAAATCAAAGTCAACCCCAAGCCAAGTGGGCCCAAGCCCAGATCAAGTGGGCCCATGCCGGGGTGGAGTCCGAACATGAAGCGGCCGGCCTCCCCCCATGCCAAGATAAAATTTTTTGTAATAAATAATTTTATTGTATTTCTTTTATTTTATTTTACGAATGAATGTAAGAAAAATGGGCATAAAGCCAAATTTTTGTAAAGCCCATGGTTTATGTGCAAAAAGAAATGGCACATGAGCCATGGAATAGGCAAAATGCCATTTTGTGAAGCCTAAGGGGCTATGTGTAAACTGTATAGCCTATAAAGGAAAAGATAATGAAATACCTCAACAACTTTTTCTCTCTCCAAAAAAAAATTCAGATCTGTGATCTTCTTTCCCAAGGTTCTAAAACCTTCTTTTTTTTTCTTTTGAATTAAATCAAGAGTTTTACTCTTCCTTTTATAAAACAAAATAGTTTTTCACCACAAAACCCATAAAGGGGAACTCAGATCTGTCATCAGATCTCATAAAGGAGAGATTTTTAAAATCTTATACTTCTTGATCTTCAAGATCCGGCCAACAAAAAAAGAAGTAGACCCATCTTCAGAAATCCTACTTTGGGGTAGAACTAGGGGGCTCAAGGGGAGAAGCCCTTCATCAGCTTCAAAACAGCTTAGGAGTTTAACTCCATTCTAATTTCCCTTTCGGGAGTTTCTGGGGCTAAAAGCCCTTTTTTCTTGTCGGCGCCCGAGCGCCCAGCGCTCACGTGCCGACACGTGGCGCGCCAGCGCTCGAGCGCCTGGCGCTCCAGCGCCCACGTGCCGACACGTGGCGCTCCAGCGCCTGGCGCTCGAGCGCCCACGTGCCGACACGTGGCGCGCCAGGCGCTCGAGCGCCCACGTGCCGACACGTGGCGCGCTAGCGTCTAAGCACACAGCACCTAAGCGCACAGCGCTCAAGGCGCTGGCCCCACGCGTCCTTTGGGCGCTTTTTCTTCCTTTATATATATATGTGTGTATATATATATATATACACACACATACTTTACAACACTCCTTCCCAAAATTTTTTTCGGCCGGGACGCTGCCCCGCACCCCGCAAGGGGACTCCCAGCCCGCTAACCGGGTAGCGGGACCCCCGTAAAAACTCTGCGTGGCTCCCGATATATCCAAAACACAACACTGCACATTGAGTTCGCATGACTAGTTTAACCCGTTAATCGGAGGTTCTCTCGCTCCAAAGGCGAGGGGTAATTAACGGCAGCTTAGTCCTCGGCCGCCGGAGATTCGGATCCCCACAATCAATAAATCCCAGCCTACCCTAGGCAAGGGGAATCTGTAATGCGTCTGACAAGCGCGCGCGTATTCCCATCTCAATGGGGTGACGAAAAACACCCTACAGACTCTGGCACGCCCGGTGGGACCTTTCTCTCCTCTCATATTTCGGGTTAAACGTTCATGCGAACTCAATCAATATACATATCGATTGCCTATATTGAAATAATGTTTTTTTTTCCGTGCAACAATCAACTTTCCAACGACAATGTCTCCCAAGACGAATTCAGCTTCCAACGTGACCCCGACCTCATACGTGGTCAAGATCAATGCTCGTGTGGTTCTCCCCGCAAGCCTCAGTCGACAGTGGGAGGAACTGCCCCGCCAGTTTGGTTCCGTCATCATCTATCCTGCCGGAAGCGCTCATCTGGCAGAAATCCCGGCGAAACAGGCGGCCAAGCCGGTCTCAAGGGGCAAGAGGCCGAATGTTGTGATCGCTAAGGCACCACAACCGAAACTTAAGATGGTGTCTGAACGACTCCCTCGCGCTCCAGCTGGGGGCAAGACTTCCGGTACGAAGGGCAACATCAAACGTTGTGGACAAGCTCAGGCGATTACTCCAACAAATGCACGATCGATCGTCTCCTCTGGCCTCTCTATCAATCGATCTACAACGTCTTCTCGAAGAGCCGAAGTCTGCCAAGTGCTTAAAACAGAAAAGTTAAGGCAGAAGCGGCTTAGGTATCAAGCCAACAAGAGGGCCAAGACTCCGGCCAGGTGGAATCTTGTGAAGTTCCAAGAGCAAGGTTACTCTGTGACGACGGCTGAGTCGGACGTAAAAATCAGCAATTCCTTCGAACCTCTGAAGTGGGTTCAGAAAAATGCCATGACCGTCAGGATCAAGAAGACAGCGGTCCAAACATTGCTACAAAGAGACGTGTCTCGGCCCCAACAGAAAAAGTATGGCATTGTTTCTTCAAGAGTCTATCAGGCACTCTGTGCCGTGCGAAAGCAGCGGGGCAAATCCAGGAAAGAAGCGCCAGCACCATTCAAGGATCCGGTAAGGCTATCCGCCTTCAGTCGACCGTCCGTTACCAAAACAGGGGAGTCAAGACAGCGATCCGTGAAACCAGCCATCGATAATAAAAAGAGGACTGGATATATTATCCATATGGTCTATATGGCGGGCGGTCGCCCCAGTGACAACCTTCATAGCAAAAGCAGGGATGGGGCCACCATATCCCAAGCCCAATCTGGCTTGAATGTGGTTGCCGCTGCCCAAGAACAGCCGCCCCCGCTGGATGAAGAAAACCCTCACGATGAGGATGATAGGCAGAAGGACCCCTCGGTCCATGCAGAGTCAAAGCTCGGACAACGAGGAAGAGCCGACTTTCCGCCCCAGGACTGCGGAGCAAGAGCTGCTTCAAGAACTTCGAAAACAGCTCAAGAGCAAAGATAAAGAGATGGCAAAACTCTATTCAAAGATCGATGACCTAACGAACGTTGTGATACAGCTTACGGCTCAAATTGCTCGAGCGCCCTCCAATCAAGCACAAGTCGCTACTCATCAGCCGGGTGATGACAATCCGAAGCAGCCAATGCCTGTTCCTTTGGGTCCAAGACTGGTCGAGCCGCACGAAAGCCGGTCACATTCCGCTTCTGAGGACGCCTTGGCCCCAGATATCACTATCCCGCTAACACAAGATCGGATAATGGATTTGGTCACCAGCAAGGTTAAAACATTGGTGGCCGAAGCTGAAGCTCGGAAAGAAATCGGCAGTAGTGGACGACCATATCCCGCACAGTACGATCTGATCGAGTTCCCGAGCGGCTACGTCATTCCTAAGTTCGGAAGATTTGACGGAACGGGAAATGCAAATCAGCACGTTGCCTACTTCAAAGCATCGTGCGGAAATACAGAGGGCAATGATGCGCTCCTTCTTCGTCAGTTTGTCAACAGCCTGACCGGTGTCGCCTTCGACTGGTACGCGAGTATACCAGACGGGTCCGTCATTACCTTTGCCCAAATGGAGTCTCTGTTTCGGCAAAGGTTCATGAGTGTCAGTGATAAAATCTCCATTGCCGACCTTGTGAGGACCAAGCCGGGGAAGAATGAAAGCAACACCGACTTTATCGCCCGATGGCGTAATCTCACACTCAAGTGCGAACCGC
This sequence comes from Agapanthus africanus, assembly GCA_030015575.1. NCBI lineage: Eukaryota > Viridiplantae > Streptophyta > Magnoliopsida > Asparagales > Amaryllidaceae > Agapanthus > Agapanthus africanus. The sequence goes on from JASDDO010000022.1 coordinate 16,423,914, forward strand.
CACTGGAGCAGGACCAGTCCGTCAGCCTTCTCATTGGGAACCTCAGCAATTGGATGGTCCCGTTCTTGTGTACAACAGGCCTCAAGACGTTTCAAGAGCTAACCAAGAAAGTCCAAATGTTGGAACGCTCGAAGCAAGAGTCTACCCCGGACTCTCAGAGAGACAAAACTTGGAAAAGCAAGCGGGACGACAGCCGTAGAAGCAGGAGTTCCAGCAGTACTAATGTGTTCAATGCGTCCGACAATGAAGAAAAGCAAAGGGCGAGCGAATCTAAAACCAACCGGTCTCGAAAACCAGTGCTAGGAGGAGAAGAGCCTTCCCTAGAGGAGAAAAAGAATAAGATTTACTCTTTCAGGAGGGACAAGGTCCGAAAGATATTTAAAGATGCCTTGAACAACGGTCTACAATTGCCAGAGTCGAAAAGACCTCAAGAAGAAAAAATGACCGACAATCCCCTGTATTGCCTGTACCACCGAGTAGTGAGCCATGCGATCGAGGATTGCAATATCTTCAAAGATTGGGTCGAGAAGCAGTACAAGGCTGGAGAGATCGAGCTGTCCAAAAGCGTGTTGGTGAACAATCAAGTTGCAACCACCAACTTTATACAGACAGAAGCTGAAACCTTCTGAGAGCAGACGGCCGAACCCGCTGCCCTGAGAAATGAAACAGACTCACCGCGGTCTCCGTGGAGTACGCACATATCCAATAAGACGAAGAAGATGATAAAGTTATTTCGGAAAGAGCCCATGACGGAATGGGAATGGCAGAAGAAGCCTACCTTTCCAGCTGCCAATGTGGCTCCATCAGGCTCAAAATCCAAAATGCTCAAGAAGAAGAAAAGTGCAACTCAGCGTGAAAAAGAGTCTTCAGGGAGATCGACCATTCAAAAATATATCGATTCCCTCGAACACTATGAACAGAAGGAAAGAACTCTAATTCACTTGAAAGAGTTCTTCCCCGTAGAAGCAGCGGAGATTTTGGAGGAGTTGGAAGAAGGCTCCAACGAAGAGATCCCTATTGTGATCTGCTACGCCATCCATCTTGGCAGCAACTCTGAGGAGGAGCTCTGTTTTCCCGAAGATTCCCGAAGAGGACGAGGAACTCGCCATAAAGGCCAACCAAATCCAGCTTAGAAGCGGTAGGGCTCTACCGCCAAATCAGGGCAACGCCCCAAAAGGGAAGAAAAAACAAGTCGCTAATGAAGAAGATGGCAGAGAACTTGCTCATGATGCTTCGAGTCCTTCCCTAGTAGACTATAATGTCTTGGCTCACATCCGAAAGCTTCCGTCTCTCCTTAGCATCTACGATGCCTTGGTTCTATCTCAAGAGTTTAGAGATGTTCTCATTCACACTCTACAAAACCCTGAGCGGTATCAGGCTCGGTTTGCGGAAATTAATATGAAAGAAACTCAGTACACTTTGCAAGCCGCCGCAGTCACGTTTAAGGATGAAAACTTGCTACTGGGAACGGCTGAGCATAATCGGCCGCTTTACGTGACCGGGTACAGCGACGGAGATTGGATTAATCGCATATTGATTGATCCGGGGTCTTCAGTGAACATCATGAACTTGTGGACTCTGTAAAGTTTTTCAATGGATGTCCGACACCTGTCAAGGAAAAGGATTGTCATTCAAGGCTTCAATCAAAACTGCCAGCAAGTTCTGGGGTCTATAGCTTTACGAATAAAATTCGGGGATCTACAAACTGAAGCAAGATATATGTGATCGACGCCGACACGTCTTATAAGATTCTCTTATGACGGCCGTGGCTCCACGATTACGGCATCGTTCCGTCAACTCTCCATCAATGCATGAAGTATACTAAAAATGGCTAAGAAAAACGCATTGACGGAGACATCCAGCCGTTCGGTATGCATGAGGTCCGATATGAAGATTCTCGGTACTCTATGAACCACCAAAATGCTAACCACAACTAACTGAGGATAGAACAGCCCCGAAACTCAAAAGCAAGTCTGAGCCGGCTGTCACTTTCAAAAACAAAAACGCCCAAGTGCGTCCGCGTTTCGGTAGTGACACTGATGAGTCCGATGCTGGAAGTCCGTCCTTCCGTAAAACTCTCCCTCGTTTCGGTAGCGATACGGACGAATCCGATACTGAAGGCCCATCTAGCAGCAAAGTCCGCCCTCATCTTGGCAGCGACACTGAAGAGTCGGAGGAAGATGACCTGCCGTGCAGTAGCGGTGCAGATTGGACCCCCATGCAACAAGCGGAACTACGAGAGACCTTCGAAATTGCGGAAGGGTCCCTAGCCGTCACAAAGGTACCGGAGCAAATGTGCAAAGAGCTCGATGCGTTGTCAGTCTCCACCGTGGACCAGCTGAAAACTTTCTACGTCCCCGGAAGGAAAAGTGGACAGAAAGGTATCCTGTTTTATGGGTCAGACCCCGTTGTGCACCCGGGCGATTTGTCTGTCGCGTGCCTTCCATATGAGAGAGGCATAAGAGCCGTCCTCAATCCCAGATACTATGCACCCGAGATGCGGGAATATTTCAAAAAGTGCGGATGCCGGTTATATCAAACGGAGTCCGAAGCAAAGTTTTATGAAGGGCTATGGTATCCGCCCCAGGTCCGAGCATTCATCGATGGATGAATTCCAGATAGACGGGGCATAGGCTACATCCAGCCTGATTCTAAGGCATGCTACATGACCCATATTGGGGAAGCCGGCGAAGAGTCAAATGATGAAGACGAGCTAGCCGAGCCAGAAGAAGCTCCTCAAGAGCTCGAAGATGGCGGACAAGCAACCTTTGACGTGCTAACCGAGGTTGACTTAGGAACGCCCGATAATCCAAGGCTGACCTACATCAGCTCACTCTTGTCAGAGGAAATGAAAGAGCAGATAATTGCCCTGCCGCGTGAGTTCGTCGACTGCTTCGCGTGGACATACAAAGAAATGCCTGGCCTTTCCCCTGAAGTGGCTGTGCATAAGCTGGCTATATCTCCTGATGCTAAGCCAGTCAAATAAGCCCCTCGAAGAATGAGAAGGGAACTAGAAGAAAAGATCATCGAGGAAACCAAGAAGCTCATCAATGCCGGCTTCATCAGGGAAGAGAAATATGCTGACTGGATCGCATGCATAGTCCCAGTGAAGAAGAAAAATGGGCAGATTCGAGTTTGTGTCGATTTCAGGGACCTCAACAAGGCATGTCCTAAAGACGACTTCCCGCTACCGGTCATGGAAATGATGGTCGATGACACCTCAAATTACGAGTTGTTCATCTTTATGGATGGCTCGTCTGGATATAATCAGATCAAGATGTCGCCTGAGGATGAGAAACACACAGCATTTCGAACCCCGATTGGAATATATTGCTACAAGGTGATGCCGTTCGGACTGAAGAATGCAGGTGCTACATATCAAAAGGCAATGACTAATATCTTTGATGACCTAATCCATAAAGTCGTCGAATGCTATGTTGATGATCTGGTCGTCAAAACTAAAGCCAAGGCCGACCACATCCAAGATCTTAGGACCGCTCACCAGACTGAGGGAATACGATCTGAAGATGAATCCTCTGAAGTGCGCTTTTGGCGTGTCATCGGGAAAATTCCTGCGCTTTATAGTCCGGCATCGAGGGATCGAAGTTGACCCATCAAAGATAAAAGGCCATCATGGAGATGCCCCTCCAAAGAGTCTGACGCAGCTGAGATCATTTTAAGGAAAGCTTGCTTATATACGGAGGTTTATCTCAAATTTGTCGGGGAGATGTAGGCCCTTCTCAAAGCTCATGAAGAAAGGAGCTCCTTTTATCTGGGATGCCGAATGTCAAGCAGCGTTCGAAAGTATCAAACAGTACTTATTGCACCTTCCAGTGCTGGCCGCTCCTATTCCAAACAAACCGCTGATTCTCTACACTGCTGCGCTAGATGAGTCACTCGGTGCGCTCCTTGCCCAGAACGACGAGGAGGGAAAAGAGAATGCCCTCTACTACCTCAGTCGAACTTTAGTCGGGACGGAACACAACTATTCCCCGATCGAAAAGCAATGCTTGGCTCTGATGTTCGCTGTGAAGAAGCTGCGGCATTATCTGCTCGCTCATCGGGTTATGCTGATCTCTAGGGTCGACCCGCTCAAACACTTAATGACCAAAGCAAGCCTAGCCGGCAGAATGGCAAGATGGGCTGTCATGCTACTTGAGTTTGACATAGTTTATACCCCTCAGAAAGCAGTAAAAGGGCAAGCTTTTGCAGACTTTCTCGCTGCTCATCCCATACCAGAAGGGTCACCACTCAATTACGAGTTACCCGACAAACAAGTGCTGCACCTCGAGAATGACGATCCATGTTGGGAGCTCTACTTCGATGGGGCCTCATCGATAAAGACCTCCAGTAAATCAAGCGTCCCGGAGATAAAAGCAGGGATAGGATTGGTGTTCATCACGTCATCAATGGGAACCCTACGACGTTCTTTTGCTCTCACCGAGACTCGCACAAACAATGAGGCCGAGTATGAAGCTCTGATAGCTGGTTTGGAGCTAGCTATAGAAATGGAAATCCTTCGGCTACGGGTTTACGGTGACTCTCAGCTTGTCGTCAACCAAGTAAGCTGCGACTATAAGATATACAAACCCGAGTTAGCTCGGTACAGAAGCCGGATGGTGGAACTCATGAAACGGTTCACTCACATTGAACTAACGAGAATCCCTAGAGCGTTGAACGGAAAGGCTGACGTACTCGCTCGCTTAGCCAAGGAGCTGGCTGATCCTGACATGGACGAAATTCTGATCACAGTCAGGAGCCGGCAAATTCTACCCTCTGTCTCTTTACGAGAAGAGGAAAGCACGGAACAGAAGAGCAGTCCCGCCGAAGAAGCTTCGATCGTTCAAGACGAGCCCGATTGGAGAGAGCTCTTCATAGAGTACTTCCGATACGACAAGCTGCCCGAAGGAAGGTCTGCGAGGGTTCAGCTGAAAAAGAGAGCTCTCCGATACGTGTTTGTAAATGACACGCTATACTGCAGGTCATATGACCAACTCTGGCTCAGGTGCCTGTCATCGGCCGAAGCCCAAAAATTCATGAAAGAAGTTCACTCAGGCGTTTGCGGTGCTCACCAGTCCGGCCCCACGATGCGACTTCAAATTAAACGGCTTGGGTATTACTGGCCCACCATGATACGGGATTGCGGAAAGCATGCAAAGAAATGTTATATCTGCCAAATTCACGGTGATTTCATTCACAAGCACCCCAATCCGTTGCATCCTACGGTGGCGTCCTGGCCCTTCGAAGTCTGGGGAACCGACATAGTTGACCCAATTGATCCTCCGTCATCCAAAGGCCACCGGTTCATACTGGCTGCAACAGACTACTTCTCCAGATGGGCTGAAGCTGTCCCGCTAAAAGAAGTCAAGACAGAAGATATTCTGACATTCTTCTAGCATAATATTCTATACCGTTTCGGTACACCAAGAAGAATCATTTCTGACAACGGGTCTTCTTTCAAGAGTTTCAAAGTCTCAAGATTCGCTACTCAGCACAAGATAGACTGGAGATATTCCTCCATCTATAATTCAAGAGCCAATGGGCTAGTCGAAGCCTTCAATAAGACTCTATGCAAGCTCCTGAGGAAAAATGCTTCAGCCAACAAGAGAGACTGGAATCTCAAACTTCACGAGGCGTTGTGGGTATATCGTACCACGCACCGTACTCCAACTTAGTCCACTCCATACTCATTGCTCTTCGGAATGGGGGCCGTCCTCCCCCGCGAAGTCGAAATTCCAAGCTTAAGAATGGCCGTTCAGCACGAGTTGACGGAGGAGGAAAACGTGAGCCTTCGGCTTGAAGAGCTCGACGCCCTCGAAGAAAAGAGGCTTGCAGTACAGCAAAATCTGGAGCTGTACCGAGCCCAAATGTCACGGGCCTATAACAAGATGACTCGTCTCCGCGCTTTCAAGAAAGGCGAATTGGTGTTGGTCCTCAAAAGACCGATCATCCCAAATCGACATGCTAAGGGAAAATTCGAGCCAAACTGGGAAGGACCATACATCATCGAGAAAGTGTTCGACGGAGGATCCTACCAACTAATAAGTGCCGAGGGAGAAAGGCCTATGCCACCCATCAATAGCCGATATCTCAAGAAATACTACGTGTGAATGCTCCAAGTCGTAGGCGAATTGAGCACTCTAGCCCTACGGTCTGGATCATACATCCTGCAAAACCGTACACAATCCACGGGCGTAAACGACCCCTATCTCTTCCAAATCCTGCCGGTGAGACTACTTTTAAAGTCCCACCAGCGGCAAAAAAAACAAAAAAAAACGGTATGTCCACAAGTAAAATGGGCATGGATGAAAACACGAAAGGGCTCCGTGAGTAAAAACAGCAGGACTGCCGGCGAGTTTGTGAAAACCTGAAAGGGCGCAGACTCGTGAAAAGAGATAAAACACTCGCAAAGTTCTCTCGACCTTGTGAGGAGAAAATCCCTGCGTGAGATCCTTACGACCCACGAAGGAGCAACACACTTAGGAATCCTCACGATTCTTAAGGAGAACATACACCTATGAGACCCTCTCGACTCGTAGGGAGAAAATACTTTTATGGGACCCTTACGGCTCGTAAAATTGAAAAGTCTTAGGTGACAGGGACCTAAACCTGTCTCCTAAGCCATCGCTCCCCAACGGGAAATGGCAAATGATGAGTCGCTCCTGGCGTTACGCTTCAGTGTTAGCGGTGCTGATGCCGACCCAAAAACCAAATCCCAAGTCCTCCCGGGGCAAATGATAAGTTGCTCCTGGCATTATTCCAGTGCAGCAATACTGATGCCAAACAAGATCCAAATTCCAAGTCCCCAAACGGCGAATGATGAGTCGCTCCCGGTATCATATTCCAGTGCAGCGATGCAGACGCCAACCGGAACCCAATTTCCTAAAATTCTTCCAGCTCTATGGTTAGTCCTTAAATTGACTACCGTATACAATCCATGAGCTCAAATAATTCTCATCGTACCCATACTCCACCGCAATCACCAGTCCAGCGACCGGTCTCCGCCCTTGGACTTATGCTCCACTTAGGAAGACCCACTCATGTGTCCTCACGATGCATGAGGAGAACAAACCTTCGTGGGATCCTTATGACTCACCAAGGAAAAACACACTTGGGGGTCCTCACGACTCCCAAGGAGAAAATACACCTACGGGATCCTTACGACTCGTAGGGAGAAAATGCTTTTATGGGACCCTCATGGCCCATAAAATTGAAAAGCTTTAGGTGATAGGGCTCTAAACCTGTCTCCCAAGCCATCGCTCCCCAATCCCCAAGTGGCGAATGATGAGTCGCTCCTGGTGTCATATTCCAGTGCAGCGATGCAGACGCCAACCAAATTCCAAATCCCCAAGCGGCGAATGATGAGTCGCTCCTGGTGCCATATTCCAGTGCAGCCATGCAGACGCCAACCAAATTCCAAATCCCAAAACGGCGAATGATGAGTCGCTCCTGGTACCATATTCCAGTGCAGCGATGCAGACGCCAACAAAGTCCCAAAATTTTTCCGGCCCTACGGTCTGGATCATACATCCTGCAAAACCGTATACAATCTACGGGCGTAAAACGATCCCGATCCCTTCCAAGTCCTGCCGGTGAGACCACATTCAAAGTCCCACCGGCGGTGAAGGAAAAAAAAAGGTATGTCCGCAAGAAAAATGGGCACGGATGAAAACCCGAAAGGGCTCCGTGAGTAAAAACAGCAGGATTGCCGGCGAGTTTGTGAAAACCCGAAAGGGCGCAAACTCGTGAAAAAAAGATGAAATGCACTCACAAAGTCCTCTTGACTTTGTGAGAAGAAAATTTCCGCGTGAGATCCTTACGACTCACGAAGGAGCAACACACTTAGGAGTCCCCACGACTCATAAGGAGAAAATACACCTACGGGATCCTTACGACCCGTGGGGAGAAAATGCTTTGTGAGACCCTTACGGCTCACAAAATTGAAAAGTCTTAGGTGATAGGGACCTAAAACCTGTCTCCTAAGCCATTGCTTCCTAATAAGAAAGCGCAAATGATGATTCGCTCCTGGTACCATGTTCCAGTGTAGCGATGCCGATGCCAAGTAAAAACCAAATCCCCAAATCCCTCATGATAGATGATGAATCGCTCCTGGTACCATATTCCAGTGTAGCGATGCTGATATCAACCCAAATCACAATCAATAAGTCAACTTCAACTCCGACACCGCGGAAAGCGGAGCAAGTCAGAATCCAATCTCGACACCGTAAGAAGCGGAGCAAGTCAAGTTCACCCCTGACACTGCAGGAAGCAGAGCAAGTCAAATAGAGTGTCGACCGTGCATGTCGCAAAAAGGGTAGTATCGACCGTCCAAGTCGCTAAAAGGGCAGCACCAACCGTCCACATCGCTAAAAGGGCAGCATCGACCGTCCACGTCGCTAAAAGGGCAGCATCGACCGTCCAAGTCGCTAAAAGGGAAGCACCGACCGTCCACGTCGCAAAAAGAGCAGCATCGACCGTCCAAGTCGCTAAAAGGGCAACACCGACCGTCCACGTCGCTAAAAGGGCAGCACCGACCGTCCACGTCGCTAAAAGTACAGAACCGACCGTCCAAGTCGCTACAATGGCAGCACCGACCGTCCATGTCGTAAAAAGGGCAGTGCCAGCGTCCCAGAAAGCGGGAACCAAATCAAGTCGCCTCCAAGTAAAAGAAGATCCATCAATTTCATGCACACGACCCACATATGTGGTGCGCATTTATTGATGGGGGGCAATTTGTTGGGGTAAAAATTTGCACCCCGGTTGACCAAGCCAAAATCAAAGTCAACACCAAGCCAAGTGGGCCCAAGCCCAGATCAAGTGGGCCCATACCCGGGTCGAGTCCGAACATGAAGCGGCCGGCCTCTCCCTATGCCAAGATAAATTTTTTTGTAATAAATAATTTTATTGTATTTCTTTTATTTTATTTTACGAATGAATGTAAGAAAAATGGGCATAAAGCCAAATTTTTGTAAAGATCATGGCTTATGTGCAAAAAGAAATGGCACATGAGCCATGGGATAGGCAAAATGCCATTTTGTGAAGCCCAAGGGGCTATGTGTAAACTGTATAGCCTATAAAGGCAAAGATAATAAAATATCTCAACAACTTTTTCTCTCTCCAAAAAAAAAATCCAGATCTGTGATCTTTCCTAAAGTTCTAAAACCTTCCTTTTTTTCTTTTGAATTAAATCAAGAGTTTTACTCTTCTTTTTATAAAATAAAATAGTTTTTCACCACAAAACCCACAAAGGGGAACTCAGATCTGCCATCAGATCTCATAAATGAGAGATTTTTTAAAATCTCATACTTCTAGATCTTCATGATCCGGCCAACAAAGAAAGAAGAAGGAGACCCATCTTCAGAAACTCCACTTTGGGGAAGAACTAGGGCTCAAGGGGAGAAGCCCTTCATCAGCTTCAAAACAGCTTAGGAGTTTAACTCCACTCTAATTTCCCTTTCGGGAGTTTTTGGGGCTAAAAGCTTCTTTTTCTTGCCGGCGCCCGAGCGCCTTGCGCCCACGTGCCGACACGTGGCGCGCTGGTGCTCGAGCGCCCGACGCCCACGTGCCGACACGTGGCGCCTAAGCGCACGGCGCCTAAGCGCACCTAAGCGTACAGCGCTCAAGGCGCTGGCCCCACGCGTCCTTTCGACGCTTTTTCTTCCTTTATATATGTATATATGTATACATGTATACATATATATAAATACACACACACACATACTTTACAACACTGTCCCTCCCAAAAAATTTTTTGGGCCGGGGCGCTGTCCCGCATCCCACAAGGGGGCTGCTAGCCTCCTTGACCCCCAGCCTGCTAACCGGGTAGCGGGACCCCCGTAAAAACTCTGCGTGGCTCCCGATATATCCAAAACACAACATTGCACATTGAGTTCGCATGACCAGTTTAACCCGTTAATCGGAGGTTCTCTCGCTCCAAAAGCAAGGGGTAATTAACGGCAGCTTAGTCCGCGGCTGTCGGAGATTCGGATCCTCACAATCAATAAACCCCAGCCTACCCTAGGCAGGAGGAATCTGTAATGCGCCTGACAAGCGCGCGCGTATTCCCATCTCAATGGGGTGACGAAAAACACCCTACACACTCAAACAAAGATAATATACTTATGCCAAAAATACCCTTAGTCATATGAACGTGTATATACCCATCTTATTATTTCTAGATGTTTGGAGAAATTTCCAAATCCAGCTTCTTGCCACATCCAATATCCAATGACCGCATCGAAACGATTCTTGTGTCCATATCCACAAATCATAGCAAATCTTTTTCTGTCCAGATTGGTTTTTTGGGGCAGGAAAAATTGATCATTGCTAAGACTTCAGAGTTTAGAGTGTACTGGCCTGCACCATGCTTGTTCAGCCATTACATATGGCCACTTCTCCTGATCGACATTTTTATCAATCATCAGGCTCTAGTGCCCTACATGTGCATGCTTAACGAGTGGTGATGACTTCCTTGGACATTATAAACCAAGTTACCTTTTATTGCCGCAGTAATGTTTTTAAGAGTTCCTGAGACAGTGGTTTGTGCGAAAATCTATTTTCAAATAATGCACTCGGCACTTTATTTGTATATACATCCTTGTGTTGTCGGTATCCATGCAAATTTTCATGAGAATACGTGTTTTGACATCTCCGGCATAGACCTTTTCCTAAAATTTTGTTGGGGCCTATTATGTGAGACTGAGGAACATTTTTACATAATTGATTCTTTATATCCTTTCTACCTTCGAATTGAAATTACTATTTCATAGTGAATACTCCTGACATAATGATTTCTGCATGAAAACCAAGGTATAAAATCTAGGTATCAGTATCGGTATCATTAATGGTATTGGTCAGTCACTTTTGAAATTGGTATTGGCCACATTGGCTGCCTCGTGAAGGACTATCGGATTCTATAGACAAATAGAATTACTTAAAAATTAGTATTTTTTAAATAAATGGTAGAACTATAAACAATTTGGCAAAGTCTAGTAATTAATGATGTCTATAGTGCTTGTTTCAATAATTGGCAAAGATAACCGTAAACTTTTTCAAATATGGTTCAGTAATTAATGGTGCGAAATAAACCGTCATTTCCCAATAACCCATTAATCCATTAATAATCCCACTAATTGATTAATAATCTTAATACTTAAAACTTCACTAATCAATCGACAAACCAAATATTACTCGGTAAAAGAATGCAGACAGTTATTTTTTGGATCGAAATTGGGATCGGCCGAGATTTCAAACTATGATGAAAACTAGAACTGAGGAGTCCATTACTATAGTTGTTGTTCTGATGCGCACTTAAGATCATTTTGTGACACGTTTATAAATATAAAACACAAATATCATGTTTTTTGTTGTGTCATTGTGTGCGCTCTTTTCTTCTCCTGTTTGTAGGGGCCGAGGCAGGGGCAGGGAGTCTACCAGTATAATTTATAAGATAGCTCTGCATCCTCTGCCACTTATTGTAATGCAACTTTTGTTGCATCATGTGCTTACGTACTGTCACCATGCAAAACTTACCTCCATTGCCCACCTGATGTGGATTTCTAATTTAATATGATACTTCCATTTTACAGCAATAGCAGCTCTCTGGTAGATACATAACTGCAGTGGAAAATCTCTTTGCGCCGGTGCTTGTTCTTTCACAATCTTGTAAGTCTCTCTATATAAATTTTTTATTTCTAGATTCATGCATTTTATTTTCTGTTTTTCACGCTTTTCTAGTTCTCCTTCACATTGAGGGTGAATTGTGATTTTTTAGAGCTTAATTAGTGGAAGATGAGTTGAGTTGAATCTAAGCTGTCCAATTTTCTATTTTGAATACAACTATGAAGATAATCCATATGCCTATTTTCAGACTACCTATATTTGCATGCTTTACTTAGTGGCACTGCTATTAGAAGTATCAGATTAATACTACATAGTGGTTAGTGGCAACACTGTTCTAAAGTGTAATGTCAATTCAAGTATCATTTACTTTTTCTATAACATGTATTATAAAGGTTCTTCTAAATTTATCTTACCCACTTATCTGTGTCGCATGCCGTGTCCAAATTGTATCCATAATCCATATCTGTGTGGCATAGATACTTTCCTTTAGCATTTTACTCTGGACCATTATGGTTTTAACCTACCCATCAAGGGGAATGTGGGTGCATTTGATGTTGTAGCACAGTCTTGCCCTATTGTCGTTATATAATGAGCGACACTACATTTATCTGGAAGGATATTATCATACTATGACTCCAAGTTAATTACTGGTAAATTTTGCTGCATCATTTCTGGGACTTGAATTTGGCTCTGATAGGTGTCTTGATTATGGTCCAGACTAGATCATGGATTACAAGGTTTTAGGTCAGATGATGCCGTATGCATATTTTGATTAGGGTTAAATTGGGTCCAGATCCTAGATATTATCAGATCAATTTAATTATGGTCAAATTGAGTCGGGGATGTGCTGTAGGAGTACAGTTAGGGTTTGGGTAGGTGTGTGGTTTTGGGTGTATGTTTTGTTTGTGTTCTTTGTGAAAAATATAAAGCTTACATTTGTTGTGGGTCTGGTAGTTTTTGGCAGATCTCCCTTAGTGACTGGTGTGCTGATGATGGTTTGGACTTTGGAGCCAGGGCACCTACAAAATCGTTCTTCTGTATCCCTACGAGGACTTATAAAAATCTGAAAGTGATTGGAAAACCGCTAGTGGGCATGAATTATCCATTTATTTCTTTCAAATTCCCTGAAATTTAGGTTTTCTTTGGTGCTAGAGCCAGGCATTCTTAACAAGCTCTTATTGTATGTTCTTATATATCCCATAGGATGACTTACTGAAAATTTAAAAATAAATTCTAATACGGATGCATATCACATATTGGATAGAAACAATCCCATTTGTATTCCATTTAAGAATGTTTTGAAATTTAACAAAGAAATTTTTGAAAATGACTGCAAATCCCTTTTGATATAAGGGTAATTTTTGTAAAGCTCCAGCGAATTTTCAATGATTTTGAGATAGCACCATTGAACTATAAAAATGCCATGAACGCCATTTTGAGGTAGCAAATCCCTTACTCGATATAACGGTGTACTTTTGTCAGGTTATTTTCATAAAAAAATGCCATATTCAATTTGTTTGGGGCTATTCAGTCCAAGTATAAGGTTATTTTGGGTATTCAATCCACTCGTATCTTAAACGAGTTAACGAGATCAATATTTTCATACAACATTGCCGGTTCAAGGAGGGTACATGGCATTTTTAAAGTTCAATTGTGCTATCTCAAAAACCTCGAAAATTCGCTGATGCTTTATAAAATTTACCCGTTGACATAATTTATCTCATAGATTTCTAATTTTGGCTTGTAACTCAGAAAATTCTTGCATTGACTATTATCTTTCATCATCATTATGAATGCCTTTTCATGTAAAAATGGGTTGGGTGTATGGGTGCATTCGGCTACGGATATTCAGATATTATCTGGATCCCTATTCGGATATTTTTCAGATACAAATATGATATTCCATATCCAGTAAGATACGGATACAGATATCGACACATATACTTGAATATTTTCTTGGATACAGATGTTGTAGAAATCTTGTTTTATTCAGGATTACTGTTGAAAAAAGCCCATAAAGCACCGCTTAAACCCTGCTCTAGCGAAAAGCGGCCATTAGCTGCTGCCTTTACATAAAGTGGCCCTTGTGCTGCTTAAGAGGCTTGAAGCCCCACTTTAACCCTCTTTATATGCTTCAAGCCCCGCCTTATTCCCTCTTTTATTAAGTGAGAAAAATGGGATAAAGCCTTTTTCCGATAAAAAAATGCAAATTATCATACTAATGATAGAACAATAAAATCTCATCGTTGTCTTTAGTTTATAAAATTATCTGTTTATGCCTTATGTTATGACATACACATAAATATATATTTATTATTGCAAATATACTTTCTAGAAATCATAAGAGAAAAACATCATGTTTGTTTATATATATATTTTTGTTTGGGAATGTTTGAATTCATCTAATGTTGTCATCGTTATATTTGTTTATTATATAAAAAAATTCTTGACGCCTTTTCCGCTAAGGCCTGATCCCTATCCTTCCGCTTCACTACGCTTTACGTTTTTCACAATATTATTCAGCAGACAGATATGGAATCTAGATATTCGAATATGGATACAGATATAAATAGAAATATGGATATCCGAATGCAGATATAGCCAATTATATTATTTTAAATTAACTTTTCTAGTTAATAATGTTGATCAAAATACTAATATAGTTTGCTCATGTATGTTATCTGCAGTAAAGGTTGTGCATTTAAAAATCATTTAGTTTTGAAACATGCTTAATAGGCTTGTATCATATGGAATCCTTATGTTGATAGGTATTTACTCATGTATTTTTTTTGGTTGCATGTATAATTTCTTTGTTAAAATATTTGAGTACTCGTATTTAGTAAGTACTCACATTTGTTTTGTCGTCTTTGATCAGTTTCATGCGTATTTAGCTCTACATTCACATTTGGTACCTTATATCGATTTTGTAATCAGTTTCATGCGTATTTAGCTTTACATTCACATTTGGTTTACCTTGTATCAATTTTGTACTCATGTCTCATGCTTATACATATTCGATATTCCCCTATTTGCTTCATATTTGTATTCATTTTGTCAAATACAGATGTGTCTTTTTATTTTCAAACTATATCCTCATCGGCAAATGCAATCGTGGTTAGAATATGAATATGGATATGTTAATGTTCATATCCGCTCTGTATCTGCACTCCTATTGGCAATGTAGCAAGGGTTAATAAAAGATTTGACGGTGATGAGTTGACATCAACCCTCTCTTAACAAGAAAGGGGATTCCGATGATCCTATTAGCATCCTCAAAATTTCTTGGACATGTGAGAGAAGTCTTGCTAGCAGGGAATAGATGATAGGTTTAATACGGGGTGAAAGAGAATTATGTTCAATTATAACACATACAAAGTACCTCCTTCCTGGACATAATCGTCTCATTTACAGGCTTGTAAACAATGAGAAGTTCAAGAGTCTTCAGTTTGGTAATATGCAAAAAAGTGTGAAGAATTGACTAAGCTCTTGTACCACTGGCTGGTGCCCTTAATTTGAATAATCAGGGAGTATAACTCAAAAAGGCTAACATCAAATTGTTGGGATAGGGATTGATGATTATAGTACTGTCTGCAGTTCGACAATGAAGAGAACTTTGCCATCCCATTGACAGTGCATCAATTGGACAAAGAATTTTAAAAGAATGTAATGCATGCCTTATTTAAGATGGAGTCACAATGAAGGACAATGAAGGAGAAATAGAAAATAAAAAAAGTCCTATCCCACCTATGCTATATGGAACTGGTGGAATTTCGCAATGCATGTATTTAGTACAGACAGGATGAATGCAGCTGATTTGATGGTAATCGCGGATTTAGCTCAAATGACTTTTGGGTTGAGAGATGTTGGGTCTCTTTAGTAATCACCTTGGGGCAGTGGCATTATGAATAAGCATCCAGATCTAGATATACTTTCCAGTTTCTAGTCTTTTTGAGTTAACCAGCATGTAAGCAAAAATGACAGCCACAATTAGATAAGACCCCCCCCCCCCCCCCCCCTCCCAAACCCAAAAAAAATAAAAAAAAATCAAAAAATCATCCTAGGTATTAAGCGTTTCAGCCAAATTGAGATATGGTATAAACTGAGCTTGCAGACCTGCTAAGCAGTTACTTTGAGTTTCTGTGGAAGGGTTAGATTTCAGGTACTACGACACACTTTTATACACATTTGCCAACCTTCTGAATTTCTGCTATATTTGTTGATTATAAACTCTTTTTGCTTATCAATTTTCTTTATCAACAGCATACTTCTATTGAGGCTTACAGTAGTTTTCTCCTCTCTTCACAAAGGCAGCAAGAAGTCTTGGAAACTGACTTCATCTTGCTTTCTGAAGAAATTCCGAAGGAGAAAAAGGTCGGCCAATCGAGACAATTCAGGTAATCAACCATTGTATCAGTATTTATAATTGGATTCAATGTGTAATCATGTTTTTATTATGCTCAAGATAGTTGAAGTTTGGAACTTTTTTTTGTTTTTTGGCCCTTTGCAGAAGTTTACTGCAAGGAGTTTTGCTCATGAAATTTCTAATGAGATGCACTTGACATTTCAGAGTAACTAGCCCACATTAATATTGTATATGGTTGTATTTTGACATATATACTTAGCAGAGAACAAAAGGGTTGTATGATGGGCTGGTTTAAATGAATCTCTCTCAATATCCAGTTAAGCTATGAATGATTTCTAGTTTACTTATACTTTGGTTTTTGAAATCATTCATAGCTCTGTCAAGGATTGAGCTGCGAAAAATAAATGCATTCCTGTGAATGAGTGAAAGCTGGACGAAGACTTAACTGTTATCTTCTACTGTGTTTATCTTAGTGATTACAAAATGGATACATCTGCGCACAACTTCCAGTTATACAAAATTCTTTTACATAAAATTTCTGAATTTTTTTTTTATATTGATTGGTCATATCACCTTTTCTGCTCAAGCAGCGTCCAATATGCCATTTACATCAACTTCCAGTTATACAAAATTCCAAAATGCCTTTCTTTGGCCTTTTCAAGTAGCGTCCAATGGAAAGAGAAAAAAAACACCTATAAAAGCCATAATAACATGAGTTATTGCGAAGAAGAAAAGTACACCTAGAATCAAAGTTATCAGTAATGCTAAGAAGTTGGAAGTTGTCGTTTTATCTGCTAAATTGTAGCTCTTTTGTAAAAAGGATAAATTCTTTAAATAAGAGTAACTAAAATAATCGTTAATAATAAGAATTTAAAGATTTTTTTGGATAAAATAGGTGGATAGATTAATAAGAAATTAAAGTTACAATGATAGATATCTTTAGATTGAAGATTTTATAGAAAAGTTAGGTTCTTTGTCTTTTTTTTTATTTTTAATATGAGATCTATCACTATTATTAATGTAATTATACATATTTTATATTTTTAAATATTTTATCTTTTTTCAGCTTTTTGTTCAATTTCCTAACCTAAATTTTTGGTCATGATAACCCAGCAAAAACAAAATTGATAATTTGTTTTAGCTTTAAATATTCTGTCTTATTTATTTGCTGTCCCTGTGTTTCCATAATATGTGAGCATTGCTTTCAGTTTTTCAGAAAAAATACTGTGACTGAAAATACGTGGAATGAGAGAAAGAAAACGAAAGGTTGTTTTATTTTATTATTTTTTTGTAAATGTTGCTGACATAAATATATCGAAGAGGCATATAAGAGTCATAGACTAGTGATCGTCAAATTCATAAAAGAAAATTATGCATATTGACATATATATTAAAAAACAAATTAAACATTTATCATAAATAAGATAATTCCTTACTTGTTGACTGGAAGCATTCCGCTGGAAAATGGGATCAGACCTTGAGGAGACCTTGGTCCTCAGGTGGTGGGGGGCCCTTAGCAAAGAGCCTCGTAGTTATTTCCCATGGCTTTCTCCTCATCTTGATTTTGTGCTTTTTTGCTTGGACCAATATCAGCATTTTATAGGCTAACAGAATCATTTCATATATCATCCCTGTTGTTATTACCGTGTATCATATATACTGTATCTTCCTTGTAATATGATACAGTTGAGATTCATGCATCCGCTAATATAAGAATTTATGGTGATTAATGCATTCATATTATAATCAAATTTTAAGTGGCATATGTGCACAAGTCCGTAAATAAAATGAGTATGATATCTAAATAGAAGGTATTATGATATATAATAATTGTGGTTGAAGACCATATATAATCAGAAATTTCAAATCCATGAGTGTTTGATTGTTATGATGCACATATATTTTTCATAAATTGTAATGAATCAATCGAAATTAACATGGGTCAAGTCTATCGAAAAAATTCCATGACTCCTTGTTCCGTAGCCGACTCTATTTTATTTGAAGACTTCTTATGCATTGCTCTTGATTTAACGAGATCAACAGTAAATTAAAATTTTCTTAGCGAATTTGGATGCGTTCAATGAATATAAGATAAGTTTAAAAAAAAATAAGTATCAAATATCAAATACTAAGTACAGCTGGCCCAAAACACTATCGTTTCCACATGACAAAAGCATACAATATCTTGGAATTATAAACATAATTAACTCAGAAAAATGTTTGATCTCTCCATCATCAAGAACATCAAGTGGATTATAAATTGGAAAGTAATGAATCGAGAGAGGGGATGCAAATGAATCATCATTAATTTCAAATAAGCATCCCTTCAACTTTTCTTTTACACTTTGATCAAATCCCAAACTCTCAGCCTTCCGCCTACGCTCTCTTCTCCTATAAAATTCCTCTCTTTTTCTTCGTAGATCGAAGGAAGAGAGAGAGAGAGAGAGAGAGAGAGAATGGGGAACACAAATTCATCGAGTTCGTCATGTATTGCAGGCTCAGTGATCAAGGTGGTGGCGGTCGCAGGCGCCGCCTTGGTGTGGAGATTTGCTTCGAAAAACACCGATGGTGGCCCAAAGCCGCCGGAGAGATCACCGGTGACGGAGGTGGAGCAAACTTCCGATCAGATTATGGAAGCGGATGCTCGTAATAGGATCTCGACGGTTTTGATACCCCATCCCTATTACCAAGGTGAGCAAATTGGGCACAATTCGTAGTCTTGATTTCACTAAAATTTGGGTTTTTGCTTAATTTATAGTGGAGTTTGATTTGAATAAGGAAAAAAGATTGGGTTTTTATTTCTAGAATTTCAGCTTGACCAACTTTGGGTGCTCACAAATTTAGTTTCAAACTAAAAATGTGATGATTGAAATTGTGGTTACGTATTTGGCACCAAGAATGACACATTATTGTTGGCGGAGAGAAAATTCCCCTAGATAAGGGCTTGATTTTTGTGCTGTTTAAGACAGTTGAATGAGGATAAGGGCTTGATTTTTACTCTCTTTTCTTTGGCAAATGCCAAGATGGATATTTTACATTGAAAGTCAATATCTAATTTGCCTCAACTATTTTACGACAACCATTCGAGCCTCACATTTCATACAATGAAACTACAGATTTGCTCTTGCCTGTTTGTTTGAGAGTTTGGAATCTTGCTTTATTCTTTGTGTATTTTTACTTTGTAGTTTTGTTATAGCCTCTTTGATGAAAAGCAGAGGAGTCTTCACCCGTTTTAGTTTTAAAAAAATATTCCAGGTCTGCGAGCGTCTAATATGTTGAAACCAAATCTTAACTTTTTTAATCACATTTTGAGTTTTTCTTACTCTTGCAAATACATTTGGACGACCACTAAGATGGATTCCCTTATCTATCTCTCTCTCTCTCTGTTTTGAACCCGTCTCATTGCATATCTAAAATAATCTGTACAAAACACAAGTACAAAGAAAAAAATTGCAACCTCAGGTATCAGACCAAGCTACTCAAATAATCCGCAAAGACCTCTAACTACACCCTGATTACAACATACCATGATTACAGCTTAAATATACCGCGACTAAAAGATCTGCAAACATTTATAGAGTCTGCAGTAAATAAATTCAATCAATTCCGGCAAAAAGACATTGTGGTGTTGTGAGATCATTATTCTAAAACAGCTTTTCACTCGGGCCCAATTTGGATATGGAGTTAGGGTAACCGGAGTTTATTTTTAAGTGGATGCAGAGGGGATGCGAACTATGGCTCTATTTAAAAATAAACTATGGTTATGTTATAAGAGATGTCCTTGGGAAAATGGAGTTTGCATGCCTTAGATCAGATTGGAGTGAGTTGAGTCTCAACTCCAAAATAGATACAAAACAAGGTAAAGTTAACATTTTGGAGTTGACTTTTGCCAACCTTATGAAACTCCAGCTCAGAAAGCTTAATTCCATTCCAAACAGGGCCTCAGCAGTTCACTGCAGTTTCATATTATTACTCCAAAAGTCCAAATGATTTTCAGCAATAACCACTACAACAGGATAAAATGTATTTTATTTGCATGAAACGGTTTTGTGTCTTTTACTCTCTGAACACATTTTTTTTTCAATTTGGAAAATCATTTTAAATTAGTGGTGATATCTTACGAGAAAATTTGTGATATACGGCAAGAAACTGATCGACAATTCTTTCAGGGATGATGAAAATCATGACCTATAATATCTGGCACAATAAATATGTTAGGAGACATGCTAGGATGGAAGCGATCAGCAAGCTTATATTGAAGCACTCTCCTGATATAATTCTACTCCAGGTATGATGACATCATCAATATAGTACTACATCCACAACATTATTGTAGATCATTAAATATTTTCAATTTACAGGAAGTTTCACCTGATATTTACAAATATTTTCAAACCTGCGACTGGTGGGATCAATATAATTGCTCTGTTCAACCGGAGAAAGCAACTAAATCTATGTTCTGCATACTGGTATTGGCCTGTTTTTTTCTTATTGTATTGTACAATAAGTTTGGCTTACAAATTTCACCAATTTTCTTAATCATACGTGTTGAGAATAGTCGTTAAAGAATACCTGAGGATAAAGAGGTTTTGAAAAGAATGAGATCAAGAAAAGCGGCTGGTCCAGACGGGATTCTTATTGAAGTTTGGAGATACTTAGGAGAAATAGGCGTTTAAATAGCTGACAAGTCTGTTTAATAAGATTTGGCAAACCAAAAAGATTTCAAATGAGTGGAAAAAAAGTATTCTTGCCGATCTACAAGAACAAGGGTGACATTCAAAGTTGCTCAAATTACCGTGAAATAAAACTCATGTGTCGCACCATGAAGATTTGAAAGAAAGTAATTGAACACGAGAAGATGTCAAGATAAGAAAGAACCAGTTTATGTTCATGCCTAGACGATCAACGACAGAGGCTATTCATTTGTTTCGTCAACTTGTGGAGCGTTTTCGAGAGAGGAGAAGAGATTTGCATATGATATTTATCGATTTAGAGAAAGCGTACTATAAGATACCTAGCGAGGTATTATGCGGGACAATGATGAAGAAGGGGGTCCATGTCAAGTACACTGACATAATCAAGAATATGTACGATGGAGTAGTAGCAAATATCAGAACTTGCGGCTGCCTAACGAGTGATTTTTCGATTACAATTGGCTTACATCAAGGACCTGCATTAAGTCCATTCCAGTTTACCATGATGAGCTTACTAGAATGATTCAAGATGATGTATCTTGGTGTATACTATTTGCCGATGATATTGTTCTAGCAAATGAGACAAAAGCAGAGGTTAATGCCAAATTGGAGTTATGGTGGCAAACGTTGGAATCTTGGGGGTTCAGATTGAGCAGGTCCAAGACAGTATATATACATTGCCAATTTAGCAAACAGAGAAGTCGAGACCACATTAGTATAACACTGGAAAGACAAGAGATATCACCGAGCGATCGGTTTAGATATTTAGGTTCTATTATTCAAAAGGATGAGGAGATTGATAGCGATACTAATCAAATGATCCAAGCTAGTTGGTTGAAATGGAGGAGCACAACATGAATTTTGTGCGATCGTAACTTTCCGTTAATGTTGAAAGGGAAGTTTTATCGAAGCACTATTTGGCATGTCTTATTATATGGTACAGAATGCTGAGCTCCTAAGAAGTATCATACACAGAAGATGCACGTAGCGGAGATGCGCATGCTTCGTTGGATATGTGGTAACACTAGAAAAGATAAGGTGCAAAACGAGGATATTCGTGCAAAAATGGTGTAGCACCTGTGGAGGAGAAGATGCGGGAAAACCGGTTAAGATGGTTTGGTCATGTGCGACGCAGATCTATAGAAGCAGTGGTTCGACGAATGGATATTATCGATATAACCAATGTCAAAAAAGCGAAAGGGAGACCGAAGAAAATATGGATGGCGGTGTAAAAAGATATGGTTGCTAAAGGCCTCAATGAAAGTATATTGTCCGATAGGAGTGAGTGGAGGCGGAGAATTCATGTGCTGGACCCTGCGTGATTCTGATGTTGGTTCATGTAGCCTATCCTATATGTTTGGGATAAAAGGCTCAGTTGTTGTATACGTGTTGAGAATAGTCCCACATCGGAAAAAACAAGAGTGGCACATGGGTATAAAGTGTAAATGGGGACACCTCTAATTGGCTTAGGCCTTTTTGATGGAACCCAAATATGCTGAAAGCTCATGTGAGCGCAACATCCATACATATCAATTATAATGGTACCAAACTCCGGATCAATTGGGATCTTAATAGCATGTCCGAGAGAGACGTCCTCTGAGAAATTTAGCTCTACAGTGTTGTATGATCCATGTGACAATCATGTTGCACTTGAGGGGAAGGGGAAGTGTTGAGAATAGTCCCATATCAGGATAAACGACAAGTGTCATATGAGTATAAACTATAAACGAGAACCCTACTAATTGCTTAGACCTTTTTGAAGTAACCCAAATATGTTGAAAGCTCATGTGAGCCCAACATCCCTACATATCAATTATCAATATGAATGTTTCTTTTCAAACAATTGTGCTAAACACAATTGTACAAAAATGTTGACGGTTTAAATTGATTTTGATGCAAGTATTACGCAAAATAACAAGTTAATAGTATATCATATTTTATGCTCAATGTTTTAACAATGGATTTTAACTAGTAAATTGTTTTAAGTTTAATACATAATTTTGCAATCATTTAAGTACTCAAACTCTCAAAGCAACAAGACGAAACTCAGAATTCATATGAAACACTAGTTGGATCTTTCAAACGTATAGTAGATTTAATGTAAATTAATAAATTTAATCTGATGAAATTTTGCAGTTGAGTAAATTACGTGTGAGGAAATTCTTTACAAGAGGTTCGATAAAGATACATCATCAAAGGGGATTGTTGTAGCATCGCTACTGAATCAAATAAGAAGTTGCTAGTAGGAACCTGCCACCTAAAAAGACCCAATCCTCTTGAAATGTATATCATTGAGCGAGTGAATCAAGCAAAGGAAGCTCTTAAGCTCCTCGATTCATCGCCAAATGTTGTCATTGGTGGTGATATGAACTGGGATGAGAATTGCGATGGGTCTTTCACTCTTCGTAGCGGGTGGAATGATGCTTGGTGTATTCTAAATCCTGGAGTAAGGGGTTACACTTATAATACAGAGTCCAATAGGATGTTAGCTTGTAGCCGG
Organism: Agapanthus africanus; assembly: GCA_030015575.1. Lineage (NCBI taxonomy): Eukaryota > Viridiplantae > Streptophyta > Magnoliopsida > Asparagales > Amaryllidaceae > Agapanthus > Agapanthus africanus. The sequence continues at coordinate 16,447,093 of JASDDO010000022.1, forward strand.
ACACTACAGAAGAGACTCGATAGGTTTATATGTAAATTGAAAGATTTCGAGATGATCCACATCGAGATGATACGGAAGCAGGCAATACCAGGGGTTTGGCACAAAATTAATGGACAAAAGCTCCCCATATTACCAAGCGATCATTATGGTTTAATTCTATATATTCTTCCTAAGAAGTAAATATGGCGATCATAGATTCATGTAGCCAATCCTAAAAGTTTGGATATAAAATCTTACTTTTTTCTTTAGGACACAAAACCATTAAAAATTGAATCGGTGGCCTATAAAGTCTTGTTGTTTACATATAAACTCTTACCGTAATAGTTGTTTTTGGATGCCAGTCTTACGTCTGGGCTATTACCCTTCATTGTTGTTGTTGTTGTGAATTCATGTGTATCTTAGGCATGTGATGTGTTTATGCAGTTGTACAAAGCCTCTTCCTCTAGATAGTAATAACAATTTAGTTCTCCTTGTAGACATCTAATAAAATTGGAATGGAATGATCTAAAGAAGATTCACATGCCCTTATAATTGAAACTGGGAAGATTTAGAAAAGATTCGCATGCCCTTTAAAAGTATTCAATGCCCAATATTGCCGTGAAGCATTTTAGGCTTCTACCGTTAAAAACTATAATATTAGCATTAAGCACTTTATTGATTGTAATCTGTAAAGTTGGGTGTAGACAACTGGTGAATTAGACCTGACTGTGAATCAATATTTTTATTCTTCTTTATAAGCCTATCTAGTAATCGAGTTGGTTCTGGATCCATAAAAAGCTAAACAGTTTAAAATATCGAATACAATGCACATATATTTCCATAACCGGTTGATGAAAAATAATGTGGGGGAGTAGTTCACACAAGGTATGGAGACCACATGTTAGCTAAATATGAGCATCCTTCCAATCCTACTAAACTATGAGAATGTATTGCAGGAGAAAACGGAAAGAAAGTTTATGACCTAAGAAGTGGTGATAGATTACAATGACATACATTTATCTGTACTTATAAGTTGCTACAAAATCTCACCATGAGAATGCATTGCAAGGAGAAAACAGAAAGAAACTTTATAACCTAAGAAGTGATGATAGATTACAATGACATACATTTATCTGTGTTGAAGTTAAAATCTTAACTCTCAAATATAAAAGTACTCATAAGTTTTTTTTTTATAAAAATACACCCGAGCGATCAAAATCTTTGATCAAAACATGATCAAGAACAAGCACTGGTGGGACCCCTGCCTAGGAAGGCCCTCTTGATACAACTCAATTAAGTTGATTTAGGGCATCCTCTGCCGGGATACCCCTCCCGAGTTCAGGAGGCCTCTAATTGGGGTGTCTCGACACTAAATAGTGTCGGGACCTCCTTCAGAATATGTTTGACCTATTCTTCAGGAGATAATGGAGGGATCTTCACCTCCCATTTTCTCTGATATCGAAAGAGTAGTGGTAACTACTCCCTTATTCACAGAGGGGTATAAATACCCCATGTGAGCAACTGATAAAAAATGCTTTGACCTAAAAGCTCATGAACTTTTGCTAAAGTTCCCTATGAAGAAGAAGACAGAAGAAGAGAAAAGTGAGATATAGGAATGGGATAACCCTATTCCTTCACTTTTCTTTGAGTCTCTATCGTTCCCTATGTCCCCCTCTCTCTGTTTCTTTCTGATCGGAGAGGATTGAAAACTCATGAGTTTTCAGCTCTCATTTGCAAAGCTTGAAAAGCCACGGCCACGGCAGAGAAAGAAGAGACCTAGAACACAAACGTGTTCTTGATTTCCTATGAACCAAACCATGAACATGAGTCATCCCCAATTCTGTATTTTCGAGAAATAGGTCCCTCTATTTCCTAACATATAAATAGAAATGGATATGATGTTTCTTTAAGAACACAGGTTAAAACCCTATGTTTCTTCTTTTAAACCTAAATAGTGAATAGAACATCCTATTCATTACTCTGAGACACATGCGTCTTTAAAATCATATGATTGGAAATCTCAATTCATTCCCCAAGACATGAAATATATGTTCGATTCACAATCCATGAATAGAAAAACCGTAATCATGAGACATGAAATTCATGTCACATGATCATGTGAATAGGGAACCCTATTCATTTTCGATATAAACATGTCTGTGTATGTCCATAAAGGACATGTATGAATGCCATTTATGTCCCGAGATATAAATTATATCTCCAAGACTTTCATGAATAGAAAAACCCTATTCTCAACCCACTTGTGAATAAATATCCTATTCACCTGTCAGGCATGCAAAAACATGTCTTTTTCAGTGAATGCAGTGCCAAGGACACTGTATTCATCACTTGAACATGATTCAAAAGTCATGCTTTCACTTTTGAACACAAATCCATGCGTTCATGTTGCACAAACTATTGAAAATGATACCCCATATTCTCATTATATGCATGAAACTCAAATAAATGAGTTTCATCAAAAGAAAATCTAAAGAGTTTCTGATTTGGCTTGAGGCAGCCTTTGGGAGGCTGCAAAATAGCCTCCTGGCTGCTTCAGGAGCCCCGCTCGGTCCCTCGGGAGGCCCTAGATAGGTCTCTAAATGGAAACATCTCTGTTTTGTAACACATGTGGACCCCATCCAAGGGTCTTATCTACACTTCGAATGAAGTGTTCTTTACTTCAAATGAAGTAGTGTTAACCCCATCCAAGATGTCTCATTCATGCATGACTGGTGTGGATCTCGCTTAGGATGTCCCACTTGCATTTCAAATTTCAAATGAAATTCCACTTATATTTCAAATGAAGTACTACTTACACTTCAAACGAAGTAGTAACCTTACCTTAAAAGAGGTAGTGTGGACTCTGTGTGTGTGTGTGCATATAAAAACGAGGGGACGATTATATATTTTATTTATGAGTGTACATGGGCTTTTGATATAAGTGGGTTCTAACAATAAGACTCGAGGCTTGTTGAGGTTTGGCCCATCTTATATCTTATACCCTTGTATCTTTCATAGTTTTGCATTTTTTGTGCCTGTAGCCCGCTTCTCTCAGAGGTATTGTCAAGGTTTTGGATCGAGCTCTTGATTCTGACATCATATATATATATATATATATATATATATATATATATATATATATATATATATATATATATATATATATATATGGGGGCGATTATATATATTTTATTTATGAGTGTATACGGTTTTTTGATATAAGCGAGTTCCAACAATAAGACTCAAGCCTTATTAAGATTTGTCCAATCTTATATCTTATACCCATACACCTCTCATGGTTTTTCCAATGTGGGACTATTTTAATCCATACATCTCAACGATACTATATGTGTGTGTATTAAAGAACGAGGGGGTGAATATATATATTTTTTATGAATGTACGTAGGATTTTGATATAAGTGGGTTCCAACAATAGGACTTAACCCTTGTTAAGGTTTGACCCATCTTATATACCGATGTACCTCAAAGAGATTTTCCAATGTGGGATTATTTTAATCCACATATCTCAACAGACTCTATCTAGGGTGTCTCACTTGCATTTCGGCAGAAGTGATGTGATCTCTACATAGGGCAGTGCCCATCAACTTTCACCAAGTTGACTTTAAAATACCTTCAAGTATTTCCATTCTACTCTCAAATGAGAGCTCGATGTATTTTATATTCTTTTTCCGAATATCAATGTATTTACATTCAATTTGTATACAAATTTGAACAAAATGAATAAAATATACATTCTTTTGTTTGATCTATGGCTTGGTATTTACTTTACCAACATATACCTGAACCCCCACACTATATTGATGCTATTTGAAATGAGCTAGTACGGTATCCCGTCCAGATGCGTCCTATGACAAGAGAGTATAATTAACGGTACGAGCTTACGCTGCCGGAAGTTTCGAACCCAGGACATTCTGGTCAACTTTTAAAAACACTAAAATAATTTATTTTGTTTAAATCCAACTTTGTTTCAGTGTTCAATCGCTGGAGGTCCCCAAAGAGGGTAAACAATATGCTCTTATAGGTTGCTACAAAATTGATGAGAAGATATGTATATACAATTGGTTTTTTCCCTATATTTACAAAGACCTTTTTAATGTAATCTACAATCAAGTACAAGGGTTGCAGGTAGAGATAGCAACTGCAACAACCATTATTCTCAGAGCTTAATGGAGAACGTAGAGAAGGCCTAGCTTGTATTTTGGTCACCACCTCAAATAAATCTCCTTGGTCTTGCTTGTGTCGCTGATCACATAATCTGCATTGCAATCTGCATAACAATCATACACATTCTTTCTTATGGCTGTTTACATTTTCTCAAATTCAGAATGTCACTTTTGTTTATTTATGTATATATTGACCCTTCAAACCACAATGATAATAATCTTTCAGGTATCTTAACGAGAAGGGTTCAAATTGAACATTATTCGTTAAATAATTTATAATTGTATGATTGGTAGGTTTAGGTTGTTAATGAGTCAGTGTTTTGGTTACTATAATAGTCATTATAGAAAGGAGACATGTTTGAAGATATGTTAGAGGGATGGAGGGACGAGCACCAGCTTGCTTCTTCATATAATTCTTATAAATGCTATAATATAGAAAAAGAAGTGTTCAAAGGTATGAAGTGTCTAAGGAGCTTTAGTGGAAAATAACCTATCCTATGTGCGGATCCTTAACGAGCTTATGACCCTTTCAAGTCTATTTTACTTATTATTTGTAGTTGAAACTGATATTATATTATTGATGATTTTTGATCAGGAAAATAGCTCACCTGCATAACCGACATTGGCTCCCAAATCTTTCGGTTACATCCCTTATCTTTTTCATCGACCTAGCATGAGTTATCTTACCAACTTTCTGGTACTTGATATTGTTACTATTTTTTATACTGCTCCTTCTGCCTCATTTTCATTTAACCTCCTAATAATAAATCCTTCTTGTAGCTGGCTCTTCTCCTGGAAAATCTTAACAATTTTCGGATATCTACACCTTTTTCTTAAACTCATCAAGAGATGGTAATATAGAAGCTTAAAACTCCTGTCTCTATTCTGATGCAAAGAGATCCATATAAGCAGTCCTGTAGCAGTAATCAATCAAAGAAAATGGTGTCATAGTGGTGGCTATGATAGATGATTTCTGCATTTTTCTTCAGAGTTCATTTTTCTAGACGATCGAGAATGATAAGCTATAGTAGAACTGAAGAACTGGATGACTAGAATATCACCTTTTCATCATCGAGTTTCCAAAAATCTTAATTATTCATGTACTCTAAAATCAAGTAGACTGCAAAAGTGTAAAACAAAGCTTTTTAGGTGATGCCATCCTATTTAGTGCACTGAGGTGTTGGTTCCACTATTTCCCTGATGTTTTGCTGATCCTTGAGTAAATCTTGGTTGATGAGATTGTTCTCCATGAGTATATAAAGGTCTATACTTACCTGGAACATTTTTCTAAATTAAATGCAGGAACTGCAGCTGCCAGGTATGTCATGAACTATGCAAATCCTGATCCCAGCTATGGTGGAAATCCCTATCCTGCCTCTTATGCAATGAATCCTGTATGCCTCTTCTCTCTATTTTCGAATTGCGACTATAAAATGTGAACTACCGCATGCAGGCATACAGTTTATTCTCATAAATATTTTTTGAGATAATAGATGGGATAAATTAGCCACCCTCTCATAAATGGGAGATCCCGGACTCGATCCCGGGTCTCCCCCTTTGGCTATTCCAAGCCCCACCAATGGGCTACTCCAAGCCCCTTTTATGCTCATAAATATTAGATCCTAACCTCTCTATCTATCTCTGCATTTCAGCAGATTCCACGAGTTGGAGACGCTGGTCATCAATATGCAGCTGGAGCTGGAACGGCTCCAGGACAAGGTTCTTGGGTCTATATGACGTGAAACATGCTAATATGCACAGACAAACAGATAGGCTGACATGGTGTTGTCATACATATGTCTGTTGAATACAGTCTATGCATGCAACTTAGTAGCATGGTTTGAAATCTCAGCCGATACCGATCCGAGATTGCCGATTCCGATTCCAAAAACGACCGTCTGTGTTCCGACACCGAGATTTAAACCTTGCAATCAGGTTCACCAATTGATGTTTCTATCTTCATGTTAAATTTAATAATGGGTCAGTGAGTTTATTAACGGGTTATCGGGCGACATCATTATTTACTAATAAAATGTCCAAAAGTTTGCATTTATCTTTAGGACATTTTGCTTTTATTTTTTTACTATTTATTTAAAAAATTACTAATTTTTAAAAATCCATTCACTCAATGATAAATAATCCATTATTTCTAATCTGAGATGGTTGATTTTGATCCCAAACATGATCGTCTGACACCTGTACCTTGCTAGTGGCTATTTAGGTTACAGTTTGGAAGTGTTATCAGGGAGTTGCGTGTGGCTGGATGGATTCTCACTACAATCATTTAAGAAATTGACACCACGGCTTCTAAATATGTGCCCACCATACCGTGCAAGTTTATGTGTGGCTTAGCATTTACGAGCTCTGCCTTGTATTATGCTTCAATTCCTGTATCTTGTATGTAGAATGATCATTTCCTTTGCCATTATATTACTTCTAATTTTCCCTCAGATCTTTTATCTATTGGCTTGATGGGCAAACATTGATCTTAGTTTGTTTTGTTTCATAGTTTATCTATATCCATGTTCTGGAGCTTATGGAATGATATACACTGTGATAGAGTCTCTGTATATAGTAAGTGAAGGTTTTTATTGGTCCTCGGCTTTAGCATATTTATATCCATGTTCTGGAGCACTATTGTCGTAAATTCTCAAGTATTATGTGCAGAGTATATAACACACACACACACACACATTTATTTATTTACACAGCACGCACGCACACATGCACACACATATATATGTGTGTGTGTGTGTACACACATATACATATGCATAAAGGTATACATATACGCTATGGTGTGTGTCGTATGCTGCTGTAATGATGACTTGCTTGTCTTCAATATTTCATACAAAATGTGATAATTCGGTCTTTGACTTCTCTAATATACCGTGGTCCTTAGTCAATTCTATCGGACTTATAGTTCTACTTTTCTACTTTGCTTTTTAGCTGGACTGACGTTTAGAAATGTCAAAAGGATCTTGGACTCCTTGCATGTCTAAGTCATTGTGGTAGATATCGTTGCCATATGTATTTCTTTATTATCTATTGTCAGGACAAAACTTAAAGGCATATATTATCATTTACTTGCCCGCTTACTAAGGTAATTTGTGGGCAGGGGAATTTTACTTTCTTGAACGCCAATAGGATCTTGCCTCCTCTGTGCCAAGCAATAATTGGTTTAGGTGAGGATAACTTGTTTCAGGCTCTCAGTGCATCATGCTTATTTGTGTGTTTTATATCTCATCATTTCAGTTTCAAAAGGCCGACATCCTTTTTTCGAGTCATAAGTCTATTGTGGATCTTTGGGTTTCTATTCCACTAATCTCTTCTAATCTCAAATTCCAGCCCTGGTATCCAGTATGAAGGTAGTTTATTTCCCAATTCCAGATAATACCATTGCTACCATTACCAAACTTAGATTACAATAAGAGAGTAACCATTTAGGAAGTTTACCAGTAGACCAGAAAAATAGACACATTAGTGAACTAGCCAAAATAATTCAGCAAATAAAGTTTAAATGATTTGAGATACTAAGATCAAGGATGCTTGTCCATATATTTTTGGTAGAAAGCAGTTAAAATTTCATTCCTTGGAGAAAACACAACACTGTGCTCTAATGGTCATGCTACTGAAGTGACTGGGGAAGGACTGTATTGTTGGCAATCAGGGTGGTTGGAGAACCTCGCATAATGTATTTCACCAAGCAAGTGATGTTTATTCCCTGTTCTTTTCCATTTAAGAGCAGGTTACTGACATTGATGTTGGCCTTTATTTGTCAATTGTTAGAATTGCCTGGTTATGAGTTACCTTTTAGCATGCTGTCCATTATAGGCTGCTGAGGCCATAACATTGTTTGCCTATAGGATCTCATACCTGTTGCAAAATGCAACAGTTCCCTGTGATGATATGTTAAGGCTGAATGTCTATGCAAAAGCATCACATTTAACTATATATTCTCCAAATGTAGGCGGCCAATACTTCATGCAGTTCGCAACCTTTATTCTGTGGGACATTGTCCATTCTAACATTTGACATGCCCATATGTGCCCCCTCACGCAGTGTGTCCCCATCCCTGTCCAGCATTTATTAACAACCCTTTTACCTTATGTTTCAAAATTGATGCACAAAATGTGTTTGCGATACATACTTTTATTGAAAAAATTATTAGATTAGTGTGTTGTCATAATCTTATGCAGTTAAGGTGCTTTTATATCTAAATGCACTTCAAACAAAGATAAACTTCTTATGCCAAAAATGCATTTAGTCATGTAAGCATGTATGTATCCGTATCTTCATTTTTAGACTTGGAGAATTGCCAAATCCGGCATCCTACGTCTGTGCCAACAATGGTACTTTGTGTCCATATCAAGTCATTGTCTGTCCAGGTTTTTTTCTTGGGTAGACAAAGATTGATCATCATTTAGAGCTTATAGTGCATTGGCCTGCACCTGTAAGAGTTTATAGTGCATTGGCGTGCACCATTGGCCTATCTTGTTCTTCTAGTGCATTGGATATGTAGGTCCACTTCTCCTGACCGACATATTCATCAATCATCAGACTCTAGCATCCTGCACATGTGCATTTTCAGCAACCGACTTTTTAGTAATTATATTTGATGTTTTTATAATGTCATTATATAACTTGTTGCCCTTTATCGTAACAGTAATATCTTTTGAGGGTTCTTGTGACATGGTGGTTTGTTCGTAACTCCGTGTTCAAAAGATGCCCTGGGAATTTAATCTACTTATAATTCCTTGTAAAGTTGTCAGTATCCTGGTAGTATGGTACGCAGTGCACATTTTGTGGTCAACTACATGGACTTTTTTGGATGATTTTGTTGGGGCCTGTTTTGTAGTAAGCAGCATAATACATAATTGGTTGTCTTTGTGTACTTCCTTCCCTGGGAATGAAAATACTGTTTCCTAATGAATGCTCTGGGCATAATGATTTATGCACGAAAACTAGAACTGAGAAGCCTGCCATAGCTGCATATTTTGCTCATGCTCAAGTTCGTTTTGTGACCCACATTTTAATATTTAATGCAAGCTCCATGTTTTGTGTTGAGTCATTATGTGTGTATGTTTCCCTTGTTTTTGGGGGTCGTTCTGGAGGTCTAGTGGTAAATATCTAAGCCGGCTCTTCGTTCTTTGTGAAATCATAACATCACGTGTTTACACTGTCACCATATATAAGTTACATCCATTGTTCATCTCAATGCGGTTTTCTAGTTTAATCCTTAACTTTCTTTTTACAGCAACATCATATTTATGGGTGCTAACTACATCCCCGAGTGGAAATCTTCTTTAATTTGCTTCCACAATCTTGTAAGTCTCACTCCATACTGTATAGCTTTGTTCATTTCCAGATTCTTGCATTATATTATCCTTTTATTTTCACCAGCCAGTCTTTTGTTTTTTTCCAGTTCTCCTTCATGTAGAGGGTGGATCTTGATTTTGAAAACTTAATTATTAGAAATAAATGTAGAATTGGATCTCTGCCGTCTAATTTTCCTGAAGGTAATACATCTGCTCATAATACCCATACTTGAATAGTAGTTAGTGTTACTACTTTCTAAAGTGTAATGTTATTCAAATATCGTTTACATATTGACTATCTATTCCTTTTTTCTGTAACATGGAAAGTTTTATTGTTCCTTCTTTCCTATGTTGCTTCGACAAGTATATTTCCAGCATGTATTTATTTATTTATTTATTTTTGACAAATATATCCTGCATGCATTGTTAAAGGCTTTTCAAGTTATCCATGTAATTATGTCTTATGTCATATCTGTGTTTTATCTTTATTTCTTTTTGTGCGAGATAGATTCTTTCCTCCAGCATTTTCCCTCCTTGCTATCATGGCTTTATCCTACCATCAACTGGAATGTGGGTGTATTTGATGTTGCAGCACAGTTTTTCCTATTATGTTGGCACATTTTCAAGTGTAGCCCTATATGAATGTTGGAGCATTTATCTAGATGGCTATCATCAAATCATGACGTCAAGTTGATAATTGGTGAAACTTGCTGCAACTTTTGTGGGACTTGAATTGGGTCATATAGGCATCTTGAATATGGTCTAGGTCTTGGATTACATGTTTTGAAGTGAAATTATTCCTGTGCGTTGGATGAGGGATGTTCTGTAGGATTGAGTTACGGTTTTGGTAGGAAGATATATGTTTAATTTGTATTCTTGGTAAATAAAAAGCATAAATATTTATGTGCTTGGTAGTTTTTGGCAGGTGTCCTCTTTTGTGTGGCGTGTGGCATGTGCTGGTTTTTCCTTCTCTGTATAGTTGATGGTTTGGAGACGGCGCGCCCTACAAAATCGTTCTTTTGTATATCTAGGACTTACTAAAAATCTTGAAAAGAAATTTTCTGAAAATGACTGGAAAACCATTAGTGGGCATAAAATTAGCCCTTATAATTTTATCCCATAGATGTACTTATGAAACAGTTTAAAATCAAAATTCTAACATTGGCTGCAAAATGGTGGACATAAATGATCCCATTTATACACCATAAAAGAATCTTTTAAAAATAGAAAAAAAAGAATTAGAAAATGACAGGAAAGTCCTTGGTGGACATAATTTTGCCCATAGGATTTTAGTTTATAAACTAGCCGCAAACTATTATTAATTATAATCGATGCCTTTTCCCATTATATTGGGGTTGGCTATGAAGCAAGGGTCCATGAAAGATTTGATTGTGACGAGTGTTGTGTGGTTGTTGAGATGACTGCCAATTCTCTACACGAGTATAAATAATTTGAATAAGCTCTTGCATCCCTGGTTGTTACCTTTAATTTGAATAATCAGCAAGGTATAACTGAAAGGTTAACCCAGATAGTTGAGATAGAGATTGGTGATTATGGTAATGCCTGCAGTTAAATGGTGAAAATAACTTTGTCATCCCTTTGACAGGGCATCAATTGGGGCAGAGAATTTAAAAAATAATGTAGAACGCGCCTTATCAAAGATTGAATTACCTCTTTACCTGTCGATGGCTTTCTGCACTTTTTTCCGAAATAACCTTAGATTGTAAATCTTTCAGTCAAATTGAGATGGCATAACTGAGCTTGCGGACTTGGTAGGGCTACATTTATGTGGCAGGGCTAGATTTAAGGTTCTATGACACACTATGATTGATATTAACCTTACTTAGAAATTTATCGCTACATTTTGTTAATTATAAACTCTTCTTCATACCAATTCACTCTATCAACGGTATGCCTTTTATCTGAGGCTTACAGTAGTTTTCTCCCTCTCTTGGCCTCGTATACGGGTAGCAATGATCCTGGAAAATTTACTTTTCTAAAATAAAAAACAAAGGAGAAAGGGTTCGGTCATTGATACAGTTTAGGTAATCAACCATTGTATTTGAAATTATGATTATGGTGATAATGTTGTTGCTATGCTCAAGATAGTAAAATTTTTGAAGTAGCTTTTATTTATTTATTTTCGACTACTAATTTTATTTATTTTTTGGCTTACAATGAGGAGTTTCGCTCACCTGAACTTTTGATGGTTCATCAAATGAAATTAAAGAGAACATGACCGACCTCGAACTCCAAGGCGGGTAGCTTGAGTAAGCTTTGTTACCAAAGCCAAAGGTTTGGGCCTCTGTACCCTTATGTCAAAAAGAATAGAAGAGTAAATGCATTTATCATATGTTTTCATGAGTATGTAGCCCGCATTAATATTGTATGAGGATGTGTATTTTAACATAACTATATAGCCGAGGAACAAAAGGGTAGTATTATGGAGCAGTTTCAAACTTTCAATGTTTGTTTATAAATCTCCAATTAAGCTATGAACGATTTCTAGTTTACTTGGTACTATCCAACTTTGAAAGATCGATTATCCAAAAAAAAAAGTGAGTCCTAAGCTATATGGATGTTTGCCTCATTGGGGTTGGTATTAAGAGTAAAATTCTTCAATATGTTATTTAACTGGTCGGAATCTTGATTTTTGTGATTGGCACCAAAAAAAACCCAATTGTACGTTTTAGCGATTAGTCATATTTCAGGTTTGTTTCCAAAATGGATATAGGTTACTAGCAGGTGAAAATTGTTTGCCAAGTTCTTAAGGTTAGGAATTCTTATAAAGCAATTGAAGTTTGAATATTTAGGATCATGGATACATTAGTTAGACATTTTATATGCTACATATCGAAGACAATAGTTGATGTTATCATGTTACCTCCAATTTAGAAGATAGGAGCAAAAGAGCGAGGGTGCATTTACTTTCTTTAATAATTTATAGTGAAAATTTCAAGTTTTTACTGAATGGTTTTTAGCCATGGCTGGTAATGAAAATCAGTTTAATTTGAGAAGAGTTTAACCTACATGAAAAGGTAATGTAATAGATCTATCGTTCTAAGTATCGATCTTAATAATAAGATTTTTTTCTAAACTAAGATCATCTCATACTGGTTTTTTTCCGTGGCGCTTATATATCACTTGCAATCTTTGCTTACACTTATATATTTAGTACCATGATATTATATATAACTTTTCTTGACTACTAGCAAGGGCCATGTACAATGTGCGGGTACGAAGTCCAAAGTCAAGAAAAATCATATTAATTGAAAATTTTATTGTTATATTTTGTATCTCATATTTATAAACTTCATATGTAAAATATATGAAGATTTACTTGCAAATACTTACGTATTTTTCATAAATTTTTCAATATTTTCCATGCTACAGAATATAAAAGTTGTGATTTTTTTTTAAAATCTCAAAATTCTCCTTTTTTCAGGTATTCAATATTTTGCTGGTAGCACTTGAAAATCACGAAATGTATAAAATTCCCAATTTTTTTGTTTTCTTCAAATTTTCAACATTTTGCACGCCATATCATACAAATATGATGGACGTTTAAAAATCACAAAATTTTTGATTTGTGTAGTTTTTAAATATTTTTCATGCTATAGGACATGAAAATCGTAAAATTTTTAAATATCTCAAAATTTTTTGTTTTCTTTCTTTTTCAATATTATGCATGCCAGCACACGAAAATCATGAAATTTTCAAAAATCTTAAATTTTTCTATTTTCTTAGATTTTTCAAATATTTTGCATGCTATAGCACGTGAAATTGCGAGATTTAAAAAAACCTCAAAAATATTTGTCGTCTTCAAATTTACAATATTTTGCACACCACATGAAAATTACGTAATTTTCAAAAATCTAAAACTCTTATATTTTCTTTTGTTTTAAAATATTTTGCTTTCTATAACACATGAAAATCGCAAAATTTTCGAAAATCTAAAAAATTAAATAAATCAGTTAAAAATATTTTGCATGCTATAGCACATGAAATCGCAGAATTTTCAAAATTCTCAAAATTTTCAGTGCTATTTAGTTTTTTAATTTTGTTTGCTACACGAAAATCGTGATGTCTTCAAAATTCCAAATTTTTCTGTGTTATTCAAATTATTAATATTTTGAATGCTACACAGCACAAGAAAATCATGAAATTTTTGAAATTCATTTTTTTTTGTTTTCTTCATATTTTTAATATTTTGTATGCCATACAAATATCTCGAAATTTTCAAAAATCTTAATATTTTTTAAATTTTATTCGGTTAAATATATTTGCTTGCTATAGCACACAAAGATCACAATTTTTTTTTAAAAATATCAAAATTTTCCGTTTTCTTCCATTTTTCAACATTGTGCTTCTTATAGCACATGAAAACCACTTAAGTTTAGAAAATCTCTCAAAAGAAAATTGTTTTCTTCAGTTTTACAATTTTGCGATTTTTTTGTAACACATGAAAATTTTGAATTTTTTGTTTTTTTCGGTTTTTTTATTATTTTGCTTGCTATATAGAGCATAAATCAACAATTACTGAACCTTTTAACCCAAGCACATGGGGTAGGCTACATGAACCAACATGAGAATCACACCGGGTCCAGCACATGAATCCTCCGCCTCCACTCACTCCTATCAAACAATATACTTTCATTGAGGCCTTTGGCAACCATATCTTTTCGTATCTCCCCCATCCATGTTTTCTTCGGTTTTCCTTTCGTCCTTTTGACATTGCCTATATCAATAGTATCCATTCGTCGAACTGGTGCTTTCATAGGTTTGCGCCGCACATGACCAAACCATTTTAGCCGGTTTTTCCGTATCTTCTCCACATGTGCTACACCAACTTTTGCACAAATATCCTCATTTCGCACCTTATCTTTTCTAGTGTTATCAACATCCAACGAAGTATGCGCATCTCCGCTACATGCATCTTCTGTGTATGATGTTTCTTAGAAGCCCATCATTCTGTACCATATAATAAGGCAGGCCGATTAGCGCTTCGATAAAACTTCCCTTTCAAGCTTAACGAAAAGTTACGATCGCACAAAATTCCTGTTGTACTCCTTCATTTCAACCAACCAGTTTGGATCATTTGATTAATATCGCTATCGGTCTCCCCATCCTTTTTGATGATGAGACCTAGATATCTAAACTGAACGCTCGGTGATATCTTGTCTTTCCAGTGTTATACCAATGTAGTATCGACTTCTCTGTTTGCTAAATTTGCAATGCATATATGCTGCCTTGGGCCTGCTCAATTTGAATCTCCGAGATTCGAACATTTGCCCCCATAACTCCAATTTGGTTTTAACCCCTGCTTTCGTCTTATTTATTAGAACAATATTATCAGCAAATAGTATACACCAAGATACCTCATCTTGGATAGTTGTAGTAAGCTCATCCATCACGATGGTAAACAGGAATGGACTTAATGAAGATCCTTGATGTAAACCAATTGTAATCGGAAAATCGCTTGTTAGGCCGCCGCAAGTTTTGACATTTGCTACTACTCCATTGTACATTACTTGGCAGGCACCTCCTTCATCATTGTCTCTCATAATACCTCTCTAGGTACATTGTCGTACGTTTTCTCTAAATCAATAAATATTATATGCAAATCTTTTCTCCTTTCTCGAAAACGTTCGATAAGTTGATGAAGCAAATGAATAGCCTCCGTTGTCGGTTCTCTGTTATCTTAACATCTTTCTTTAGCCCGTGTTCAATCAGTCTCCCAAAATTTCATGGTGTGACACATAAGTTTTATTTCATGGTAGTTTGAGCAAGTTTGAATGTCACCATTGTTTTTGTAGATGGATACATGAGTATTTTTCCTCCACTCATTTGGTATCTTTTTGTTCTGCTAAATCTTATTAAACAGATCTGTCAGCCGGCCATTTAACGTCTATTTCTTCTAAGTATCTCCAAATCTCGACAGGAATCTCGTCTGGACCAACTGCTTTTCTTGATCTCATTCTCTTCAAAAGCTTTTTAACCTTTGGTATTCTTATTTTACGCATGAAATCAAGGTTTATATCTTGAGATTGAATGACAAGCCCATCCAAATTCTTAGTAAAGCTCTCATTGAACAATTTGTCAAAATAATATCTCCACCTTTCCTTAATATCCTCATCTCGAAATCTTCCGATTTTCATTTTTAACACATTTCACCGCACATAAGTCTCTAGTCTTTCTTTACCGCATCTGAGCAATCCAGTATATTTCATTTTCAGCCTTTTTAGTGTCCAACTTCTCACACCTCTTTATAGACCTTAGTTTTCGTTTCCCGGACATCTTTCTTAACCTTCTTTTTAGCCATTTTATACTTCTCAAATCTCTCCGCATCGCTGTTTTTCTTCAAATTTTTATAAGAATCTCTTTTGATTTTAATAGCAGCCTTTATTTCTTTGTTCCACCATGATGTGTTCTTAGATGGCGGAGCACCACCTCTCGACTCACCAAGTAGATCTCTAGCTATTCTCTTGATACAACTAGCCATCTTGTTCTATGTTCTGTCTGAATCATATTCAGACTGCTAATACACCTCTTGAACTACACGATCTATAAAACCTTTTGGTTATCTTCCTTTAGTCGCCACCACTTAATTCTAGGTTCTACCTTACGTCTAATCATCTTAGGTCCTCTTCTAAATCAAAAATTTAGAACTAAGAGTTTATGTTGAGTGGTTATACTCTCACCTGGTACTGCTTTACAGTCGATACAACAAGCTTTATCTATTCTTCTTGTCAGAAAAAAGTCTATTTGACTTGGACTTGATCCGCTCTTAAAGGTGATAAGACGAGATTCTCTTTTTTTTAAACCAAGTGTTTGCTAAGATCAAGTCATAAGACAAGACAAAATCTAGAATTGAGTTACCTGCTTCATTCTTTTGTCCAAAACCAAAACCTCCATAGATAGTATCAAACCTACTACGACTAGTACCTATATGTCCATTGAGATCACCACCAATAAATAACTTCTCTCCACTATGTATCTTTTGTACCATCTCGTCTAAATTCTCCTACAATAGACGTTTACTGATGTCATCAAGATCTACCTGTGGTGCATAAGCACTGATAATATTAAGAATCTCCCCACCTAGAATAAACTTAACCAGTAAAATTCTATCACGTTTTCTCATAATCTCAATTACATTCTCAAGCAACCGTTTATTTATGATTACACCTATCATTATGAATTTTATCTTTATCCGTATACCAAAACCTACAACCCCAAGGTTCTATAACTCTATCCTTTTCACCTACCCATTTAGTTTTTTGCAAACACATAATACCAACCCTCCTAATTATCGCCTCCACTAATTCTGTTAGTCTACCCATAAGGAAACCTAAGTTTCAAGAAGCTAGACGGATTCTATGAAAGCCTTACTTATTTGTCATTACACCCGGAATCCGATGTAGCGCGCCGCTTCCGGACGATGACCTAGAAGCCCTTGCATACTTAACACTACACCCGAGATCCTATATAGCGCGTCGCTGAGTAGGGGACACCCCAACGATATTTTTATTATGGTTCATGTCATAGAATATAACAGTTTTACGTTGGCTGTCACAAGCCTACCACAAGCCCCATTCTTTCTCATCCTGACTTGGGACCGACAATGGTGAGTTTATATAGAGCATGAAAATTGCAATATTTTAAAAAATCCCAAAATTTCTTTTCTTTATTTTTTAACATTTTACTTGTTGTACCAAACGAAAATCACGAGATTTTTTGAAATCTCAAAATTTTTCTATTTCATCACTTTTTATTATTTTGCATGATAGTACATGAAAATCTTAGAATTTTCAAAAATCTCAAAAAAACTGTTTTCTTCCTTTCTATCATTATTCTGCATATGAAAATCATAAAATTTCAAAAATCTATAATTTTCTATTTTCTTCGATCTCCAATGTTTTAGTTACTCATGCTTTTGGAGAATCTCTGGATATGAAGGAGACAACAGCTATGTGAAGTAAAAGAAAATGTCGCCGATTGCTGCTAAGAACCTAACCGATCAAAGAAATTCTGTCCGAGTGATCGAAACTGTAGGTGACTAGAAACTCCTAGCAACACACGAAAACCACGAATTTTTACAAAATCCTGATTATTTTGTTTTTTTCAAATTTCCTATATTTTCCACGTTATAGCACACGAAAATCAGAAAATTTTGATTATCAAAATTTTCTGTTTTCTTTTTTCAATAATTTGCTTGTTATAGCATAGAAAATCGCAAAATCTATGTTTTTTGGGTTTTCAAAATCGTGAAATTTTCAAAAGACCCAATATTTTTGTTTTCATCCGCTTTCCTATATATTAAATGCCATGGCACAAAAATACGTAAAATTTTAAAAATTCTCAATATTTTCTGTTTTCTTCCTTTATCAATATTACCCATATACTATAACAAATGAAATCTCAAATTTTATGTTTCTTTCAAAATTTTAATATTTTACATGCTAGCACATGAACATAGCGAATTTTTCAAACATGTCAAAAAATTGTTTTCTTTAGTTTTTCTCTATATTTTTTTGCAATACCAAACGAAAATCGTGAAATTATTAACTCACAATTTTTCTTCAATTTTTCAATATTTTGAATGCTACAGCATAACATAGTGAGAGAAATTAAAAAGAGATTTTAAAAAAGAGGAGCGAACAGAATTTTTCTTCATGTAAGCTTATCTGGAGGAACAAAATAGTGAGAAATATTGGGTAGGGAGTATTTTATCCCTTTGATCTAAATCAAATATCGATATCCTTAAGATTTTTTTAGTTGGATATGGATACAATATTAACCTGAGTCCGACCAATTGACCAATCAGGTAGAGAGAGATTTGAGTCCCAAAGATTATATCAACTAAAAGATATAGGGAAGATTCACTCTTCCCAAACACCAATAACAATTTTTTTCATCTCTGCAACCGGTATCCTCTCAACCCACGCTAGTGTGGAGTATATGTGTTATACAGTCTTCTTTTCTCTAACTGTTCTCTCATTCATAAAGCTCTATTCAGAACGGAACTATGTCATTAGTTCTCTTCTTCTGTTTGCAGTACTCCTCCCTTCAATCTCCATGCTCCTTATAGATTCTCTTACGTAATCTCTTGTGACTTCCACCTCGTCAACATGGAATGCTAATGCAGTAGCCAACCAAGAAATTGTTGATTTTTGGTTTAAAATCCAAGCTCAAAGTCAACCCAGCTACCGTAGCAAGCGGCTTCATCCTACAAATGGGTGACACATACGCTGATGCACGTGTTGGCCTACATGGTCGACACTGCTGGGCGACACCGTATACAAGAAGCATAGGAGCCCATGCACATGGGCATGCACCGCTGTAGTTTTGACCATGTGGGGAAAGGCCTAATGCATGAAGAACAAATGAACATGGGTGCACATGCATGGGATCCACTCAATTACATAAATCATATAGGGAAGAAGATGTTGCTTCTTTTGAGAAGTGGGGAGGGGCCGGAGCTCCCATGCTCTGTCTGAATAATCTTCCGACTGCCAATCCGCTTCATTCCACCAAGAAGCGGATTGGCAGTCGGAAGATGGTTCAGACAGAATATGGAACAGAATGGCTAGTTGTATCAAGAGGGAAGTTAGAGATCTACTTGGTGAATCGAGTGGTGGTGCTCCACCATCTAAGAACACACCATAGTGGAATGAAGAAGTAAAGGCTGTTATTAAAATTAAAAGGGATTCTTATAAAAATTTGAAAAAAATAGAGATATAGAGAGATTTGAGAAGTATAAAATGGCTAAAAAGGAAGTTAAGAAAGCTGTTCAGGAAGCTAAATCTAAGATCTACAAGGAGGTGTACGAGAAATTAGAGGCTGAAAATGATATATACTGGATTGCTCGGATGCGGGAAAAGAAGACCAAAGACTTATATGCGGTGAAGTGTATCAAAAATGAAGATCAGAAGGTTTTAGTTCGAGATGAGAATATCAAGGAAAGGTGGAGTGGAGAGATTATTTTGACAAATTGTTCAATAAGAGCTTTACTAAGAATTTGGATGGACTTATCATTCAATCTCAAGATATAAACCGTGATTTCATGTGTAAAATAAGACTACCTGAAATTAAAGAAGGTTTGAACAGAATGAGTTTAAGAAAAATGGTTGGTCCTGACGGGATTCCTATCGAGATTTGGAGATGCTTAGGAGAAATAGGCGTTAAATGGCTGACAGATCTGTTTAATAAGATTTGGCAGACAAAAAAGATGCCAAATGAATGGAGGAAAAGTATCCTTATACCTATCTACAAGAACAAGGGTGTCATTCAAAGCTGCTCAAACTACCGTGGAATAAAATTTGTGTCACACCATGAAACTTTGGAAAAGAGTGATTACACACAGGCTAAGGAAGGATATTAAGATAACAGAGAACCGGTTTTGGTTCATGCCTGGACGATCGACGACAGAGGCTATTCATTTGCCTCGTCAACTTATCGAGCGTTTTCAAGAGAGGAGAAGAGATTTGCATATGATATTTATTGATTTAGAGAAAGCGTATGACAAGATACCTAGAGAGGTATTATGGGAGACATGATGAAGAAGGGGGTCCCCGTCAAGTATATTGACATAATCAAGGATATGTACGATGGAGTAGTGACAAATGTCAGAACTTGCGGCGGCCTAACGAGTGATTTTTCGATTACAATTGGTTTACATCAAGGATTTACATTAAGTCCATTCTTGTTTACCATCGTGATGGATGGGCTTACTAGAACTATCCAAGATGAGTTACCTTGGTGTATGCTATTCGCTGATGATATTG
Organism: Agapanthus africanus; assembly: GCA_030015575.1. Taxonomy (NCBI): domain Eukaryota; kingdom Viridiplantae; phylum Streptophyta; class Magnoliopsida; order Asparagales; family Amaryllidaceae; genus Agapanthus; species Agapanthus africanus. Next base: position 16,467,361 of record JASDDO010000022.1, read on the forward strand.
TTCTAGTAAATGAGACAAAAGCAGGGGTTAATGCCAAATTGGAATTATGGAGGCAAACGTTGGAATCTCGAAGGTTCAGATTGAGCAGGTCCAAGACAGCATATATGCATTGCAAATTTAGTAAACAGAGAAGTCAAAACCATATTGGTAACATTAGAAGGGCAAGAGATATCACCGAGCAATCAGTTTAGATATCTAGGTTTCATCATCCAAAAGGATGGGAAGATCGATAGTGATGTTAATCAAAGGATCCAAGCTAGTTGGTTGAAATGGAGGAGTGCAACATGGATTTTGTGTGATCGTAACTTTCCGTTAAAATTGAAAGGAAAGTTTTATCGTAGCGTTATTCGGCCTGCCTTATTATATGGTACAGAATGCTCGGCTTCTAAGAAGCATCATACACAGAAGATGCATATAGCGGAGAGTGCATGCTTCGTTGGATGTACGGTAACACTAGAAAAGATAAGGTGCGAAATGAGGATATTCGTGCAAAAGATGGTGTAGCACCTGTGGAGGAGAAGATGCGGGAAAACCGGCTAAGATGGTTTGGTTATGTGCGACGCAGACCTATGAAAGCACCGGTTCGACGAATAGATACTCTCGATATGAGCAATATCAAAGGGGCAAAAGGGAGACCGAAGAAAACATGAATGGAGGTGATACGAAACGATATGGTTGCCAAAGGCCTCAATGAAAATATATTGTTCGATAGGAGTGAGTGGAGGCGGAGGATTCATATGCTGGACCCGGTGTGATTCTCATGTTGGTTTATGTAGCCTATCCCATATGTTTAGGATAAAAGGCTCAGTTGTTGTTGTGGGGAGGGGCTGGGGCAAATAAGAAAGTGATTACGGTTATTTGTAAAATTATCTGATCTCTTTATATATATGCTCGTTCTCTTTGATTTGAAAGAGGCCAAGAAAAATTAATAGAGAAAGAGGGGGGAGAGAGGATAACTCTTTGTATTCGGCCTTTGATCAAAGAGCTTGCATAATCTCGTGTAGTTCTTTCTATAGTGGAAGTTCTTATCGCGGTTGCAGGATTGGGTGCTAGTTTGCACCGAACCTGGGTATATCTTGTGTTATTGGCTGCTTGGTGTGTTCTTTTCATATTAGCATTATTTGTTATCGTCGGCAATCTTTTCTGCTCGACCGTAAAACATACGATTCACTTTTCCTCTGTGATATTATTATGGTGGCTGATTCGTTTGTGAATCATATCCGTTATAAATTTACGACAAGTGGTATTAGAGCTTCATGTTAGTGTTTTGGGTGAGCGGAAAGATGACATCTATAAATTAGAAGATCGAAAAGTTCGATGGGCGTAATAACATTGGCCTATGGAGGCGGAAAACAACGCCCTATTGAAGCAGCAGGGTGTGCATAAGATTGTCTTTGCGAAAGACAAAATTCCGGCAACAACTACAACAACAGAGTTAGAAACGATGGAGGACAAGGCTTTCAGTTCGATCCAGCTTCATTTAGCCGACGAAGATTTTTGCGAAGTCGAGTAAGAGACTACGGCGGCGGGGTTATGGAGCAAGTTAGAAGCTTTGTACATGAAAAAATCTCTTACAAACCATCTTTATTTGAAGCAACGGTTATACACCTTAAATATGAAGAAGGGGACATCAGTCAAATACCACCTAAACAAGCTCAACCAGATCATGATGGACTTGTATAATGCGGAGGTAAAAATAGAGGACGAGAATAAAACCATGATACTATTTTGCTCTTTGATCCCCAGTTATGGTCAGTTCGTGAATCGACGGTGTACAGCCGAGACAAGCTCTCATTAGAGGATATCAAGACAGGTTTGCACAGCGGGGTGTCGAGGGAGAAGGTGGCGGATGACGGGGAGGGTGGCGGGTGACGCGTTGTCTGTTCAAGGTCATTCTTTGAAGTGGTCGAATGGTGGTTCCAAAGGTAAGTCAAGAAGCCGAGTTAATGAGAAATGCAACTACTGCAAGGAGAAAGACCATGGGAAGCGAGATTGTTCGAAGTTCAGAAAGAAAGACAAGCACTTGGATTCAGATAAAGGCAGTGATGACTAATGCCAGTCATTGCCAGATCTGAGGAGGGGCTTTGATTTGCTTGGGTGTTTTGGGCGAGATCGGTTGCAAGTGAGTAATCGATGGAGATTCCAGGTTCTCCAAATATGTTGTTACTGTCATGGGGGCGAAAAGGTGTGGACCCTATATATGGGTCTTGCACCGGTTATTTCTCATGGTGGAGCCAACTATCATACTTCCTTCATGGCTTCTCGGAGAAGTTGAGGGTGTATATTGCAGAAGGCTAGGTGGAAGAGTAGGTCCGTAGGCGTGTAAAGGTTTTTCGGTTCGATGTTGGTAGAAGGTTCGCTTCGCAGGGGTTCCGCGGGATTTTACAAGCCAGAGAAGATCATTGCATCAGTATACCGTTTTGGATACCGGCGTTACAGAGCGGATATTTCGGACAGCTGGGGATAACAGATCTTTACGGCTTACGGCCAGCTCTCCGAAGGGAGTTTCAGTCTGAAGCCTTATCTATCGCCGATTATTTCATCGATCGATCTCCATCGACGGCGGTAGATAAGCAAATTCTCGAAGTATGGACTAGAATGGCCAGAGATTACTTAGAGCTTCTTGTTCAAAGATTCATCGAGAGGCAGGGGGAGTCGGCTATACATGCGAAGCCAAGAGGTACGTGTCGTGGTGTCTTGGTATCCAGCGTGGAGTAATTAACCAATATGCATGTGTTGAGTCTGTGATGCGTTGAAGAAAATAGACTAAAGCAGATGGTGAAAAGAGAGCAATTAAGCCACTAAGCGCGATGGAGTTCAATGGTTCCAGGTTCATATTTTCAAAGATGAGGTGGTCGGTACTTCGATTCAGGAGGAGAGTCTAGTGCAGCCTGTGGTGCAGAAGTCTACCGAAGCTAGAGGCATATGAGCGGTTAGGGACGAGTCACCAAGGAAAGGGATCTGGAGTTCGACAAGAAGTCTGCAAGTTTGATTCTCGGCGTGCTCAGTGCCAAGGATAGGAAGTCGCGTTAGTTGCAGCAGTATATCGAGTTGGCTCTGGCTCGGTAGAAAGGAAGAAGACTAAGTCCGTGTTTACTCCGCTAAATATGCACTTCATTCGGCGATGTTATCATTGACCATTGGTGATAGGGACATGTGGATGTTAAGAACGAGTACGTTAAGTACGGATGCAGTGCAAACGATCGATGCTTCAGTTTGTCGTCGCATAATTAACGATGGAGTCAATTTTAACAATCGTCTTTGAGACAGTTAGGTAGGCTATTTATTTGCAAAGATTGTCAGATATTTTGGGTGTTCCACATAAAGGTGATAGCGATCTTCCTGAAAGACGAAAGGAAGGTTCATGCTATTAGAGAGGTGGGCACTCATGAAAAGTCCGACTGATGCCGAGGTGAATCCGGATATCAGGTCAAGCAGTGCTTGGACTTGATTTGTTTAGTAGATTGTTGAAGGCCGGAGCGACAAGAATACAGTTCCAAGGTTTGAGAAAATAATGAGATTTTATAATAGATTTAAATCAAAATGGAGATTGTTGATTTTTGATTTAAAATCAAAGTTCAAAGCCCAACTCAGCTACTATAGCAAGCGAGCCCAACCCACAAATAGGTGATGCATACGTCACCCCACATGGTCGGCACTACAGGACGGGTCATATGCAGGAGCATAGGAGCCCATGCACGCGGGCATGAACCGCTGTGGTTTTGATCACATGGGCAGAGACCCAATGCATGAAGAACAAATGAACATGTGTGCACATGCATGGGGGCCACTCAATTACATAAATCACATGGGAAAGAAGTTATTTTGAGAAGTGGGAGGGGGCTAGGGAAAATAAGAAAGTGATTGGGGTTATTTGGAAAATTATCCAATCTCTTTTTATATTTGCTCGATCTCTTTGATTTGAAAGAGGCCAAGAAAAATTAACAGGTAGAGGGAGAGAGAGAATTCTTTGTATTGGGATTTTGATCAAAGAGCTTGTATAATCTCGTGTTATTTTTTCTATGGTGGAAGTTCTCGTCGCGGTTGTAGGAGTAGGTGATAGTTTGCACCGAACATATGTATATTTTGTGTTATTGGCTGCTTGGTGTGCCCTTTTCGTATTAGCATTATTTGTTATCGTCGGCAATCTTTTCCGCTCGACCGCAAAGCACCTGATTCACTTTTTCGCTGTGATATTATTGTGGTGACTGATTCGTTTGTGAATTATCTCCGCTAATAAATTTACTACAGAAATAACAAGTCCTTTGTCTAAACTTGATATTAATGCTTGTTTGAGGGAACTTGAGAAAAGACAAATTTTATCCGTGAGTTTTTTTTTATTCCCCCCCCCCCCCCCCCCAATATGTACATCATTCTACATTTTCTATTATTTAAAGAAGAATTTGTAATGAACGGAGGTTGAAACTTGAAACTCGTGCTTGGGAGAGAGCTAACCAAAGTAGAGCAGGAAGGATCATTCTTCCTAAGGTCTCGTCTATTTGATACTGTTTTTGCCCAAAAAAATAGCCAAAATTAGGGGGGAAATTATCTTGTAACCTTGAAATTTTTTTATCTTTTAATCCTAGGGTATGTATGCTTTGCTCACTTTAAAAATTTGATTTTTAAAGTGGGATGAATTTAAAATTACCTTAACTATGAGGGATGCTTTATTTTCTGATAAACGGAGAATGAAATACAAGTTGTTTCTCTCTTTTCATCTTCTATATTTTCGTTTTTTACTTAATTTCTATTGCTTTTTAAGTTTTTAATTTTTCTCTTTTTGTTGTAGATACCGGCCTAACAACAGTAGTAGGACATGGGTCCTTGAAAACAAAGGTAACATGGGTGGTTATACTTTGAGACGAATAATCAAATATATGAGCATTACTTTACTTCATAGCCTAAAATAAACTAAAAACGGTAAATATTAGACAACACTCTACTAAGGAGATTTCTGAACAAAATTTATGTAAGAAAATCATGAAAAGGATAGAGTTAACTAATGAATGGGAAAAACCCAGGCTAAATTTCAACTTGCTACCATGAACTTTAGCCACTTTCCTCCAAAACTACCACGACCTTCTAAAATGATGCAAACCTACCACAAACTTTTCTTTGTACCAGAAAACTCCATAACAGGACTAGCATAAAAAAGATAAAATAACTAAAATACCTAACATATATTGGTTTAAAAAACTAACTTTTATTTTAAAGAAATTACCATATACCTTGCACCACCAAATTCTATCAGCTCATATTGTTTTTATGAGTAAAAAATATATTTTCTTTTACTTTTCAATTCCATGATTTTTGTCGATGAAGAAATGTTCGTTTTTTAAATTGATATATATTGGGTATTTTAGTCATTTTATATTTTCAGTTAACCGCATATTAATCCTCTCAGGGAGTTTTCTGGTACAAGAAAGTTCGTGGTATCTTTGCATGATTTTAGAAGTTGGTAGTTTTTGGTGCAAGTGGTTGAAGTTCATGGTATCTAAGTTGAAATTTACCCAAAATTCTAATAAATTGTTTGCTTTGCTCAATTACATTGCCCTCATGTACATATGTGATATTATTTGAAAGAATAATCTCAACTGTGGGGACTATATTGCAATTTATCAAGATGATTGCAAAAGCAGTAAGTTCATACTCTCTTTCATTACTCAATTGAATCACTTGCAATGTCTAAACTGCTGCTGTATATATTTTTTGTATGAGATGATTGCAGTTCATCTGTGAGAAGAAAGGAAGTAGTAGGCCTTTAATTTAAATCCCATAGATCATGATGCTCGTGAAGAGGAAAGAACAGACGACCACCGAATTGCAATGCAGAGCAATGAGCAAAACGACATCACGGCGCATGTACGTACTGCAAAATCCAATATCGATCAGCCCAGCCGGTGGCAGCCCTGCAGTTAAATCAACTTGGAACCTGTGAGATTTATCGGATGATGCATGGTTTAGGTATGGATGAGAGAGTGATGGACTTCATCAACCACGACATGGTTTCATGCGGATCTCATGCTCTTTGATTTTAGAATTGGAGGAGAAAACGTTAATAAGAGCAGAGATGATGAGTAAGCAGTGTATTTTCATTAAAATTGAAAATCACAAGAATTGTTTATATAGAGAACTGAACATGAAAAACCAAAATATATGAGAATTCAAATTTAAGTGTCATGGAGTGCATATTTTTTTCCTAGGAGTACGGACTTCTTTGTAGACCTTTTATTTATGTACACACAATTTCAACAAAGTTACATGATAATATTCAATAGTAATTTTTTTAGTTCAATATAATTTTAATGCATTGAGTTTTTGATGGTGTTTTCTTATGACACCTTATAAACCATTTACAACACAATGCAAGAAAACACAATGCAAGAAATGGAGTTGTTTTCAGATATACAATTTCGAAGATTGAATGTCCTACTGAAAAATCAGGGAATGAAAATTTTAAATTTTGAGGACATGACAATATATTTCATATATTATTAATATTTATGCAGCACGGGCTCGGATACAGGATATGATATGATATAGATTCATGGATTCGCAGTTTTTCAGAAACCTGATACGTCTTTAATATCGATTTTTAATTAAATAGATATGAATATTTATTAAGATATATAAATAATAATATAATAAATCAATAATGGCATTATGTTAGATGTTAGATATTCAACGTAATTTTCAAATTTCCGAGAGCTTTAATTTTTAAGAGAAGAGACGTCGATTCGAGAGAGATTAGCGAGATATTTACAAGTTTGAGGAATCCAAAAGAATCCGAGAGATTCGGACTCCGGTTTGGGATCGGGATGATTCGTGGGGCACTTACAAGTATCCGTGCTTTATAGATTAATAATACAGCGGAAATATATATGGGTTCTAAAGTAAATATTCTAGAATTTATAGGGACCTAAAAATGAATTCTGTAGGGATGCCATCTCAAGGGCTGAACATTTGGAATGTTTTTTCTTAACACCTTACAAATATTCCATATCTATGTTTTTTTATTTCAAGAAAGGTGGTTTTAAATTGATGTATAGTAAGAATTATTCTCATGACTAAAAATAAATAAATTTTTTAAAACATCAATAACATTTTGCTCAAAACATCTCAAATCCTTAAGAATAACCAACCTTCAAAAACTTTCCGCTTTAACCTAAAAAACTTTAAAATCCTTTTTTTATATATAATTTCTTACATATACTCAACCCATGTGCAAAATGCGAGCACACAATTTACTTTACATGGTCTTCTCTATCTCATGAGTACTAAGAAATAATTTTCGTGCCAGGAGAAAGAGTAAATTACACCATAATACTCTTAACTATCATGATTTTTCACTAAAACGGCTTAATTTTTTAATTACAGTAAAACACATTACATGCTCCTTATGATGGTATTTTAACGAAAACCAAAGTTCAGGGCATTTTACTGTAGTAAATATATTTGAAGGTATTTTGTGAAATACTGCGATGTTGAGGCTATATTCGTGTAATTATCCAAAAAAGAAATATTTGGAAAGAAAGTGAGCTCTTCCAGCAACTGAGGACTGCGATTCAAAATTTAGTTAACCACCCCCGCCGCCCCCCCTCTCATCTCAGCAACCACCAATGGACTGCTCATCACTCTCAGATCCTATCGTCCCATTCCTGAGGTATCATTCTCTCAAATCCCCACTCCAATTTCTCAATTTGGGTTCAATTTCTGATTTTTAGGGGTTTTTGTTCAATTTTTTCAGGTCAGTACGCGATGCATTGGATGAATTTAGGAGAAACCCTAATGGGTGTGCTGGTAAGCTCAAGACCCCTTTGGCGAATTGCATCAAAATGTTTTCGGATGATCGTCGCTACAAGGACGACGCCAGATTCCTCAAGATCTGGATCCTTTATGTAAGTTCTCTTCCTGAATTAGAAACCCTAGGGATTAGGCCAGAAAATGAATGTTTTTAGAAAACCCAAGTTCCAGTGCCAAAAAAATCTAATTTTTTAGGGAGGAAAGTTACCCATATTCATATGTGTTTGTGTGTAAAGGGAGATGCTATTCAAGATTTCGAAAGGGTTTTCAAAATAATGGAGGTGAAGGGGATTTGCCAGAAAAGCTCGCTGCTTTATGAGGCATATGCGGTTTTCCTTGTCGCGAAAGGGAAATTGGTGGAAGCCGATGATATTTATAAGCTGGGGATCTTGAGGTTCGCCATTTTTTTTAATTATTATATATAATTGTGTTTTGTGATAATTTAGGTAATTTTGATAGTAACGGGAAGTTTTGGTGATCAGGAATGCGGAGCCTGTGGAAAGGCTGAAGAAGATGCATGCTTTGTTCCTGAAAACAATGTCGTCACTTGTTCAGGATGCTGTTCCTGAACCCAAGGCATGTAAATCTCATCTTGCCCTTGGCGTCTTGCTTTGTGTTACTTGAGTCACTAAGGTTCATTTTGCACATTGAGGAATCTGAAATGCCAAAAGCTGATGAGAAGTTCTAACTAAATTTAATGGATTTAATGTGAAATAAAAAGTGCAAAATTTCAACTGATGCCGGTAATACTATCTAGCAACTACTAATTCACAACTACTTTTCTGTAATTTGTACATAATGTCGTTTGTTACGTTGAGATATAGTCATAAATTTGTCTGTATGCGAGCTCTTGTTTGTAATGCAGGTCTAGTATCGGCAAACCAGAATTCAGATGGTTCACTTTATGTGTTTTGTGTTCGTCGGCATGCTTAAAAATCAAGATTTGTGCAATAGCACCATAAATCGGATCTTATAACTGAATGTATGTCTAAATCTCACATCCTTCCTATACATGGCCCCACATGTATAACTGTAGATGGCTGGGATGGAATCAAAGGTTCGATTCTGAGGTTATGTGTGGGATGCAACGATCTTACATACCTTTTATTTCAAACTGGTTGAATTCTTCATAAGTTAATTATTAACTGATTAATTACTAAAGTACATCATCCTTAATAATTCCTAAAATTTTTCCTTTTTAGTGCTACTGTTTACCGATATGTCTTGAAGCTTTATATATTTTGATTAACATTAGCAAATCGTTTGGGTTCACCTGCATGAATTCTTCTCTCTCTTAATGTGCTAAACCAGTGATTGTCATGTTTTTTCTACATTAATTCCTCTAGGGCTAGCCCCACTCCTTCAACTTCAATCCTATAACATTGCATCAAACATACCATAAAGCACCACTTTCAGACTTACAGCCCTGCTGTCATATGTATCATAATTGGATCATGACTCATGAGAACAGTAAAGTCTGATTCGAAAGGTAAAAAGGAAAAGAAGCAAACAAAGTTTTGATAATATATATTCCGTCTGTGGTGACAGATGAGCTCCCTTGCTGGGTGCTGTGTACACCTTTTACTACCACATCATTTTAGTTATGATTATGATATACCATGCTTATGCTTTTGTAACATATGATTTTTGTTATATTTATGTACACCTTTTTTCATTAATGTGCGGACAATTGGTTACTCTAATACCAAGTGCTAATTACATATTTATTAATTTGTAGGTTGACATAATTGAAACTGAAAGTTCAGAACAAACTTCTGTAGTAAATCCATGGTCTCTCTTTACCATAAACAATCTACTAAAAAAGCTGGATTCCGCTTTGAGGAAGTATGATGTGAGTCGGATGCAACTCAACTACATTAATTTATGGTTCTTACATGATAAACACTACTATTTTAACCAGTTATACTTGTGTTGTAATCTATGAAGGGTTTCTACAGAAGCAACAAAGTCTACTCTGGAAAAATACCCTTGAACTCTTTAAATAATGCTTCAAGGAATAAGGTCATTGAGCTAGGTAACATGTCGCTTTTCTTAACTTTTGAGCAAGCTGCAGATTTACCAGTGGCTATATGTTCTAGAAAATAATCAGCGGTCTTAGAAATCCTAGATAAATTATGTATAATATCTCAGAATATTCTTCTTAAGAGCACATATATTTTACATTACCCTATTGTTTTGAAAAGTGGAAGTATATCATGTCTAAGGTAAAAGCACTTATTTTAGTATCTCAAACTTTTTATCTGCTCCATACATATTCACTATGAGCTTTATATAATTTACCATTAAATTATGATAATTTTTTTATTGTTAGGGGATACTAAAATTCATCTGAAGCTAATCCTTAGAAGCAATTGTTTTACAAATTAATTTTTGAAGTTTATAAGCAAGTTTTTATTAGGCTATGATATCATATTTTCCCTATTTTCTTAAATAATGTTATTCAGGAATTTCCAAACATTTCTATGCACTCCAAGTGGATCATGCAAGCAGTAGCCAATGCTACATATTTTATATTAAATTGATTCTCGACTATTTACTTTGTTGTGAAATCAAAGATAATCAAGTTACCTCGATTCTGTAGCGTATACCTAAGTTGCTTATCTTTGAAGGCGGGATTAAGTACCAGATACGGGGCTGCTCAGGCAATGGTGGTTTTGCTCAAGTGTTCAAGGCTTGCATTTTAAACAATCCTGATGATGTAGTTGCATTGAAGGTCATCCTTATCTCCATTTGTGTTTTTTATTTCAAGGGTTCACAAGAATTGCTCGAGATTCACTGCTGTTAATTAATATCCTCCAGATTCAAAAGCCGGCTTTCCCTTGGGAATTCTATATGTATCGCCAACTTGACAAAAGAATCCCTGATGCAGAGGTACATCATTGGCCTTATTCTTTCTTTTGCCTGAAACTAAATATTTATTCTTACACATTCTATATTCTTTGACTAACTTGATGTCAGAGATCAAGTTTTGGGTTTGCTCGCAAAGTGCATGTTTATCCTGATGTGAGCATACTAGTATGTGACTATTTATCACGTGGAACTCTCCAGGTAAGCTCGGTTACATCATTATGTCTATTTTTTATTTTGCAATTCTCATATGCTATGCTGTAGTAAATACATTTTCTTTTTAAATCTGTATATGATTTATGCAGGATGCTATAAATTCTCACCTTGTATCAAACAAGTGCATGGAAGAAATAGTGTGCATATACTATACCATTGAGATGTTGCGGATATTGGAAACTTTACATGCTGTTGGCATAATCCATGGTGATTTTAAACCAGATAACTTGCTTTGTCGCTATGCAAGGTAAATTTCTGTCTAGTGAGGAATTTCTTGAATTTCACATTATAGCGGTCGTTCCATGAAAAGTAGAAGAAAAAACAATTGATGATTTTCAAGGATATTTTTCTCTCCTTCTATTAAAGCCAATACTCATTACAAAGAAGATAACAAGATCAACTAATCATGAAAGAAGCAAATAGGCTTCAAACAAGACCAAAAAGAGAAATCACAAAGAAAAAAAATGAAAGAAAATGAAAAAATAAACTAAACTATTAAGTAGATATAAGAAATCGTTGTTCTTCCAAGAGAAAAACTGCTCCATGGACTTCCCGATGTAGATCAAAGGTACAGTCGGGTGTGAAGCGAAACTTGTTGCCGCAATTCCACCATACCCACATAGCAATTGTGTAAGCAGTTTTTTGCCAGAAACCAAAGATGTGCTTGGAAGAAGAATTATGCGTCAACCACTGCATAATCCTTGGGATATCCACAATCCATAAATGTAATCCCGTATTTTGTGAAAATTGATTTAGGAAGGGCCTCCAAATTGGACAATGACCAAAAAGATGTGTCGTTGATTCCAAGGCACGAGTAGAACAAAACACACACTCTGGGTTCTCAATAGGCATGTTTCTTGAAGTGAGCCAGTGTACTGTTGAGAGTTTGTCATTCAAAAACCGGCAAAGAAACCATTGCATTCTCCTTGTTATCGAAAGTTTCGAGGGTTGCTTCCATCCTCTGCTTATGTTGTTATGCCTCTGATGCATAAGGTTAGTGAATGCATTTTTACCGAAAATTGATCCACCACAGAAGTTTGTCTGGTCCACATGTCAGTCTTGTTTCTCGAATCTTAGACACAACAAACTCAGGGAATCTTGTAATCTTTGATTCATCCCATGAACCATCATTAGTTAGCAAGGAGCTAACAGTGTCATCAAAGTCTTTGGCACCAAAAGTAAAGCTCCATATTTAGAGGTTTATCCAATAACCATGTATCTGTCCATTGCCGAGTCATAGCTCCATCCCCAACGCTCTACCACACTTGATCTTGCAATTTAGTTAATTCTGCATGGATTCGTCGCCACGTAGCAGTGGCACGAGATGTCCTCCACCCATCATCTGAAACACTCGACGAGTATTTTGCTGTAATTAATTTAACCCGGACTGAGCTATGTTTCGAAATAATTTTAGCAGCCTTCTTACCTAGCAACAGATTATTGGAATCCTCACTAGTTCACAATCCTAGGACTCCTTGATCTTGCGGGGTACAGACCAAGCACAGTCCATGTAGTGTATGGACTTAGTACCGCCCCCACAGAAATCCTCGCATTAACTTGTCAATAGAATGGAGCGCCGTCTTCGGGATTGCGGTTGCTCGAAAATAGTATGAAGGCGACATACCAATAACTGACTTAAGAAGCCTCAATCGAGCCGGAAAGGATAAGAATTTGCATTTCCACAAAGCAATTTTGGATTGGAGACTCAAAATTAACTCATTATAATCCTGAATGCGGAACCCCGAACGAAGAATTGGTATTCCCAAATATTTGAAGTTGGCATCAGAATTCTTACAACCAAAGTCCGATTTTAAATGTTATTCCCTTTATACTGATTATAAGTTGTTGATGTACTCTTGCAAGCATAAACAATATGTAAAACTGGTTCTTTTTTTTTTGATGCTAAATAATCTCGTGTTAGTTCTATATTATGTTAATAATGAGTTAGCATATGAGCTATATCATCGTCTTCCGATCCACAATAAGAGGTGTGCATACAATTATTACAATGTTTTAATATACGAGGACTTCTTCTCATAATTATGTGCACACATTTCAATACAAATCCAATGGTTTTCCAAATCCTAGCAATAGGATCATAGTCAATCTTGCTATTTCCTTAATTCCCTTTTTGCTTTTCAAGTTATAATTATTTCAGTATTAACTAAACGATATTGTAAATTCATGTATTTAATTCTGTTTTGTTTTTGGTTTCCCCCAATTTCTAGTGCATGTGCTTTGTTGCTTCAACCCCACCCCACCCCACCCCCACACCCCCCAAAAAAACACATACACACACGCACGTGCGCGCACACCCAGAAAACAAAAAAAACTCACACACTAAAACAGGACAACTAAATTCAAGTTTTAAATGTAGCATAGCATATGATGCTTCCAAAGGAGTCGTGCTTTATTTGTACTAATTGATACACATTGAGAAGTGTTTCTATGTATTTCTCCTTTTTAAAAAGGAAGATCTGATTGGTACATAAGAAAATATTTAAAAAGATATTGGCACCTCATAGATACCGGTATACTGCAATTTTATCACTTCACTTAAAACGTCGAATTATTGTTTCCTCTTAAAGGGAGGATCTGATGGAAGCATCGTTGCAAGGACCCTGGATAGATCAGGTCTCTCTCCCTCACTCTCTGCGCGCGCGTGTCCAGTTCAATGAAGCTATGGTTTCACATATAGTTATAACAATAATAATTGTTACAGGGTTTATGCCTTGTGGATTGGGGAAGGGGAATAGATATGAGCCTTTTCCCTGCAGGTACCGAATTTAATGGCAATTGCAATACTTCTTGTTTCTGTTGCATCGAGATCCAAGAAAAACGGAAATGGACTTATCAGGTATCCATAATATTTCACCTAATGGAAACAATAAAAAATATCATTGAACTTGGCTTGAACTCTTTCCAAAATGAAGTTTTCGGTTCCTTTGGATGATCTTAAATTACTGGATAAGTTGATGTCAGGTCGATTTACCCGTAGTAAATATATGCTCTATCATCAAAAGCCTAGCTATTAATTTTCCATCAAACAACTTGCTATCACAAAGTTGCCTGAAGAGTACAATGATGATGGTTTCAGGTGGATACTTACGGTCTGTGCGTAACTGCACATATGATGCTTCATGGGCAATTCATGACCATTGAGAAGAAGGCTACCCCCAATGGAAACTACCATTATCAACCTAAAATGCCTTTCAAAAGGTACTTACTGTCGTCATTATTCCTCTCATCATGAATATTTACATGAAACGTTTAGTAACTTCATGTAAATGGCTAAATTGCATGAAATCTCACTTCGTCAATATATAGCAGAATATCACTGTCACTTTCCGAAACTTTTCTTTTCTCCCTATTTGAAGAGACATAAAGTTTCCTTTCCCCACTTCGTTTTCTACTATTTATTCCCACAATACCCCTTTTTGGTATTCTCCGCCACATTTTTCTATTGATATGCAATGTCAATACTTTTATTGAGGATGCTCTAGTTATCATTTTTTCTGGAAAAAATTTGTTTTCCTTTGAAGGAGGTAAAGTGCACTTGTCGAATCCTGCTATGTGGGCAAAACTGAGAGGTTTCCTGCAACATATCCTCTCCTGAAATTGGAAAATGCATCTGATTCATTTTTATTCCTGCCTTTCATTCATCTTCATTTTGTATTACTTCAGGTACTGGAAAGTTGATCTATGGAAAAATCTCTTCTCTACACTGCTCAATGTGCATTCCAACTGTAACGATGTTTTGGTGCTTCGAAGTTTAAGAAAGCCGTTTGAAGATTACCTTTACGGCAACGGGAAGCTAATGTATAAATTAAAACAGTCATTGATGCATCAGAAGGCTTCCTTATGTTCCTCTTAGCATGCACTTGGAAGAGAAACCGGTACACAGTGTTCAGACCAAGAAACTGATTGACGGAGCTCCAAAATTTCCGGATGTTTTGTAAGTAAACAAAATATAGGACTATATTTTAGTATGATTCATTTCCTCATTTTATTTGCTGATGTCTCAAAATGATATTCTTTTTTTTTTTTTTTTCTGCCTTTGGATCTGGATATTAACCAAGGGTGTGGGGGTGCACTTGGAAATCCTTTTGATATATCAAACATGTAAATGTTTTATTTCCTCCGACATGCAGATTGAAAAATGATGATCCTTGATTTTGTATAATTTGATGCCTGAGAATCACAGTTATGAAAATATAATTGTAGAAATAATATTATATTTTTACTTATTAGAAGCTTCCGACAAGGTACATCCATTTAAGGCCAAAAACAGAGAATGTGAAGTTTTCAAGCTCTTGAAGTATCAACATAGGTTAGGTGATAATAAAACAATAAACTCAATCAATTTCATTGAGAGATAAATTATTTTAATTTATACATATCATAACATAATTAACTGATTACTAATAATCCTAACAATTTAATAAACTAATCACAATTTAATACATTAATTATAATCTTAACAACATAAATCATAACTTGGCTGATTTATGATATTCATAATATCTAATACAATTATATTAAGATATCTCCTAATCTAACTATGGGAAAGCTTTTAGTGTAGATATTCACTGCACTTGGACAAACTCCAAATGACTAATATAAGCTGCTGACACCAAATAAATATGGAAAATTGCCTACAAGGTGATAAATTATAATTTCAGTACCGATTCCTCGGATATGAATCCAATCATAGGAATCAAGACGAACCAAAAATGAAACTAGCCTATCTATTTTTTTGTGTGACGAAAGGATAGGAGCTGGACCAAAAGGTCCGTCTCAAAATTATTTTATAAGTAAAAAAAACATTGTAGCATTGCTGTGGCTACAAATAGGACCACAAAACAATAAACAAGCGATTAAGAAAAGCAACAAATATTTAAAGCAATAGAAATAGAGCACAAATAAATTAAGACACAAGATTTACGTGGAAAACCTTTACGGGAAAAACCACGGACGAAGGAGAAGCACTTTACTAATCGAACAAATAGGAGGATTACAATGGTGGATGAACTCTAACAAAATTCTTCTCAAAACCCTAGCCTTCTTTCTCTCAATATCAGATTAACAAGGGTTACCCAGTTAGGATTACAACTGCTATTTACAGTAGAAGGCAAATAAAGTAAAAATAGGATTTCCCGAAACAACCCAGCATTCGGTCCAAAATATCGAGAGATGTCTCTAGTTGTTTGAGACGGCTCATAAATGGATGAACTGGCTCATAAGTATTTTAGAATAACGATTTCTTCTCTGTTCATTTGAGACTGCTCATGATCGATTCGAGTCGGCTCAACTATTCTTGAGACGGTGAATTTAATTAGAAAACTTCTAAGGGTCAAGAATAGGGGGAAAACTCAACAATTACAAAACTGAACACGAAACAACCATATTACAACACAACCTGCGTCTCAACATGGATCTTATGCTGATGAAAAAAGAAAAATTAAAAAAGAAAAAAGAAAAAGGAGAAAGAAAGCATGGCAAGGACATAAAAAATCTTTTTGAGGATCCTCCTAGCAAACATCTAACTTGGCTTACCATATTTTTATAAATCAACTATCAAGCGGGAATTTTTTCCCTTATATTTTGTTTATGAAATATGTTGCAGAGTTTTCACAAACTGTTATCAACATGTATGCCCAGACTGTAGACTTGTCACATGAGAACTTATATAATGACCATTTAACTTGTATAATAATGACCATCCTCTTGAAACCGAGCATATATCTTCCCCTTCTTATACCACCAGATCTACTCCACATTCTTCCTATATATATAGCTCCGCCGGATTTTCGCTCTATATCCGTCTAAATCCACCAAATATACATTCAATTAATTCTCAGGTTCTTCCCAAAAATCCATTCCAATTCTGCCTTTCATTTTCAGTGGGCAGGCAGGCGGTCTATCGACACAAACGCCTCCCCTCAATTCCTGTACTACCCATTCCAAAACCCCCTCTATAAATACAACACCCACCTTCACATGTTAAGCTTGTTATTGCAATCATCAGTTTCTTGAAATGGAGAGGTCCTTCGAGGGAAATGAAGTTATGGAGCTAAGAAACAACAACTACAATAACAACAACGCCCCCAGAAGCGATGCCTTCGATGCGAGTCCACCAACACAAAATTCTGCTACTTCAACAACTACAGCCAGTCCCAGCCTGGCCACTCCTGCAGGGCGTGCCGTCGCTACTGGACCGAAGGGGGGGACCCTGCGCAACAATCCCCAGGGCGATGGGTCCTACCGCCGCGGCAAGTGCCTCTGGGTGCAGCCCCCCCCCCCCCCTTTCTAGAATGTTGGTGGTTGTAGTGGTGGGGGTGGGGACCGCCAGGGTGGAATGGCGGGCCAGCTGTTAATCCCTCCAATATTCCACCCTGGTTGCGCCGCCATGCTGGCGGAATTCGGAGGGTTCATGAACTTTCCGTTCCATCCCCAGCTGGCGATCCCGCCGATCATACCGCAGATGCCGCAGCTTCATGATCCCGGCGTGATGATACAGTAGCATCAGCAGATGAATATGAACATTGCCGTGTTTAGGAGCACCAGTCGAGGCCCTAGTGTGAGCAGTTCTGTCGCTGGCGGCACCGGTAATAATGGAGGGATAATATAAGAGTTCAATTGTGATGGAGATCTGGATCTCCTTCAGATATTGTCCTCCGTCGATCCGTCGATCTGTTGTGACGAAGGGTTGAGATTGACGTTGATGATTGTCTTCTTGAGCGTGCGGGTCTTAATGGGTTGATTTTGGGGTGAAGCCGAGCTACCTGCAAAGAAGTCCCGGGGTGGTTGTACCACCGTGGACCCTCCGACGATCAACTTAGCCGAGGAATTTGAGCAGAGTAGCGGCTTGTTGGATTGAAATTGTCTTACCTGAGTCGTCTGAGAGAGGTTTTTTTTTATAGTGGTCGCTTGGAGCGAGTTGGCGCGAGATCTTCGCCGTCGGTTACGTCCCTGGCGTTACGCCTGCATGAATGACGGGATCCCCCATTAATGACAAGATACGCTCGTTAATGGGAGGATGCAACGGCGTGGAACGCGGGATGTTGGGTGGCGGATATCTCGCCTCTGGCGAGATACGTGGAGCTGTGGCGGAGGCACTTGGGCTATGCATTCTTGGTTGCTCGGTAGAACCGGGGAGTCTTAGCTCGGCGGGAGGCTCAGAGGCGAGCGGGAGGCCGAGAAAGCCCGGTTCTGTGATATCTCGGAGGCGAGCTGGGAGGGCTGAGGAAGCTCAGCGTGTATGAGGGCTCGGAGGCGAACCGATGGTTATTAGTGAGGTGAGCATGGGAGTGTTATGGGAGGCCATCGAAGGTCGGCTCAATTCTCGAGGCGAAGGCCCGGGGAATGCCTTCAATGTATCGTGTTTGCTCCTGTCCTGTGAGCCCTGGGATATTTCATCTACCACGTGTCATGATCTGAGGAATTCCCACTTATGAGTATCATCATTAGCCTCCCACTCTCGTCCCGACCTATTTATGAGTCGGGTCGAGAGTGGTCTGATCGGTTTTCTGGGTGCAGACTGTTACCAAAAATATATCAGCGCGAATTTCCAGGACGACTTGGTGAAGGGAAGTTGCGTCGTTCGGATTTACGAGCCCGTGTGGCATATCTTGGGCGCTTGGATCTCTGCGCGCATATCTGATGACATCAGCGGAGCAGGGAAAATGATCGTGCATTAAAGAGGGGGCTCCGATTCGCTTGTACGTCCATTGAGGTGCAGGCCACGCGTCGGCAGCGGGTTGGCGGACGCGACATGTTGTCACTGTCGCCTGCGATCGAAGGGTCGTCTCCAATGGTCGTTCGACACGTGGAGACTTGACGGCCGGCGGACGCGAAGCTTCGTTTTGGCGGGAATTAATCTGGGCCGTTGGATGCCTTTCCTGGTGGGTATAAATGGGAGGGGACCCCCCCATAGGGCCAGCACTTCCTTCATAATTTCCCTTTGTTGCCGAAGATTGCCCGGCGTTCCCACCTTTTAGATCGGATCGCCCGTGCTTTTTCCTCGGCCATTCCCTTCTTTTGAATCAGGTTAGATGTCTCCATCTGAAGAGTCTGTAGAGATAGTTAGGGTAGAGTTGTGCGATGAGGTTCTAGTTGTTAGAGCCGAGTCCGGAGGATCTTCCTCCTCTTCGGCTTCAGATAGCCAAGAGGGCTCGTCTTCTTCTTCGTCCTCTGTGTCGGGGTTGCATCCGAGAGTCAAGGCCACCCGCGATGCTCGTCACCAGGCGACGACAATGGCCCCTAAGGTGCGCATCGGGAACGCCCGTGATGCGCCCTCCGTCTTGAGGGATGTGGGTGAGCTTGCCGAGATTCGGGCTCGTTTCTATATCCCCTATAACTATTCGCTCCGTTTAGCTAGGGAGGGAGAACGGGCGGATCATGTGCAGGATAAGGAGATTGCTTTGTATTTGGAAGCTTTCCGGACAGGAATGCGTCTGCCCTTCTTAACCGAAATAGGTGGGGTGCTTCGTTGTTTCCAACTTGCCCCGGGCCAGCTAGCGCCGAACTCGTGGAGATGACTCCTCGGGTCCTTGGTCCAGTTGAAACTTGAAAATATCCCTTTCAGTTTGACCCTCCTAGTCTCCTTTCTTTGTTATAAGAATCATCCCGGAACCAGCAAGGATGAGCCGAACTGGGTGTATTTTTCCTTCAAAAAACGCAAGGGTGGGATGGCCGGGTTGGGGGTAGTAGTCGTCCCTTCCTCTATTCACGACTGGAAGGAGAAGTATATATTCGTCGGGCTACCCGAGAGTGAGAATTGGCTTGTGCCTATACAGTGGCACATGGCTGACTACCCGAGGGCGAGGCAGTCGTCCTCACCCGAGGCGAAGGCGGTATCCATGTGGGAGCCGATCCAACGGGCCGACGTTCTGCTTTCTGAGCAGGCCCTGAGCTGAATTGGGCTCAGCCCTGCGCGCTTTCTGGGTAAGTTAGGGTCGTCGCAGACGATCTATTTAGACTTTTGATGAATTTTCTTTGCCCTTTTCAATGTCACTAACTCTTTTTGTGTATTCTCCTTTCTGCAGAGCAAATGGACCGATCCAAATTCTTTGCTGCCATAGCCGCGAAGGCATGAAGGAAGACCGGTGGCGCTAGCTCGTCCCAACTTGGTTCGAGATCGGCCCCGAAGCCAACTGCACCTGCGAAGCCTTCCGCAGTGCCCCGAGCCCCGGAAGTCAGCAGCGGGGAGAGTCAGAAGCTCGCACGGGAACCGGAGCCCCGGGCGAAGAGGGTGGAGGATGAAGTCGGTCTCATCGAGGTCCCCCTCAAGAGGCACAAAAGGACGGTCTCTCGCTCTCCAACCTCCGGGATCCCTGTGCAAGAGGGGGACGTCTGTTTTGAGGTGCCTTCGGGGCTTTCTGTTGCCGATAGCCTGCTTTCGGACATGGAACGATCGGCCAGGAGCAAAATTCCTCGGGGAACCTTAAAGGCCTAAGTGGCTACCATTGCTCAGGAGGCGGTCCAGGCCGGTATCTGTTTTCCTTTGAGGATTTTGTCAAGTATTTTTCCTCGGATCGGACATTTTTAACCCCTTTTTGTTACTTTCCTCAGGTCCTCCAACACTGCGCCCTCATCGTCAACATGGAGTCTGAGGAGATTACCCCGGCTATGAGGAAGACGGACGAATCGTTCTCGCGGGAGGAGGACCTGCTCATGGAGCTGCAGCAGGCAAGGGAGAGGATATCCATCCTCGAAACCCGGGTGGCCGCTGAGGAGTTGAAGAACTCCAAGTGTAAGGAGTCCATCAGATTTCTGAGTGAATCCAACAAAGCCATCCAGACTAAGTGGAGGAGGCTAAGGTGCTTAACGTCACGATGAAGAAGTCGCGGGATGCCTGCAAGAGGGACACCCAGACGATGCTTGATGCGGTGCAACTCGCCGATCTCCGGGCTTCAAAGTCCGTGGAGAGGTATAAGGCGTCGGACCAGTTCTACGCCGACCTCGCCGACCCCTCGGCCATTGTTTGGCACTAGGACATCGATGCTGTCAAGGCGTTGATGCTAGAGTTTGCTGACGGCGAGCTTCGCTCCAGTACCCTCTCTCCGAGGATGCGCCGCAGGGAGAGACTGCCGGGAATGTCGCCGGAGGAGAGGATGCCGGTGGAAGCACCGATCCATAGGCCGCTATTTTGGTCCCCGACGCTGGTGTCGAGCAGGGCGAGATCCTCCCCGGTCCATAGGCCTGAGCTTTCCTGCCTTTTTCCCTTTACTTTTTCAAATTTTGTAAGCCCCGGACACCTTTTATAAGGCTGAAGAGCCCAGAATACCTTGTAAAGACTTTCAGAACATAAATAAAACTGGGTTTATTTTCCTTTGCATGGCAATGCGTTTCTTGCGTGAGTACTTGAGCTTGTCGATATTTTCCTTGATCAAAGTGTTAGGCCGTAGGTCAATGACCTTCCTTTTAGATGGTGATCGTGCGTCGAGTGTAAATCAGATAATCGCCAAGTGCACGAAAGCCAGAGCCCTCCCGTCCCCGGAGTCGAGGTGGCGATCGTTCACTTGGATACATCGGGAGACCTCTCCGTATAGGGAGGTAGGTATCTGACCATTCCTTAGAGTCGGACCGACGACCACGTCTCTGTTGGGGTCAAAAATTGCACCCCGGTTGACCGAGTCAAAGTCAAGGTCAACCCCAAGCCAAGTGGGCCCAAGCCCAGATTAAGTGGGCCCATGCCCAGGTCGAGTCCGAACATGAAGCGGCCGGCCCTCCTCCATGCCCAAAATGAAATCATGTAATAAATAATTTTTATGTAATTTTTTTATGCATAAATAGGCATAGAGCCAAATTTTTGTAAAGCTCATGGCTTATGTGTAAAAAGAAATGGCACATGAGCCACGGGATGACCAAAATGCCATTTGTGTAAAGCCCAAGGGGCTATATGTAAAGTGTATAGCCTATAAAGACAAAAATAATGAAAATATCTCACAACTTTTTCTCTCTCCAAAAAATCCAGATCTGTGATTTTTTTCGTCCTCTAGGTTCTAAAACCTTCTTTTTTCTTTTGAATTAAATCAAGAGCTTTGCTCTTCCTTTTATAAAACAAAATAGGTTTTCACCACAAAACCCACAAAGGGGAACTCAGATCTGCCATCAGATCTCAGAAAGGAGATATTTTTAAAATCTCATAATTCTTGATCTTCAAGATCCGGCCAACAAAGGAAGAAGAAGGAGACCCATCTCCAGAAACCCCACTTTGGGGAAGAACTAGGGCTCAAGGGGAGAAGCCCTTCATCAGCTTCAAAACATCCTAGGAGTTTAACTCATCATATATATATATATATATAATAAGTGCTCCTTTCTGGGAGTACAGCTCCCATTGCAGGGACTGAGTCCCTTTTGCCGCTCGAACGCCCACGTGCTGACACGTGGGGCGCAAGTGCTCAAAGCGCTAGCGCCCGAGCGCCCACGTGCTGACACGTGGTGCGCTAGCGCTCTTGCGCTCAGAGCGTTAGCGCCCAAAGCGCTAGCGTCCGAGCGCCCACGTGCTGACACGTGGGGCGCTAGCGTTCTTGCGCTCAGAGCGCTAGCGTTCGAGCGCCCACGTGCTGACACGTGGTGCGGTAGCGCTCAAAGCGCGAGCGCCCAAAGCGCATCCTTTGGATGCCCTTCCTTTTTTTTAATTTTATATATATATATATGTATACACACACACACACATATACTCTACAACACTATCCCTCTCAAAAAAAATTTGGGCCGGGACGCTGCCCCGCACCCCGCAAGGGGGCTGCTAGCCCTCTTGATCTCCAGCCCGCTATCCGGGTAGCGGGACCCCCGTAAAAACTCTGCGGGGCCCCCGATATATCCAAACCCCCCTTCAAAACATAACACTGCACATTGAGTTCGCATGACCAGTTTAACCCGTTAATCGGAGGTTCCCTCGATCTAAAGGCGAGGGGTAATTAACGACAGCTTAGTCCGCGGCTTCCGGAGATTCGGATCCCCACAATCAATAAACCCCTACCTACCCTAGGCAGGGGGAATCTGTAATACGCCTGACAAGCGAGCGCGTATTCCCATCTCAATGGGGTGATGAAAAACACCCTACAGTCTCTTAGCGTAAGTTGACCAACAACCAAGTCAGAATTGGTCGGCATTGACTGGTTTCCCTGCGATGTAGTTCCTAGACCTTCGTCTTGAGACGGTAGGAATTTATCACTCGGATTGACCGAGCAGGGAAGCTGCTTCGGTGGCTCTTGATGAGGGCTTTAGAGCCTTGGCGTCAGTGGGTAGGAGACTACCCGCCAGGGATTGATCGGGCAGGGAAGCTGCTCGGTGGCCTCGTGAGGAGAGCTTTAGATCCTTGGCGAAGCTGGGTAGGAATCTACCTGCCAGGGATTGACCGAGCAGGGTAGCTGCTCAGTAGCCTCTTGGTGAGGGCTTTGATCTTCAGCATAGGTAGGTAGAAAGTTACCCGCTAAGGATTGACCGAGTAGGGAAGCTGCTCGGTGGCCTCGTGAGGAGGGCATTAGATCCTTGGTGAAGATGGGTAGGAATCTACCTGCTAGGGATTGACCGAGCAGGGAAGCTGCTCGGTGGCCTCTTGGTGAGGGCTTCGATCTTTAGCGCATGTGGGTAGGAGGTTACCCGCTAAGGATTGACCGAGCTGGGAAGCTGCTCGATGGCCTCGTAAGGAGGGCTTTAGATCCTTGGCGAAGATGGGTAGGAATCTACCCGCCAGGGATTGACCGAACAAGGAATCTGCTTGGTGGCCTCTTGAGGAGGGCTTTAGATCCTTGGCGAAGATGGGTAGGAATCTACCCGTCAAGGATTGACCGGGCAGGGAAGCTTCTTGGTAGCTTCTCGGTGAGGGTTTCGATCCTTAACGCAGGAGGGTAGGAAGTTACCCGCTAAGGATTGACCGAGCAGAGAAGCTGCTCGGTGGCCTCGTGAGGAGGGCTTTAGATTCTTGGCGAAGATGGGTAGGGATATACCCGCCAGGGATTGACTGAGTAGGGAAGCTGCTCGGTGGCCTCTTGGTGAGGGCTTCGATCCTTAGTGAAGATGGGTAGGAATCTATTCGCCAGGGATTGACCGAGAAGGGAAGGTGCCCGGTGGCCTCGTGAGGAGAGGTTTAGATCGTTGGCGTCGGTGGGTAGAAAACTACCCGCCAGGGATTGACCGAGCAGGGAAGCTGCTCGGTGGCCTCGTGAGGAGAGATTTAAATTCTTGGTGAAGATGGGTAGGAATCTACCCGTCAGGGATTGACCGAGCAGGGAAGCTGCTCGGTGGCCTCGTGAGGAGGGCTTTAAATCCTTGGCGTCGGTGGATAGGGAACTACCCGCCAGGGATCGACCGAGCAGGGAAGCTGCCCGGTGGCCTCGTGAGGAGGGCTTTAGATCCTTGGCGAAGATGGGTAGGAATCTATCCACCAGGGATTGACCGAGTAGGGAAGCTGCTCGGTGGCCTCTTGGTGAGAGCTTAGATCCTTAGCGCAGGTGGGTAGGAAGTTATTCGCTAAGGATTGATCGAGCAGGGAAGCTGCTCGGTGGCCTCGTGAGGAGGGCTTCGATCCTTAGCGCAGGTGGGTAGGAAGTTACCCGCTAAGGATTTACCAAGCAGGGAAACTGCTCGGTGGCCTCTTTTCGCCTTTATGGGGCGTCGGTTTGTCTCCCTTGACCCATAAAATTTGGGAGAGAGGCCGTTGTAAACAACACGTGGTAGAAACGCACGGGCAAGGCGTGACGCTCCAACTTCCATTTACCGCTTGAGGGCATGGTCGCCACGTGGCAGCTCTGTATTAGGAATTTTGAAAAGATCCCGTGATTCGCGCTACTGTGTGCGCAAACTTCGGCCTTTAGGGATTCTGTTAGGGCTATAAATAACAAAAGCATGCTGGTTTCTTTTAGCCTTGCGTTTCTGAAAATGGCCGGATGTCCGTGCATGCTCATCAGCGAGATGATTTCCCGGGACGATGTGTACTTTTACAATCTCGACCGGCCCGAATAGACTTATGAGGCGGTGATAGACCGCGTGGAGGCCCACTTTGGACGCCTTCTTCCCCGGCGATCTCCACTCCTCCAAGTGACTGTTTATGCGATATGGAGGAGGTCCCGGGTCTGCACAACGCCTTGTCTCCGCAGTTGAGAGATGAGGCGGTCGAGAAGTTGCACTCGCTTTACCACCTCGGCCTGATCTCGAAGAGCAGGCGAGACCGATCAGCGGGCCTTCTTCTGGAATGTTTTCAGAAGAGGCTGATCGTTGATTTATGTCCGGCGGGTGGCGCTTCAGAGGCAGCCGAGGAAGCTAGGGCTCGGCTGGCGGAGATTCCGTCGGAGTATCATTAATAATGCTTCTTCCATTCCCGGCCCCCTTTGCTGTAATAATCTTTTTTTGTAAGGCCGAGGAGCCTATAATACCTTTTAATGAATAAAATTCTTCTTTTTCGATGTGTTTTATTTTCTTTGATCCCTTAGCACTTTTTACATATTTTCTCAAAATGAATCTAGGGATGTGGAATCCGAGGAAGAAGAAAATATATCGAAGAAATCTCTTCTAATTCAGGAGACTTAAGAAAAATTGCATAGCTTTGAAAAAAAGAAAATACATTCTTCGGTGGGACTCGCTGGCTCCATGGGTAGACCCCGAGGAAACGACCATGATTTGGCCGATCGTTAACTCGCCGGGAGGGGGCTGGTTCTCGTGCTCCCTGTCTTCCTGTCGCTTATCCCGCAGGTACTTCGCCAGGTGGCCAGAGCGGATCAACTCCTCGATATAGTCACGGAGTTGTTTACAGTTCTCGATCGGGTGGCCTTGTGACCTATGAAAGGCGCAGTACGGGCCCCGGATACGTTTAGCCGCTCTATGGGTGACCGACAGGAGCTTGAAGAATCGCTCTCCCCTCACCTCCTCTAACAACTCAGTCGGGGAGATGTTGAGAGGAGTATACTCCTGGAACTTCGGGGAGTAGGGTTTTGGCCGGTCGACCTTCTCCTTCTCTTCTCTGCCCCTCTTCTTTTGGTCGGCTTAGTCGCTCTAGGGCAAGTTGGATTTCACCTTAGATTCGAGTTGGATCTCTCGCTCGGTCCAAGCTTTTACCTCGGCTATGATATTAGGTTGCGCTAATGCAAAAGAGCGAAGCCACTCTTTGTGCCTAAGACCCGACCTTAGGATGGTGATGACAGTTTCGTCCCGGTGCTCGGGAACCTCGAGAAGAGCGTTGTAGAAGCGAGTGACGTATCCTTTAAAGGATTCTTTTTCCTCGCTCTCTATGGTGAAAAGATAATCGACAGTTCGTTTCTGTCGTCTGTTTCCGACGAAGTGGCCGAGGAACTGGACGGCCAGCTCATCAAAGATAGAGATGGAGCATGGCGTGAGTCCTCGGAACTAGTCTCGTCTAGCCCAGATGAGGGTGGCGGGAAATGCTCGACATTGAGCAGCGTCAGAGCTATCCTGCAAGCTTATGCTCACCATAAATGCATCCAGATGGTCCTTTGGGTCGGATTTCCCGTCGAAGAGGGCCACCTTGGGAGGCTTGTTCCTGGACGAGGCGTGTACGGTGAGCAACTCTTTGGTGAAGGGCTTCGTAAGTGAGTCAGCGGCGTACCTGGCTCCTTCACCGGATGTATGACCCTCTCGATGTATACCCTTGATTTTCTTTTCGAGGGCGTCGAGACGGTCGTGATACCTCAAGGATTCGGCGCAGTCAGAGCGGCGGCCATTCCTGCTTGTGGTCTGCGCCAGGCTGCGACTCCGATTCCGTTCTATCAAATTCCGTAGGTCCCTAGGTGAGGTCCTTCTTGAGTCTTCACGGCGAGTGTCGTTCGTGCGATCCTGTCGAGGGAAAGGGTGTCGGTCATGCCTGGGAGCAGGCGAGCTGACCGATACCTCCTCGGGAGGGACGGGAACGCGGAGGGCCTCGGGGCGATGGGCTCTTTCGCGAGACCTCGACGTGGGGCCGTTTGGTGCCCACCGGGCCATAGAATCGGTCGCCGCGGTCACCGGAGTGAGCACGGCGTTGTTTGGTGGTGCCAGCGTGGGCGGTGTCATCCGCCCCTCTGCGGAGGTCGTGATCCCTAGGAGGGGGAACGACGACCTAGGGGGTTGGGCCCGCCTTTTGGACACGGACAAGAGCGTCGAACTATGGACGCGAGCCTGTCGATCCTTGCCGAGAGGACGTGGATGTCGTTTAGAGGGGGAGTAGATCCATCCGCGCCTCCGTTGGGGGGAGGGCGGTGGCTTGTGCTAGGATCGTCACGGTCTTCGTTCACCATGAAGTCTAGGGCGGAAGATCAACTTTCGATGGGTGGAGAGAATTGGAACTTCCCACAGACGGCGCCAACTGATGGTGGCCTGGATCTCCTTCAGATGTTGTCCTCCGTCGATTTGTTGCGAGCATTGATAAAGGGTTGAGATTGACGTTGATGATTGTCTTCTTGAGCGTGTGATTCTCAATGGGTTGATTTTGGGATGAAGCCGAGCTATTTGAAAAGAAGTCCCGAGGTGGTTGTACCACCATGGACCCTCCGACGATCAAGTCAGCCGAGGAATTTGAGCAGAGTAGCGGCTTGTTGGATTGAAATTGTCTTACTTGAGGCGTTTGAAAGAGGAGTTTTTATAATGGTCGCTTGGAGCGAGCTGGCGCGAGATCTTGGCCGTCGGTTACGCCCCTGATGTTACGCCTGCGTGAATGACGGGATTCCCCCATTAATGACGAGATACGCTCGTTAATGGGGGGATGCGACGGCGTGGAACGCAGGATGTTGGGTGGCGGATATCTCACCTCTGGCGAGATACGCGGAGCCATGGCGGAGGCGCTTGGGTTCTGCGTCCTTGGTTGCTCGGTAGAACCGAGGAGGCTAAGTTCGGCGGGAGGCTCGGTGGTGAGCGGGAGGCCGAGGAAGCTCGGTTCTGTGATAGCTCGGAGGCGAGCTGGGAGGGCTGAGAAAGCTCAGCATGTATGAGGGCTCGGAGGCGAGCCGATGGTTATTTGTGAGGCGAGCATGGGAGTTTTCTGGGAGGCCATAGAAGGTCGGTCCAATCCTCGGGGCGAAGGCCCGGGGAATGCCTTCAATGTATCGTGTTTCCTTCTGTCCCGTGAGCCCCGAGACACGTCATCTACCATATATCATGATCTGGGGAATTCCCACTTATGAGTATCATCAAATTGGATCCACGATCTCAACAATGAAGACGGAGTTGAAGGGAGCTCACCACCTCGAAATCCATGATCACAATGTTTTTCATCATCTAGTTTCTTATAAGAATGAACTCTTCACTTTGTTTACATGCATGTGCTTTTCTGTGAAGTAGAAATGGATAGAAATATGAATGAGTCTTTTCAATATCATTCCATTTGAGGATCTCTCTGCTGTCATATCATAATAAAAACAACAGCTGATATATAGCAGCAGCTGATTATTAACACTGTTGTTTTCAAGGGAAGTACACATAATATCATTGGGAAGTGCATACATATACAAGCTTATAAATGCATGCCATGCAGTGCACTTCTCATAGATTCGGGTTCTGAGTGAGCCGCTTTCTCCTGTGCTCTTCTAAGATTCCTCTTTCTTAAAATTAATTATGTTAAAAAAATTGTTAAGAATTTGAAAGAAAACGATGCGTGTGATTTTTTTATAGCAATCAATGTACTTTTCTTGTTTTAATTAACATAGCCATTTGTTTTCTAGATACTTGAAAGTTCTTTAAAAATCTGCATAATTAAAATATTAGAAACACGAAGAAACGGATAATTCTGAGATTTCGGAAATTTCATGATTTCATAAGTTATATAGCATGCTTAAAAATAATTAAAAAAAAGGGAAGCATAATTTTTTTGAGAATTTTGAAAATTATGCGATTTTCATATGCTATAAATCATACAGAATATCGAAAAATCAGAGAGAACAATTTTTTAAAGATGATTTTGCACGTGCAGAATTTTATAAGATGATTTTGATAATTTACAAATATATAGCTAGCTTCTGTGTCTTGTTCTAGCTTTCATCCTTTATTAAGAAGCTTTTATTCCATTAGAATCAAAACTATACTATAATTATAGTATTTTGCACGTGCGCGATGCACGCTGCATCTTAAGTGTTGTTAAATTTTTTTTGTATGGAGTTAGTTATTGAGAGAGATTTGTGGAGTTCTGTTATTGGAAGAGATGCAAGGGTTAGTTACGGTTACAATTTGAAGTTGGATCTTTTTTATATTTTTGTAATGAACTTCTCTGGCAAGCAAATTAGAGAGCCAAATCATTAATCAATTTTAAAATTGGATAACCTTTCTTTTAGCACAATAATAATAGAAATATGCAACCTAAGCAGTAAGATATTTATTGATCAAATGCAAAAAAGAAGTCGAAGACATGGCCTTCTCACTAGTCCACGGTAGTTACTTGGGAAAATTTTATGGACCAAAGAGTTCAATAATAAAAGTCCAAGTCATTTGGGTCAAAGGCCTATTGGGCCAATTGCCCAACGTCTAATCTTCCAATGATATTTTAAACCAAAAAAGGATTTAAATAACATCTACAGCACAAGACCACTCGTTTTAGTTTTAATTTTTAACCCGTGGCTGAGACATAAATGCGAGTTTGATTCTTTTGTTAATTTATATAGTTTCTATTAAATATAAAGAATTATTTAGGGTATATCTTATGAATCACCATCAAAATTTCTTGTTTTTCCGAGATATCACCGTTGAACTTGAAATATGGCATGAACCCTCCTTGAAGGTATTTTCGTCAGGGCATTCTCGTCAAAACATTCCATATCCGGTTTTTTTGGGTGTATACAATCCCTGTATAGGTCGTTTTGGGGATTATTCAATCTACTTTGTGTTTTAGACGAGTTTAACGAAGCCAATAATTTCATACAAGTTTTCCGGTTCAATGGGGAATTCATGGCATTGTTAAAGTCCGCAATCTCAAATCTTTGAAAATTCAATGGTTCTTTATAAAATTTATCCCTTTTATAGCGATTTTTATACACGTTTATATTAGTCAAATTATTGTTCATGGTATTTTTAGGCAAGAGTAGTCCGATGCCATTTCCCATAAATTTCGGGAACACATTTACCCAGAAATGTCAGAGCATGTAATATTAACATTTCATCAAATTTTAAAGAATGCATTGTAATGAAAACATAACAATATTATTAAAATAATTAAAGATGTAAAGTGAAAAGGGGCAATGTTAAGGTCAAATGCCCTACCTCTATTATCTTTACCTGTTTAAGGTTAGAATCATTAGATTAGACGAAACATGGAGATGCTTTTCTTCAAAGTCTTAACAAATGAAACAAAGATCATAGAGAATATAAGCATCCTTCGACTTCAAGAAACCTCCAACATTAGTCAAACCCAAACCGTTCAAAAACAAAGAGGAGGTCATTTTTATCACAAACATACCACACTCCCTAACTTACCTAAACTATATGCTTCACACTCTAACATGTGATAATTTAATGTGCAATGAGAAAATGGCCGGAAGTGGCTGTCCGGCCGGCCAAGATCATTCCATGCTTCAGTCAACATGAAATTCAAGTTAGGTTCAGTTAAATAGTTAGATATCACGTTAAGATCATAGATGACATGAGGTTTCATTTTCCGCAAATTAAATAGATCATGAGTTAAAATATAGACCCTTACTTAAAAGTTTGTTGAAATTTAACATATAAATGTCAAGACTATATATTGATTATGTCTATATATAGAGAGATTGTCATAAAAAAATAGATTTTTAGGTCAGGTATGACCGCTCACCAACACATACGAATGCATGCACCAGACAAACATAAGCACCCCACCCAAAAACTTCCAACCCACCAAGTTCGACCATCTCCCCTTAAACTAATACTAAACCCATACTAATAAAAAAACCAAAGTTCATTAGCAACTCACAAATAAACTGATACAAGTACGTAATTAAGTAGCAGCCAAGATCTACCTGTTGGTCACTAAAACAGAATCTAGTTGGTTGCTCTATCTTCTTAATTATCTCTATCTCATATTAATATATTAATGATAATTAACATAGTAATTAATTAGTGAGCATAGTTAAATAATGGTATTTATTAATTAATTAATTAATTAATATAAGTTTCCGACATTCCTTGGTCCCATTAGATCTAGGATCCCATCTACCAAGCTGTCATTTGCTCTATCCTTGTGTGCTGTGGTCCTTGGGATTCTCTGGCATTCTTTGTTGCACAATGAGTGGAATCCACGTGGATCGTGTTATCGGATTCCGTGCACGTTCCTGTGACGACCACGGAGGATTGACGATGTATTTTATATTCGCTTACGATAAAATGGTTATCGATATATATATGAAGAACCGGGATAGTGACAATGCACCATTAATTGAAAGATTCCGCTTTACTTTTTTCACTCTAATTTAAAAGATTCTTATATGTTTGCAAAATATAGCTTCATATGGATCAATGGATATCTTAAGGCCATGCGTCCTGTAAATGCGGCAAAATTCCTATCTTGATGATAAAACACTGTTTTCTCATAATTTATATACTAATTTTATATCATTGTTTTAGGATGTAAATTACCCTAGATTCATTTCTCATACCAGCGACATGTCTCATATGTAAAATAATATGTGTTATGTTTCACATGAGCCTTACGATGTTGACGATACAATGACTGATGGAGCCTTTGTATCTCAACTGAGATTTATTAAGTCTTATAAGATGTTCAAACCAATGAAATAATCAATTGGAACATCTCTATAAAGTTGCACGGCTGAATTGCAAATAAATCATAAGCAAATATATCAACCGATCAATTCAATTTGAATGAGGCAGTGTTTAGACATCCGAAATTCTCGGTCATATAAAAAATTATAATTAGTTATGCACGAAGAGTTACTAAATATATTGTTACAAGGGATTTATCATCATCCTCAATCTTTACAAGCAACAAGCACATGCACAGACACAAGCACAAACAACAAGGTCTCAGGGGATGTTGTCTTGAAGCGAAGATAAGGCACGGCATTGAACAGCCAGTTGAAACTTGAGAAGATATGAAAGTACGCATGAAGTTCCGCTTTGTACCTGATGATTACAATCAGATGCTCTATTCCCAGGCTCTTTCCCTGAAGCAAGGTTCGAATCCGGCCGCCGCACCAAAATCCGGTCACCAATAAGGGCTCACGGGTGTGGTAACAGAGAGGAGGGAGAGAGGAAGGGAGAGAGAGTTGATCTCGCACACTCCGAAGAAGCCCGAGAAAGGACCCAAACCCTTTTCCGAGCTGCCTTTCCCTTGCCGTGCAACTGCAGCAGAAATGGGCTTATTCTCATCTGGTTGGAGCCAATCCTACTCTAGGCTTTTCTTCTCCCTACACTGGAACTGCAAAAACTTATTGTTCCTGATCCCAACTAGTCAAAAGCTGGAGGGTTAAATCGGCAAGAGAAATCATGAAAGGGACAAAATAACGATAATAATATATTATATTCTAAATAAATAATATATTAAAATATATAAGATATTCACAACTTAAATCTTTGTGTACTGACTCCTAATCGAATTATTTGGTATTCAGAAGTGAACTACTATTGACTTTGATCGTGGTATACGGATGGCAGGAAGAAGGTACAAAGGAAGACATGGGATGACGAGAGAGGATTATAAGATTAGAGTTGTTGATGTTTGATGTCTCTACTATTGTAATGCAAACTCTATCGTGTACATGTAGCTAAAATCCTTAATCGATGATCTTTATTTTTAAATTATAAATAAAAGGCTAAAATGATGGAAGCCTTCATTTTTGCCTGAAAAACAATAAACCATCATAAACTTGAAAACATGTGCTAGATTTATCCCAAAAACCCCAACGCTGGTAGGTTTTTCATCCATAAGAAATTTTTTATGCAAATAGTGCACCTCTAATATTTTTAATTGACCGACCTAAAATTCCCTTTTCTTTTTGTCATGTTTTTCAAATCCATGCACCTGATAATCCATGCTTACTCCAAATCTTTGGAGGATTAAAGAAAAGGCAGGAGGTGTTTTGAATTAAAGATTTTGGAAAAGATATGATTTAAAAATGATTGGAGAGGAAAAGTATTATAGAGAAGATAGAGAGAAAGAATTTGCAGGAGAAAAGCTCGTGGGGTATTTCAGAAAATATACATCTAAAAAATAAAGGTGCAAAATTTAAGGGGTAAAGTGCTTATTTTTCAAGTTTAAGAGTGTTTCCTATTTTTCGAAGGATAGGATAAAATGCTTCCAATCTATTTCTCATATGAAACTATCAAAATAATCAACCTTTAACGATCTCTGTAATTTATTATCACATATTAATTATCAAATCACATAATATGTATTCAAAGTTTCAAGCCATTAATATACTATACATCAACATACCTTTCACGTACAAACATACCTTTCACGTACAAACATATTCAAAGTTTCAAACCATTAATATAGCTATATATTATGTTGGATGTGTGTAATGCTAACAATAATGTGTGACAATTTTAATGAAGTGTAGGGGGCTAATCATCCATCTTCTTTTTCTGAAAAAAATATAATAAAACATATTTTAATAATTAAGGTGCCATCAAATTCATGTAGGAGACTGTGATGAAAAATGAGTATGTAGAGCGAACATATAGGAAACGAAAGAGAATGTCGGATTAATATAAAATAAAATAAAAATTTAAGAAAAAGGAAGAAAGAAGAAACCGAACTCCAGAAATCCTATACATACTGTTAAAAAAGTAAGAAAGAAGAACGCAAGATTCAAGAAAGCTCTTATTAAACTGAATTTATCAAATTCCTAGGCGTGTCTTCCATTAGTACGCCATCACAACTCATTTCTCATATTCTCTCTTTTCCTTATTCTTCTTCCACTTAAAAGTAGCTGATGAAGATCGCTGATGGAGGTCGGAATCTTCCTCAGATTTTGTCCTCCGCCGATCTTATGGTCAGCGGGGCTGAACGGTTGAGATTTGTGGTGGAGGTTCGGTGTAGATCTCAATAGGTTATTGATTGTTGTTAACGCCGAACTATCTGCAAATGAAGATCCGGGATAAGAAACCACAGCAGGACCTTCCGACGATCAAGTAAGTACTGAGAAATAATTGGACAAAATAGCGGTGTATTGGATTGAGTTCCCGTTACCTGAATCGTCTGGAGGAGGGATTTATATAGGGGTCGCATTGGAGCGAGTCGATGCAAGATTCTCGCCGTCCGTTACGCCCATGCGTCATGTTCGCGTTAATGGCAGGATACACACATTAATGGCAAGATATGCTAGCGTAGGACGCGGGACATGAAGCGGTGGAGATCTCATCGTGACGAGATACACAGAGCCGTTACGGGGACACTCGTGCTCCGTGCTCCTAGCCAAACAGGGACGCTGAGGAATCTCAGCTATGGGATAGCTCGGAGATGATCAAAGACACCGAGGAACCTCAGTTATAGGACAACTCGGAGACGAGATAGGAAGCTGAGAAAGCTCAACTCTATAATTGCTCGGGTATGGGTAATGGCTGGTGGTTAGGCGAAGAAGGAACATACTCAAGGGAGGCCTCCAAAATTTCCGGTGCAACCTCGGAGGCTAGGCGCTGAGGGATATCCCTAATGGATCATACATATTCTAGCTTCATAGCCCTAGGAATCTAATGGGCTTACATGGACGACACGTCATCTGCTACGCGTCGTGATCTGGAAAATTCCCACTTATGAGTATCATTACTAGCTCCCCACTCTCGTTCCGACCTATTTATGGGTCGGGTCGAGAGTGGTCTGCTCGGTTTTCTCTGTTCAGCTTGGCGCCGAGAATTCTTTGCGATGGATTGTCCGGAAACGGCATGGCGTTTGGGGGTTGTGTCTCTTTGATCTCCGAGTCCACGTGGCGTTTTACCGTGGGCCTTAATTTTCGCGCGTATCCCCAATGACGTCAGCGGATCACTGAGAGGGAGGCGCCATCATGGAGACGTCGTTTCGCTTGTTCGGGCCATCATGGCGATGGGCCGACCGTCGATTTCGTGCCACATGACCGTAATCGGATGGCGGATTGTGAGACGTCGTTTCGACCGATCGGATCCGCATAAGGGGGAAGCATCCAATGGTTGGATGCTGCATGGCACCATTTAGATCGTTGGGCACGACGCTTCGTTTTGGCAGGAGATCTGGGCTGCTGGATAGCCATTATTAAGTGTATAAATAGGGGCGGCCTGTCCTAAAAAAACATCTTTATTTCACTTGCCTTCTTACGTCTATAGATTGCTCGGCGCTCCCACTCTTAGGTCGGATTCTCAATCCAAACTCTTCTTCAGCTCCTCTTCCTTTGATTCAGATCAGATGTCTTCCTCTGATCCTCTAATAGATATAGTTAGGGTAGAGTTAGGCGATGAGGCTTCGACCTCTGAAGCCGAGTCTAGTGGGTCTTTCTCGTCTTCCTCGGCTTTTGCTAGCCGAGAAAGTTCTTCCTCCTCTGTGTCGAGTTCGCCCCTAAGGGGTGGAGATTCTCTTATTCCCCGTCATCGGGAGGGGGGAAGAAAACCCTTAAGGTGCGTGTCGAGAGTACTCGTGACGCTGCCTCGATGCTGAACAGGTGTGACGAGATTTCCGACATCCGGGCTCGTTTCTACATTCCCTCTGGCTATACGCTCCATCTGGCCAGAGAGGGTGAACGGGCAGATCAGATACAGGGTAATGAGATTGCCCTAAACTTAGAAGCGTTCCAAGCAGGGACGCGTCTGCCCTTTTTGTCCAAGATTTGTGCAGTCCTTCATTATTTTCAACTCGCCCCGGGCCAGTGTAACGACCCTAAAAGTCCTATATATTTTTATTGATCCAATATTAATAAAAGAGTGTATTTCTATCTTGTTTTGAGTTATAAGTTATTTTTGATAACTTATTTACAAGAAACACCTTTTAGCTCACTAGGTAAGCCTTTCCACTGCTGTCCCATAGCTTGAAAGTTCGAATCCCATCAGTTCTAATTATTTTGAATATTTTTCTTTTAAATTTTTTGGAAGTCCAAGAGTTGCACGTGCATTACACGGAGAAACGAAGAGTTGCAAATAAATCAAACAATAAAAATAAGACATAAATACCCAGATGAATGCACTGCACGAACCCCGAGACCAAACTCCACTTTTGGACTGCTGGTTTCCTCATTTTGACCACTAACGGCGGTTGATATGGCCCCAAATCCCTCCATTTTTTGTACGTGCATCCCTTCAGCTCCCCACTACTCTTTTTTCCTATTTAATTTTTCTACAATTAACCAGAGAATTCCAGACCCTTCATCTACCCCTTTACCCTCATTTTTAATATATTTTATTATTTTTTTTAATTTCCTCTATACATATATTTACCCCTATAAGTACCTAGCTTTTCTCATTATTTCTTCTCCTAATTTATTCTGAAAATACCAATCAAAAAAATTCTCTCTCTCAAGCCTCACTCGAGCAAAGAAAGTTAAGTGCACAAGTTTAAGCCAACTCCGTCGCTTAAGTTCGTTCCTCCGCACGTTAGCTACCTAGAGTCTGTTCTTGTGCGCGTAATCGGACCCAAGCTCAAGTCTCTATGCACCGTAGGTCTCGGTTCCTCAACCGAGATTTCTTCTCTTCTTTTTCTCACTTGTACGAGTATAAGCGGAAACCGCAAGTCTCTATCCCTATCTTTCTTTTTCTTTCTATCCTACATTCAATTTTGTAAGTCTATATCCCTATCTCTCTTTTTCTTTCTATTCTACATTCAATTTTATAAGTCTCAACCCTCTTGACATCTCTTTTTGCCACTGCTTATATCACCATAAAAAATACGACTTTTAGTGGCTAACATCATTTTTAATCTAATTGTTGTAAAGTTTTGACATATCCATTATAGTTTCATATTAGTATTAATAAGAAACTATCACTTATCATAATGCCACCAATTATATGTCATATTTCACCTACATATCATATGAATTTAAAACGAAAGTTTGTTATTGTTAAAACTACCCTAGAATGCATGTAACGCCAAAATACCATGAATTTAAAGAGTACCCCTTATTCGATAATTAGTATATATACCTTTAGGAAAATTCACGGGGTAACGACCCACCCCACACGCACACTTTTGATTCAAACCACGATGTTCTAAGTATATGGTAAATTCAAAGAAAAAGTATTACATTAAAATACCATTTTTTTAAAAAGGGTTTCTTTTAATCGATATTTTTAAATTTTTGGCAATTGCGCATCTACAACTCTCGTTAGGGGACCCATTAATGAATGGTGCGGGTTATCGCACATCCTGAGGATAGTAGAGTGAGATGCAGAACTGCTCACGGAGTATTCAGTCTAGAAAGGAAATAAATATACTTTTTTTAAGAAATACGACTTTTCTAAACAAAACAAAACTTTGAAAAAAAGTATATATAATTATGAAACCGCATTTTCAATAAAAAAATTGTAAAGCTATATTTTAAAATGAAAGGTTGAAATTGTAACAAAATACCATCAAGTTTACAAAAGGAGTGATTTTCATAAAAATACCACAAACTTTTAAAACCTTGATTTTATCACCAAAATACCATTAAAATTAAAATATATGTTCATAAAAACTCTAAATATTATAAATAACCCTCGAGGTTTATTTTTAAATAATATTAAAGTATTTTTCATAAAACCCCTTCGAGAAATACAAATAATATAAATACAAAGTAAACAAACTATAATAAATATTAAGGAATCTAGATTAATATAGGCTTAAGCGGTATCATTTTTCTTAAGCCTCGGGAAGCCGGAGAAAGTGAGTACTTGCCTATTCAGGTTAAACAAGTTTAACAGAGTTATCAATGGCAATTGTCTTAGAAAAAGACACAAATCCTGCCGTTCATGTGCAGCAGTTGCTCGATTACTCTCGAACTTAAGAAATTCAAGAGCTAAATCCTTTCATAAAATATTTACTCTAATCTGAATACAAACTTAACCAGGATCCAAAGTTTAACATAAACTTGAACCCTTTATCATGAACTAGAACACTTGAACTTGAATATCCCGAAACTTAAATACTAGAATACTATGACTTGACATGAACTTAACATGAACACTAGAACACAATGGCTACTATTGAAACTGACTTGACTCGAACTATGAATACAACTCGACATGAATACATGAACACTTGACACGAATACTTGACATTGACATGAACCCAATCTTGAAAACTTGATGTATTCATAGATTCGGGCAAAACTTGTAATTTTAACTATAAACTAATATACACGGGGTGTTGAGGTAGTTTGAGTTGTGAGTCTAATGAAATCTCAAGAGTCCCATGCTAACAATCATGAATATAAGAAATTACGAATACTAACAATCATGAGGGCCTGTGTTTTCTTGCTCCTTGATTATAGCCTGTTGAGTTTGGAATACTTCGACGACGGTCGAAATCCCGTTACTAACTATCATGAGGGCCCGTGGTTCTTTACCCCTAGATCATAACATTTTGGGTTCGAGAATACTCTTGAGATTTGGTTGATACTCACACCTTGAACTCACGTTAGTTACTTTTACCCTTTCAGAGACCTTTTAGGACACTTACATTCACTTCATGTTCACTATACCTACACTCCACGGCCATGTTATACTTGCTTGCCATGCTGATATAGTTGATATACACATTACCATGTACGCTACTCTATCTGTTTACATGTTTATGATTTACATCCATGCTATACCCTATATCACATTATACCTTTCATTTCATTTATATATATCACACTATCCTTTTGGAGGTTTACCGAGCGTTAGTTCGCCGACGGGCATTCCACCCATCTTTCTTTCTTTCTTGAAATATTCGTCAGGTGGTATTAAGATAGAGGAGATAGAAGCAGTTAAAGAGGAGTACAACTAGTTCGCATCATAATCGGACGCCTAGTTTCATTCAGCTTTTCATTTCATTTCAGCTTATTTATGAATGCTGATTGGCACGCTTTTGGCGTGTCGATATTTGAAGTTCTAAAGTTAATCGCAATCAGGACGGTGTCGCTTTGCAGCTAGCCGCGATGAGTACGGGTCGTCCACATGGAGACGGAGCGTTTTAAGTCCTTGTTACGACGAGTTAAAGCGCGAGGCGGAATTGTTCGTATTTAACCTAAGTGTTTATATGCAAAGTATAAGTTTGTTAGGATTAGATAGGATGGTATAAGTTAAGGAAATCCGTACTCAATCTTTTGAGCCGAACTTAACCATTGAAGCTAGAACAATCGGCAACAACGTGGATTAGGGTATTTAAGCACAGTATTAATGAAATCCGGCTTATTGACCCTTGTCCGTCCGTTCTCGTCTCTTGCTTTCTCCTCCGGCCAATTCGAATGCAACCGGTTGCGGTTAGGAATCACCGATATCTTGGTAGGGTAGGATGCCTAGCGGAGCGCCGGCGTAAGATTTGGACGGAGTTCAAATAGAAAAGATCGGGAAAAGGAAACGAGAAACGAAAACCTTTAATTTATAATATCGTTTTCTTTCCTAACAACACAAATATTCACAAACCATCACAAAACAACAAAAAGAAAGAATAAAGAAAAGAGCAAAGAAAAGAAAAGAGCATTACAAGTAAGTAAATGACATGATAATAAATTTGCAAGTAAATAAAGAGTATGTAATTAAATAGCAAGTAAGGAAAGCATAGAAAGAAAAGTGCAAGAAAGTAAAGCAAGAAATAAATATAATAGGAACCATAGAACACATTACAAACCATGGGTTCAATAGCCTAAACTTAAACTTGCAAGCTCAATGAAGAGGTTGCAAGATCAAGAGAATGCTAAGAACCCAAGGCAAAATGATAGCAAGAAGAAAACTTTATTGATTCCAAATGAAGATACAAACCCTTGAGATCAATAACCTAATCTTAAATTTACAAGCTCAATGAAGAGCTTGCAAGATCAAGAGAAGGCAAAGATCTCAAGGGGAATAAGCTATGTACAAGAGAAAGAACAAAAGAGAAACAAAAGCTTGGACAAAAAATCACAATCCAAGGCCCCTCTCCCTTGCTCACTGGTTCTGCTTTTATAGGTTCAAAAGAAAAGAAAACTAGCAATAAAAATATGATGAGGTGGCAGCAAGGGAGGGCTCACAGAAAACTGGGGGACTTTGGAGGCAGGGGGCCGGCCTGCTCGGCTCAAGTGTGAATGTGGCTGGCCACTTTCCGAGGGAATGGTCTCGTATTTGGTGAGTGATGTTGTGTGCTCCCCTATATCACTCTGGTGCTGTCAGATTTCTCTAATTTAAGCTGGTCTGCACTCTTGGATTTGGAGGGAAACTTGATGCAACACATCACACCATATCTTTTTGCATTAACTCCGCATCACTTCTCATGCCCACTTGTGCCATGATACATGGCAGCCCCATCATGGTCTATGTGCCAAAGAGCATGTGTGCACTTGCATTGTGTTGGACCAAAATATTGTGCACACATATTATTCGCGAAAACTCTTTGGTTATCGGTCGGTTTACTGTTCCGATTGCAGTGTCGGCTCACAAACGATATATCCGTGATTTTAAGTGTATTTCCAGTATTTTGTCACGGATACCTATAATCTGTATTACTGAGCAGACACTGGTTAATAGTACCGATATATAACAAAACAGATAATGAATGAGCGGTATTGAAATGCAGTTTTCTGTGATGATCAATTGCCTCCTTATTAAGGCTTATATTTTATCGTATCTTGATTCAGATATTTTGTCAATTGTGAATCTTGAATGTAGTAAATCAAGGTTGGATATTATTTTTTTTTTGTTTATTTTTTTACTTTATGTTGCTTATAGACGTTTAGTGTATTTATTCGAGCAATGACCTTCTCGGAATAAATACGTCGCGGGCCTCGTCATGTACTTGCTTCTGTCATTTGGAAAGCAGGGCGTGACAGCCAGCTAGCACCGAATTCATGGAGAATTCTCCTCGGATTCTTGGTTCGGCTTAAAATTGATCGGATCCCCTTTAGATTAGGGCTTCTATTTTCCTTTCTCTGCTATAAGAACCAACCGGGTACTCGTAAGGATGAGCCGAGTTGGGTTTACTTCTCTTTTAAAAAGCATAAGGATTAGACGGCTGGGTCCAGAGTAGTGGTCGTCCTTTCTTCCATCCATGAGTGTAAGGAGAAGTTTTTCTTCCTCGTTCCTCTGAAGGGAGAGGAGTGGCCGGTGCCCACCAAGTGGCATAGGGCAGATTGCTCGAAAGCCATGCAGTCAAATACTCCGTAGGCCGGGATTGTGTCCCGGTAGGAGCCGATCCAATATGCCGACACCTTGCTTTCTGAGCAGGCCCTGTGCTAGGCGGGACTCAGTCCCGCGTGCTTCATAGGTAAGTTAGGTCTTAGCTGATCAATTTAGACTTGGTATATTTTACTGCTTCTGTTGCTAACCCTTTTTGTTTCCTCCAGCAGAGCCCATGGACCGGTCGACGATAATGGCCGCCTTGGCTGCCAATGTACAGGGAAGGAAGGGCAGCATCGGCGTCTCATCCAAGCCCGCACCGAGTGGGGATCCCCACCAGGGGCCCTCGGCAAATACCTCCGCCGCTCCGCCTGTCCCTAGGCAGCACAGGAGTGGAGGGCAGAAACAAGCTCGGGAACAGGTTCCCCAGGTGAGGCCGGAGGAGCCTTCCTCAGCCGAGTTTCCGGCCAAGAGGCTCAAAAAGGTGTTTTCCTGGCCTCCTCCGGCCGGGATACACGTGCAGGATGTCGACTTCTACCTCGAGGTGTCGTTGGGGTTGTCCGTCGCCGACTGCTTGCTGGCGGATATGGAGAAAGCGGCAGGGGCCAAGATACCTTGGGGCACCATGAAAACTCAGGTTGCGGCGATAGCTCAGGAGGCCATCCGGGTTGGTGATTTTTCTAAGTAATTTTCCCCTATTCAGTCCCTGACGAATGTTGTTCACTTTTTTCTGCAGGTCCTCCAACACTGTGCCCTCCTGGCTGCCATGGAGGTCGAGCAAGTTGCCCCGGCGATAAAAAGGCCCGGGAGACATCTTCACGTGAGGAAGAGCTCCTCGCCAAGATGAAGGATGCCAAGAATAACACTGCCTCCCTCGAGTTGCGGCTGGTTTCCTAGGGTGTGAAGGCCACGAGGCTAAAGGAGTCCCACCAGGCCATGACTGAGTCCAACCAGGCCCTCCAGGCCCAGGTCGGTGATGTCAATGATCTCTTTGATGCCATGAGAAAGCAAAGAGACTTATTCAAGAGAGATGCCCGGGCGGCCAACGAGGGGCGAAAAGGGCCGAGGAGAAGGGGAAGAAGGATGTGGAGGACTACAAGATGTCTGACCAGTTCTACGTAGACCTTGCTGGCTCTGCGGCCGTTGGGTGGCATAACACCCTCGACGCCGTTAAGGAGACGATGCCCGGGTTCGATGACCAGGAGCTCCGCGCGAGGTACCCCCTAATGGAGGAAGAGCAAAAGGGCGGAAGCACCGAGCAGGCGGGCGGCAAGGAGACCTTGGCCGTGAAGATGACTTGAAGTCGCCGCTCTCCCTTCTCTCTCTCTCTTCTTTGTATGCCTTCGGGCAATTTTGTAGCGATTTTGTACAGCCGAGGAGCTCATAATACCTTATACATAATTTTGAAATTAATGAAGTATTTTTGCTCATCTGTGATTTGTCTGATTGGAATGTTTCGTTTTTATTTTTATTTTTCTAAGGGTGGATAGACCGGTGTCCCCCTCTTCCTGGAGACGAGGTAACGTGCCCCGCTTCCCATTCTACGGCGAAGGGGACGCGACGAGGCCCGCTACGTATTTACTCAGAAGCAAATACGCTAAGCGTATCTAAGCAATATAAAATAAATACACAAGAGACAAGAGGTAATAAAAACATCAATTTTTATTTATTAACATTCTTTTGTACAATGCATGAAAAGGAAATACAACTGAAATAAAAGCGATGCCTAAACAATGGCATAACAGGAAATGAAAAGTACCGAATGGAAAATGTACAATGAAACTAGAGCTCTGGTTCTTCAGCAAACTACTCCAATTCTTCTGTAGATGGCTCGATCTCTGCCGGGTCCAAACCACCTGATGACATTCAAAGAAGAAAGAAATCGAATGTCGTCAGTGAACAGGTCGCTCGGTAAGTCCCAAAGATAAGAGGAAAGTAGAAAAGAAGAAAGAGAGAGAGAGTAGATTTTAATGTTGTATTATATTGTTGTAATGTTGTATTAACGTTGTTGTTTGCAGTTTGGTACAGAAGAATGCCAGTGTATACGAGACGGGTCTCTATATGCTAGAGACCAGGGCAAACGGAATATAGAGTACAAGGCTCCGTTATACAACCCGGAACAACGGCAATTGGATTCATATTAGGTGTCTTAATCTTACCGTCTCGTGCCACCTTTAACACATTCCGTACCAATCTACCCCTTAAACCCCGTAGTGTTTTATTTGTATTGTTTTGTACTGTAAATTGTATTGGTTGTATGATTGGTTGACTGACCGAAACCATGATATCAGTAAACGGATGTAACCGTAGAATCATGTAAATGGAATAACTAGAGAACCATGTAAACGGAATGTATATCCATGGTTCGGTTCAGTCAAGTTGTATATATTGATAATTGGATTCATGGATTCATGTTGAATTGTAATATTGAAGATTGTAGATTGTAGATTGTAAACTGTAAAGTGTAGATTGTACTTGAATCATATTCAAGTCAAATATAATCAGACTCAAACCCGAGTCATACAATTAGAAATGTAAATCGAAGTCTTGATTATTTCTTAAACCTATATTTACTAGGGTCCTTAGGGAAATTTATAAA
Organism: Agapanthus africanus; assembly: GCA_030015575.1. Classification (NCBI taxonomy): domain Eukaryota; kingdom Viridiplantae; phylum Streptophyta; class Magnoliopsida; order Asparagales; family Amaryllidaceae; genus Agapanthus; species Agapanthus africanus. The sequence goes on from JASDDO010000022.1 coordinate 16,511,000, forward strand.
ACTTGAGGGGGTTTTATGTAAAATACTTTTATATACTTTTCAAAATACACCTCAAGTATTCGTTATTCGTCTTTAGAGTTGTAATGAAGGTGGATTTTATATTGTGATATTTCTAGTGAAAATATCCTAATTTCAAAAATAAAGGTATTTATTTGTAAAGTTGATTTATTTGGAATTCATAGTATTTTAGTGTAAAATTTATTCTTGTGATTTTTAGAAAAAGGTGGAATATTTATATCATAATAAAATAGGTATTTTAATGATAAATATACATATATTTATACAAAAATAATTTTAATAAATATTTTATATTCTAAAAAATCTCATTTTTTTAAGATGTCGTATTTTAAATCTTTCGAGACCGAATGCTCCTTGCGGAGGTCTGAATCTCGCACTACTAAGCTCGAGGATGTGCGATAATCCGCACCATCTCGAACTGGCTCTCCAAAAATGGGTTGTAGCGGTGCTTTGCAAAGATTATAAAATACTAAATCCTTTAGAAAACGGTTTTATAAAATAAAAGGTATTTATTTGTAAAAATGTAAATTTTCCGTATTTTAGATTCTAGGGTTTCCTAAGTCAACTGGCCTATTTCTAAATGGTCTAAACGACAAGTTGTTAGATACCTCAAATCGCCTCTTCACCGCCAATTGTGGCCAGGTAAGTACAAGTGAGGAAAGGAGGGATCCGCTCACGAATCATCGTGAACGGGCCTTTTAAAGTTACCTTTCTCACTTGCCTAGCCTAGACACCACAAAGTCAGGTTTAGATAAATGACCGATGTCCACAACTTATCGTGTTTTCCTAATAACAGGTATTTATTTAAAAGTGTATCAATTCTAAAACTTTTAGGAATGGTTTTATTAAGAATATGGTATTTAAATGAAAGTATTGTTTTATCGTATTCTAAGTTTTTTTTGATGACATCGTTTTAGGTTGTATATGCGTGTGTATGGAGGTCGGTCATTACCTTGTGTTATACTTTAAATGTATATCAAAGTTAAAGGGGTTAAATGTGAAATCGAAACATTGTGGTATTTAAGTGAAAAATACGATAATTTGAGAACGCTATCATTTCATGTGATAGAACTTGTTCAAATTGTTGGTTAAATGTTTAATAGTCAACATAAGGATTGTTCCCCTCCGAACGGCGGCCGAGACGTGAGATGTCCGTGCCTGAGGTTCGGGGCAGATGCTAATTGGTGCTATCCGTCCACCTCTCCGAGGATGCCAAGTTGATTTATGGCACCGTGCATCGGAGGTTTAGACGGATGCGGCCGATGTAGCAGACTTCGTCAGATTCCCCCTCGCTTGAGGGGTTTTTGATTGTGGGGACGCTCTTCCTTGCAGGCGCAAGCCCCTGCAGTTAATTACGCTACCGCATCGCGGTAACCACTTTCTCCTTCTCCAGATGGTCACTTCGTGTCGTGTGTGTTTATTTTTCGTTTTGTTTCCCGTGGATTGTTTACGGAGACCGAGTTATGTCGTCGCCCGTAGGGCATGGACTAGTCCAAATCCGTATTATCTTAGATTTGGGTTTGGGGGTTTGGTTTGAGGATACGTTAGCCATATTTGAGGCTAAGATCAACTCAAACGTTTGTTAAGGATGCGTTAGTCTATCTTGGGACTAAGATCAACTTAACGGGATCGTTTAGATCCGACAAGAGAGCATTTGGGGGCTCCATTGTTCCAGTTTAGGGACGTAGTGGTCCATTGTATGTATGGCCGTCGGGACCCGTCACCTCTCTGACGACGTTGAAGGATTACAACGATAGATGTCAGAGGAGTTCAGAGATGTACCCTTGAACCAGAGTTAATTGGGGGGAATCTATAGTCCAGTCTGTTTGAAAGGTTTAAGGATACGTTAGCCATATTTAAGGCTAAGATCGACTTAAACGGGATCGTTTAGATCCGACAAAAGAGCATTTGAGGGCTCTATTGTTCTAGTTTAGGGACATTGCGGTCCATGGGTAGTTTAAGGACATCTCGGTCCATGGGTAGTTTAAGGACATTGCGGTCCGTTGTTAGTTTTAAGACATCTCGGTCAAGGTTAAGGACGTCGTAGTCCATGGGTTTAAGGACCCCATAGTCCGTTGTTAGTTTTAAGACATCTCGGTCGAGGTTAAGGACGTCGTAGTCCATGGGTTTAAGGACCCCACAGTCCGTTGTTAGTTTTAAGACATCTCGGTCGAGGTTAAGGACGTCGTAGTCCATGGGTTTAAGGACCCCACAGTCCGTTGTTAGTTTTAAGACATCTCGGTCGAGGTTAAGGACGTCGTAGTCCATGGGTTTAAGGACCCCACAGTCCGTATCAATGTGTGGTCATCGGGACCCGTCACTTCTTTGAAGACGTTGAGGGATTACAACGCCAAGTATCAAAGGAGTGAAGAGATGTACCCTGGAACCGGAGTGGATTAAATAGTCTTTGGCCCAATTTGGGATCAAGACCAATTAGTTATGTTATGAGCCCATTAGCCCAGTTAATTACGAATTGAGGACTTATGGCCAGCTTGGGCTAAGTCCAATCATGTCTGGAATATTTGCTTCCTGTTGGTCCATTGAAGGAGAAAGTCTGCCTCTGGCCATTTAGCCAATTGGGCCAATGCCTAGTGTTAAACACTACAGACCAATCAGTGTTGAACACTGGGAATGAGATTGACAAGTTAATGTTTAACACTAAAAGATAGTTGGTGTTAAACACAAGCAACAAGGCTCTCAAATTAGTGTTAAACACTAAAACAGATCAGTGTTAAACACTGGCAACAGAGATTTCACATTAGTGTTAAACACTAAGGTAATCAGTGTTGAACACTGCAAATAAAGTTCTTTGATTAATATAGAACACTAGGGCCCAACAGTGTTTTAACACTGGATTCGGGGGTGCCAATTTAGCGTTAGACGCTGAGGCAAGAGGGGTCACGTGGCAGCACGTGAGGGTGCCCTCCCTTCGTTTGTTCTGCTGAGGAGATCGCATCTTTTGGAGCATCACGTGTCATCACGTGACGGGTGTTTGAATGGAGTATGTTAAAGCCTCTGCCAAGGGTCACGTGGGTCACGTGAGGCACTGCCTCAAAAGGCTTTCTGTAGATCTTTTGGGGGGTCACGTGGTGACACGTGACCCTTCTTTTCTGTAGTTGTTTAGAAGATCTGTTAATCCCTTTCAGGAATTAAATTCCTCGTAGGGTTGAACCCTGACGATAATTTCAGAGGAATTAAATTCCTAGTTCCTTTTGAAGAGTTGACTCTGAATTTTCTGTAGGAATTAAATTTCTCATATATGTGAAGAACTGAATAGGGTTGAACCCTAATAAAAACTTTAAGGAATTAAACTCCCGCTTCCTGTTAGAGAATTATTCTGGGGAGTAAGATTAAGGGAATTAAATTCTTGTTGTTTTCACAGAACTAAATTCTTAATTAGGGTTAAACCCTGATTCTTTTCATTCTGAAGGAATTAAATTCCCATAACACAGGGTCAAACCCTAATTTTATTTTAAAGGAATTAAATTCCTATAGTTCTGTGAGAATTAAATTTTCGTGCTTGCATTCTCTCTCTGTGCTTTGGATCTGCATGGCAGGATCTCAACCCATTGAAAATTAAATTCTCAACTCAAGGGGAGATGTGCACTTTACAGATCCTCCATCAAAGAGAGAACCATGTTCTTCTGTCTTATATCAGAGTTAAACTCTGTTGAGAATTAATTTCTCTTCTCTTTCAAAAAGCCTTCTCTTTCTTACCTAGGGTTTTCTTTTGCAGAAGATCCAAATTCCTCAAAGTATCAAGGCTCTCTCCCTTTTCTTCCCTCTGCATATATATCTCTTTTTGTGTGTCTCTTGGCTCCTATTTATAGGAGAAGCAGCCGAATCAATTAGTTTTGGCGAATCTTTCATTGAGAGATTTGATTTGTATTCACCATTTGTTTTGGACCTTTGGATTATTAGGTGAATTTTATTCACCATTGGATTTTAAATCCAGAGATTTTCCTTTGTTATTTCGGTTAGATTTTACGGGGAAATCTTCCCAAATTCAAGATTTTCCCATAGATAGATGATGTTTAATCACCTTTAAATCTTTAATTCAATCGGTTGCTTTTGGAAAGATTTGAGAGGTCTTTTCTCAGAATTTAATTCTGTTAACAAACGGGCTTTGAAGTCAGTCACGTGTGGCCACGTGACCCTTGGTCACGTGTGAGCACGTGACCCCCTTGAGACGAGCTTTCTTCTTTCTTTCTGCGCTCTGCTTTCTGGTCGCTGCTTAGCTGTCACGTGCCACCATGTGACCCCTGGTCACGTGTGAGCATGTGACCCTCGGCTGGACTCTTTTTCTTGATTTAAACGGAGAACAAGTCTGCTGCTTTTGAGTATCACGTGCCAACACGTGACCCTGGTCACGTGTTGGCACGTGACCTCTTCTGAAGCCTTCTCCTTGATTTGATCAGGGAACCGGTTTGCCTTTGCAGCCGTTTTTAATTGTCGCGTGCCAACACGTGACCCAGGTCACGTGGGAGCATGTGACCCTTTCTGAACCCCTTTTCTTTGATGTAATCGGAAAGCTGAATTTGCCTTGCTGATGCTTTTAGATGTCACGTGCCAACACGTGACTGCTGGTCACGTGTAAGCACGTGACCCTTTTCTGAAGCCCTTTTCCATATGCTTTTCTGATTTTAAATCAGGAAACAAATGCCCCCACAGCGTTGTTCTCACGTGTCCGCACGTGAGTGCAACGCTGTCACTTTTCATGACCGTTGGATTCCTTCAGGGATTTGGGAAGATGAAACGTTTCCATCACTTCCTATAAATACCCATGCCTCTTCAGAAGAGCCTTCACTTTGCTCATCTTCTTCCTTCGAGAACTTTTTCTGAGAATTTAATTCTCTTCTTCCAGAGCTTAGTTCTCTGCCTTGAAACATTTTCAGAGTTTAACTCTGTTTAAAAGGACTCTTTTTCCTCAGGTAATGGTAATCGAAGCACCTTCATTTTGACAAAACTCACTGGATTTTAAATCCATATCAAGGGTTTCACAAAGAACCCATTTTTCTTCAAGTTCTTTAACCAAAATATGAGACCACTTAACCTCCAACAGTAGATCTCTTAGGGTTTAGATGATCCCTAGGGAGATGATGATGGCGGTTCAAATCCATGGAATTTAATTCCATCCAAAATGTTTCTGGGAATTTAATTCCCTTTTCTTAATAAGGAATTTAATTCCAATGAAGAACTCAGTTTCTTCACACGGAGGCTTCTTGGGGTCTCTTGACCCGAGATTGTCCTTCTGTAATTAATGAAACATGAGCTTTGTAATGATTCTCATGACCTTTATTTCAGGTATCATGGATGCCCATCTGTATGGTCTTGAAGAGATTATTTCCTATGGGAATATTCGTGCACTGGGTCGCAGTCAGAACCAAGAGTTCACCGATGCTCAGTGTGTCGAGATCATGAGCCGCTTTGACGAGTACAACCATCGGCTACTCCCCCGTCGGTCTTCTCTTCTGAGGCTGATCGTGCTGGCGATCTGGGAGGCACTTCCTCTCTTTTGCACCGGCATACCGCTCAGGGCCTTGGACACTGTTGAGGATAAGGTACATTCGGTGTACCTGATGGGCTTGATCTCAAAGAGGAGGCGAAATCACCTTATTGATCTCTTGCACCAAGCCTTTCAGCAGTCAGCCATACTTGCCGCCTATCGGAGGGTGGAGGATATTCGTGAGGACCCCGACGCTTGCGATCGTGAGAGGAAGCATACTCGGGAGGTTCGAAGTGCTTGGAGAATCTTGGACAAAGTTAATCTTGAGTTCCTCAACCCATGCCCCTCGTCTGAAGTCTTACCATTGTAAACATGTCCTCTTTATCTTGTATGAACTTCTTGAAAGATTCAGTGACAAGTTTTATTATGTCTTTCCATGTTTGCATGCTTTTCTCTAGGATTTTATCATTTTGCTGCTGTTGTTGTTGGTGCTTTCAATTTGCAGGGTGCTACTCCATTTTTTTTAGTGTACATCAGGTTTAGGCCTCACGTGTTCTGCACGTGGGGTCCCTTGATGGGGTTGTTCATAAAATTTTCCCATGCCATATTTTCAGTGCACAATATCAGATGCAGAGAAAGGGCCTTGGAAATAGTTCCATCTCCTTGATTTTCGATGCCTTTCCTTTTTTGGGCCTTGGAAATAGCTTCACCATGCAAGATTTTCCGCGCACAGCACTTAATGCACTTCTTTATATATGAGGCTATAGCTTTCTTTTCCCTTCACAAAGAGATTTATATTATATTTATTTTTATTTTGGTGTAACTTGTCTTGAGAAACAAACGAGCGCCATGGCCTGCAATCGCCCTCATGCTCGTCGACAGCTATGGGAAGTTCCTATTGGGGAAATGATCCCCCGCTTTGCTGCTCGGTTGGTGGATCCCCTCCTTACCGACAACGAATGCGACTTAGCCATGCATGAACTCTCGATCCGTAGGGGGTCCCCCCTCCCGATGGGTTCCCTCTGGCTCCGGATGATTCTCACGGCCGTGCTTGCCGACATCCCTCCTCACCCAGTAGAGATGACCCTGGCGATGCTTGACGCGGCTGAAGAGAAGCTCGAGGGTTTTCACGAGGCCTATTTGATTACTCAGGCTTTGAAAGATCGCTCAGTTCATCTTTTGAGCGAAATAAGAGCCCGACGAGCTGTTATGTATGCTTTTGCAGATGGACATGGCGCCAATCGATGGGGGGCGACTCCTCGCGAGAACCGTCGCTTTGATATGCTGGAGAGAGCGGAGAGAGAGATGGAGAATTCTGTTCTTTGTTTTGTTAACCCTTGTGTCGTTGATCCCGTGTTTGGTGACCTTTTTCCGTTAGCATAGCGTTTTTAAATTAGTCCCTCCTTTTTTATGTTTTATGTCGCACTTCCCTGTAGGCTTGGAACTAGAATGTATGTTTCCGCTTGCATAAATAAACTTTGTATTCTTCTTCTGAGAACTTTCTTTAATTGTAGATGCTCTCATCACTTTCATGCGTATCAGCCCCTTTTTTGGGCATTATGAATGTTCATACGATTGCAAATGCTATTATTATTTTTTTTGAACACTCATATGATTGCGAATGCATGCTTAGAATACGTTGGAAATCTTTCTTGTTGCTTTTCACGTCAGGTGATGTGAGCGCGTTTTAGATCGATTATTCCTGTCGACCGAAAGCCCATTTATACGGTCTTGTAAATGTCTTGTTTCCAAGGTTGCAGTCACGAAAGTGAGTTTACGTGGCCTGATAGGGCGGTACATGGCGAACACATTGTTGTGCTAGAAAAGAGCTCATCGTAAATTCTCGGAGAGGGAACTAGCTTCTAAGGCGCTAAGCGAGCTTCAGGCCAGCCTCACAGCCAAGGCTAACGAAGCATACGAACTCTGGCGAGCGCTCCAGGAGTCCATAAAAGAGGTGGTGGCTCTCGATAAAGCTGCCACGTTCACTCGTGAGAGGGTCGAGACTCATAAAGCCACCGAGAAAGAGCTGGAAGCTCGGCTTGCTTCGTATCAGGCTCAGCAAGCTCAGGCGGAGGCTCGTCTTCTGGAGATCTTGCGTCATGAAGCCGTGGCTCAGCAACAGAACGATGAGCTGGTAAAATTACTGCATCGCCCGCCGACTTGATGATTTGTATCTTTTCCCCTTTTTTGTACATACTCATGAATGAGAGTATCTTTCTTTTTTGTTTCTTTCATAAATTGTAATTTGTATCTATTTTGGGTTTATGAATAAAAGATACATTTTCCCTCTCAATGGTGTGTCCCCTTTTTATTGAATGTATTCTGCGGGTATTCTATCTTGATCTCCTTGTAGGACAGCGATGGCTTAGGATTCAGGGTTAAGATCTGCTTCCTAAGACTTTTGCATTTTATGAGCCATGAGGGTCTCATAAAGAGTTTTTCTCCCTACAGGTCGAGAGGATCCCATAGGTGTAATTCCTTCTTAAGAATCGTGAAGATTCTTAAGCGGGTTTTCCCCTTGAGAGTCGTAAGGATCTTACAAGAGAGTTTTTCTTCCTTACAGATCGTGAGGACTTGTAAGTGCTGGATGTGGTCACCCTTGTCTATGTTTTACGGAGTCAGGGGTTTCTCCAGGTATTGTAGTTTAAAGACGTCGCGGTCAAGGTTAAGGACCTCATAGTCCGTGGATTTAAGGACTCCACAGTCCGATGTTAGTTTTAAGACATCACGGTCAAGGTTAAGGACCTCATAGTCTGTGGATTTAGGGACTCCACAGTCCGATGTTAGTTTTAAGACATCACGGTCAAGGTTAAGGACCTCATAGTCCGTGGATTTAGGGACTCCACATTCCGATGTTTGGTTGCAGGGACCCGTCACCTCTTTGAAGAAGTTGAGGAATTACAACGCCGAGTATCAAAGGAGTGAAGAGATGTACCCTTAAACCAAGGCGGAATCCGTAGGGAATCGGGGTGGTTGATCGTTAGTTTTAAGACATCACGGTCGAGGTTAAGGACATCATAGTCCGTGGATTTTAAGGACTCCACAGTCCGGTATTTGCTCTGGATGCTTCAAACGGGTTCACTGCCGTGCTTGGTGAGGACCAGGCTCCGCTCTGGGCGTTTTCCGCGGGGTCAAAGACTGACGTTATCCGCGTTCCACGTAACCAGGAATTTTGCACTAGATGCTTCACACGGGTTCACTGCCGTGCTCGGCGAGGACTAGGCTCCGCTCTGGATGCTTCACACGGGTTCACTGCCGTGCTCTGCGAGGACCAGGATCCGCTCTGGACGTTTTGCACGGGGTCAAAGAGTGACGTTATCCGCGTTCCACGTAACCAGGAATTTTGCACTAGATGCTTCACACGGGTTCACTGCCGCACTCGGCAAGGACTAGGCTCCGCTCTGGATGCTTCACACGGGTTCACTGCCGTGCTCTGTAAGGACCAGGATCCGCTCTGGACGTTTTCTACGGGGTCAAAGAGTGACGTTATCCGCGTTCCACGTAACCAGGAATTTTGCACTAGATGCTTCACACGGGTTCACTGCCGTGCTCGGCGAGGACTAGGCTCCGCTCTGGATGCTTCACACAGGTTCACTGCCGTGCTCTGCAAGGACCAGGATCCGCTCTGGACGTTTTCCACGGGGTCAAAGAGTGACGTTATCCGCGTTCCACGTAACCAGGAATTTTGCACTAGATGCTTCATACGGGTTCACTGCCGTGCTCGGCGAGGACTAGGCTCCGCTCTGGATGCTTCACATGGGTTTACTGCCGTGCTCTGCGAGGACCAGGATCCGCTCTGGACGTTTTCCACGGGGTCAAAGAGTGACGTTATCCGCGTTCCACGTAACCAGGAATTTTGCACTAGATGCTTCACACGGGTTCACTGCCGCGCTCGGCGAGGACTAGGCTCCGCTCTGGATGCTTCACACGGGTTCACTGCCGTGCTCTGCGAGGACCAGGATCCGCTCTGGACGTTTTCCACGGGGTCAAAGAGTGACGTTATCCGCGTTCCACGTAACCAGGAATTTTGCACTAGATGCTTCACACGGGTTCACTACCGCGCTCGGCGAGGACTAGGCTCCACTCTGGATGCTTCACACGGGTTCACTGCCGTGCTCTGCGAGGACCAGGATCCGCTCTGGACGTTTTCCACAGGGTCAAAGAGTGACGTTATCCGCGTTCCACTTAACCAGGAATTTTGCACTAGATGCTTCACACGGGTTCATTGCCGCGCTCGGTGAGGACTAGGCTCCGCTCTGGATGCTTCACACGGGTTCACTACCATGCTCTGCGAGGACCAGGATCCTCTCTGGACATTTTCCACGGGGTCAAAGAGTGACGTTATCCGCGTTCCACGTAACCAGGAATTTTGCATTAGATGCTTCACACAGGTTCACTGCCGCGCTCGGCGAGGACTAGGCTCCGCTCTGGATGCTTCACACGGGTTCACTGCCGTGCTCTGCGAGGACCAGGATCCGCTCTGGACGTTTTCCACGGGGTCAAAGAGTGACGTTATCCGCGTTCTACGTAACCAGGAATTTTGCTGATTGTATCCGCATTTCACGGGATGGCTGTTTGAATGTTGGCGGTATGTATACCACCGATCCATGGAACTGGGAGTTGCCGCTGTTCTGCTTAGCTTGAAGTTGTGTCCGTCGTTACGAGACGAATGCTGGGCTGATCTCTAGGTCGCTTGTGGCCCGTCGAGATTTAGCTTCTTTCTTTGGTGAAACCTGGGGGGGGAGGTATATTCCCTTTTTTGTTTACGCCCTTGGATTGTGTACAGGGTGTGATGGAACATCACCTGTAGGGCATAAATTGAAACTTTTCTTTTATATTTTGTTTCTTTTTCCGTGATGCTCTATCATTTCAGCTCTTATATCGCGGAAGTCGCGATTGCCCTATCATTTCGGCTATTTTTCGCGGTGCCCAATCATTTCGGCTATTTATTTATTTTCTACTCGCTGCTTTTTATTGCGAGTTGCCCTATCATTTCGGCTGTTTTCATGCATACATTTTTACTTGCTGCTTTTTATTACAAGTTGCCCCATCATTTCGGCTATTTCGTAGGCATGTGTGGCTCGCTAGCTTTTTTTTGCTGCAAGCTTGGATTTTAGATACCGATTTCGGCATCAGCACCGCTACAACTGGGATGTTGCCAGGAGCGAATCATCATTTTCCTCTGTCGATGTTGAACAAAGGTGGCTTGGCAAACAGGGTTAAGGGTCCTGTCGACCAAGGCTTTTGACTTCATGAGCCGTAAGGATCTCACAAAGGTATTTCTCCCTACAAGTCGTGAGGATCTTACAGGTGTATTTTCTCCCTAGGAATCGTGAGGATCCCTAAGTGTATGTTCCTCTGTAAGTCGTAAGGATCCTACAAGAGGGTTTTTTCCTTATAGGTCAAGAGGACCTACAAGGGTTGCTCATCATATGTACGTATCCCTAGTCACGGGTGGGATTTTGCTGGGGAAATGTTTATTCGCCCCCGTGGATTGTATACAAGGGTCAGTATTGAGCCACTTGTAGGGCAATATCGAAGGTTGTGGAGGATTTGCTTACGAACAGGTTTAGGTTTCTGTAATTTAAGACTTTCAAATCTCATGAGCCGTGAGGGTCCCATAAGAGAATTCTCCTTACGAGTTGTAAGGATCTCGCAAGTGCATTTTCTCCTTACGAATCGTGGGGATCCCTAAGTGTGTTGCTCCTTTGTGAGTCGTAAGGATCTCACGCGGGTGGTTTCTCCTTACAAGGTCGAGAAGACCTTATAAGTGTCTTTTAACGAGGTTGCGCCCTTTCTGGTTTTCACAAACACTCGCCGGTAGTCCTGCTGTTTTTACTCACGGAGCCCTTTCGGGTTTTCATCCGTGCCCATTTCGCTTATGGACATACCGTTTTTTTTATCATTTTTTTTATATTTTTCTTTTTCTCCATTTTTTTATTCATCTCGTCAGCCTGAGGATGCTGCGGTAGTAGTTTAGGGACGTTTCGGTCCGTCGTTAGTTTAGGGACATTTCGGTCCGTCGTTAGTTTAGGGACATTTCGGTCCGTCGTTAGTTTAAGGACGTTTCGGTCCATCGTTAGTTTAAGGACGTTTCGGTCCGTTCAGGGGAAGGCCGGCTACTGCTTATAAAGTCTGGCTTAGGAAGATAGAGAGCGAACATAGTCGTCGTCATCTATCATTGACCTAGGCCGTGGCTTATTAAGCATAGTATTTCTTTAGGAAGCGGCCGTTTATTTGCCTGAAAGGCCTTTCACCGTGCATGTCCATGAGTAGATAAGCTCCACCCTAGTAGACCTTGTCTATAATGTACGGGCCTTCATAGTTTGGCTCGAATTTTCCCCGCTTGGCACGATTGGGGATCATAGGTCTTTTGACCACTAGTACGAGTTCGTCTTGGCGGAATGTCCTCGGCCTGGTCAATCTTTCATACGAGCGCGTCATCTTTGCTTTGTAGGCCTCTAGATTTTGTTGCGCTATGAGCCGGGTTTCATCGAGGGCATCAAGTTCCTCGAGCCGAAGGTGAGCATTTTCTTCGTCCGTCAGCTCGTAGTGGACTGCCACTCATAGAAAGGGTAACTCTATCTCGAGGGGGAGCACTGCTTCCGTCCCAAATACCAACGCGTACGGCGTTGTGTTCGTGGCCGTCTTGAATGTAGTTCGATAAGTCCAAAGGGCCTCTTGCAGCCTCTCGTGCCAGTCTCTCTTATTCCGGGAAACGGTCTTTTTTATGATCTTCGTCAAGGTCTTATTGAAGGCCTCGGCCAGACCGTTAGCTCGTGGGTTGTAAACTGAAGAATATCTCCAGTCTATTTTGTGCTGCTGCGCGAAGCGGCTAATCTTATGGCTTCTGTAGGCTGGCCCATTATTAGAGATAATCCGCCGTGGGGTTCCAAACCGATAGATGACGTGCGTCTTAAAGAAGTGGAGGATATTCTCCGTCTTCACTTCCCTCAGTGATACTGCTTCTGCCCATTTGGAGAAGTAATCAGTTGTCGCCAGGATAAAATGATGTCCCCGAGACGATGCTGGCTCGATGGGGCCGACTATGTCAGTCCCCCACATTTCGAATGGCCAGCTAGCCACCGTTGGGTGTAGTGGATTCGGATGTTGGTGGATAAAGTCTCCATGAATCTGGCACGAGTGGCATTGCTTCGCATACTCGAGGCAGTCCTGGATCATCGTGGGCCAGTAGTAACCCATCCGTTTAATTTTTAACTTCATCTTTGGGCCTGCTTGGTGAGAACCGCAAAGTCCGTCGTGAACTTCTTGAACGACTCTTTCTGCTTCGTCAGGTCCTAAGCATCTCAGCCATAGAGAATCAAACGATCTCTTGTATAGAGTATCGTTGACGAAAGCGAAAGATAGAGCTCGTTTCACGAGCTGATGTCTTGAGGACGCTTCTTCGGGCCTTCGGTGGGACTTAAAGTAGTCCATGAAGACTTCCCTCCAGTCCACGGCCTTCTCATGGTCTTTTATTTGTAGAGTCGTCTGCTCAGTCGCTTCCTTTTCTTCGTATGATTCCGGAGATATTTCCGTTGGGTCGAGCACCCGACGGATTTGTACCATGATTTTAACGTCATCGAGGTTCTCGTCAGCCAATTCTTTAGCGAGCTTAGCTAACGCGTCCGCTTTGCTGTTTTCCGCGCGTGGTATGCTCTCCAAAGTATAGAAGGGAATTTGGGTCAATAGTTGTTGCACCTTTTCGCCGTACTTCACCAACTCCGGTTTGCACGTTTGGTAGTCACCCTTTACTTGACTAACGACCAGTTGAGAATCCCCGTATATAAGGAGATTTTCAATTCCTATGTCGATGGCGATCTCGAGTCCTGTTATCAGAGCTTCGTATTCAGCTTCATTGTTTGTCCTCGGCTCTGTTAAGGAGAAGGCGAAGCGCATTATCCCTCCTTGTGGAGTTACGAAGATGAAGCCTATCCCCGATTTGATCATTGGGATACCTTGTTTCTGTTTCTTTACAGAGGATGCTCCATCGAAATAGAGTTCCCATCGGGTATTACCGCCGCCAATCGCATCAAATGCATGCTCGTCCGGCAAATCGCAGTTCAGAGGAGAATCGGCAGGTACTGGATGTTCAGCGAGGAAGTCGGCAATGGCCTGGCCTTTCACTGCCTTAAGAGGTCGATACATTATTGAGAACTCCATCAGGAGTAGAGCCCATTTAGCGAGTCGACCCATCAATATAGCCTTTGACATCAGATATTTAAGAGGGTCCACCTTCGAGATGAGACGGACTTCATGTGCCAACGCATAGTGCCTGAGCTTTGTTATCGCGAAGATTAACGCCAAGCAATGTTTTTCAATGGGAGAGTAGTTGCTTTCTTCCCCCAGTAGAACTCGACTTAAGTAGTAGAGTGCTCTCTCTTTCCCTGATCGTTCTCTTGTGCCCATAATGCGCCTAAGGAACTTTCGAGGGCGGTTGTATAAAGAAGGAGGGGTTTTCCTTTGACTGGCGCGGCCAACACCGGAGGGTTCTGCAGGTACTGCTTGATCTCGTCTAGTGCACCTTGACATTTGTGATCCCAAACGAATGGAGTTCCCTTTTTCATCAGGTGGCTGTAAGGACGACACTTGCCTGAAAGATTAGCGATAAACCGCCGGATGTATGCGAGCTTCCCTTGGAGAGACCGCAGCTGTTTGAGGGTTCTTGGCAGAGGCATTTCCATGATCGCCTTGATCTTAGATGGATCTATTTCGATACCTCGATGTCGGATGATGAATCCCAGGAATTTACCCGAGGAGACTCCAAACGCGCATTTGAGGGGATTCATCTTCAAATTATATTGCCGAAGGCGTTGAAATACGGTCTCCAGATGCTTTAAATGCTCTTCGTATGGCATGCTCTTTACTACGAGGTCATCGATATAACACTCGACGATGTCATGTATGAGATCGTCGAAGATCTTTGTCATGGCCCTTTGATAGGTAGCGCCGGCGTTCTTTAGACCAAAGGGCATAACCCTGTAGCAGAATATACCCAAAGGGGTCCGGAAAGCGGTGTGCTTCTGGTCTTCGGGATGCATCTTTATCTGATTGTACCCTGATGAACCGTCCATAAAGGAGAAAACCTCGTGAGTGGACGTGTTATCTATCATTAGCTCGGTTACTGGTACTGGGAAATCATCCTTTGGACAGGCTTTATTGAGATCCCTGAAATCCACGCATATGCGTACCGTCCCATTCTTCTTCATTACCGGGACGATATTGGCGATCCAGTCGGGATATTGGACTTCTTGGATAAATCCAGAATCGATCAGCTTCTTGACTTCGGCGTTGATGCTCATTTCAAGCTCGAGTCGCATCCTTCTTGGCGCCTGCTTGACTGGCTTGATATCTGGGGATATTGCTAATTTATGCACAGCAATCTCCGGATCTAATCCTGGCATCTCGGAGTAGTTCCACGCGAAGTAGTCTTTATGCCGTAGAAGCACGTTCTTTAACGCAGCCACCCTTTCTTCAGACAGCAGCTCGCTGACAAATGTCGGTCGCGGATCATCTGCCGATCCCAGCTCGACCTTCTTGAGGTTATCTGCAGTTGTATGTATACCATCTTCTAGTTCTTTCGGGGCTGGCGGAAATTCTGAGACCATCTCATCATCGCTGTTCTCAGAGCACCAGGGAAGGTCATCCATGTTCTTGGGCTCTTCTTTTAATATCGTAATCATATAACAGGTGCGAATCCGCTTCCAGGACTGAGGTGGATCTGGTTTTGCTTTTACGGCTTTGGGTTCGTGCTTTTGTGGCGGCGTTACCTTCCAACCGTTGGATAAAGCGAATCTGCCCTGTTGGTACTGGTCCTCGACCCAGTTCTTGAAGGTGAAGCAGTCTTCGGTAGGATGTCCTATGGCTTGGTGATAAGAGCAATAACTCAGATGAGAAGCCCTGTTAGCTTGCTCAGGGTGTTTAGACTCTGGAAACGCGGTCATTCGATGTTTTATAGCGAGCTTGAGTAATCTCTCTGTCTTGTCTCGAGGGAAGGAGTACACTCGACCCATCTTCTTCATGAGGGACAAATCCGAGCTGTGCAATACTCGATCACGTAACTCTCTAATCCTGCGTCGTTGTCATCGGCTCCCTTTTCCGCTTCTTGATTTATTTTCGTCTCTGCGTCGGGCCTTTCGTACAACGGGTTGACAAGGATGAGCATCTTTGTCTTTTGCAGCCTGTTGAAATAGACGTTGCGTCCTGGCCTTCTCGTAGATGGCCATCTCGCGGTTGTGGTCTTCCCGAGCTTTCTGACCTACTTTCCTGATAGGCTTGTCCATTCGTTCTTCAAACGACGGACTCGGCACTTCAATCGCGGGGTCTAGTTTTGATGAGGGGTTGGCATTTCCTGACAGGGCGTCCTCTTCTTCATCAAAGGTATATATAGCGTAGCTAATGTGGGCCCGTTCCCGTTTTCCGGTTCTCGCGTATCCAAGCCCAAGTGTTTCCATTTTCCCGTTGGGCAATTTGCGTTGAGTCCTAGGGACACCCCAAATCCTGTTGTAGAACCGAGCTTGTCGAACAGTCTGTTTTAAGGGTACTCCTTGGCGCTTTAATAGCCTCTTTAATCCATTTGTATAGTATCTGGGCAGACGGATGGGTTGGAGCCTGTCGAGTGTAGCATCCGCGCCATGCCAGATCTCCTTCTCTGTTTTCGACTCCGAGGATCGGTAGAATAGGATTACCTTCTCACCCCTTTGCCTGGGAGGGACATAAAGTGTTTGCAGGTTCTGCACATTGTGAGCTTGAAGTGTGTCGAGATCCTTGTAGTGTTCTCGCGGTACCATGGTGATTTGCAAACTATGATCATCGCTAGGGAGTGCTTGTATCGACAGCCGATTGGAGAACACGGAATTGACCTCATCTTCTGAATCACTTCCGAAGACCAACATGGGGGCGGACGTCCCCAGGTTGTTGCGTTGAGATGGCCCGGCATAAACTATCTCCTCCTCTTCTTCGGTATCGCTCCCGAAAACAGGGATGGTGGCGGCGGCTTTGTTCTCCGGGTTGCGACACCTTTCTGTATCCTCGAAATCTAGCAAAAAGTACTTCGCATCTTCGTATTTGCGGACTTCGTTCACGGAAAATGGGTTCAACTCACCTGTTACGGTATACTCGAAACCATCCTTAAAGTACTTCATACAGTGATGTTGTGTAGAAGGGATGATGTTGTACTTGTGTAGCCAAGGACGACCGAGCAAGGCGTTGTAGCAGGTCTTGGCGTCAATGACATGGAATTTGATGTCTGTGACGAGAAGTCCAAAGCGTAATGTATGTATCACGGATCCGAGAGTCCGTGATGATTGTTAATCGAAACCGGAGATAGTAATTTTGTCACGAGCGAGGTGTTGCACACTCATGCAGATTTCTTTCAACACCCGAACATTAAGGAGATTGACGGAGGATCCATTATCCACCAGGATCTTGCCTATCTTGATATCATGGCAGTATCCAGAGACATATAGGGGACGGTTGTGGTCGCACGTCCCGAGAAGGAGGTCTTCGTCACCGAAAGTGATATCGGCCGTATGCACTTCCTCCAGTTCATCCTTCATCCTTTCAGTGGCGAGGAAGGCTTGGAATTGCTCAGGTTCTTGTAACGCCTTAATTAGTGAGTCTCGCACTTCTTTTGATAATAGGAGGGCATCGAGAATGCTAAGCTGAGAAGGTAGCTTCCTCAGGTGCGCTAGGATATTGTAGTCTACCTTACCCTTCCTGGGAGGGTCTTTGGTAGTCAGTTCTTTCATGACCTGGTCATCTAAAGTGATATCCTCAGTGACCTTTTCCTTTCCCTTATCTTTTCTACTCGCGGGCCCGAGATTCTTTTCTGGGAGTGTGCGATTGCGCAGCTGAATGTTCTCGCAGGCCTCCGATCTCTCCTCTTTCCTTAAAACGGATTCTTTAAAGAGAGGGCCCAGAGCCATTTCTTCATCAGAGTCGCTCCCAAAGGTGAGAATTTGTAACCCTCCGGCGTTAACCATGTAACAGTTGCCGGTAGTTCTGTTGTGCCCATCGACAGTACTTCTTCGTTCCTGACGGATCTTGCGTTTCATGCGCTTAAAATGTTGCCGATGAGCAACATATCCTTGCCACCATATCTTAAAGGCGTCGCACTCCTCCATGGGGTGTGAAATTTTCCGATGATATGCGCAATAATCAGGGTGCCTCTCCACCCCATCGAGCGTGTTTCCTTCCGAGGGTGGTAGCTTCATTCCCATTGACATGGCTTTGGCAAACCTTTTCCTCGTCTTGAATATCTTCTTGTCTACTTCGGATGCCTTTCGATCTGGCGGGGGTAGTTCAACTCTTTCGTTCAGTCGCCTGCATTTGGCTCCTTCCGATGCGGCCATCTCACGCTCCTGATCCGCTTTACTCTTTAGATGAATCTCGTCTAGAAAGGCGTTGATCATTTCATCTGTTGGCCACGCACGCTCTGGTTCAGGCTCTATCCCCGGCTTCTTAGTGCCAGGAGTCTTTTCATCGTCGGTAAACGAGTGGGAGATAACGTTACAACTCGCCACATATCCCTCGGATTCATCCGACGAACTCTCTCTATCATTTCCCTCTTGAAAGATGTGGTTGAGGAACTCTTGCAGTGTGACAGGAGTTCGCGCCTTTTGATTGTACTCTTCCAGTGCGTCGATTTGCTTCTGCAAGTTCGTGTGCTCGTCTCCAAGCTTCACGGGCTTCTTGGATTTCTTCTTCTTTTTCTTCGAAGATTTTGACGGCTGGGCGTGAATATTTGGGCCCTTGTCGCGAGTCTTCGTAGTTGGGCGGGGCTTCAACATCCCTTCGATAATTTGAGGTTCGAAAGGGTCCTTCCATTCGATCGCAGGGCACGCATGAAGGTCTCTCAGCATTCTTTTGGTTTTAGTTGATAGCACGGCCTCCCATGGAGCTTCTTCAATAAAGGAGCAGGTTGCCCCTGGTGTATCTGTTTTCTTAGGAGTATGCGGTTGTGGTGGGTTCACCTTCCACTTTTCGGACAGTACAAACTTCTCCTGGAGGTATTGATCTTCAATCCATCCTTTGATGACGAAGCAATCCTCAATCGGATGACTTACCGTTTGATGGTAAGGGCAATAGTTAGGGTTATTCACCTCAGTGGGTTGCGGCGGTCGCCTTGGATTTGGTAGGTTTATAAGTCTGTTGCGTACTGCCAGCTCGAATAACCGTTTCGTCTTGTCTCGTGGGAACGAGTAGGGACGCTTCATCTTCTCATTATAATACCGGCGTCTTTCTTCCAATTGATCTGCCAGCTTTGGGGCATTGGGTTGCTGCTGGGCATTCGCAACGAAGGTTGCCCTTCCTTTACCCTTGTCATTCCGAGGTTTCGACTTCGGGGGAGGTGGTCTATGACCTATCTGGTCCATCTGAGCCAACTTGTCGATTAAAGCCTGGAACGTGGTTGGCTTAAAGAACATCATAAACTGGAAGATAGTTGCGTGAGGGTCTAGGGTTCCCACGAACATGCCCACTGCGGGTGCTTCCTCAATGCGTTGCTCGCATCTCGACCACAAATTCCGCCAGTGTATAGCATACTGGACCCAGGTTTCGCCTGGTTTTACCCTGGCGTTAATCAGTGCCGTTATTGGAGTGCGTTCGCTGGCGCTTGCGAATCGCTGAGTGAATAGCAGCTCCATTTCAGCGAACGTCTTGATAGAATCGTTCGGGAGTTCCGAATACCATTCGAACGCTGTTTCTGATAAGCTGCCCACGAACTGGCGACGCAACAGTTTATCATCACCGCCGGTGTTACCGCAAAGGGCCCGGATCTGGGCGACATGTTGATGGGGATTGCCGGTCCCCTTATACACGTGGAATTTTGGTATTGTATAGCCCGGCGGGTATTTGATTTTTTCGTACCAGCTTGGATACGGCCGGCCTGTTTTTACGACTTGACCTGCTGCCTCAGTCGCATGATGAACCCGGATTTGCTGGGCTATATAGTCGACCAAATCAGCCTTAGAGATTGTCTCCTCTTTGGCCGTTGAGAGGGCCGGTGGTGGATTTGACGTTTCTCCTCGGTCGTCTTCAAGAACGATTGAGGGATCCTCGGCGGGTAGGTCCTGCTGGATCATCATTCCTATCATGTCTTGGAAGAGAAGGCCCATACGCTGTATGTTGGCTGCTTGTTCAGCAGCTTCTTTGTCCTTCTTCTCCAGTATCCGGCGAAGGAATTCAGCGTCGGTTTCTTCCTCCTGGCGTGCGTCTGAGGACGTTTCTGGGTTTTCTTTTGGCTCGGTAAGTGCGGCCATAGCATTCATCATTTCCTGGAGCTTTTGCTGTTGCTCCTGAGCTTTGGTCACCGACCGTGTAAGCGGTCTATGACCCGCGGACGCACGGCTGTCCTCTTTTCCTGACGCCATGTATACGGTGTGGACCATCATGCCCCCAGACTTAGGGCGTCTGGGCTCAGTGCTTTTAGCTGTCTTTGCAGGCTGGGGGATCTTCTCTGGCTTCCTCCTTTTATGAGCAGTGGAGGTTGAGGGGGCCGTTGAGGTAGGCGTCCAGACAGCCTTTCGTGGTTTAGCCTGGTGACCGGCTTCCGGTTGGGTTTTCAGCTTCTTGTGCTGGCGGGAGAAGTTTGGATCGATCATCGAGTCTCGGGCCTGCCGCCAAACCTTATAGATTTTGGAAGACAGCCGTTGAGCGGATCGGGGCTGTTCTGACTTTATTTTCGCAACCCTTTTTAGTGGGGGAGGAGACCTCTTTAGCATGGCAGTAGGAGAATTCCTTCGCACCTTATTTAGCATCTCGAAGCTGTTCCCAGTTGGAACAGCAGCATTAATTTCTGCCATCGGGGCTGATGGAGTTAGCCCGGAGGGGGAGTTGCCCCCAGCCTTTCTTACTCGGCGCCAATGGCGACGTCGAGCGTGTCGAGTGGACGGCGTTGGTTCAGCGGTGAGAATGGCTTCATCTTGCCCCCTGTGTAGGTGGGGGGTCACTGCTGGTGTTATCCTGTCAAAGACCGATGTTCTTTGGGTAGCAGGAGCGGGAGCTGGGGCCGTCAATCTTGTAAAGACCGAATTTTTGGCCGGGGAAGCCGCCTTGGCGATTTCGGGAGCAGGACCGGTCACTTTCTTAGAAGCAGCCTTCTCTGGGATTGTAGGCCCCATGATGGGTCCACAGGTTTCCTGGCCCAATCTAGAGAAGACTGAGGCGCTGATATTGGGCGACCCGTTGAGAGGAGCCACGGCAGGGGTAAGACGATCAAAGACCAACTTCTTGGGAGCTTCCTTTGTCAGCATTGGCGTCGCGAAGCTTGTTGGTGGGAGTATAGTCCCAAAGAACAATCCGGTAGTGGCCTGAGTCACCTGGTCCACCGGCATTGTGAATAACGAAGCAGCTTGGGGTCCGTAGGCTATACCTCCTGGCGAGGCAAAGCGTTGGTCGCAATTGCAGTCTGAGCAGTTGGAGAATTTCGCAGAAGTAGAAGCCATCGATCCTTTGCTTTCTGCAATAAGCAAGACGCCAATTCTTAGTATCCTGAAACCTAAGGGCAACCATTAGCGAACCGCGATTGGTTCGCGAATCACGACACACGAAGTGTGGAGTGGAAAGAGGAAAAGGTCCCACCGGGCGTGCCAGAATCTGTTCCCCTCCGAACGGCGGCCGAGACGTGAGACGTCCGTGCCTGAGGTTCGGGGCAGATGCTAATTGGTGTTATCCGTCCACCTCTCCGAGGATGCCAAGTTGATTTATGGCACCGTGCATCGAAGGTTTAGACGGATGCGGCCGATGTAGCAGACTTCGTCAGATTCCCCCTCGCTTGAGGGATTTTTGATTGTGGGGACGCTCTTCCCTGCAGGCGCAAGCCCCTGCAGTTAATTACGCTACCGCATCGCGGTAACCACTTTCTCCTTCTCCAGATGGTCACTTCGTGTCGTGTGTGTTTATTTTTTGTTTTGTTGCCCGTGGATTGTTTACGGAGACCGAGTTATGTCGTCGCCCGTAGGGCGTGGACTAGTCCAAATCCGTATTATCTTGGATTTGGGTTTGGGGGTTTGGTTTGAGGATACGTTAGCCATATTTGAGGCTAAGATCAACTCAAACGTTTGTTAATGATGCGTTAGTCTATCTTGGGACTAAGGTCAACTTAACGGGATCGTTTAGATCTGACAAGAGAGCATTTGGGGGCTCCATTGTTCCAGTTTAGGGACGTAGTGGTCCATTGTATGTATGGCCGTCGGGACCCGTCACCTCTCTGACGACGTTGAAGGATTACAACGATAGATGTCAGAGGAGTTCAGAGATGTACCCTTGAACCACAGTTAATTGGGGGGAATCTATAGTCCAGTCTGTTTGAAAGGTTTAAGGATACGTTAGCCATATTTAAGGCTAAGATCGACTTAAACGGGATCGTTTAGATCCGACAAAAGAGCATTTGAGGGCTCTATTGTTCCAGTTTAGGGACATGGTGGTCCATGGGTAGTTTAAGGACATTGCGGTCAATGGGTAGTTTAAGGACATCTCGGTCAATGGGTAGTTTAAGGACATTGCGGTCCATGGGTAGTTTAAGGACATTGCGGTCCGTTGTTAGTTTTAAGACATCTCGGTCAAGGTTAAGGACGTCGTAGTCCATGGGTTTAAGGACCCCACAGTCCGTTGTTAGTTTTAACACATCTCGGTCGAGGTTAAGGACGTCGTAGTCCATGGGTTTAAGGACCCCACAGTCCGTTGTTAGTTTTAAGACATCTCGGTCGAGGTTAAGGACGTCGTAGTCCATGGGTTTAAGGATCCCACAGTCCGTTGTTAGTTTTAAGACATCTCGGTCGAGGTTAAGGACATCGTAGTCCATGGGTTTAAGAACCCCACAGTCCGTATCAATGTGTGGTCATCGGGACCCGTCACCTCTTTGAAGACGTTGAGGGATTACAACGCCAAGTATCAAAGGAGTGAAGAAATGTACCCTGGAACCGGAGTGGATTAAATATTCTTTGGCCCAATTTGGGATCAAGACCAATTAGTTATGTTATGAGCCCATTAGCCCAGTTAATTATGAATTGAGGACTTATGGCCAGCTTGGGCTAAGTCCAATCATGTCTGGAATATTTGCTTCCTGTTGGTCCATTGAAGGAGAAAGTCTGCCTCTGGCCATTTAGCCAATTGGGCCAATGCCTAGTGTTAAACACTGCAGACCAATCAGTGTTGAACACTGGTAATGAGATTGACAAGTTAGTGTTTAATACTAAAAGATAGTTGGTGTTAAACACCAGCAACAAGGCTCTCAAATTAGTGTTAAACACTAAAACAGATCAGTGTTAAACACTGGCAACAGAGATCTCACATTAGTCTTAAACACTAAGGTAATCAGTGTTGAACACTGCAAATAAAGTTCTTTGATTAATGTTGAACACTAAGGCCCAACAGTGTTTTAACACTGGATTCGGGGGTGCCAATTTAGCGTTAGACGCTGAGGCAAGAGGGGTCACGTGGCAGCACGTGAGGGCACCCTTCCTTCGTTTGTTCTGCTGAGGAGATCGCATCTTTTGGAGCATCACGTGTCATCACGTGACGGGTGTTTGAATGGAGTATGTTAAAGCCACTGCCAAGAGTCACGTGGGTCACGTGAGGCACTGCCTCAAAGGGCTTTCTGTAGATCTTTTGGCGGGGTCACGTGGTGACACGTGACCCTTCTTTTCTGTAGTTGTTTAGAAGATCTGTTAATCCCTTTCAGGAATTAAATTCCTCGTAGGGTTGAACCCTGACGATAATTTCAGAGGAATTAAATTCCTAGTTCCTTTTGAAGAGTTGACTCTGAATTTTCTGTAGGAATTAAATTCATCATATATGTGAAGAACTGAATAGGGTTGAACCCTAATAAAAGCTTTAAGGAATTAAACTCCTGCTTCCTGTTAGAGAATTATTCTGGGGAGTAAGATTAAGGGAATTAAATTCTTGTTGTTTTCACATAACTAAATTCTTAATTAGGGTTAAACCCTGATTCTTTTCATTCTGAAGGAATTAAATTCCCATAACACAGGGTCAAACCCTAATTTTATTTTAAAGGAATTAAATTCCTATAGTTCTGTGAGAATTAAATTCTCGTGCTTGCATTCTCTCTCTGTGCTTTGGATCTGCATGGCAGGATCTCAACCCATTGAGAATTAAATTCTCAACTCAAGGGGAGATGTGCACTTTACAGATCCTCCATCAAAGAGAGAACCATGTTCTTCTGTTTTATATCAGAGTTTAACTCTGTTGAGAATTAATTTCTCTTCTCTTTCAAAAAGCATTCTCTTTCTTACCTAGGGTTTTCTTTTGCAGAAGATCCAAATTCCTCAAAGTATCAAGGCTCTCTCCCTTTTCTTCCCTCTGCATATATATCTCTTTTTGTGTGTCTCTTGGCTCCTATTTATAGGAGAAACAGCCGAATCAATTAGTTTTGGCGAATCTTTCATTGAGAGATTTGATTTGTATTCACCATTTGTTTTGGACCTTTGGATTATTAGGTGAATTTTATTCACCATTGGATTTTAAATCCAGAGATTCTCCTTTGTTATTTCGATTAGATTTTACGGGGAAATATTCCCAAATTCAAGATTTTCCCATAGATAGATGATGTTTAATCACCTTTAAATCTTTAATTCAATCGGTTGCTTTTGGCAAGATTTGAGAGGTCTTTTCTCAGAATTTAATTCTGTTAACAAACGGGCTTTGAAGTCAGTCACGTGTGGCCACGTGACCCTTGGTCACGTGTGGGCACGTGACCCCATTGAGACGAGCTTTCTTCTTTCTTTCTGCGCTCTGCTTTCTGGTCGCTGCTTAGCTGTCACGTGCCACCACGTGACCCCTGGTCACGTGTGAGCACGTGACCCTCGGCTGGACTCTTTTTCTTGATTTAAACGGAGAAAAAGTCTGCTTCTTTTGAGTATCACGTGCCAACACGTGACCCTGGTCACGTGGGAGCACGTGACCTCTTCTGAAGCCTTCTCCTTGATTTGATCAGGGAACCGGTTTGCCTTTGCAGCCGTTTTTAATTGCCACGTGCCAACACGTGACCCAGGTCACGTTGGAGCACGTGACCCTTTCTGAACCCCTTTTCTTTGATGTAATCGGGAAGCTGAATTTGCCTTGCTGATGCTTTTAGATGTCACATGCCAACACGTGACTGCTGGTCACGTGTAAGCACGTGACCCTTTTCTGAAGCCCTTTTCCATAAGCTTTTCTGATTTTAAATCAGGAAACAAGGATGTTTAAGCATGAATGTATTGGTGAGAAGTGAAGTTTTATAGAAAACCGAATCGGAAATCGGATTTGTTCCGATTCCGTCGGGTTTTGTAATTTCGTATTTTAGAGAATAAGAAAGAAGGATAGAATGAGACTTACGGGTTTCGATTAAGCAAAGGAGTGAGGGGGAACTAAAGGGATTGACGATACGTTGCGTCGTCGCCGGTAGTTCCTAAAAACGTCGCCGGAATTTCTGTTGGAATTTCGTCGGAGTTTCGCCGCGAGCTTGTTTTCAAAGTACACAACTCTTGGAAAATTTTGAGAGAGTGAGCTTAGGATTTTGGGGGTGAGAGGGTAGTGTCTAGGGTTGGTATTTATAGGGTTAGGGTGGATGAAAAGTTTAAAATAAAAATGTGATAAAATGTATTAAAAGTGGAATAATTGGGGTTTTTAAAGAGCTCTGGAAGTGGTCCGAGACTGAAATTTTTCAGGTGCATAGGGAATATGAAAAGACACAACTTTAATGTTGGGGCCGTCGCCGGAATCGGCCGACTCGGGGGTGACTCGGCCGTGACTCGGTCGGAGCACTGAGTCAGCCGAGTCGAGACTGAGTTGGCCGATTCCCGGCCGAGTCCGGCGGCCAGGATCCCCCATGACGGCTCATCTAACTTCTGAAAGTGTTACATCTTTGGGTGTAGTGAGGTTTTTCTGAGATATGCACGTGTAAACTCTTGGTATTATAAAGGTTTTAAAAAAAATCAATATTAAAAATAATGTGGGGTGTGGGATTTGAACTCTGGTGACTTGGTTCAGCAGTGCAAGGTATTACCAATGAGCTACAAGCTCCTTCTTGTAATTATGGAGCTAATTAATTACTTAAAGTAATAACAGTAAATGTAAATACCCCAAGTATACATTAATTTTAAAGCATATTTTTGTACACTAAAAATGGAGTTGTTATATTCTTTTAACTTGTAGTTAAAAAGCAAAATAATTATTTATAACTTGTGCTCGGGATAAAATACCCCTTTATGGATTTTTTGAATTTTTTTTGTAAAAACTTGTATGGAAATTTGGGGTTGTTACAGTCGAGTGAACACTGGGTTTATTCTTCCAAGTGTAGATAGACCGGTGTCTCTCCTCACCCCGGGACGAGATAACGTGAGTTGAGTGAACACTAGGCTTATTCTTCCAAGTGTAGATAGACCGGTGTCCTCTGGAAACTCTTAGGAACTTGGATTGAAACTTGGTGATATCCCCTCTTCGGATTCGAGTGGAACTAAAGTTGGGCCGGCCATCGACCGTGGATGAACTTTCTTTATTTGGGCTACGCAGGAGTCTGCCTACTTCAAGTATGCATGCCGGGTAGAGGTCTACCTGCTGGTTTAATGCGAGGTCTTAGGATCCACCATTTAGACCGAGCAGGAAACTACCCGGCGGCCTAGTGAGAGGGCTTCTGATTCACAGTTTGTGTTACACCCTAGCATGATCATATGATATTAATCAGTATTTTTTTAAATATTTTTTATTTATTATTTGGGTTGTGATTGGTTCAAATGATAGATGTGGTTATCTGACCCGACCCGCTTGCTTGAAATCTGTTATGGTGTTAGAGTATCTTTTATTGTTATTTATCCGTAAACTAAATCTACATGAATCTTAAATAACAGATTTATAATATTTAAATCATATGTATATATTTTCTGGTAGCCATACGTTAAGGATATTTTCATATATTAATTATCAGCATATTTTGTCCTATTTAAACATCTCATGATATTTAAATAGGATCCCGGGTAGACTATAATAAGAATATCGTTGGGGCGTCCCCTACTCAGCGATGCACTACATTGGATCCGGGTGTAGTGTTAAATATGTAAGGGCTTCTAGGTCGTCGTCCGGAAGTGGCGCGCTACATCGTACTCCTGGTGTAGTGACAAATAAGCAAGGGTTACATAGGATCTATCTACCTTCTTGGAACATAGGTTCCCTTACGGGTAGACTAACATAATTAGCGGAGGTGATGATTAAGATAAGAGTTGGTATTATGTGTTTGCAAGAAACTAAGTGGATAGGTGAAAATGGTAGAGTCATAGAGCCTTGGGGTTATAAGGTTTGGTATGCGGGTAGAGATAAAAATCGTAATAGGGTAGGTGTAATCATAGATAGACAGTTGTTTGAGAATATAGTTGAGATTAGGAGAAAAGGTGATAGAATTTTACCGGTTAATTGTATTCAAGGTAGGGAGATCCTTAATATTATTAGTGCTTATACACTACAGATAGGTCTTGATGACGCTAATAAGCGTCTATTCTGGGAGGATTTAGACGAGATGGTGCAAAACATACTAAGTGGAGAGTAGTTATTTATTAGTGGTGATCTCAATAGACATATAGATACTAGTCGTAGTGGGTTTGATACTATCCATGGAGATTTTGGTTTTGGACAAAGAAATGAAGCATGTAGTTTGATTCTAGATTTTGCCTTATCTTTTGACTTGATCTTAGCAAACACTTGGTTAAGAAAAGAGAGTCTCACCTTATCACCTTTAGGAGCGGATCAAGTGCAAATCATATAAACCTTTTTCTGACGAGAAGGATAAATAGAGATTGTTGCATCGACTGTAAGATAGTTCCAGGTGAGAGTGTAACCATCCAACATAGACTTTTAGTTCTAGATTTTTGATTTACAAGAGGATTTAGGAAGATTAGACGTAAGGTAAAACCTAGAATTAAGTAGTGGCGACTGAAAGAAGGTAACCAAAAGACTTTTATAGATCGTGTAGTTCAAGAGACGGATTGGCAGTCTGAAGATGATTCAGATAGAACATGGAACAAGATGGCTAGTTGCATCAAGAGGGTAGCTAGAGATCTACTTGGTGAGTCAAGAGGTGGTGCTCCACCATCTAAGGACATATTGATTGATGATTTTAAAGCGTGTTTTAAATAAACTAACCGCAATCAAGACGGTGTCGCTAGTAGCTAGCCGCGATGAGTACGGGTCGTCCGCAGGAAAACGTGAACCTTTTTCTTGCTTTAGAAGAGTTGATGGAAGAAGGATGATTGGTTATAGTTACGGATATACTACGGATGTAAAATTTATGAAGAAGAGTCTTGTAGGATTCATAAGATTTAGTAGTAATGGATGAATAATTAAAAATGACTCATTTTATCTTTTAATAGTTTAAAACTAAATCGATAGCGATGAATGTAGATTAGGGTTCTTTTGGAAGAAACTAGGTTTTCCCCACTCTTAACCTTTGTCCTTGCATTGATCTCTATTCATGTCCAGTCCTTAACAAAACAAGTGTTGAACAGATCTCGAATCGTGGTCGTGACTAGCAATAGATTGGTAGCGCGTCCGATAAGGATAATAACATTTGTTTTGCTAAAGTTTATAGATTTTAAAATGTATAAAAGAAGTTAAATGATTTTATCATCTATTGATCTACCCTAACCTATGAACCCTAGCAAGTTAGGAATTACTCGCTCATGATTTGAGATTTAGAAGAAAAGATGAAGAAGAATGAAAACATGATTAATATGCAAAAAGTAGTGCAGAAAGTAAGTGCGGAAAGTAATTGCAAAAAGAATAATAAAAACACTACCTTTATTAATCAACTATTTCATACAACTTTCCTTTTTGAAAGTAGATTACAAAGAACCCTAGTTTTTGCTCTCGTTTTCTCTCTTATTGGAGGTAGATGACTAGCTAATTATCACCTGGATGCGTGGATCGCTTTGGACCTCTTGATTACTTCGGATTGATGATCTTGAATGTGAAGCTCTCGGTCCTATATATAGTCCCAGAAACTAGAAACTCTAGATGCCATAAGCGAATATATACTGTTACAATAATATCCCCAAAACCACACATCATATGGCTCTAGATCCGCCGCGGAACCGTCGCATATAGGCCTGTTTGGCCGTGGTTCCGCCGCGGTTTAGTGGTTTAAGTGTTTGGGATTTTTTGTGATATTTTATCTTGATGGTTGGAGATCCTCTCGATGTCTAGATTCTTAAAATAATGCTCTGAGTCTCTGCCGTTGCTAGATCTCTTAATTTGTTTCTAAATTTTGGCAGATTCGGTTTCGATATCCCGATTTGACTCGGATCTTTTGATCGGATTCCAGACCCGAGCTAATATCTGCACAATATCTCAAACCAATGTGTTGGTAGTATTTGGTATTTTTGAGATATTTTCCTAACCATTTTATATGATATTATATGTTAATAATATTGATTAGAAATATTTGATATGATATGCATATTTTAATTACTAATATTTTATATAAATATTATATGCATGTATTTTCCCTCATTATGTTAATTATAATGTAGAAACATATGATAATAAACTTTTTACACATAAACCCTCATATGTTCTATAATTACAATAAACACCTTTTAGAACTTAACAATAGTGGGGAAAATAATCATTCAAATGTGCAATATTTTAGACTAATCAAATACTCCCAAACTTAATTTTGATCATCCCGAGCAAACTAGTTATTAAAGAGAAGAAGAAGAAGAAACCTAGCACACTTTCGTAGGCAATATGATTATACTGAGCACGTGCAACAGGCCTTTAAACCTCTAGGTGTCCCTAGTAGGAGGAGTGTTGTCTCCTGAGGGTTTTCAGTGGATTATACCCACAAAATCTCATAATAAAAGAAAGATGATGGAAGTTACATACAAAAATAGAGAATATATAAAAGAAAGAACTTGAAAATAAGAGTTTCAAACTACACTAGATTTTTAGTACCCATGAGCCTTATCTTAATAGTCATGAAAAGATGTCAGAAATCACATTATCTCTCAATAAAATATCGCCTTTAGTCTTCCTCCCTACCTTTCTTCCAAATATAGATCATACACCCCTACGTGTGTGTAAAAGACATCCTACACTTAGAGAATTCAATTCAAACTATCATACTCTTGTTCATCTTCCTTAGTACTTTTTAGTCGGTGGATATTTTATAAATAGAATTGCTCACACATTCTTCATGCGACCATTAATACTTCTTGATACTAACCAACCGATTACCAAATGTGCTAACTCTTTTAAGCATAATTAGCAATATGCTCATCTTGCAACACCTGAGGCATATCAGTGGCTCCCAAACCAGTTTTTCTAAGGCACTAGATGATAAAGCACCATCGCTATATTTTTTATGCTGCCTTAAGTAATTACAAAACCAGTGTTCATTTTTCTTCACCATTCTTTTAATGTCATTTATATTTTTGTTTGTACATTTATTTTCCTTCATACTAAGGTTTTTAGACAAAAACATTTCAATGTATCCTCTACTATCCCAAGTTTCAAGATGTGTGTAAGTGCATATAGTAGAGTATCAACGTTCAGATGTTTGGACTCAAGAATAGGGACTATTTTTCAGACTTTTTTCTATCATCAAATTAGCGATTCCCTTCATTTTACTAACTCTTGGGACAACAACTCATGACTACCTATTACTAGCTTCGTTATAAAACATCTAATTTTCTTACTTTTCTTAAACTTTTCCTTCCTATCATATGTATTTTTCATTTTCTAATTTTCATTATCAATTTTTTTTTGTGCTTTTATTTAGTATAATGGAAAAAATAATACTTGAATAAGCACAAACCTCCTCCAAACCTATTTGCAGCAGTGTCCCCACTGATATCATCTGTTAAGCTTAAAATCTGTAGACCTGGGAGGAAAAGTTAGTAACGGGGATAAGAAATAATGACAGTGAAAACCTCCCCCAAACTTATTTTTGGTTCACAATTTTGTAATTTTTTTTTCTTTCAAGAGCCAAAATATTTTCTCCCCTCCAAACTTGAGTAAAATAGCATTAAACATTTAAAATTATAAGAGGGGGTTAAAGTTATTGGTCTATGTAGAGCTTTACAAAGACCAAAATTCAACACCAACCATTCGAATATTTTATCAATGTAACACCATAGTTGGTGGAAGATCATAGATGTGTAGAACTGGGGAGGTAAGAGGCGTAATCGATCGGGTTTACGTCTCGGTTGGTAGAGACGAAACAGTAGTGGTGCAATACTTGCATTCTTGTTTTTGATAAGAAGAAGAAATGGTGGTTCAACTTCTTTGGGTGGGGGTTGATTCATCACAACTCCCATGTCTTCTAGGAATGCGAGTTCTCCGGCAAAAATATCTTCAAAACTTTCATCAAGTTTCCGAATGATAATCTCATCGGAAAGGGAGTTATGAAACTCTGATAGCTCGACCAAATCATTTGACAAGTCAAAGGGTTCGAACTTAGGTGTGGACTTGTCGAAAAAAGGGTCTTCACGTGTATAATTAGCCAGATTAAACAATAACGCACTAGTGGCGTCGAGATCAGTATCGTGAAGCTCCTCAAATTCACAACTGTCGGAAGCTATCTTTTCGACAGAACATACATGAACGTAGGGTTCGGATTGTTGACTTCCTACCTTGTAGATGTTAAGCTCAATTTTCATATTCCTAAAGGACAGGTTCGTTGAACCATTACGACAATTGATTATCGCGCTTGAAGTTGCTAGGAAAGGTCGACCGTGGATCACCGGAATTTAGTTCCATAGGTTTGTTACAGGCTGTGTATCTATAACTATAAAGTCCACAGCGAATATAGATTTCCTGACTTTGATTAATACGTCATCTAGCTCAACCGAGATTGGGTGATAGATCGATCAGCCATCTGGAGAGTGCAATGCGTAGGTTTTAACTCTCTTATCCCTAATTGCTCATAAACAGAATACGGAAGTAAGTTAAGACTAGCACTTAAATTGAGTAGAGCACGATTGATATTTTTACCCCAATTGTTATAGATATTGTAGGAAAACTGGGGTCCTTATGTTTCGTAGGCACCATTGGGTAAGAGTTGCTCATATTACTCGCTAAGAAAACATTTTTAGGTACTTGAGTTTTTCTCTTCCTAATACATAAGTTCTTTAAAATTTTCGCATAGAAAGGAACTTGTTTGATAGCATATAGGAGTAGAATATTTATGTTAACTTACTTTAAAATGTCCACAATCTTCTCCATTTGGGGACTTGGTCTGTTGACCCTCAACCTATGTGGAAAATGAGTTTTATCAATAAGGGTTGGGTCCAACTTTTGAGAAGAAGTTTGTGGGGATGGAATGGATCCCAAAATTGGATTTGGGATAGTCGTAGATGGTAATTCCTTCAAGGAAATGGGCTGAGGGTTTGAGCCTAGTGGAAAATGGAGAATAGGCTCGGAAGAAGATGTTGGATTAGACGAAATAGGAGTAGGAGTAGAAGTAGTAGCCGTGGTTTCATCAATGTCATCAACTTCAACTTGTTTACCAACATTATTATTCAGCACTCTTCCAGATCTTAACGTGGTTATGACACTCACATTATGATTTTGAAGGATGAGATTTGCGCTTTGTGAGTGGCCGGGATTTGGTAGAGGTTGAGATGGAAGTCTCCCTTTCTCTCTCTCACTCATCGCGGCTTTTAACTGTGAAAGTTGTGATTCTATTGATTTTATGCTTTCACCGTAGGAAGCAGTGTATTGCACTAATATTTGGATAGAAGACATTAAATTAGCCGTCGTCTGTGTAGATTGTTTAACAAAAGTTTCTAAGTTACGTTCGAGTGCGGAGGTTTTATCGGTACCGTTCGTTGGGAAGGAGTTATAAGGTGCAAAATTGTTGGCCGGATTTTGAAAAGATTGCGGTTGAAAGGCGTGCTGACTTTGTTGTGGTAGCTGCTGTTGCTGTGGAGGAAGCCTTTGATAATTATTTTGGCTTGGGAACTGATTTTGGTTCCAAGAGAAATTAGGGTGATTCCGCCATCCCTGATTATAAGTAGATGAAAAAGAGTCATTTCTAGGTTGTTGCTGAAAACCTACATTGGTTTGTTCATGAACTTGAGACCGAGGATTCAAAGGACATTCTTACATTAAATGTGATGGGTCAAAACAGCAACCACACACGGTCTTGGGGAGCGTAACTTGATTTAGGGAGGTTGGCGAGACTCTGTTTTCGATAGCTTCGAGTTTCTTTTGCATCGCGGCCATTTCGGTTTTCACTGCGCTGGAAATGTCGAGTTGATGGATACCTCCCTAAATGAAGATGATATTGGTCTAAAGCTC
Organism: Agapanthus africanus; assembly: GCA_030015575.1. Classification (NCBI taxonomy): domain Eukaryota; kingdom Viridiplantae; phylum Streptophyta; class Magnoliopsida; order Asparagales; family Amaryllidaceae; genus Agapanthus; species Agapanthus africanus. Next base: position 16,543,752 of record JASDDO010000022.1, read on the forward strand.
TCCCATTGTGCGATTTGTTCGGTGAGATCTTCCAGAAATTGTTAAGCTTCGCCATCGTCTTTTGTCATGAAATGGCATTGACAAATGGTTTCAAGCATTTGTTTCGTGGAAGGATTAACACCCTCGTATATAATTCGAAAAAGTTTCCATCTATCAATTCCGTAATGGAGGCATTGTACAAGAAGATCTTTAAACTGTTCAAAACATTTTCGGAAAGGTTCATTGGGAAGTTGGGTAAACTGGTTAATCTCGCTTCGAACATGGGCGGTCTTATGATTGGAATAAAATTTCTTATGGAATGCTATAACGAATTCATCCCACTTTGCGATAGAATGTGCGGTAGTGCTATAAATCCATTTTTCTGCTAGATTGCACAGGGTAAAAGGAAGAAGACGTAATCGCATAGCATCCACTGACAGTTGTGTTGTGCTCATCATTGCACATACGTTCTTGAATTTGGTTATGAAAACGTATGCGTCTTCGGATTCAAGACTGTGGAATTTAGGCAACAAGTTGATGAAGTGGGGTTTAATTTTGAAATTACCCCCATTGGCCGATGGAAGAGAAAGACAGGTAGGAAGGGGTCTACGTATGGGGTAGCATCTTTCTTGGAGAGAGATGCGCGGTGGATTTTGCGTACCTACGGTTGGTGGGAGGGTGGTATCGTGAAATCCCGATGGAGTTCCATCCATTTCGGGAGATGTGGTGGGTGGGGAGGAAATAGAAGATGAAGAAGTACCGACTTTGGAGTCGATAGAAAAAAACGCGGACAAGACTTGCACTAGAATCCCGTGTCCAGTCGATCATGCACTAAGCAGGTTTAGCACATGTGGCGGCATGTGTGAGAACGATTTTTAAGAAGGTTTGTTTTGAAAAAAGTCAGACTTAAGGCTTGACTCAACAAGTCACAAAATGCACAATCAAAACCTATAGCTAGGGTCACATAGGTCAAGTCTCTAGACCGCTCCTAGACTTCCAAAAGACAAGTCGCAGGATCAATTCTCTACAACCTCTTTATCACTCTTGCGGCCTGGTATGTGGGACGTATCCGCTATACTAATCACCGAAAATAGCGGGCCTAATTAAGTAACCATTTTCCTTAGTGACACTTGCCTAGATACCACAAGAGAAATACGGATAAGCGATAGATTATCCAAGACCCTCCTCTGTCCTAATTGAGCGCGACGGTCCTTAGAGGCTTGGTCTAGAAATTTTTTAATTAATGTAGGGTGAAAATATGCTCGTTTTGTGATTTGTGGGGTCCAGGAAAGGTGATGAAATCCCCACTTAATCTGGATTTGGGTTATTTCCCTTTAATGTCCGGTTAAGATATGCACAAACAAACCGATATCAAAACACACAAAATAAATTTTGAGCGGCGATATTTGCAAAGAATCCTGCAGAAAAAATCAGAATATTGGATCTTATAGGAGAGAGAAAGATATTAGAAAATTACCGGAGGATTTTGGAGCTTCAATTCCACCACTCTGCCGCGGTTCCGCCGCAAAATGCTTCTTTTCGCCGCGGTTCCGCCGCACTATGGAGGGTTATCTTGCTGAGTTTTCTTCAAAGCACCCCTATGCTCCTCTGGGATATGTTGAGATTATATAACTCTCTGTTGGCTTGCTCCAGTTACTCCAGAATCCCTTGCAAAACACGCACAATAATTGTTAAATACACAAGATGCAGTTTTGGTTCTCGTTTATAATATGTTCGCTGGATTTTATAAGAAATCAACCCGAATAATAAGAAAAAAATTTACAGCTGTTTCCCCGGCAACGGCGCTATTTGTTTGATGATTTTAAAGAGTGTTGTAAATAAAGTAACCGCAATCAAGACGGTGTCGCTAGTAGCTAGCCGCGATGAGTATGGGTCGATCGCAGGGAAACATGAACTTTTTTCTTGCTTTAGACGAGTTGATGGAAGAAGGATAATTGTTTGTAGTTACGGATATACTTCGGATGTAAGATTTATGAAGAAGAGGTTTGTAGGGTTCATAGGACTTAGTAGTAATGGATGAATAATTAAAAATTACTCTTTTTTATCTTTTAATAGTTTAAAACTAGATCGATAATGATGAATGTAGATTAGGGTTCTTTTGGAACAAATTAGGGCTTCCTCACTCTTAACCCTTGTTCTTGCATTGATCTCTATTCATGTCTAGCCCTTAACAAAACAAGTGTTGAACAGATCTCGAATCGTAGTCGTGACTAGCAATAGATTGGTAGCGCGTCCGATAAGGATGTTAACATTTGTTTTGCTAAAGTTTATAGACATTAAAATGTATAAAAGAAATTAAATGATTTTATCATCCATTGATCTACCCTAACCTACGAACCATAGCAAGCTAGGAATTACTCGCTCATGGTTTGAGATTTAGAAGAAAGGATGAAGAAGAATGAAAGCATGATTAAGATGCAGAAAGTAATGTGGAAAGTAAGTGCGGAAAGTAATTGCAAAAAGAATAATAGAAACACTACCTTTATTAATCAACTATTTCATAAAACTCTCCTTTTTGAAAGTAGATTACAAAGAAGCCTAGTTTTTGTTCTCGCTTTCTCTCTTGTTGGAGGTAGATGACTAGCTGATGATCACCTGGATGCGTGGATCGCTTTGGACCTCTTGATCACTTTGGATTGATGATCTTGAATGTGAAGCTCTCGGTCCTATATATAATCTCAGAAACTAGAAACTCTAGATACCATAAGTGAATATATACTGTTACAATAATATCCCCAACATCTCACATCATATGGCTTTAGAACAGCCGTGGAACCGCCGCATATAGGCCTGTTTGGCCGTGTTTCTGCCGCGGTTTAGTGGCTTCAGTGTTTGAGATTTTTTGTGATATTTTATCTTGATGGTGGGAGATCCTCTCGATATCTAGATTCTTAAAATAATACTCCGAGTCTTTGCCGTTGTCAGATCTCTTGATTTTCTTCTAAATTTTGGCATATTCGGTTTGGATATCCCGATTTAACTCGGATCTCTTGATCGGATTCCAGACCTGAGCTAATATCTGCACAATATCTCAAATCAAAGTGTTTGTAGTATTTGGTATTTTCGAGATATTTTCCTAACCATTTTATATGATATTATATGTTAAGAATATTGATTAAAAATATTTGATATGATATGCATATTTTGATTACTAATATTTTATATAAATATTATATGCATGTATTTTCCCTCATTATGTTAATTACAATGTAGAAACATATGATAATAAACTTTTTACACATAAACCCTCATATGTTCTATAATTATAATAAACACCTTTTAGAAATTAACAATAGTGGAGAAAATAATCATTCAAATGTGCAATATTTTAGACTAATCACACATCAAGGTGGAACGAAGAAGTAAATGCTGCTATTAAAACCAAGAGAGATTCTTTTAAAAATTTGAAGAAAATGAGAGATGCGGAAAGATTTGAGAAGTATAAAATAGCTAGAAAGAAATTTAAGAAAGCTGTTTGGGAAATTAACTTTAAGGTCTACAAGGAGGTGTACGAGAAGTTGGACACTAAGGAGGCTGAAAATGATATATACTGGATTGCTCGGATACGGAAAAGAAGACCAGAGATTTATGTGCAGTGAAGTATGTTAAAGATGAAGATCAGAAGGTTTTAGTTTAAGATGAGAATATGAAGGAAAAATGGAAAGATTATTTTGACAAATTGTCCAATGAGTGCTTTACTAAGAATTTGGATAAACTTGTCATTCATTCTCAAGATGTAAACCGTGATTTCATGCGTAAAATAAGAATACCAGCGGTTAAAGAGGTTTTGAAGAGAATGAGATCAAGAAAAGCGGTTGGTCCAGATGGAATTTCTATCGATATTTGGAGATGCTTAGGAGAAATAGGCGTTAAATGGCTGACAGATTTATTTAATAAGATTTGGCAGACCAAAAAGATACTAAATGAGTGGAGGAAAAGTACCCTTATACCTATTTACAAGAAAAAGGGCGAAATTCAAAATTGCTCAAACTACTGTGGAATAAAACTTTTGTGTCACACCATGAAGTTTTGGGAGAGAGTGATTGAACACCGGCTAAGAAAGTATGTTAAGATAATATAAAACCAGTTTGGGTTCATGCCTGAACAATTGACGACAGAGGCTATTCATTTGCTTCATCAACTTGTCGAGCGTTTTTAAAAGAGAAGAAGAGATTTGCATATGATATTTATTGATTTAGAGAAAGCGTACGACAAGATACCTAGAGAGGTATTATGGGGGACAATGATGAAGAAGGGGGTCCCCGTCAAGTACATTGATATGATGAAGGATATGTACGATGGAGTAGTGGCAAATGTTAGAACTTGTGGCGGCCTAACGAGTGATTTTCGGATTACAATTGGTGTACATCAAGGATCTGCATTAAGTCCATTCCTATTTACCATCGTGATGGATGAGCTTACTAGAACTATCCAAGATGAGCTACCTTGGTGTATAATATTCGCTGATGATATTGTTCTAGTAAATGAGACGAAATCAAGGGATAATACCAAATTGGAGTTATAAAGGCAAACGTTGGAATCTTGGAGGTTCAGATTGAGCTGGTCCAAGACAGCATATATGCATTGTAAATTTAGCAAACAGAGAAGTCAAGACCACATTGGTATAATACTGGAAGGACAAGAGATATCACCAAGCGATCCGTTTAGATATCTAGGTTCCATCATCCAAAAGGATGGGGAGATCGATAGCGATATTAATCAAAAGATCCAAGCTGGTTGGTTGAAATGGAGGAGTGCAACAGGGATTTTGTGCGATCGTAATTTTCCGTTAAAATTGAAAGGGAAGTTTTATTGGAGCGCTATTCGGCCTACCTTATTATATGGTACAGAATGCTGGGCTCCTAAGAAGCATCATACATAGAAGATGTACGTAGCGGAGATGCGAATGCTTTGTTGATTGCGTGATAACACTAGAAAAGATAAGGTGCGAAATGAGGATATTCGTGCAAAAGTTGGTGTAGAACCCGTGGAGGAGAAGATATAGGAAAACCGGCTAAGATGGTTTGGTCATGTGCGACACAGACTTATGGAAGCACCGGTTTGTTGAAAGGATACTATCGATATAGGAAATGTCAAAAGGGCGAAAGGGAGACCGAAGAAAACTTGGATGAAGGTGATATGAAAAGATATGGTTGCTAAAGTGTCACGCCCCGCTTCCCAGAGTACGCAAGATTGGGCACGTAACATAGCCAACCATGCTACCTGTGGGTAGGAAGTATCCATCCACAGTCACATTACGGTTGTAAGGATATCAAGAACAAGATAATAAACTAATCTAATACATGTCCAAATCCATAATAACAAGAGTCGATAAACAATAAGTGCGGAAGCAAATGATCCAATACAATAAATAAACAGTATGTCCCATAATGCGGGCTCACATCTGGGAATGAAATGAAATAAATAAACTAATCACTAAGGAACTCACAGATCAGCCTGCTGGCTGAAGTACTCCTGCTCGGTCGTCGATAGTGGTAAGGAATCTGGGCCATGCAAAACCCAGACGTCAGTGCGTCATGTCAACCAAATAATATAATGTAAACATGGTAATAAGCAATGCAGGTATGAACATGAATAAAGCAGTACTATGAAATAACAGTGCAGGGTAATGTGCAGTGGTAACTAAACTGTCCTATCAGGTTTCTACTCTAAAGTCTTTGAAATCAATTGATGACTCGTCGATGTAACTCAATAGTATCCCGTGCATGCCCGGGACCACGGTCAAGACCCTCGGGCTGAATCCGAGACGTGCCGCTAGGCAGTAAATAGGTAGCAGGATGGACGAGTGATGTCAGCATCATCACTCCCAGACTGGCCAAGCCCGTAGAACTGATCAGAACAGGTATCGAACTGTTGAGTTACAAGTCGGTTTCACCTTTGATTTCCCCATACCCCCAAGTTATGTATGTCAGGTCAGGTATTCAATAATCAAGGACTAATGCCGACACAGGATCAGGTAACAGGTCAGGTTTGTCTGGATAGACAACAGGAGTGGTCCATGAGGACCCCAAGTCAGGTTTGTCGGCATTAGGCATGAGATCGGGTGACAGGTCAGGTCAAAATGTAGTGCAATCGAGTATGTGCTCACAACAGGTATACAATCGAACAATGAACAGCAGCAAGAGTTTAAAGTAAACGGCAATAATAGTCACTTAATCACAATGGTGTTTTGTATTATCTTTATTAACAGGTTCAAGCACCCTTGGGGTGCAATAGTCACAGGGTAAAGCAATATCAATAACGTAAAGCAATGAAGCTATATGAAATTAAAACTAAAGCATAAATAATTGTTACATGGATGATCTAACAAATAAAGCAAGGGCGATCTAATTGGTTTAGTTTGTTAAAGCATGGATTGATAGCAGACCAATTAATTACAAGAAGCTACTATAATGATTCAATGTTAAAGATAATTGCAACCGTCAATTCTAAGTTATACTAAAATATCGATATTACCATCAACTGTGTGGTTATATTAAATAATATGATAATTCAATGTATAGCAAGACTTGATCTTGTATTAGCATGTTAGAGCAAGTATTCGGATACTTGCCTCGACGGTTTCGCAAACCGGAAAGCACGAATGCAGTGTCGGAGGAAAACACGAGACGGAAGCACGGGCCACGGATCGAGTCCAAACAGCGAACAGCGGGACCACACGGACCAGAGCACTTCGCTGGAGAGTCGGGTCCAGACGTCGGCACGGCCGGAATCCGGCGGAAAGTCAAAAATGGCGACGAATTAGCAACATACGATATACATACACTAAAGACCAGCGGGGGGGGGTTAACACGAATGGAAAGGTAGAGATATGCTTACAGGGAAGAACCAGGGAGCAACCACGACGAGTTCGACGGCGATGGGGTGCCGGCGAGGCAGCGACGGCTGGAAACTTCCTGGGTTCGCTGGAAGGGGTGGTACGGTGAGTAGAGGGGGTGCTGGCTTGCTCTGGTGATCAAGGGGAGACGGAGGTGGTCGGAGGTGGCTCTGGCAACGACGGCGAGGATCGACGGCAAGTTTCCCGGCGACTAGGGTTGGTGATAGGGTTAGGTCTGTTGCAGTTGCACTCCGGCGAGGGAAGGAGGAGGAAAACGAGGAGGTCGGGACAAGGGTGAAGAGAGGAAGTCTCCGGCGTCGTCGGCGATGGGAGGCGGCGGCGACGGCGGGCACCGCGTGCAGGAGATGGCTTCGGGGTGGGTTTGCAGATTCTGGAGGAAGGAGGAGAGGAAGTAGGGGGTGCGGCCAGGCTGTGGAGGCGAGGACGGTGACGACGAGGTCGCGGGGAGGTCGACGGCGACGGCAGGAGGTGGCTAGGGTTAGGGTTCGGGGGGTTCTCGTGAACGTTTTCTCGCTGGAGTTGAGGACGAGGGCGTGGGTATAAATAACAGATAGAGAGAGAGAGGGATTGTTAAAGAGAGAGAGAGAAAAGATTAGATAGAGAGAGAGATTGTTGGAGAGAGATAGAGAGAGATTGTTGGAGAGAGATAGATGGTGATGGGGGCCCACGAGGGATTTAAATCCCTCGTGATTGGCTGGAATGGGTACGGGAGTTAAGAAAGAATTTTAAAAGATTTTTTAAAAAAGATTTTAACGTTAAAAATATAACAGTATAAATAATTTATAGTTTTAAATATATTTAATTAAATGGGCTTTTCGGTGCTAAATGAAACATTTCTAAATCGCGCCCGGGTTGCGCCCAAATGTTTCAAATTCAAATTATAGGATTTTAAGCGGGTTCCAAATTTTAAAAAGAGGTGTTTAATGATTAAAATGCATGCCCCAAGTCGGACACTTGCACGCGCGCGTAGTCGTCCAAACTTGCCCGTTTCACCGAACGGGACGGAATCTCGACACGCGGACGCTACCATGCGACAAGTGGGGACGAGTAGGCCAACATGGATATTTTTAATTTCATTTTAGGTGTTAAAATTTGTTATGTGCCAAAATGACTTAACCGGTTAAAATTTAGCAATAAACACCAAACAATCAGGATAATTGAAATGAGCAATGTATAACACTCAACTAGTAATAGAAATAGTATTATTGGGCTCGGGTGTTACATCATACCCAACTACAAAAAGAATTTCGTCCTCGAAATTCCAAGAATACAAGATAGCTAACTACAGGAAAAGGTGAGGAAATTTCTGCCGGATCTCGTTTTCTCGCTCCCAAGTGGATTCTCCATGCGATCGATTACCCCAAGAAACTAGCACAAGGGGGATAATCTTGTTCTTAAGAACCTTTTCTCTTCGATCCTTGATTTCAACTGGTCTCTCCTCAAAAGTTAGGTCCTCCCGTACCGTCAACTCCGAATGATCCAAGACGTGAGTTTCATCGCGAACATACCTCCGTAGTTGAGACACATGAAACACATCGTGCACTCCTGCCAATGACTGTGGTAACGCCAAACGGTACGCTACCTTCCCAACACGCTCCAATATCTCGAAGGGTCCAACGAATCGAGGACTAAGCTTTCCCCGACTTCCAAAGCGAATCACCCCTCTAGTCGGTGATATCTTCAGAAATACCAAATCACCCACGGCGAACTCTAGAGGTCTTCTTGACGTGTCAGCCCAACTTTTCTGTCTGTCTTGAGCTGCCTTCATATGCTTCCTGATTGTATTCACCTTCTCGACTGTCTGTACCACCAAATCTGGTCCTAGTAATCTTCGTTCACCAACGCCATCCCAACAAACGGGTGAACGGCACTTACGACCATACAACGCTTCAAACGGAGCCATCTGAATAGTCGCTTGGAAGCTATTGTTGTACGAAAACTCCACCAGGTGTAGATGATCCTCCCAAGAACTTTTGAAGTCCAACATGCAAGCCCTCAACATATCTTCAAGAGTCTGGATCGTTCTCTCCGATTGTCCATCAGTCTGAGGATGATAAGCTGTGCTAAACTTCAATCGAGTCCCCAAACTTTCTTATAAACTCCTCCAGAAGTGCGACAAGAACCGAGTTTCCCGATCGGACACGATGCTCACCGGTACTCCATGCAATCTTACAATCTCCTACATGTACCGCTCTGCCAAAGTCTCTGTCGATTGACCAATCCGGAAAGGAATAAAGTGAGCCGCCTTGGTCAACCGATCGACAATCACCCATACTGCATTGTTTCCCTTTGGACTCCGCGGTAAAGCCGTCACGAAATCCATGGTTATATGTTCCCACTTCCACTGAGGAATCGGAAGTGGTTGCAACAAACCAGCAACCCTTTGGTGTTCAGCCTTGACTTGCTGACACACCAAGCACTTAGCCACGAAGCGAGCAATTTCCCGTTTCATACCTTCCCACCAGAAGTGCTGTCGCATATCTCGGTACATCTTTGTCCCTCCTGGATGTACAGAGTAAGTTGAACTGTGTGCCTCCTGCATAAGCTCTTCACGCACATCCCCTTTTGGCACACACACACGGCTACCATACCTTAACGAACCGTCTTCATGGATCAGTAAATCGGTTCGCAGTCCGGCTTCAACCTGCTCTCGAAACTTTTGCAGTCTAGGATCCTGCGATTGTGACGCTTTAATCTTCTCAACTAAGGACGACTGTACTTGCAACTGCATCAACTGTCCCGTAGCATGTGGTAGCACAACCTCCAAGTCAAATCTCTGAAAATCCGCAATGATCTCCCTTTGTGTGGTCAATACCTGAATTGCTGGTAACCGACTTAGCGCATCTGGCACGACGTTAACTTTTCCCGGATGGTACTTAAGATCAAGGTCATAGTCGGCCATCAACTCCAACCATCTGCGTTGCCTCATGTTCAACTCCTTCTGAGTGAACACATACTTCAAACTCTTGTGATCTGTAAAGACCTCGACTCTCTCGCCCAAAAGGTAGTGTCTCCAAATCTTCAAGACGAAGATCACGGCTGCAAGCTCCAAGTCATGAGTCGGATAATTCTTCTCATGAGTCTTCAGTTGTCTCAATGCGTAAGCGACGACTTTCCCATTCTGCATCAAAACACATCCCAATCCTTTTCCAGATGCGTCGCTGTGAATCACCAGTCCTCCTGAATTATCTGGTACGGTCAGGATCGAGGCGGTTATCAACTTCTGCTTCAACGTCTCG